>JARHVA010002254.1:1160000-2397500 GCA_037957365.1 Torreya grandis | reverse complement strand
CCTTAAAAAAAGGAGATCAAATCATACGTTACCTCAAAATATGGGAGCAACTTAGAGTTAAGGATGTTCCAAACCCTAGTGCATTGAGACACAACTATGAATGAGTTAGAGAATAACTAAAAAGAGCATGAACCTAATGCATGGGCATTAGTCAAGGCTATGATAATCATGTTATACTTGACATCATTATTTATTTTACTGGTAAGGAAAATATCAATTAAATCAAGCTCATAGTCCCATGGGGTATTGATAATCTAAACCACAATGGCAAGGCCTAGGCTTCCTTGAATTCCATGATTTGTGCAGATCACCACTGAATGGTACACCATGATGATGGTCAAGGATGTAAAACACCACTATACAATTAATATATCTACATGGTGTAGAATAGTCAAGTTACATGAAGGATATTAAAAACATGACCAAGCTAAAATCATGGAGGTGACTGACACTAACTATGGTGAGAGAAGAATAAGGGTGGTAGGAGGCTTGTGAAAGATGAATAAATGGTTGAATAATACTAGAGCAAGTCTTGAACAACCACAATCACAAACTTTCACACCTATATAAACCATGATGATAGAGGAAGAGGGAGTTAGTAGTTAGTTAGCTACAAAGAAGCATGGAAACTATTGACTAAAATAATCACATAAATCTGTGTCTATCCTAGGTGGATATGAGGAGTACACAAGCTATAAAGGAAAGGATAATGGGGAGGTCCAAGAGACTATGAGACAATTTAAAAATAGGCACAACCAAGCCCCAAGGAACAAAATGAATAACCATTGTGATCAGAATGGGAGAAATACCTAATGTAAATGTCTAGTGTCTATCCTAACAATGACAGTTAACCTAGCTATAAAGGGTCTAAAAAAAGCATGAAGAGATAGAAATTAAGAGGGTAAAAAGAATGGAAAAGCTCTTCTTTAAGTCATTTTCACCCTAACAATAACAAAAGGAAAGCCTAGAGATCCTAAATAACCATTGAAAAAGATTAATATATATGAGAACACATGAAGAATGAGCATCATGGTCTAGGTAAGTTTTATAACTATCAATCTATATAATTTTTTAATTTTGTGTGTTTTTTTAGGCACTAGGGCACTTTTTCTATATTTTGATCAAATTCATAGATGGATGGAGGAAATATATGGGCCAAAATGTTTGGTATAGGAATCTTAATCTCTAGAGATAAACATGAGGTTGAATGGAGGGATAGGGTGGGCATTTTCTCAAGCCCTAGGGCTTGTTTGAACACCCATGAACCAAGGCATGAGTTTTCAGGCAGAGAGGGTACCAAGAATCCAAATGATCCACTAGCATTTGGCAGAGGTAGTACTAAATGTACTAGTCAAACACCTACTAGTTTAAAGGACATAAGAAGCCATTATAATTTTATGATAACTATCTAATTTATCGGATTATAGTAGGCCAAAGGCTAACTTGAAAAATAGGCTAGGGCTAACATGATCAAACACACAAAGTATTTAAGTATCTCTAACTGATATAACCATAGAACTGTGATTACTGGAAGGAAAAAACTAATACATAACTAATAGAAAAACAAATTTATCTAAAAATGTAAGCACTACCAAGAAATAAAAATGATTCATAAGTATGCAACCCTAAAGAAATGAAGGATAATTTTGAATGAAAGATGTTTTCAAAGGAGAAATGCATGTACAATTCATAAATATAAGATAGATACTTATTTATAATGAAACTAACCCTAGAATATAATCTCTAACCCATAAAATATACAACACTACACTAAATAAATGGTTTTACCTTGCAAACAAGGTGGACTCATATCTGCTCAAACATAATGTAAGTATTCTAGCAATAATGAGTCCAAGTTTGATCTAGTGTGGAGGAAGACTGAGTTGTAGTGTATAGATTTATCCAATACTAAGTCAACAAACAAGGAGATAAGGTGAAGTTATAACAAGAAATAGGTATGGAAGCCAACCCAAGTGTACAAATTAGGTGCAATGCTAACTCAAGTAACTAGGAGAAAACAATACTGAAATGGGAAAAACTAGGAGAAACAATGGTGTTTCCATCTCAGTAAATAAGTGTGTATGTGAACCTATATCAAAGGAAGAGTATAAATCCACAATGAGAGCTTAATTATCAATAATTAATCAAGAGAGAGACAATAAGATCATTAGAGCCACAAAACTGAGGAGGCATTAGAATGAATGTTTGCAAGTCAAACATGGTAATCCAAGGTTTAGATCTCCCAAAAAATGATTTTTTACCATTTTTTAATGGAAATAACACAAAAAGATCTAATATGGAAGAGTTGTAACTAATGTTATTGAAATTTGGCCAAAATGTGAGGTGTAGGCCACATTTTTTTCCAAAAATTGTGACCTAGGCCTTCTGACCTCCTGAAGGGTCTTCAAGGTGCATATAAAAGGTCTTACAAGGTAGGAGAGATTTGATAGAATGTATGGAAGGCCTAGAAGGGTGCACAATGGAATGGGGATCTATCCAAGTGTATGGGAAGGATAAAATAGTACTAATAATGATGATAGTATGCATGATAAGTAGATATGCAATTATAAGGAAGAATAGGGTTAGAGGAGTTACAATTACATATATTAGTATCTCTTTAGTTTGATAATTTTTTTGGAAAATTATGGGTATGATCTTCAGCATTGCATGGAGTCAAATTACTTCATTCTACAATATCAGTGCATGTGTAAACTTTAAAATAATATTGTATATAATTTTTAAGAGTATCATGAGATCTGTAGTAGATTTTATTGTCTCTTTAGAGGAAATAAATACTCTCTATGAGTTTTGATTATTTATGAGGATCAGGTTTGGGTACTATAGTAGTCCCCAATACTAATCTAAAATCAACCACAATGTTTTTCCCTTAGTTAACTCAAATTGTGCCTTAACAAAGCATATAAGCTCATATATCTACAAACTCATGAACATATAATTCACATGGAGACTCAATAACAACCTTGCACATTAATCCATAATTAATCATTGCATTTAATAATATGGATAACTTAACAAGTTAGTCTCAGTTCATCTCAAGTTCATGCTAAGTTACAATCCTATGACCTATGGGCTATGGGATATCAAGTGGCAACTCCTACCATGTCACTCGAAATCCAAAGCAAACCCACACCAATAATCTTCACAACACTCTAAGTGTTGGAATATAATATGCCACATCAACTCTCTCTGTTTCCCACATATTGTCTTGTGCCTCCTACACAAGTGGAATTAAGACTTTTTTATTTCTTTTAACAACTCAGATAGTGGCATGGTGTTTTGGACTCTCTAGTATCTCCTTTGGTCAATGTTAGGGTGAAAACTACTTGGAGAAGAGATTTCCCATTCTTTTTACCCTCTCAGTTTCTCTCTCTTCATGCTCTTTTTGGACCCTTTTTGGGTATGTTACCTTTAATTTATAGGAGGTCCATTAGACCTTTGTACATTAGGTATTTTTCTCATTTTAGGTGCATTACAGACCTCAATTTTTCTCCTTAGGGTTCACATGTGCTTGTTTGGAGACTTCCTCAATATTTTGGATCTCCCTAGTATGTTGACCTTTATAGCCTATGTACTCTTTCTCATATGCATGTAGGATAGATGTAACAGTCTATGTTTCTTTTAGTTAGTACTTTCCCTAATTGTTTTCAGCTAACCCCCTACTAAATCCATCTTCCTTTGTCATCATAGTTTTTACACATGTGCAAGTTCATGTAGCTATTTTGGACTTTATACAATATTCTCCAACCATTTGTTTATATTTCATAAGCCTCTTACCAACATTATTAACCTCTTAAGACTATTAAAATTGGTTACCTTCATGATTACATGTTGGTTCCATTCTTCATTTCCCTCATGCAACTTGTTTATTCAACACCATGTCAAGTTAGTATTTTTGTGGTGGTGTCTTGCATCCTTAACCCCCATCATGGTGAGCCATTCAATGGTTATCCACATTGATGGTGGTAGTCAAGGATACCTATAATCCACCACTACTACTTTGATTATTGATGATCCATGGGGCCATAAGCTTTTTTAGATGGTTATTTCCTTGCATATGAAATAAACAACACTTTGAGAGGCTAGATGACCTAGGTAACAAATTTTGTAAAAAAATGTGTAGTATAGGCCACATGTTTTATCCAAATTTTTTCATCTTGGGATGTAACTCTTCCATACTAGGGCCTTTTATGCTTTGTCCATTTACAAATAGTAAAAAATAACCACATTTTGGGAGATCCAACCCTTTGGCTGCCTTGTTTGACTTACAAACATTCATTAAAACCCCTCCTCACTGTTATGGATCAGTTGATCTTATTATCTCTCTCTTGATTCATTATTGATCATTAAGCTCCCATTATGGATTTATACTCTTCCTTTGCTATAGGTTCATATGCACTCTTGCTTCTTGAGTTGTATACACCATTTTTTCTCTGAGTTATTCCTTCTTCACTGTTATTTTATTGTAACAACTTCGGTAGGCATTGAACCTAATTTTTTCACTTGGGTTGGCATCCATACCTATTGATTATTGTTGCTTCACCTTCTCTCCTTGCTTTATGACATTGCATTGAACAAAAATATACATTGTAACTCAATCTTCCTCCATACTGGATCAAACTTGGACTCATGGTTGATGGAATAATTGCAATATGTTTGAGCATGATTTAAGGGTACCTTGCTTGTAAGGTGAAAAAATTTAGTTAGTGTAGTGTTGTATATTTTCTAGGGTTATAGATTAAATGCTAGGGTTAGTTTCATTCTAAACAATTATTTATCTTAGATGTCTGAATTCCACATACATTATCCCTTTAAAAACATCTTTTATTCATAATCATCTTCAATTTCTATAAGGATGCATGCTACTAAATCAATTTCCTTACTTGGTAATGCTTACTTGTTTAGATAGATTTTATTTCCTTATCATTACACATTATTTCTTTCCTTTGGATACTTATATTACTTTGGTTAGATTATCTAGAGATCCTTGTATCCTTTATGCACTTGATCACGCTAGACCTAGCTTGGTTTTCAATTCAGTATTTGGCCTAGTGCAAGCTGATAAGCTAGATAACTAATTTACACTTATAATGTCTTTATATCTTTTGTCCTATTAGGTGTTTCCTTTGTACCCTAGGTACCCCGTCTACCAAACCCTAGTGTCTTATTTGGATTGTTGGTACCCCTTCTTACTGAAAACCCATGGCTTGAGTTATAGGTGTTTAGACAAGCCCTAGCACTTACAAAAATGCCTAAACCAACCCTATGTTTAACCTCCTATTTGTCCATAGAGATGAAGCTTCCCATGTCAGATGTTTTGGCCCACATTTTTCATCCTTCCATCTATGAATTTGAGAAAAATCAGATGAAAACATTCATATGGCCTCCCAAAACACATAAAACTAAAAAGTTATTCAAATTAACAGTTAAAAGACTTACCCAAATGATAATGCTCACTTTTTATGTGCCTTCATCTATATAAATCTCATTAGCATGGTTCTTTGGGATCTCTAGGCTCTCTTTTGGTTAGTGTCAAGGTAAAAATGACTTGGAGAAGAGCTTTTCCACTCTTATTACCCTCTCACTTTCTCTCTTTTCATGCTCTTTTTGGGCCCTCTGAGGGTAGGTTATTTGTCATTGCAAGGTAGACTGCTAGACCTTTGTGTTAGGGATTTTGGCCCATTATAGGTGAAATGGGGGCCTCTTTTTTTTCCTTAGGGCCCACTTTTGCCTTTTTTTAGACGATCTCGGTCTCGTAGACCTCCCTAATCTCTTGGCATTCATAGCCTATGTACTCCTTGTTAGATCCACCTAAGAGAGACTTATCTTTATGTGCTTCTTTTAGTCAATAATTTTCTTTCTTGTTTACAATTAATTTTTACTAAATCCTTCTTCCTCTATTTCCATGGTTTTTATAGGTGTGCATGTTTTTGGTTTTAGTTGTTTGAGACTTGCTCTAGTATTATCTTACTAGTTCATCACATTTCATGAGCCTCACACAACCCTTCTTCACTTCTCACTGTGTTCGATGTTGGTCACCTCCATAATTACATCTTGGTCACATTCTTCATCTCCCTCATGTAACATACCTATTTTTCATTATGTCAAGATAGTCCTTCTATAGTGGTGTCTTTTGTCCTTGACCCCCATCATGGTGCACCATTCATTAGTGATCTACATTGATGGTATAAGTTGAGGTAACCTAGGACCCACCATTATAACTTGGACTATCAATGACACACAGGGCCATGAGCTTGCGATAACTAGTTATTTCCTTACAAGTAGAATAAATAATGTTATAAAATATCATCTGATTATCAGAAACCTAATTAATTATCATGTGCTATTTGGAGTTGTTCTTTGACTCACTCTTAGAAGTGTCTCAGCTCACCAGGGTTTGAAATGCCTTTAGCTCTGACTTATTCCCCCTTTTCAATGTGACGCATGATTCATTCTCCTTTTTAGGGACTTTCAAATCTCCCACATCCCTCATACAAAGAACATGTTCAGATGCTCTAGTTAATGCCATCTTGGATTTTTTGGTTTGATGTCACTTTTTTCCCTTCTATGCAATAACTAGAGATGATGTTGGATTTAGATTTTATAGCATTCGTACTAGTATCCATTGGATCACATCATCAATTTTTCTTCCACTACCATTTTTTTCAAGTAAGTTTAGGTAATGTTATTTTTTATTCCATTTTCCTATCTCTATATTTATTTTGTGTCGATTTTAGGTACTACACAACACTCTATGTTTTATTAAACACTAATTGCTTTTACCTTAGGGACTTATGTAATTTTTGCTCTTTTGACCCTATTCCTCTTGATGATTGCATATATGCTATTCATGCATACTACCATCATTATGAGTCCTATTTGATCTTTCTCAGATAGTTGGAGATATCCCCACTCCATTTTCACCCCTTTATACCTTCCCCAAACTTTATCAAAGCTCCTACACATATAAGACCCTTTTTGTTCACCTTGGAGACCCTTCAAGTGGTTGGATGGCCTAGGTCTCATATTATATAGAAAACTTGGGGCCTAGGATGCATATTTTGGCCAAAATTCCATAACCTGGGCCACAACGTTTCTAGATTAGGTCTTTTTGTATTATGTATGATACCAAAGGGTAAAAAAATACTTTTTAGGAGATCCGAGCCTTGAGATTTCCTGCTTAACTTGAAAACATTCATTTCAACCCCTTATTCTCACTTTTTTGGCTTTGATGATCTTCTAGTGTCTCTCTTGATTCATTCATGATCATTGAGCTCTCATTATTGATTTTTTCTCTTGCTCAGATAGAGGTTCACATACACGATTGCTTATTGAGTTATATACACCATTGTTGATCCCTGTTGTTCCTACATCATTGTTGCTTGTTCTTAGATCCTTCGATTGACATTGCACCTAATTTTTGTACTCTAGTTGACCTTCATACCTCTTTGTTGTTTCTACTTCACCTTCTCTCCTTATTTTTTGACATTGGATTGGACAAAACTCTACACTATAGATCAATCTTCCTCCACACTAGATCAAACTTGGACTCACAATCAATGGAATACTTGCATTATGTTTGAAAATGATCTAAGGGCACCTTGCTTTCAAAGTGAAACCATTTAGTTGGTGTAGTGTTGTATATTTTCTAGGCTTAGAGGCTATATGCAAGGTTTAGTTTCATTGTAAATAAAAATTTAGCTTAGTTTTTTGAATCGTACATGCATTTCCCCTTTGAAATTGAATTTCCTTTAAAATTATCTTTCATATCTATAGGGTGGCATGCTTCTAAATCATTTTCCTTTCTTGGTAGTGCACACTTGTTTAGATAGATTTATTTTCATGTTCATTACGCATTTTTTCTTTCCTTTAGCTACTCGCATTATTGTGATTAAATTAGTTAGAGATATATGCATGCTTTGTGTGCTCGATCATGCTATCCCTAACATGGGTTTCATGTCAATCTTTAGCCTAGTGCAAGCTAACAAATCAAATAGCTACCTTAGACTTCTATTGGCTTCCTACATCCCTCAACCTAGTTGATTTTTGCTTAGTACCCCCCTTTGCCAAACCCTAGTGGCATGTTTGGATTCTTGGAATTACAATATATTTGAGAGAATTATTCCATCCATCTTCTAATAAAAAAGAGTGCTCCAAATAATAATCAACATTTTTGTTTATAATTTTTCTAATAATTTAATCTAAATTATTATTTTTTACAAAATTTATAAATATTTTAAAAAATATATATATATTATCAATATTAAATTCGTCTAAAAATACAAAATATTTTTTTAATCCTTTATTCACACAAATTCATAAGTAATTGAAGCAAACATCTTATAGACGCATTATCACCATCGAAAACCGCTGAAAGGGAATCCGAATTTCTTTATTCTTTTTCCCAATATTAGAGAGCAAAGGACAAACTATTTTCTTTTGTAACATACTTCACACAACCATACAAAGATGAGTATAATACATAACAAATCCACTGTAGAGCGAGCTATGATTTACTACAAAGGGTTACCTATTGTCAATGACCTCATCTTGGGAAAACTCTTCTCTTTGATAGCTTACTTATACAACCATTCAAAAATTACCCTGTTAAAATAAGTAATTTACTCAACCAGCTATGAATTCTTCTCCACAATAAATTCTTTACTACAACAGGTTTCCTAATGTCAATGACCTCATGGACTACCAGAAATTCATTTGATTCACCCTCACAAAGAGAGAATCTGGATCACTTTCAATGGCGTCCAAATCCTTCTCAGCCATATGCATATACACCACCATATTCCCGTCTCCCAGCGGACTAGCCTGAAGCATCACATACCCTGCTGTTCCTCCCCATGGAAAATATACACTTGAGAATGAAGGTTTCCCGCATCCTACATCAATCTCATACAATGGAATTCTCACTCCCGAAGACACCACCACTGCCGATCCGGGCTCCGCATAAACTCTCGCTAACATTACGGCAGGTCTCTTTGCCTCCACCCAATCAACAAATGACTTGAAGTATTCACAGTTGGTGGAAATAGTTATAACGTTGTGTATAGTCTCAGCTGTTTTCCACAAGGGCTGCTCCAAAATCTCATCCACATAAGTCTGCGTAAAAGGAATTGCTATTGCATTTCCGAAGTAGGAAGGAGGAAGGTTTAGATACGCACGTCCATCAATGGGGATGCCAATTCTGGTAGGCTCTGAAGAAGTTAGAGCTTGTGCACGAGCAACAAGTCTCCAAATGTAGGCACATATGGCCTCCATCTTTGTTTTAGGTTTTCCTCCTTGCAGCTCTGGTCCAGTTTGGTTTGCCAGTGCCTGCAAATTCAGAAGGGTAAGGGCATCCAAATGATAGATTCTTCCAATCTGGGGTGGGGGTTGCTTAGTGTCGTTTACAGAGGGAAAGGGTATGGCTATGTAGTGACTATCAATATTTGCAGTAATGTTGAGAGGGTAACGGGGATTGAGGAGCGAGACTTGAAAGCAAGGGGTCACCGAGATAGAACGGCCTTGAGCTGCTTCACTCCATGCCTTGAAGAAAATACTACTGCTGATCCCGTCAACTATTCTGTGGTCGAATGAACAACCGACCACAATCCCCCCACACTTCATTCTTGTCACCTGAAATAAAAATCATTAAAACCCCATTGGAGACTAAATTGAATTTCTTTGCATAAGTAGTCAGTGGTTGTTTACCTGTACAGCAAGAACGGGTAGACAACGAGAGGATTCTCCTGGCTCCCTTGTGGGACTCAATTTCCCGGCTACAGAAAGACTAGGCTGAGAGAAATCCACGTCAGTGATGGCAGCGTTTGCTTCGGCTTCAGAGAATGGCACTCCTTGATTATTGCACTCTATCTCAGCCTCGCCATTCCCTTTCAGCGAAAGCCTTCCGGCGACAGGATAAAACAATATCAGTGTCTCAGAGAGGGCCTTCTTCATTGACCTCACCATCTCTGCATATGTTTTATCTTTTACTGGTTTGTAAACGAAAAAGTGCCCTGGACTGATTGCAGGAACAGTGAGATCAATGTTGGATCCTTTGAAACAACAATCTTTTGTTGCCAGAGGTGATTGTACAGTGGAGGTGCAAACTACCTCCACATTAAACTCCTTTAACGAAGCTGCCACCATTGTAACTCTTAAATGATATAATTTATGAATAGTACAGGCAATGCTTGGTGGTTTCTGTAAAAATGAAGAAAGCGCTCATAGACTATATATACTGATCAGACGGTGGAAAGATAAACCAAAAGCACCGGAGGATATGTGTGAAATAGGAAGCAACGTGAACGACTTCAAAGTATAATAATTATTCCGGTCAATGGAGAAAGTGTGGAGATATGGTAAGCATACTTTTGAGGAAATTTCGTGAAAATTAGATGAGGAAATTTCGTGAAAATTAGATGAGGAAAGTCGAGAGAAATTTTTTAAGCGTTTCGTTTTGCAATGATGAGGAAACTTCGTGAAAATTAGATGAGGAAATTTTCGTGAAAATTAGATGAGGAAATTTCGTGAAAATTAGATGAGGAAAGTCGAGAGAAATTTTTTAAGCATTTTGTTTTGCAATGATGAGGAAATTTCGTGAAAATTAGATGAGGAAATTTCGTGAAAATTAGATGAGGAAAGTCGAGAGAAATTTTTTAAGCGTTTCGTTTTGCAATGATGAGGAAATTTCGTGAAAATTAGATGAGGAAATTTCGTGAAAATTAGATGAGGAAAATCGAGAGAAAATTTTTAAGCGTTTCGTTTTGCAATGATAAGGAAACTCGTGAAAAGGACGTTTCTTTTGTAAGATTTTTCCAAATTCCGAGTCTTTCGCTTTTGATATTTTGCCCATTTCTTTTTTGGCGATACGCATGCATGATATGGAAACGACTTTCTAGATTATATAGATATTTGGGCCTCTCTCCCTTACCTTTTCACATACGAGGTTTTATTACGATTAAATTTAAATGAATATGGGATATGGTAAACGACCATTTAAATTATGGAATATTTTGGAATATTATTATTTGTGCCTTTTTTTTTCTTGCTTTCTCATATATAAGGTTAAACAATTATATTTAAAAAAGGTTGAAAAATGAGAAACAACTACTCAAATTATAAAATATATCATAATATTATTATGTATGTCCTATCTCCCCTCCCCACCTGAATATATTAGAATATTATTATGTATTCCCTATCTCCCCTTTCCACCCTCTCACACACATTTATATCATATTAAATATTATCAACTACGTGTTTAAAATTACTTTTACTTAAAAAAGATTTATCTTTGTTTGAGTTGCATTGAGGTGGTGAGTGACTCAAAAACTTTTAGTACCACTTAAATATTTAAGATGTAAATAAATTATATGCAAGAACATGGATGTTAATGTTGTCGACTCCATGATAAACATAAACGGATGGGAGTGGAAAGGCTTGAATCAATCACTGAAACATTGAAACATCTTATGTTTCATCTAATGAACACTAAAAAATAAACCTGTGTTTTCTCCTTCCATTATTGTTTACAGAGAGAAGTTTAAAAAATGGATTCACAATTGATTAAGAGGGAAAATAAGGGGAGTTCATCTGGACAACAATTCCACCATATTTTTGAAGCGTTGCATGGATAACAATAATGCACATTTCTAATGCTTCATCAAAAAGTAAAAAAAAATGGTGACATTGGGAGATGTTTTTTAAAAAACACTTATCAGTCAATGATTAAACACAATTCAAAAAATAAATCATTTGTTAAAATTATTAATAAATAAACCATTTTCCTTAGTTATAAAGTATTTTTACTTCATAGGATGAAGTGAGTTCATAATTTATCTAAACATAGACACTTAAGTATCGTATTAGACAATTAGTAATATCATTGAACTATCCTTAACATAGATGAATTATGCATACACATGACTCTTAAACTCTCTCCTAGCCATTTATCTATCTATGGATTCTGCCTTCCAAATTTAACATCATACATAGACAAGAATCTCCTTAATATGTGCCAAAACAAGTTACTAGCTTCAACAAATTGTTACCATATTATAGACACATGTTTTCTCTACCCTAGAGAGTACCGAAAATAACTAGAAGTTTCTAATTAACGGTAATAATTGTCTTCCTTGATAGTGACCTAGATTACTCAAATGACTATTTTTAAATTCAAATCCATCCCTTGGGTTAACGCACATGTATTGCATGTCAATTATGAATGAAAATTATCAAAAGAGTCATATATTTATACACATCAAGGCTAGGGTTATTCCTATTTAGAATTTATCTAGCTCTTCCTTGTCATTACTTGGAAAATGTTTTGTGCATTGAGATATTTATATGTTTATCTAGAAATAAGATTTATGGTTCTTCCATGTACAAATTTAATAGGTCCAATGTTTCAAATATAATAGGTGTATCCATCTTTAGGGGAGAAGTGGTCTTGAAAATTGCAATGATAAATCAGCTTTCCAACCACCATAAATATTCCACTCCATATATTATCCAAACTAGTTATACTTATTGGGCTGACCACCTTGGATAATATATGGAGTTGAAAATTTATGGTGGTCGGTGAGCTGATTTATCATTGTAGTTTTTAAGACCTTCTCCCATGAAGATGGATACACCTATTGTATTCAAAATGTCAGACCTATTAAATATGTACATAGAGGAACTAGAAATATTATTTATAAACAATTTATCCCATGAAAACCTAAAAGATATTATATGTATATCCTTTAATCACTATCATAAAGCTTCCAAATATTAAAATCACTCAAAGGATAAGTTATTAAGACAAGTTTGGAAACCTAAAGCAAGGTCAAATAGCATATTGTCAAGTGTCAAAAACTAGAGAGCTAAATTGCATTCTATAAAATCATTATTGAACATATATAGATTGGTGGGAGAACTATGCATCTTTTGAGAACTCTTCAAAATATTAGAACATAGGAAAATATCAACTGCTTAGAGCATTATAGTTGAGGCTATTCATTCAATATTTCTAACCTATTTTAAAGGTCATACAAATATTCAAAGTTGGGCTACAGTTTGAAGTTAAAAGTGAGCAAAATTTGAATATGTGCACATGATTGATTACTTGTTTAGATAAATTTGGTTTCATGTTCATTACAAATTATTATTTCCTTCATCTACTTGCATTAATATGGTTAGATAAGTCAAAGATACTTGTATCCTTTATGCACTCGATCACACTAGCTTGAACTTGGTTTTCAAGTCAGTCTTTGGTCTAGTGCAAGCCAGTAAAATAGATAGATACCTTAGAATTCTAGTGGATTTCTATGTCCTCCAGCATAATAGGCGCTTGATTAGTACCCTTAGTACCCATTTTGCCAAAAACTAGTGAATCATTTGGATTCTTTGTACCTACTCTATTTGAAAACCTAAGGCCTACAACGTGAGCATTCAGGAAGGCGATAGGGCTTTCCAAAATGCCCACCCTAGCACTCCATTCAACTTCCTATTTTTACCTACAGATGAAGCTTCCCATCTTGAATGTTTTAGCCTACATTTTTCCTCCATCCTTCGATGAATATAAAATAATCCAACAAAAATGCCCATAGTGCTTCCCAAAACATACAAAATTGAAAAATTGTGCAAATTAACAGTTAGAGGACTTACCCAAACCATGATGCTCTATCTTTGGGTGCTCTCATATTTTTAAATCTCATTGGCATGGTTGTTTGGACTCTCTAGTATCTCCTCTAGTTAGTGTTAGGGTGAAAATTACTTAGAAAAGACCTTTCCCACTCTTTTTACCCTCTCAATTTCTCTTTCTTCATGCTCTTCTTGGGACCTTTGTGGGTATATTACCTATCATTTCTAGGTGGTCTACTAGACCTTTGTGTTAGGTATTTTTTATTATTCTATGTGCAATGGGGACCTCACTTTTGTTCCCTAGTGTCCACTTGTGCTTGTTTTTAGATTGTGTTGATATTTTGGATCTCCCTGGTATCATGACCTTTCTAGCATGTGTACTCTTTCCCATATGCACACGGGACAGATGTAACGTTCTATGTTTCTTTTAATCACTAGTTTCCCTACTTGTTTTCAACCCCTCTTCCTTTATCATCATAGTTTTCACATGTGTACAAGTTCATTATTGTAGTTGGTTTC
This sequence comes from Torreya grandis, assembly GCA_037957365.1. NCBI lineage: Eukaryota > Viridiplantae > Streptophyta > Pinopsida > Cupressales > Taxaceae > Torreya > Torreya grandis. The sequence goes on along the minus strand of JARHVA010002254.1, from coordinate 2,383,340 downwards.
GAATTTATATAATGTTCTCTAACTAGTTTTTTTAATCTTTCATGAGACTCCTACCACCCATATTAACCTCTTACGATTGTTAGAATTGGTTACCTCCATGATTATAGCTTAGCCACATTCTTTATATCCTTCATGCAAATTGTTTATTCCACACCATGTCAAGCTAGTATTTTTATGGTGGTGTCTTAAATCCTTGAACCCCATCATGATACACCATTCAGTGGTTATCCACACTGATGATGGTAGTCAAGGCAACCTAGGACCCACCACTACTGATTATATTATTGATAATCCATGTGGACATAAGCTTATTTTAGATGGTTATTTCCTTACATATGAAATAAATAACTCTATCAAACTTTATCACATAATTATTAGGTCCTTGACTGATACTTGTGCATTACGTGTGTGCTATGTGTAGTTATTCCATGCCTCACTCTTACTCATGTCTTACCTCATCGAGGTTTGGAACATCTTTATCTCTAAGTTACTCCCCCTTTTTGAGCCAACACATGATTTGATATCCTCTTTTGAGGACTTTTAGATCTCCTACATCCCTCACATAGAGAACACTAAATCAGACACTTTGGTGAATGCCATCTTGGATTTTTTGGTTTGATGCCACTTTTGTCCCTTTTATGTAGGTGTTGGAGCTAGAGCTAGATTTGGATTATGTAGTAGTCACACTAGTAATCATTAGATTGTGTTATTAAATGTTATCTTTTATTCCTTTTTACTATCTATTTTTTGATTTTGTGTGGCTTCTAGGTACTACACAACACTACTTATTTTATTGAACATTGATTTCTTATACTTTAGGTGTATATGCAATCATGACTCTTATGATCCTACTCATCTTGATGATTGAATATCTAACCAATGTGCATACTACCATCATTGTGAGTGTTATTTGATCCTACCTAGATACTTGGAGATATCCCTACTCCATTGTTCACCCCTTTAAACTTTCCCCATACTCTATCAGAGCTCTTACACCCTATAAGACCCTTTCAATGTACCCTAGAGATCATTCAAGAGGATGAATGGTCGAGGTCATAGAATTTGGAAAAAGCATGTGGCCCATGATATCCATTTTGGTCAAAATTCTACAACCTGGTCTATAACTCTTCCATATTAGGTATTTTTGTGTTTTTTCCATTTCAAAACAAAAGAAAATAACCACTTTTTAGAATATTCAAACCTTGGGCTGCCCTATTTGACTTAAAAACATCCGTTCTAGCCTATCCTTCTCACTTCCCTATCTCTAATGATCTTCTTGTCTCTCTCTTGATTCATTCTTAATCATTAATCTCTCATTTTGGATTTATTATCTTCTTTGGACAAAGATTCACATACACACTTATTTATTGAGATGGATACACCATTGTTGTTCGTAGTTCTTCTTGATTCACTATTATTTGCTCCTAGCTCCTATTGGATTTTCACTAGATTTTATGCACTTGGGTTGCCTCCATACCTCTTGCTTATTTGTGATTCACTTTCTCTCCCTACTTATTGACATTGGATTGGACAAAGCTCTAAATTTTACTCAGTCTTCCTCCACACTAGATAAAAATTGGACTCACTATTGGTATAATCCTTGCATTGTGTTTGAGCATGATCTGAGGTTGACTTACTTGCAAGGTGAAACCATTTAGTTAGTACGGTGTTGCATATTTTCTAGGCTTAGAGATTATATTCTAGGGTTAGTTTGATTATAAATAAGCATTTAACTAAGATTTATGAATCATACATGCATTTCCCCCTTTGAAAATGACTTTTATTCAAAAACATCTTTTATTTCTATAAGGTTGCATGCTTCTGAATCATTTTCCTTGCTTGTCAGTGCTTGTTTAGATATATTTGCTTTCACGTTCATTATGAATTGTATATTTCTTTCAACTTCTTACATTACTATGGTTAGATCAATTAGCGATATCCATGTCCTTTTTTTTTAATCTTGATCACTCTATCCCTAACCTAGATTAAGTTAGTCTTTGACCTAGTGCAAGCCGACAAACCATATAGCTACCTTAGACTTGTAATGGCTTTTTATGTCTTTCAACCTATTAGATTTTCATTTAGTACCATTGGTAGCCTCTCTACCAAATTTTAGTGACATGTTTGAATTCTTAAGGCTACATTCTACATGAGAATAATAGTACATCCATCTTTTATTGAAAAATTGTACTCCAAATAATAATCAACATTTTTATTGATAATAATTCCAATAATTTTATCCAAATTAATTTTTTCATAAAATTTATAAATATATAATGAAATATAATTATTATCTATACTAATTCCATCTAAACATACTAAATAAAGAAAAAAAATAAAACAATGTGCCAGAAATAAAGGTGACGATGGAACCTTCCTTTATTCACACTTCTTCACAAATGATTGAATTTTATAGAAGCGTTATCACCATCAAAAATTGTTGAAAGATTAGAGCACAAAGGACAAAGTATTTTCTTTTGTAGCATACTCAATACAACCATACAAAGATTAGTCTATTACATAACAAATTATTTGTTCCCCATCATAATTGCTTTACCACAACAGTTTGCCTATTGTCAGTGACCTCATGGACTACCAAAAATTCATTTGATTCACCCTCACAATGAGAAAATGTAGATCACTTTCAATGGCATCCAAATCCTTCTCAGCCATATGCATACACACCACCATATTCCCGTTTCCCAGTGGACTAGCGTGAAGCATCACATATCCTTTTGTTTCACCGTGGGAAAAATATACACTTGAGAATGCAGGTTTCCCATATCCCATATCAATGTCATATAATGGAATTCTCACTCCCAAAGACACCACCATTGCTGATCCGGCCTCCGCATAAATTCTCGCTAACATTGCTGCAGGTGTCTTATTCTCCACCCAATCAAAAAATGACTTGAAGTATTCACAGTTGGTGGAAATAGTTACAACATTTTGTATAATCTTAGCTGTTTAGATACGCATGTCTGCGTCAAAGGAATTACTATTGCTTTTTTGAAGTAGGAAGAAGGAAGGTTTAGATACGCACGTCCATCAATGGGGATGCCAATTCTCGTAGGCGCTGAAGACGTTAATTGATGTGGATGTTGTTGATGCCATGGAAAAGATATAAGATGAAAATAAATTATATGCAAGAACATAGATGTTAATCTTGTCGACACCATGCAAAGCACAAATTGATAGGAAAGGAAAGGCTTCAACCAATCACTGAAACATTGAAAAATCATATGTTTCATCTAGTAAACTAAAAAACCAAAAATATGTATTTTCTCCTTTCATTATTGTTTATATAGAAAAGTTTCAAAAATATATTCACAGTTCGTTAAGAGGGAAAATGAGGGGAGTTGGTTTAGACAACAATTACACCACAATTTTGAAGTGATACATGGATAACAAAAATTCACACTCATGACAAGTTGGTTTGAAAAAATTGTAGCTAGATTGGTAATTTAGATTATGTGAATTTTTTTTTGAGGTTGATTATTTTATAATGTCATGAGTTCTAAAAATGAAGTTTTTCTCATATTTGATGGAAGTAGTTTTATAGATTAGAAGCTTGGAGTTAAAAATGATTTGAGAGAAGGCAATACATATGATTGCCAATAAAGAAGTTTTGGAGCCCCCAATACAATGATAAATAAATAAAACTTTTGAAAAATGAGATGGATCAAGCAAGATGTATTATTCGTAAATATTTGAACCCAAATATTAACAGACAATTTACTGATGTGGTTAATTTGATAAAGTTATGATAAAGTGTGATCATAAAGAGATTCTCTACAAATTTGTTGGTTTTGTTGATGATAATTATGTTTTACACATGTTTTCACTCCTCATATTGATTATATGTCAAAACTTTGGCATGGTAGACATGGGGACATAAATTATAAAATATTATAATACATGCTTAGAATGAATATGGTTAGAGAATTAAGAAGGATTTAAGTGTCTTAATGTGTCTATGAAGGATGTGTTTTAGGTAACTATTATCGATATCTTTTTGATTCAAGATAATCATGAAGAACTAATTATCTACTTCAATTGATTCATATTGCTTTATGTGGACTAGGGTTTCTTTCACTTTTAAGTGTCATTTATCTTCTCACTTTTATTGATGATTATAAGAAAAAGTGAAACATTTGATTTTTTTTCAAAAGTTTAAGGCATTGGTTGAAAACTAGTGGAGTAGAGAAATTAAATAATTAAAGTTGATTAATGGGGGATAATATTGCAATCATTCATTTTAATATTTTTGTAAAATATATGGCATTAAAGATCAAACAACAACTCCATATACCTCTCAACAAAATAGAATAGTTGAATAGATGAATAGAGCTCTTATAGAAATGGCTCGTATGTTGCATCTTAATAATTTTCATAATAAGTTTTAGGGTTTAGCTATTTCTTGCACTATATTTATTGTTCAAATAGAATACCCACTAAAGCTCTTCCAACTATAACTCATGAAGAAGCTTGGAGTGAAATAAAACCTCATGTTGGGTATTTGAAAGTATTTGGATGCATTTTTTGGGCACACATCCATGATGAAAAGAGGAAAAATTTGGAGCCTAAGAGCTATAAATGTTTCTTCGCATGGTATAACATAAAATCAAAGGCCTATAGGTATCAGATTTGAGAACAAATAATAGCTTTGTCAATGGAGATGCAAATTTTGATGAACATTCAAAGCTTGTAGCATTTGCCTCTCCACTCTACAACAAAATTCTTGTAACATTTGAAATTTTTAACTAACAAAACTTGAGATTGTTAGAGAATAGGAAAGCTTCCAGTTATTTTTAGTTGACTAAACTTTATAAAAACTTCTAAATTAACCCTACTTATTAATATACATATAAATGCCACCCATTAAATATAATAAATTGTATTGAATAATTATTAAATTGATATTAAATTATTAAGATTGTTTTTACTATTAAAATGCTTCATAATAACATATTATACCCAAAAAAAAAAAAATAATAATCCCTTAGTAGGTTTGTTTTTTTAAATATTTGTTATTTTATTTAATCATTAGCAAAGTTATTTTTATATAGTCTTTCAGACTCTGCCGCCATTGTCTTTCTTAAAATGATATGATGTAATCTATGAATAGTACAGCCAATGCTTGGAGGTGTTTGAGAGAAAAAAACGATCGAAAACTATATATACTAATGGGATTGTAGAAAGATAAATTGAAAACACCGGAGAATCTGTGTGGAAATAGTAAGCAACGCTAAGGACTCCAAAGCATAATAATTATTCCAGTTAATGGAGAAAGTGCAGAGATATATTAAGCATACTTTTAACTCCAAAAACCCTTCGGATCTTGCCTCCAATGCAATGCCAATTCCAATTGTGAACTCGGTGAGCTTTCTTAACTCCAAAAATGCGTTAATAAGTTGGTTCCAATTTATATTTTGTATCACATCCGTGAGTGAGCTGTCTCACCCAATTTAAATTTTGTATCACATCCGTGAGTGAGCAGTGGTGACAGAAACATAGATTTGATTGTCACATTGTTCTTTAATGTGATTGTGGTTAGTCTATTTGTATATTATAGTAAATATTTGACCCTTATCTTTGCAATGATTTTATATTTTTATAAGGGTTGGTGACCCTTTCTCGTAATATTATGGCCATGTGAATACTATCGAGAAATTTTTATAGTGTGGCTAATTAAAATAAGCATCTTAACATATGAAGCTATTATATTTATGTTGTGATCATTGGTTACTTCTATGAATATTTAGTTTGCGATGTGGTCGAGACTCTTAGGATTTGTAGTAGTATTATATTTTGTCTACTCACATACACGCACATTCAATTTAAGAATAATAATTAAGAGGTGGAAATAAATTTCAGTAAGATTACATGATAATATAATATATGACAATAAGTTAAATAGGGATTTTTTATTTGGTGTCATTATCTGAGTTTTAAAGAGAACTACAATAGTTGTGATTTCATTTGTAGAGTAGTAACAAGACAATATGTGGGAAAACTAGAGAGTGGATACTGGTATATCATAGGCCAACACTTGGGGTGTTGTGAAGATGATTGGTATTGGTTTGATTTGGATTTTGAGCGAAATAGTAGAAGTTGTCACTTGAAAGCCCCTAACTCATGGGTCCTAGAATTGTAACTTAAAGTGTGCTTGAGATAAAATGAGACTAACTTGGTAAGCCATCCATATTATTACAGAGCGATTAATTATAGATTAATATGTAATGTTGTTATTGATTTTCCATGTGAACTATATGTTCATGAGTTTGTATAGATATAGGCTTATATTGTTTATGAAGGCATAATTTCAGCTAATTAAAGAAAAAAATTGTGGTTAATTTTAGAGTAGCATTGGGGGCTGCTATAATACCCATCTTTGATCCTCATAAAGAATAAAATCTCATAGAGAGTCTTTATTTCCTCTAAAGAGACTATACAATCCACTAAGGATCTCATAATGCACTTGACACTTATATACAACATTAGTTAAACTTTTACACATGCACTAAGAATAAACTTCTCTAACTCCACAAAATGCTGATAAGAGCATACCCTTAGTTTAGCCAAAAACTCTCAAACTAAAGAGAGCCTAGTATATGTAATCATGATTCCTCTGACCCTATTCCCCTTGATGATTGCATATCTGCTCATTGTGCATACTACCATCACATTTAGTACCATTTCATCTTACCCCAACACTTGAAGAGATCCCTATTCCATTGTGCACCCCTACGGACATTCCCTACACTCTCTTTGAGATCCCACACCATGTGTGACCCTTTTTATTCACCCCAAAAACACTTTGAGAGGCTAGACAACTTAGGTCATAAATTTTGTAAAAAACTTGTAGCTTAGGCCGCATGTTTTATCCATATTTCTATAACTTGGGATGCAACTCTTCCATATTAGGGCCTTTTATGTTTTTTCCATTTCTAAATAGTAAAATAACCACTTTTTGGGAGAGCTGATCCTTTGGCTACCTTTTTTGACTTACAAACATTCATTCAAACCCATCCTCACTTTTATGGATCAAATGATCTTCTTGTCTCTCTCTTGATTCATTCTTGATCATTGAGCTCCCATTGTGGATTTATGCTCTTCCTTTGCTACTAGTTCATATACACACTTTCTTCTTGAGTTAGATACACCATTATTTCCCCCAGTTATTCCTTATTCATTTTAATTTTATCTTAACTCCTTTAGTTGGTATTACACCTAATTTTTGCACTTGGGTTGGCATCCATACCTATTGCTTGTTGTTTCTTCACCTTCCCTCCTTGCTTGCTAACATTGCATTGAAAAAAAATATACACTTCAACTTAGTCTTCCTCCATACTAGGTCAAACTTAGACTCATGGTTGATGGGATACTTGCATTGCGTGTGAGCATGATTTGAGGGTACCTTGCTTGTAAGGTGAAACAATTTAGTTAGTATAGTGTTGTATATTTTCCAGGGTTGTAGATTATATGCTAGGGTTAGTTTCATTATAAACAAGGATTTAACTTGGATGTTTGAATTCCACATGCATTATCCCTTTGAAAACATCTTTTATTCATAATCATCTTTGATTTCTATAGGGATGCATGCTACTAAATCAATTTCCTTACTTGGTAGCACTTACTTGTTTAGATAGATTTGATTTCCTTATCATTACACATTTTTTTCCTTTGGATAGTTGTATTACTATGGTTAGATTAGTTAGAGATCCTTGCATCCTTTGTGCACTTGATGACTCTAGACCTAGCTTGGTTTTCAAGTCAGTATGTAGCCTAATGCAAGCCAACAAACTAGATAAATAACTTAGACTTCTAATGGATTCATGTCTTTCATCTTGTTAGGTGTTTCTTTATTACCCTTGGTGCTCCCTTTGCCAAACTCTAGTGTCTTATTTGTATTTTTGGTACCCCTTCATACTAAAAACCCATGGCTTGGGCTATAGGTGTTTAGACAAGCCCTAGGGCTTGCCAAAACACCCAAACCAACCCTCTGTTCAGCCTCCCATTTGACCATAAAAATGAAAATTCCCATCTTAGATGTTTTTTCCCACATTTTTCATCATTCACTCTATGAATTTGAGAAAAATCAAATGAAAACATTTGTATGGCCTCCCAAAACCCACAAATCTAAAAAATTAGGAAAATTTATAGTTAGAAGACTTACCCAAATGATTATGTTCACTTCTTGTGTGCTTTCATCTATATGAATCTCATTAGCATGGTTCTTTGGGATCTCCATCCTCTCTTTGGTCAGTGTCAGGGTAAAAATGACTTCGAGAAGAGTTTTTCCACTCTTTTTACCCTCTCACTTTCTCTCTTTTCATGCTCTTTTTGGGCCCTTTGAGGGTAGGTTATTTGTCATTGCTAGGAGGAATGCTAGACCTTTGTGTTAGGGATTTTGGTCCATTCTGGGTGAAATGGTCACCTCTTTTTTTCTCCCTAGGGCCCACTTTTGCCTATTTTTATACTATCTCAGTCTCTTATACCTCCCTAGTCTCTTGGAATTTCTTACCTATGCAATCCTTATTAGATCCACCTACAACAAACTTATCGTTATGTGCTTATTTTAGTCAATAGTTTTCCTTCTTATTTAAAATTAATTACTACTAAATCCTTTTTCCTCTATTGCCATGGTTTTTGCAGGTGTACATGTTTACAATTATAGTTGTTCAAGATTTGATCTAGTATTCTTTGACTAATTCATCATGTTTCATGAGCCTCATACCATCCTTCTTCACCTCTCATTGTGTTCAATATTGGTCACCTCCATAATTTCATCTTGGTCACGTTCTTCATCTCCCTTGTACAACTTACCTATTTTACATTTTGTCAAGATAGTCCTTCTATAGTGGTGTCTTATGTCCTTGACCCCTATCATGGTGTACTATTCAATGGTGATCCACATTGATGGTATCAGTTAAGGTAACCTAGGACCCACCATTATAGTTTGGACTATTAATGACACATGGGGCCATGAGATTTCTATAACTAGTTATTTCCTTAGAATTAAAACAAAGAATATTGTCAAATATCATGTAATTATTAGAAACCTGATTAATACTCATGTGATATGTGGAGTTTTTCTTTGACTCACTCTTAGATGTGTCTCATCTCACTAGGGTTTGAAATACCCTTAGCTCTGACTTATTCCCCCTTTTCAACATGACATATGATTCAATCTCCTCTTTTGGGGACTTCCAAATCTCCCACATCCCTCATGAAAATAACATGATTAAATGCTCTGGTGAATTCCATCTTGGATTTTTTGGTTTGATGTCACTTTTTCCCTTTCTATGTAATAGCTAGAGATGAAGCTGGATTTGGATTGTGTAGCATTCGTACTAGCATCCATTGGATCTCATCATCAATTATTATTTCACCACCATTCCATTCAAGTAAGTGTAGGTAATGTTCTTTCTTATTCCTTTTTCCTATCTCTTTATTTATTTTGTGTCAATTTTAGGTACTACACAACACTCTATGTTCTATTAAACATTGATTGCTTTTACCTTAGGGACATATGTAATTTTGACTCTTCTGGCCCTATTCCTCTTGATGATTGCATATATGATATTCATGTATACTACCATCACTATAAGTCCTATTTGATCCTTCCTAGATAGTTGGAGATATCCCCACTCCCTTTTCACCCATTTGTACCTTCCTCACACTTTATCAAAGCCCCTGCACATATAGGAAATTATTTTTTCACCTTGGAGACCCTTCAAGTGGCTGGATGGCCTAGGCCACATATTTTAGAAAAAACTTGGGGCCTTGTATGCATGTTTTGGCAAAAATCCATAACTTGGGTTGTAACTCTTACAAATTAGGTCTTTTTGTATTATGTATGATACCAAAGGGTAAAAAACCACATTTTAGGAGATCCAAGCCTTAGGATTTCTTAATTAACTTGGAAACATTCATTCCAACCCCCTATTCTCAGTTTTTTGGTTCAGATGATCTTCTAGTCTATCTATTGATTCATTCTTGATCATTGAGCTCTCATTATTCATTTTTTCTCTTGCTCAGATAAAGGTTCACATACACGATTGTTTATTGAGTTATATACACCATTGTTGATCCCTATTGTTCCTACATCACTATTACTTTCTCCTAGATCCTTCAATTGACATTGCACATAATTTATGTACTTGAGTTGTCCTCCATACCTCTTTCTTATTGCTACTTCATCTTCTCTCCTTATTTTCTGACACTGGATTGGGCAAAACTCTAAACTGCAACTCAGTATTCCTCCACACTAGATCAAACTTGAACTCACAATTAATGGAATACATGCAGTATGTTTGAGAGTGATCTAAGGGCACCTTGCTTTCAAAGTGAAACCATTTAGTTGGTGTAGTGTTGTATATTTCCTAGGCTTAGAGACTATATGCTAGGTTTAATTTCATTGCAAGTAAGAATTTAGCTTAGATTTTTGAAATTGTCTTTCATTTCTATAGGGTGGCATACTTCTAAATCATTTTCCTTGCTTCGTAGTGCACACTTGTTTAGATAGATTTGTTTTCATGTTCATTAAGCATTATTTCTTTCCTTCAGCTACTTGCATTACTATGGTTAAATCAGTTAGAGATATATGCATGCTTTGTGTGCTTGATCATCCTATCCTTAACCTGGTTTTCATGTCAGTCTTTATCCTAGTGCAAACTGACAAACTAGATAGCTACCTTAGACTTCTATTAGTTTACTGCATCCTTCAACCTTATTAGTTTTTGCTTAATACCCTTGGTACCCCCTCTACCAAACCCTAGTGGCATGTTTGGACTCTTGGAACTACAATATATTTGAGAGAATTATTCCATCTATATTTTAATTAAAAAGAGTGATCTAAATAATAATCAACATTTTTGTTTATAATTTTTCTAATAATTTAATCTAAATTATTATTTTTTACAAAATTTATAAATATTTGAAAAATAATTATTATTATCAATATTAAATTCATCTAAACATACCAAATATTTTTTTGGATCCTTTATTCACACAACTTCATAATTAATTAAAGAAAACATCTTATAAAAGCATTATCACCATCGAAAATAGTTGAAAGGGAATCCAAATATTAGAGTGCAAAGGACAAACTATTTTCTTTTGTAGCATACTTCACACAACCATACAAATATTAGTATAAAACATAACAAATCCACTCTAGAGTGATCCAGCTGTGACTTATTCTCCACCATAATTTCATTACTATAAAGGGTTACCTGTTGTCAATGACCTCATCTTGGGAAAACTCTCTTCTTTAATAGCATACTTATACAACCATTCAAAAATTAGTTTGTTAAAATAAGAAATCCAATCAACCAGCTATGAATTATTCTCCACAATAAATTCTTTACTACAATAGGTTTCCTATTGTTAATGAACTCATGGACTACCAAAAATTCATTTGATTCACCCTCACAAAGAGAAAATCTGGATCACTTTCAATGGCGTCTAGATCCTTCTCATCCATATGCATATACACCACCATATTCCCGTCTCCCAATAAACTAGCCTGAAGCCTCACATATCCTATTGTTCCTCCCCAGGGAAAATATACACTTGAGAATGCTGGTTTCCCACATCCCACATCAATGTCATATAATGGAATTCTCACTCTCGAACACACCACCACTGCTGATCCGGCCTCCGCATAAACTCTTGCTAACATTATCGCAGGTCTCCTCACCTCCACCCAATCAACAAATGACTTGAAGTATCCACAGTTGGTGGAAATAGTTATAATGTTGTGTATAATCTCAGCTATTTTCCACAAGGGCTGCTCCAAAATCTCTTCCGCATAAGTTTGCGTAAAAGGAATTTCTATTTCATTTCCGAAGTAGGAAGGAGGGAGGTTTAGATACACACATCCATCAATGGGGATGCCAATTCTGGTAGGCTCTGAAGAAGTTAGAGCTTATGCATGAGCAACAAGTCTCCAAATATAGGCACATATGGCCTCCATCTTTGTTTTAGGTTTTCCTCCTTGCAGTTCTGGTCCAATTTGGTTTGCCAATGCCTATAAATTCAGAGGGGTAAGGGCATCCAAATGATAGATTCTTCCAATCTGGGGTGGGGGTTGCTTAGTGTCATTTACAGAGGAAAAGGGTATGGCTATGTAGTGACTATCAATATTTGCAGTAATGTTTAGAGGGTGATGGGGTTTAAGGAGCAAGACTTGAAAGCAAGGGGTCACAGAGATAGGATGGCCTTGAGCTACTTCACTCCATGCCTTCAAGAAAATACTACTGCTGATTCTATCAACTATTTTGTGGTTGAAAGAACAACCAACCAGAATTCCCTCACACTTCATTCTTGTCACCTATAATAAAAATCATTAAAACCCCATTGGAGACTAAATTGAATTTCTTTGCATAAGCACTTAGTAGTTGTTTACCTGTACAACAAGAATGGGTAGGCAATGAGAGGATTCTCCTGGTTCCCTTGTGGGACTCAATTTTTTGCCTACAGAAAGCCTAGGCTAAGAGAAATCCATGTTAGTGATGGCAGTATTTGTTGATAACTGACACTAGAGGTTCAATTGAACATCCAGTTCTATCACCGCTGGTGTTCCATGTTGGTCTTTTGACCCATGCAATTCCTTAATTCAGAACAGTCTTAATTAACTAGTTTAGACATTTTTTTCAGCTTGGTTTTCACTGCCAAATCCAGCGTAGGAATAAAGCATGCAATCTGCATGCTTAGTTTATAATGCGTAGGAATAAATCACACAATCTGCATGCTTAATTTATAATTTTTTTGTAATTATTTTTTTAGCTACTACAATTTATGTAACAGCTTGGTTATTCTTTTATATGTACGCATTAATAAAGATAGTTTTTCAAGCCTGCAAATAAAGATTTCTGGATGCTCTATTTTTCTTTTTTCTACTATTATCTCATAAGTCATCAGATGTAGAAATTTCGTTTAGCTTTTTAGATTTTGTTTAGTTTTTTATATTCTACATTTGGTATCAGAGTAGGTATTTTTCTTTTGGGTTAAAGATTTAGTAGTTGGAATTTTGCCAAAAATTTATCATGTAAAATTTTAACTCCTTGCCCATTCCAGAATTTGATGGAAATGAGTATGATTATTAGTGTATCAAAATGATGACTTTTTTAATAGGAAAATATTTGTGGGAGATTATTGAATCAGTTTATGCAGAGCCAGCTGATTGGAATGCCCTCACAGCAAATGATAAAATAACTAAGAAGGAGGCTAAGAAGAAGAATGCTCAAGCCTTATTTCATATTCAAATAACTCTAGATAAGAGCCTATTTCCATGAATTATAGGAGCAAAGATAGTAGAGGATGCTTGGAAGACTCTAAAAGAAGTTTACCAAGGTAGTGATCAAGTCAAAGTTGTCAAGTTACAAACATTGAAGAGAGAATTCGAGAATTTAAAGATGCAAGAAGCTGAAAGTGTGAGTACCTATTGTGTCAGAGTAAAAGATGTGGTCAATAAGATGGCTACACTTGGTGAAATTGTGAACAATGAGGTTGTGATAAAAAAGGTGTTGAGGTCTCTCACACCAAGGTGGAACCATGTTGCCATAATCATAGAAGAAAGAAAGAATTTGTCTACCCTTCAATTTGATCATCCAGTTGGATCTTTGATGTCTCATGAAGAAAGATTGAGAGATTCATTTGGAGAAAATGAAGAGAAAGTTTTTTCCTCCAAATTACAAATCACAAAGAATGAAGATGCCAATAGTAGCATCAAAATTAATCAAGGCCAAGGTAGAGGTCAAAATCAGAATTACTCAAGAGGAAATAGAGGCAGAGGTGGTTTTCGAGGAAGAGGTGGTTTCAGAGGAAGAGGTAGAGGCCGATTTGATAAAAGAAATATCCAATCTTATCATTGTAACATGTATGGACACTTTAATTATGAGTGTAGATTAAAATAAGATAATAATGATAAAAGTGTTCATTATGCTCAAGAAGGTGATGAGAATCCTTCAGATAATTTATTTTTATCTTATGACAAAGCTGAAAATGTTTCTAAAGATATTTGGTATTTAGATTCAGGATGTTCTAACCACATGTCAGGGAATGAAAAACCTTTTTCTATAATGGATGAAAGTTTTAATTCCAAGATCAAGCTTGGTGATGACAAATCATTGGAGGTTGCTATAAAAGGAGCTATAGAAGTCCATACAAAAGAAGGTATGAAGAGTGTTAAATACATTTATTACACTCCAAAGTTAAAACATAATTTGTTGAGTGTTGGACAATTATGTGAGAAGAATTATAAAGTTGTATTTGAAAATCAACAATGTATAATTTATGATAAGAATCAAGGAAATAGGGTGGTAATAGTTGTGCCTATGACAAAGAATAGGATGTTTCCATTGAAGTTTGGTGAACATAACAAGAACCTTGTCAATATGGCATATGAGGTTACAAGTTGGTTGTGGCATCTCAGGTATGGGCATTTAAATTTTCATAGTTTGAATATTCTAACATCAAAAACATTAGTTTTTGGTTTGCCTAAGGTTAAAGAACACAAGGAAGTTTGTGAAGGATGTGCTAAAGAAAAAAATGCAAAAGAGAAATATCCAAAAGGCAATGCATGGAGGGCCCATTATCCACTCCAGTTAGTTCATTCAGACATTTGTGGTCCTATGCAGACAAAGAGTTTGGGTAAGTCATCATATTTCATTACTTTTATTGATGATTACTCATGACAGTGTTGGGTTTATTTTTTGAAGACCAAAGGTGAAGCTCTTGAGACATTCAAGAGGTTTAGAGCCCTTGTAGAAAATGACAAAGGGTGAAAAATCAAATGCTTAAGGACTGATCATGGAGGAGAATTTTGTTCAAAAGCCTTTCAAGGTTATTGCGATATGCATGGCATTAGAAGACAACTCACCACTGTATACACACCTCAACAAAATGGTGTAGATGAAAGGAAGAATTGTATAGTGGTAGAGATGGCACGAAGCATGCTACAAACAAAGGGATTAAGTAATTCATTTTGGGGAGATGCAGTTGCTATAGCAGTATATATTCTCAATCGGAGTCCCACTAGTGCACTTGACAAGATGAATCTGTATGAAGCCTGGTATGAGAAAAATCCAAATGTTAATTATTTGAAAGTTTTTGGTTGCTTAGCCTATGTTCATGTTCTCGATCAAAAGAGGCAAAAGTTAGATCCCAAAAGTGAGTCATGTATTTTTGTTGGATATAGTGAGGAAAGTAAGGCTTACAGGTTATATAATCCTCTCACTAATAATCTTATTGTGTCAAGAGATGTGATTTTTGATGAAGGGGGAGTTTATGGTCATCAAAATGGCCATATGGAAAAGTCAAAATATGTTTTAAATGAAGTTATTATGGATGATATTGATCACAGGCAGCCCACTAATATTTTTGTTCCAAGTGCTGCAAATCCACCAAGTAACCCCTCATCTAGTTGTTCAATATCAAGTGTAAGTCCAAATTCAAGTCCTAGTTCTGCAAGGAAGGTAAGAAGATTGAGTGACATTTATCAAAGGAGTTCAAATCAAGCACATGAAGAAAATCCAAGAGGTGAGACACTGAATTTTGATTTACTTACCAAGGCTGATTTTGAACCATCATGTTTTGAAGATGCATATACTAATGAGGTTTGGATGCAAGCAATGCAGGAAGAGATGGATTCTATTCATAGGAATGACACTTGGGAGCTTACAAATCTTCCACATGACAAGAACAAGTTTGGCACCAAATGGGTCTACAAGACTAAGTGTAATAGTGATGGAAGTGTTGAAAGGCATAAGGAAAGATTAGTTGCTAAAGGCTTCACACAAAAGTATGGCATTGATTATGAAGAGACATTTGCACCAGTAGCAAGACAAGAGACCATTAGAATGCTGATTTCATTAGCAGCTCAAAAGAATTGGAGCATCCATCATATGAATGTGAAAAGTGCCTTCTTGAATGGGTACTTAGAAGAAGAAGTATATGTGGAATAGCCACAAGGTTTTGAAGTGCAAGGAAAAGAAAATCATGTCTACAAGTTAAAGAAAGCTTTGTATGGCTTCAAACAAGCACCAAGAGCATGGTATGCTAGGATTGATGGATATTTTCAAGATAATGGCTTTCAAAGAAGTAAGAGTGAACCTACCCTTTACTACAAACAAGAAGGTAATGATATTCTAATTGTAAGTTTGTATGTTGATGACTTGTATATGGGTAGTAGTTCTATGATAAAGGATGAATTCAAAGTTTTCATGATGAATGAATTTTAAATGAAAGATTTAGGCCTTATGAAATATTTTTTAGGAATGGAGGTTTATCAAAGGGAGAATAAAATTTTTATTTGTCAAACAAAGTATGCTAAAGATATGTTGAAGAAACTTGATATGGTTGATTGTAAACCAGTCTCCACTCTAGTTGCTCATGGAGTTGTGTTGTGTAGAGATGATGATACTGAAAGAATTGATGAGATAGCCTATAGAAGTATTGTTGAAAGCTTAAGTTTTTTAACTCACACAAGACCTGATATTGCTTATTCAGTTTCACTTATTTCAAGGTACATGACAGAGCCATTAGAAATACATATGAAGGCAGCCAAGAGAATTTTGAGGTATGTGAAAGGCACTCTAGATTTTGGTATTCATTACTACACTTCTAAAAAGTTCAATCTTGTTGGTTTTAGTGATTTTGATTGGGGAAGTAGTTTGGATGACCAAAAGTCAACATCTGGGCACTGTTTTTCTTTTGGTTCTAGTTTGATTACTTGGAGCTCAAAGAAATAAAGTATAGTTTCCCTTTCTTCTACAAAAGTAGAGTATGTTGTAGTCACTTCAGTAGGTACACAATCATTATGGCTTAGAAAACTTCTTGAAGAAATTGGATAGATTCAAGTTCACCCCACAGTTATTTTTTGTGATAACATTAGTGCAATTAAATTGGCCAAGAATCCAGTCCATCACAGTAGGACAAAACATTTCAATTTAAAGCATCATTTTATTCAAGATTTAGTGCAGATGAAGGTAGTATAATTGAAATACATCAACACTAAGCAATAGTTGGCATATATCTTCATGAAAGCATTTGCAATAGATCAATTTTTGACACTCAGAGATCAGATTGTAAGCCCTCTCAACATCAAGGGGGAGTATGTTGATAATTGACGCTGGAGGTTCAATTGAACATCCAGTTCTACCACCGCTGGTGTTGCATGTTGGTCTCTTGACCCATGCAATTCCTTAATTTAGAACAGTCTTAGTTAACTAGTTTAGATGTTTTTTTCAGCTTGGCTTTCACTGCCAAATCTAGCATAGGAATAAAGCATGCAATCTGCATGCTTAGTTTATAATGCATAGGAATAAAGCATGCAATTTGCATGCTTAGTTTATAATTTTTTTTAATTATATTTTTAGCTACTACAATTTATGTAATATCTTGGTTATTCTTTTATATATACGCATTAATAAAGACAGTTTTTCAAGCTTGCAAATAAAGATTTTTGGATGCTCTATTTTTCTTGAGTTTTATGCTCTATTTTTCTTTTTTCTACTATTATCTCATAAGTCATTAGATGTAGAAATTTGGTTTAGCTTTTCAGATTTTGTTTAGTTTTTTAGATTCTACAGCATTTTCTTTATCTTCAGTGAATGGCACTCCTTGTTTATTGCACTCTATCTCAGCCTTGCCATTCCCTTTCAGCAAAATCCTTCTAGCCACTGGAGAAAACAATATCAGTGTCTCAGAGAGGGCCTTCTTCATTGACCTCAACATCTCTACATGTGTTTTATATTTTACTGGTTTGTAAAGGAAAAAGTGCCGTGGACTGATTGCAGGAACAATGAGATCAATGTTGGATCCTTTGAAACAATAATCTTTTGTTGGCTAAGATGATTGTACAGTGGAGGTGCACACTACCTCCACATTAAATTCCTTTAATGATGCTACCACCATTTTAGCTCTTAAAATGATATAATCTATGAAAAATATAGGCAATGTTTGGTGGTGTCTGCAAAAAGGATGAAAGTGTTCATAGACTATATATATTGATCAGACGGTGGAAAAATAAACTAAAAGCACTGGAGGATCTGTGTGAAATAGGAAGCAACTTGAACGACTTCAAAGTATAATATTTATTCCAGTCAATGGAGTAAGTGTGGAGATATGTTAACCATAATTTTTGATGCATTATCTCAAAAAATCATACATTTTGGATTGATGTGGAAATTTTCATGAAAATTAGATGAAGAAATTCTCGAGAAATTTTGGATTGAGAATCTTTTAGTAAAAATCTTTGAAAAGAACGTTGCCACTTTAAATAATGTTGCCACTTTCGTTTCTTTTATCAAGTTTTTGAATTTTTTTTTTTTGAAATATGTCAAGTATACTTTTTGAGGAAATTTCTATGAAAATTAGATGAGGAAACTCTCGAGAAAGATTTTAATCATGTTTTTTTTGTTTGAAGAAATTCTGAAGAAAGTTTGGAATGCATGTTTTCTATTTACTAAAAAGTTTTGAAAAGAATGTTGTCACTTTAGTTCTTTTTGTCAAGTTTTTTCCAAATTCCAAAGTCTTACTTTTGATATTTTGCCCATTTCCTTTTTAGCGATACACATGTATTATAATATTAATATTTTTATGATGGCATTTTCCTTTATGTTGGTAATCTCTCTCTCGTGTTTTGGAGCTTGGGATATGGGAAATGACTATCTAAATTATATAGATATTTGGGCCTGTTTCCCTTCCCTACCCTCTCATACTTAGCATTATACGATTAAATTTAAAGGAGCATGTGATATGGAAAATGTCTATTTAAATTATAGGATGTTTGGGATTATTATTATTATTATTATTATTATTATTATTATTATTATTATTATTATTATTATTATTATTATTATTATTATTATTATTATTATTATTATTATTATTATTATTATTTGCGCCCCCCTCCCTTCTCTACCCTCCTATACATAAGGTTAAACAATTATATTTAAATAAGGTTGGGATATCAAAAACAACTATTTAGATTATAGAATATATCAGAGTATTATTATGTATGCTCCATCTCCCCTCCCCACCCTCACACACACATATCTATATCATACTAAATATTGTCAACTAAATGTTTAAAATTACCTTTACTTAAAAAAGATTTATCTTTGTTTGAGTTGCATTGAGGTGGTGAGTGACTCAAATTTTTTTAATACCACTTAAATATCTAAGATGTAAATAAATTATATGCAAGAACATGGATGTTGATGTTGTCGACTCCATGGAAAGCACAAAAGGATGGGAAAGGAAAGGCTTCAACCAATCACTAAAACATTGAAACATCCTATGTTTCATCTAATGAACTAAAAAGAAATAAACATGTGTTTTCTCCTTCCATTATTGTTTACAGAGAGAATTTTAAAAAAGGGATTCACAATTAGTTAAGAGGAAAAATGACGGGAGTTCATCTTGACAACAATTATACCATATTTTTGAAGCATTACATGGGTAAAAATAATGCACATTTATAATGCTTCATCAAAAAGTAAAAAAAAAAATAGTGACATTGGGAGACGTTTAAAAAAAATACTTAGTAGTCAATGATTAAACACAATTCAAAAAATTAATCATTTATTAAGAATATTCATAAATAAACCATTTTCCTTAGTTACAAAGTATTTTTACTTCATAGGATGAAGTGAGTTTAGAATATATCTAAATGTAGACACTTAAGTATTGTATTAGACAATTAATAATATCATTTTTGAACTATCCTTAACATAGATGAATTGTGCATACACATAGCTCTTACTTAAACTCTCTCCTAGAAATTTATCTATGTATGGACTTGGCCTTCTAAATTTACCATCATACATATAAAAGAATATCCATAATATGTGCCAAAATAAGCTATTACCTTCAACAAATTATTACCATATTTTAGACACATGTTTTCTCTATCCTGTAGAGTACTAGAAACAACTAGAAGTTTCCTATTAATGGTGATAGTTGTCTTCCTTAATAGTGTTTGAGATTACTCAAATGATTATTTTTAAGTTAAAATCCATCACTTGGGATAAGCCAAATGTATTGCATGTCAATTATGAATGGAAAATATCAAAATAGTCATATATTTACACACATCAATCCTAGGGCTATTCTTATCTAGCACTTATCTAGCTTTCCCTCATCATTACTTAGAAAACTATTTACACATTGATATATTTATATGTATATCTAGAAATGAGATTTTTGGTTCCTCCATGTATAAATTTAATAGGTCCAACATTTATGATACAATAGGTGCATCCATCTTTAGGAGAGAAGATGGTCTTGAAAACTAAGATGATAAATCAGCTTGCCAACCACCATAAATATTCAACTCCATATAACATCCAAAGTAGTTATACTTATTAGGCCGATCACCTTGGATAATATATGGAGTTGAATATTTATGGTGGTTGGTGAGCTGATTTATCATTACAGTTTTCAAGACCTTATTCTACCCTAAAGATGGATACACCTATTGTATTCAAAACATTGGACCTATTAAATATGTACATGGTAGAATCATAAATCTCATTTCTAAGAAATTTAACCCATGGAAACCTAAAAGATATTATATGTATATCCTTTAATATCTATCATAAAGCTTCTAAATCTTAAAATTACTCAAAGGATAAGTCCCTAAGACAAGTTTGGAAACCTAAAGCAAGGTCAAATAACATATTGTCAAGTGTCAAAAGCTAGAGAGCTACATTGCATTCTAGAAAATCGTTATTGAACACATATAGATTAGTGGGAGAACTACACATATTTTGAACACTCTTCGCAATATTGAAACATAGGAAAATATAAACCACTTAGAGAATTATGGTTGAGGCTATCCATTCAATATTTCTAACATATTTTAAAGGTCATAAAAGTATTCCAAGTTGAGCTACAATTTTAAGTTAAACATGAGCAAAATTTAAATATGTGCATAGAATTGGTAACTTGTTTAGATAGATTTCCTTTCATGTTCATTACACATTGTTCTTTCCTTCATCTACTTACATTCTTATGGTTAGACAAGTTAAAGATACTTGCATCATTTATGTACTTGATCACACTAGCTTGAGCTTGGTTTTCAAGTCAGTCTTTGGCCTAGTACAAGTTGGTAAAATGGATAGATACCTTAGAATTCTAGTGGATTTCTATATCCTCCAGCCTAATAAGTGCTTGATTAGTACCCTTAGTACCCATTTTGCCAAACACTAGTGGCTCATTTGGATTCTTGGTACCTACTCTATCTGAAGACCTAAGGCCTACAATGTGAGCATTCAAGAAGGCCATAGGGCTTTCCAAAATGCCCACCCTAAATCTCCATTCAACTTCCTATTTTTACCTATAGATGAAGCTTCCCATCTTGAATGTTTTAGCCCACATTTTGACTCCATCCTTCGATGAATACAAAATAATCCAATAAAAATGCCTACATTTTCCCTCTATCTCGAATGTTTTAGCCTAATAGGTGTTTGATTAGTACCCTTAGTACCCACTCTTCCAAACACTAGTAGCTCATTTGGATTTTTGGTACTTGATCTATCTAAAAACTTGAGGCCTATGACATGAGCATTAAGGAAGGCTTGCAAGAATGCTCAACCTAGCACTCTGTTCAACTTCCCATTTTCCCCTATAGATAAAGCTTCCCATCCTAGATGTTTTGGCCCACATTTTGGCTCTATCTTTTTGATAATTTCTAAAATAATCCACTGAAAATACCTATAGGGATTCTCAAAACATAGAACTAAAAAAATATGCAAAATAATAGTTAGGGGACTTACCTAGACCATGATGCTCTCTCCTTGTGTGCTTTCATCTTTTTGAATCTCCTTGTAATGGTTGTTTGGACTCTCTAATATCTTCTCTATCCAGTGTTAGGGTTAAAATTACTTGGAGAAGAGATTTCCCACTCTTTTTACCCTCTCACTTTCTCTCTCTTCATGCTCTTCTTGGGCCCTTTGTGGGTATGCTACCTTTCATTTCTAGAAGGTCCACTAGACCTTCATGTTAGGTATTTTTTCTCATTATAAGTACAATAGAGACCTCATTTTTGCTCCCTAGGGTCCAGTAGTGTTTGTTTATAGTCTATCTCAATCTTTTGGATTTCCCTAGTATATTGACCTTTTTAGCTTGTGTACTCCTCATATGCACATGGGACAAATGTAACATTTTGTGCTTATTTTAGTCAATAGTTTCCCTACTTGTTTTTAGCTATCCCTCTAATAAATCCCTCTTCCTTTGTCATCGTAGTTTTTACACATGTACCAGTTGATGGTTGTATTTGTTTTGGACTTTATATAATTTTCTATGATCAGTTGTTTGTCTTTCACTAGCCTTATACCACCCTTTTTAACCTCTTATGATTGTAAGAGCTAGTTACCTCTATGATTACAACTTGGTTGTAATCTTTATGTCCTTCATGCAACTTGTTTATTCAACACCATGTCAAGCTTGTATTTTAGTGGTGGTGTCTTGTGTCCTTGAACCCCATCACGGTGCACCATTCAATGGTTATCCACATCGATGGTGGTAGTCAAGGAAACCTGGGACCCACCACTAATGCTTAGATTATTGATGATCCATGGAGTCACAAGCTTTTTTTAGATGATTATTTTCTTACATACAAAATAAACAACACTTCCAAGTATAACACAATTATTGGATCCTTGACTAATGCTCATGCACTAGGCATGTGTTATGTGCAGTTATAAACTAATTCACTCTTACTCATGTCTTAGCTCATCAAGGTCTAGATCATCCTTATCTCTGAGTTACTCCCCCTCTTTGAGGTGGCACATGATTTGATCTCCTCTTTTGAGGACTTCTAGATATCCTACATCCCTCATGTAGAGAACACTGAATTAGACACTCTAGTGAAAGACAACTTGGAATTTTTGGTTTGATGCCACTTTTGTCACTTTTATGAAGGAGTTCGAGTTAAAGCTAGATTTGGATTGTGTAGTAGTGACACTAGTACCCATTGGATCATGTCATTGAATGTTATCTTTTATTCCTTTATCCTATCTCTTTTTTGATTTTGTGTGGCTTATAGGTACTACACAACACTTCTTGTTCTACTGAACACCAATTATTTGTACCTCAAGTGCATATGTAATCATTACTCTTATGACCCTACTCATCTTGATGATTGCATATCTACTCGATATGCATACTACCATTACTTTGAGTGCTATTTGATCCTATATATATACTTGAAGATATCCCCACTCCATTTTTCACCCCTTTGGACATTCCCTATACTTCATTAGAGCTCTTGCACCCTACATGACCCTTTCCATGCACCCCATTGATCATTTAGGAGGCTGAATGGTCGAGGTCCTAGCTTTTGGAAAAAAACATGTGGCCTAGGCCACTCATTTTGGTCAAAATTATATAAATTCATCTGTAACTCTTCCATATTAAGGATTTTTTGTGTCTTATCCATTTCCAAATGGTAGAAAATAACCACTTTTTGGAATATTCAAACCTTGGGCTGCCCTATTTGACTTGTAAATATTCATTCCAGCCCATCCTTCTCACTTTCCTAGATCTAATGATCTTCTTGTCTCTCTCTTGATTCTTTCTTAATCATTAAGCTTCCATCGTGGATTTCGTATCTTCCTTGGACAAAGATTTACATAGACACTTGCTTATTGAGTTGGATACACCATTGTAGCTCAATTTTTTTCTTAATTCACTTTGTTTGTTCTTAGTTCCTTCAGTTGGCTTTTCACTAGATTTATGCACTTAGGTTGGCCTCCATACCTCTTGCTTATTGGTGCTTCACTTTCTCTCCTTGTTTATTGACATTGGATTGGACAAAGCTCTAAATTGTAGATTAGTCTTCCTTCGCACTAGATCAAACTTGGTCTCAGTGTTGGTATAATGCTTGCATTGTGATTGAGAATGATTTGAGGCTAAATTACTTGCAAGGTAAAACCATTTAGTTAGTGTAGTGTTGTATTTTTTCTAGGCTTAGATATTATATACTAGGGTTAGTTTCATAATAAACAAGCATTTCACTGAGATTTCTGAATCATACGTGCATTTCCTCTTTGAAAAAGACTTTAATTCAAAAATGTCTTTCATTTATGTAGGGTTGCATGCTTTTGAATCATTTTCTTTGCTTGCAGTGCTTGTTTAGATAGATTTTCTTTCATGTTCATTATGAATTGTTTCTTTCTTTCAGCTTCTTGCATTATTATGGTTAGACCAGTTAGATATACCCATGTCCCTTTTGTGCTTGATGACTCTATCCCTAACCTTGTTTTCAAGTTGGTCTTTGACCTAGTGCAATCTGACAAACCAAATAGCTACCTTAGACTTGTAGTGGCTTTTTGTGTCTTTCAACCTATTAGATTTTCATTTAGTATCCTTGGTACCCCCTATACCAAACCTTAGTGGTACGTTTGAATTCTTGGAATTACATTCTATATGAAAGTAATAATACATCCATCTTCTATTGAAAAAGTGTACTCCAAATAATAATCAGCATTTTTGATGATAATCATTCCAATAATTTTATCCAAATTATTTTTTTCATAAAATTTATAAATATATAACGAAAGATAACTATTATCTATACTAGTTCCATCTAAACATACTAAATAAAGAAACAAAATAAAACAATGAGCTTGAAACAAAGGTGGCGATGGAACCTTCTTTTATTCACACAACTTCATAAATGATTGAATTTTATAGAACCATTATCACCATCGAAAACTGCGGAAATATTAGAGTGCAAAGGACAAAGTATTTTCTTTTGTAGCATACTAAATACAACCATACAAAGATTAGTCTATTACATAACAAATTATTTGTTCCCCATCAAAATTGTTTTACCACAACAGTTTGCCTATTTTCAGTGACCTCATGGACTACCAGAAATTCATTTAATTCACCCTCACAAAGAAAAAATCTGGATCACTTTCAATGGCGTCCAAATCCTTCTCAGCCATATGCATATACACCACCTTATTCCTGTCTCCCAGCGGACTAGTTTGAAGCATCACATATCCTGCTGTTCCACCCCAGGGAAAATATACACTTGAGAATGCAGGTTTTCCACAGCCCACATCAATGTCATATAATGAAATTCTCACTCCGGAAGACACCACCACTGCCGATCCGGCCTCCGCATAGACCCTCGCTAACATTGCTGCAGGTCTCTTATTCTCCACCCAATCAACAAATGGCTTGAAGTATTCACAGTTGGTGGAAATAGTTTTAACGTTCTGCGTAATCCAAAATCTCTTCCGCATAAGTTTGGATAAAAGGAATTGCTATTGCATTTCCTAAGTAGGAAGGTTTAGATACGCACGTCCATCACTGGGGATGCCAATTCTGGTATGCTCTGAAGAAGTTAGAGCTTGTGCACGAGCAACAAGTCTCCAAATGTAGGCATATATGGCCTCCATCTTTGTTTTAGGTTTTCCTCCTTGCAGCTCTGGTCCAGTTTGGTTTGCCAGTGCCTGCAAATTCAGAAGGTTAAGGGCATCCAAATGACAGATTCTTCCAATCTGGGGTGGGGGTTGCTTAGTGTCATTTACAGAGGAAAAGGGTATGGCTATGTAGTGACTATCAATCTTTGCAGTAATGTTAAGAGGGTGACGGGGATTGAGGAGCGAGACTTGAAAGCAAGGGTTCACCGAGATAGAACGGCCTTGAGCTGCTTCACTCCATGCCTCGAAGAAAATACTACTGGTGATTCCGTCAACTATTCTATGGTCGAAAGAACAACCGACCACAATCCCCCCACACTTCATTCTTGTCACCTGCAATAAAAGTCATTAAAACCCCATTGGAGACTAAATTGAATTTCTTTGCATAAGTACTCAGTAGTTGTTTACCTGTATAGCAAGAACGGGTAGGCAATGAGAGGATTCTCCTGGCTCCCTAGTGGGACTGAATTTCCCGCCTACAGAAAGACTAGGCTGAGAGAAATCCACGTCAGTGATGGCAGCGTTTGCTTCAGCTTCAGTGAATGGCACTCTATCTCAGCCTCGCCGTTCCCTTTCAGCAAAAACCTTCCGGCCACTGGATAAAACAATATCAGTGTCTCAGAGAGCGTCTTCTTCATTGAGCTCACCATCTCTGCATATGTTTTATCTTTTACTGGTTTGTAAACGAAAAAGTGTCCGGGGCTGATTGCAGGAACAGTGAGATCAATGTTGGATCCTTTGAAACAACAGTCTTTTGTTGGCAGAGGTGATTCCTCATAGGACGTGCAAACAATCACCACATTAAATTCCTTTAAGGACACTGCGACCATTGTAACTCTTAAAATGATATACTGAAGAAAGAAAGCGCTCATAGACGAAAAACACCAAAAACACCGGACTATCTGTGTGAAAATAGGAAGCAACGTTAGCGACTTCAAAGTATAATGAAGAGTATAATGATTAGTCCGGTCATGGAAAGATAAATCGAAAATATCGGAAGATCTGTGGGGAAATAGCGACTTCAAAGTATAATGATTAATCTGGTTAATGGAGAAAGTGTGGAAATAATGATTTCAAAGTATAATGATTAGTCCAGTTAATAGAGAAAATGTGGAGATATATTTATGAGTATATAGCGACTTCAAAAATATAATGATTAATCCAGTCAATATAGAAAATGTGAAAATATATTAGTAGGAAAATAGCAACCTCATGATCAATCCGATCAATAGAAAAAGTGTGGAAATATCTTAAACATACTTTTTGACGCGCTATCTCAGAAAATTGCACATTTTAAATGGATGAGAAAATTTTCGTGAAAATGAAATGAAGAAATTCTTGACGAAAATTTTAAGCATTTCATTTTTCTTGAAGAGACTCTCGAGAAAGTTTCGAATGCATGTTTTCTGTTTATATTATTGGAAATTGGAGTCTTTTAGTAAAAAGCTTTGAAAAGAACTTTGTCACTTTCATTTCTTTTGTCAATATTTTTCCAAATTCCGAGTCTTTCGCTTTCTATATTTTGCCCATTTCTTTCCTAGCATACGCATGCATTATAATATTAGTATTTTTATAATGGCATTTTCCTCTACGCTAGTAATCTCTTTTGAATGTTCCCATATGGGTTTATACGATTAAATCTAAAGGAGGATGGGATATGGGAAATGGCTATCCGTGCATCATTATGTAATCTACACTCCCCTCTCCACCTTCACATATACGGGTTACATTAGATATGAAAAATAACCATTTAGATTATAGAATGCATTGGAGTATCATTATGTATGCTCTCTATCTCCTCACCCTCACATACACATTTATATTATATTAAATATTGTCAATTAAGTGTTTAAAATTATTTTGATTTAATAGAAAATTGTCTTTATTTATGCTGTATTGAGGTGGTTCAATAAATTTTAATACCATTTAAAGATATGAGATGAAAATAAATTATATGTGATAATATAGATGTTAATGTTATTGATTTCATAGAAAACACAAATTGATGGGAAAGTAAAGGCTTCAACCAATTGCTGAAATATTGAAACATTATATGTTTCATCTAATAAACTAAAAAACCGAAAATATGCTGTATTGAGGTGGTTCAATAAATTTTAATACCATTTAAAGATATGAGATGAAAATAAATTATATGTGATAATATAGATGTTAATGTTATTGATTTCATAGAAAACACAAATTGATGGGAAAGTAAAGGCTTCAACCAATTGCTGAAATATTGAAACATTATATGTTTCATCTAATAAACTAAAAAACCGAAAATATGTATTTTCTCCTTCCATTATTGTTTATATAAAGAAGTTTAAAAAATATATTCACAGTTCATTATAAGGGAAAATGAGGGGAGTTGGTCTAGACAACAATTACACCATAATTTTGAAGCGGTGTATAGGTAAAAAAAAAAAATTCACATTCACGAGGAGTTGGTCTAGATAAATTATAGCTAGATTGGTAATTCAGATTACGTGAATATTTATTTTAGGTTGATTATTTTCTAATGTCATGAGTTCTAAAAATGAAGTTCTTCTTATATTTGATGGAAATGGTTTTATAGATTGGAGCTTGCAGTTAAAAATACTTTGAGGGAAGGTATTACATATGATTGTCAATAAAGAAGTTTCGAGCCCCCAATGCAATGATAAATAAATATAACTTTTGAAAAATGAGATGGATCAAGCAAGATGTATTATTCATAAAGATTTGAATGCAAATATTAATAGATGATTTACTAATGTGGATAGTTTGATAGAGTTATGGGAAAAATTGGAGAAAATTTATAAATATGTTGATATTGCTTATACTTTCTACATAGAATATATCCCAGGAGTGTAATTACTATTGGTAGAATTGATCATAAAGAGATTATCTAAAAATTTAATGGTTTAGTTTAAGATAATTTTGTTTTTTTACATGCTTTCATTGCTCAAATTGATTATATGTCAAAAATTTGGCATACTAGACATGGGCATATAAATTATAAAAAATCATAAGACATGCTTAAAATGAATATGGTTAGAGGATTAACAAGTATTTGAGTGTCTTAATGTGTCTTTGAAGGATGTGTTCTAGGTAAACACCATCGATATCTTTTTGATTCAGGGCAATCATGGAGAGCCAATTATCCATTTCAATTGATTTATAGTGATTTATGTGAATTAGAGTTTATTTCATTTTTAGGTGTCATGTATCTCCTCACTTTTATTAATGATTATAGGAATAAGTGAAGTATTTGATTTTTTTCAAAAGCTTAAGGTATTGTTTGAAAACTAGTGGGGAAGAAAAATTAAATTCTTAAGGTTGATTAATGGGGGAGAATATTGCAATCATTCTTTTGAATAATTTTGTGAAAAACATGGCATTAAAGATCAAACAATAATTCCATATACCCCTCATAAAAATGGAATACTTGAGCGGATGAGTAGCACTCTTCTAAAATTGGCTTGTTGTATGTTACATTTTAATAATTTGCATAATAGGTTTTGGGGTCTAGTTGTTTCTTAATTTGCATATACTATGAATAAAATAACCACTAAATCTATTTCAACTAAATTACTCATGAAGAATCTTCGAGTGGAATAAAACCTCATTTTGGGTATTTTAAATTATTTGGATGCATTACTTGGGCACACATCCATTATAAAAAGAGTAAAAAATTGGAGACTAAGATCCATAGATTTTTATTTGCATGGTACAATGGAAAATTAGAGGCTTAGTAGCATATGATTTGATATAAAATAATATCTATGTTAGTAAAGATGTATATTTTGATGAACATTCAAAGCTTGTAGCATTTTCCTCAAACTCTAAAACAAAGTTCTTATAGAATTTGAAACTTCTTGGTAACAGAACTTGAAATTACTAGAGAATAAGAAAGCTTCTAGTTATTTTTAGTTGACTAAGCTTTCTATAAAGTTCTAAATTAACTCTACTTATCAATAAAAATATAAGTACCACCCATTAGATATAACAAATTGTATTGGATAATCATTAAATTAATGTTAAATTATTAAGTTTGTTTTTAATATTTGAATGCTTCATGATAGCATATTATTCAAAAAATAATGGTTGCCCCTTAGATTTATTTTATAAAAGATATTTCTTGTTTCATTTAATCAAAACAAAGTTATTTTTATATAGTCTTTCTGAATCTTCCACCATTTTAGCTCTTAAAATGATAAGATATTTTTTTATGAACAACTAATGATCGGAGGTGTTTATAAGAAGAAAAAGATCAGAAACTATATATACTTATGGGATGGTGGAAAGATAAACTGAAAATGCCAGAGAATCTATGTGGAAATTGTAAGCAATGCTAATAACTCTAAAGTAAAATAATTATTCCAGTCAATGAAGAAAGTGCAGAGATACATCAAACATACTTTAAATTCAAAAATCCCTAGGCTCTTGACTCAAATGAAATGCCAATTCTAATTGTAAACTCTGTGACCTTTCTTAACTATAAAAATGCATTGATAAGTGGGTTCCAATTTATATTTTGTATCACATCCGTGAGTGAGAAGTGGTGATGGAAACATAGATTTGATGATGTTGCATTATTATATAATGTGATTATGGTCACTCTATTTGTATATTATAATAAGGGGTTGACCCTTCTATTTGTAACAACTTTACATTTTTAAAAGTGTTTGTGACCCTTCCTTATAATATTGTGGCCATGTGAATATTGCCAATATTTTTTTTATAGTGTGCTTAATTAAAATAAGCATGTTGACTTATAAATTGATTAATTTTATATTATGATAAGAGTTTACTTCAATAAATCTTTAATTTGCGACATGGTCAAGATGCATAGGATTTTGAGTGGTATTATTTTTTGTCCACACACACACACATGCATTCAATTTAAGAATTATAATTAAGAGGTGGAAATAAATTTAAGTAAGATTACATGATAACATAATATTTGATAGTAAGATACATAGGTATTTTTAAAATAATGTCACTATCTAAGTTTTCAAGAGAACTAAAACAACCTTGATTCCACTTGTTCAATAGGCACATGATAATATATGGGAAATCTAGAGAGTGGATGTTGTCTTATTATAAGCCAACACATAAGGTGTTTTGAAGATGATGTAAAACCATTCAGTATTTAACATAATAAGGAGTGTTATGTAATACCTAGAAGCCACAAAAATTAAAGAGAGAGATAGGAAAAAGGAAAAAGAGAAAATTCAACGACTCGATCCAATAGATACTAGTATTAACATTACACAATCCAAATCTAGTTCTAGATCTAGCTCCTGAATAGAAGGGACAAAAGGTGACATCAAACTAAAAAATCCAAGATGACATTCACCAGAGCATTTTCTCTCATGTTCTCTACAAAAAGGTTGTAGGAGATATGAAATTCCTTAAAAAAGGAGATCAAACCATGCATTGCCTTGAAGAGTGGGAGAAAATAAAATCTAAGGATGTTTCAAACCCTAGTTCACTAAGACACAACTATGAATGAGTCAAAGAATAACTACACATAACATGCACCTAGTGCATGGACATCAGTTGGGGCTCTGATAATAGTTTGATATTCAACATCATTATTTATTTTATTGGTAAGGAAAATATCAATTACATCAAGCTCATGGTCCTATGGGGCATTTATAGTCCAAACCACAATGGTAGGTCTTAGGCTTCCTTAAATTCCATGATTGGTGTAGATCACCACTGAACGGTGTACTATGATGGGGGTCAAAGATGTAAAACACCACTTTAAAATGACTATATCTACATGGTGTAGAATATTCAAATTGTATGAAGGAGATTAAAATATTACCAAGCTAAAATAATTGAGGTAATCAACACTGACTATGGTGAGAAATGAATAGGGGTGGTAAGAGGCTTATGAAAGATGAATACATGGTTTGGAATACTAGAGCAAGTCTTGAACAATCACAACCACAAACCTGCACACCTATATAAACCATGATGATATAAGAAGAGGGAGTTAGTAGGTAGTTATCTAAAAATAAGCATGGAAAATATTGACTAAAATAAGCACATGAATTTGTATCTATCCTAGGTGGATATGATGAGTACACAAGCTAGAAAGGACAAGAGAATGAGGAGGTCCAAGAGACTGAGATAGTTAAAAAATAGGCACAAGCAGGTCCCAAGGAGTAGAATGAATGTCACCATTGTGATCAAAATGGTCAATAATACCCAATGTAAATATCTAGTGGCTATCCTAACAATGATAGTTAACCTAGCTATAAAGGGTCCAAAAAGAACATGAAGAGAGAGAAATTGAGAGGGTAAAATGAGTGGTAAAGCTCTTCTTTAAGTTATTTTCACCCTAACAATAAAAAAGGAAAGCTTAGAGATCCCAAAAAACCATGATAAAATATTAATATATATATGACAACAAATGAGGAGTGAGCATAATGGTCTAGGAGCAAGCATCATGGTCTAGGTTGGTGACTCTTCCTTGTAATATTATGGCCATGTGAATATTGACAATTTTTTTATAGTGTGCTTAATTAAAATAAGCATGTTAACTTATAAATTGATTAATTTTATGTTATGGTAAGAGTTTACTTCAATAAATATTTTGTTTGTGATGTGGTCAAGATGCTTAGTAATTTGAATGGCATTATATTTTGTCCACAAACACAAATTCAATTTAAGATTAATAATTAAGAGGTGAAAATAAATTTCAGTAAGATTACATGATAATATAATATGTGACAATAAGATAAATAGGTATTTTTAATTTGATGTCACTATCTAAGTTTTTAAGATAACTACAACAACCTTGATTCCACTTGTTCAGTAAGCATGAGCTAATATGTGGGAAATATAGAGAGTGGGTGTTGTCATATTATAGGCCAATGCTTAAGGTGTTTTGAGGATGATGTAAAACTAGTTAGTGTTTAATAGAACAAGGAGTGTTGTGCAATACTTGGAAGCCATAGAAAATAAAGAAAGAGATAGGAAAAAGGAAAAAGAGAACATTCAATGACTTTATCAAATAGATACTAGTATGAATGTTACATAATCCAAATCTAGTTCTAGATATAGATCTTACATAGAAGGGACAAAAGGTGACATCAAACCAGAAAATCCAAGATGATATTCACCAGAGTGTTTGATATCATGTTCTTTACAAAAAGGGTGTAGGAGATATGGAATTCCTTAAAAAAGGAGATCAAATCATACATTACCTCAAAATATGGGAGAAACTTAGAGTTAAGGATGTTCCAAACCCTAGTGCACTGAGACATAACTATGAATGAGTTAGAGAATAACTAAAAATAGCGTGAACCTAAAGCATGGACATTAGTCAAGGCTATGATAATCATGTTATACTTGAAATCATTATTTATTTTACTGGTAAGGAAAATATCAATTAAATCAAGCTCATAGTCCCATGGGGTATTGATAATCTAAACCACAATGGCAAGGCCTAGGCTTCCTTGAATTCCATGATTTGTGTAGATCACCACTGAATGGTACACCATGATGATGGTCAAGGATGTAAAACACCACTATACAATTACTATATCTACATGGTGTAGAATAGTCAAGTTATATGAAGGATATTAAAAACATGACCAAGCTAAAATCATGGAGGTGACTGACACTGACTATGGTGAGAGAAGAATAAGGGTGGTAGGAGGCTTGTGAAAGATGAATAAATGGTTGGAGAATACTAGAGAAAGTCTTGAACAACCATGATCACAAACATGCACACCTATATAAACCATGATGATAAAGGAAGAGGGAGTTAGTAGGTAGTTAGCTACAAAGAAGAATGGAAACTATTGACTAAAATAATCACATAAATCTATGTCTATCCTGAGTGGATATGAGGAGTACACAAGCTAGAAAGGAAAGGATAATGAGGAGTTCCAAGAGACTGAGATAATTTTAAAATAGGAATAACCAAGCCCCAAGGAACAAAATGAATAACCATTGTGATCAGAATGGGAAAAATACCTAATGTAAATGTCTAGTGTCTATCCTAAAAATGACAGTTAACCTAGCTATAAAGGGTCCAAAAAAAGCATGAAGAGATAGAAATTAAGAGGGTAAAAAGAGTGGAAAAGCTCTTTTTAAAGTCATTTTCACCCTAACAATAACAAAAGGAAAGCCTAGAGATCCTAAATAACCATGAAAAAAGATTAATATATATGAGAACACATGAAGAATGAGCATCATGGTCTAGGTAAGTTTTATAACTATAAATCTATATAATTTTTTAATTTTGTGTGTTTTTTTAGGCACTAGGGAACTTTTTCTATATTTTGATCAAATTCATAGATGGATGGAGGAAGTATATGGGCCAAAATATTTGGTATAGGAATCTTAATCTCTAGAGATAAACATGAGGTTGAATGGAGGGATAGGGTGGGCATTTTCTCAAGCCCTAAGGGCTTGTTTGAACACCCATGAACCAAGGCATGGGTTTTTAGGTAGAGACGGTACCAAGAATCCAAATGAGCCACTAGCATTTGGTAGAGGTAGTACTAAATGTACTAGTCAAACACCTACTAGTTTGAAGGACATAAAAATCCATTATAATTTTATGATAACTATCTAATTTATCGGATTATAGTAGGCCAAAGGTTAACTTGAAAACTAGGCTAGGGCTAACATGATCAAACACAAAAAGTATTTAAGTATCTCTAACTGATATAACCATATAACTGTAATTACTAGAAGGAAAAAAATAATCCATAACTAAGGAAAACAAATTTATCTAAAAATGTAAGCACTACCAAAAAATAAAAATGATTCAGAAGTATGCAACCCTAAATAAATGAAGGATAATTTTGAATGAAAGATGTTTTCAAAGAAGAAATGCATGTACAATTCATAAATCTAAGATAGATACTTATTTATAATGAAACTAACCCTAGCATATAATCTCTAACCCATAAAATATACAACACTACACTAACTAAATGGTTTTACCTTGCAAACAAGGTGGACTCATATTTGCTCAAACATAATGTAAGTATTCTAGCAATAATGAGTCCAAGTTTGATCTAGTGTGGAGGAAGATTGAGTTGTAGTGTATAGATTTATCCAATGCTAAGTCAACAAACAAGGAGAGAAGGTGAAGTAGTAAAAATAAATAGGTATGGAAGCCAACCCAAGTGTAGAAATTAGGTGCAATGCTAACTTAAGTAACTAGGATAAAACAATAGTGAAACGGGAAAAAATAGGATAAACAATGGTGTTTCCATCTCAGTAAATAAGTGTGTATGTGAACCTATATCAAAGGAAGAGTATAAATCCACAATGAGAGCTTAATTATCAATAATTAATAAAGAGAGAGACAATAAGATCATTAGAGCCACAAAACTAAGGAGGAGGCATTAGAATGAATGTTTGCAAGTCAAACATGGTAATCCAAGGTTCAGATCTCCCAAAAACTGATTTTTTACAATTTTTCAATGGAAATAACACAAAAAGCTCTAATATGGAAGAGTTGTAACCGATGTTATTGAAATTTGGCCAAAATGTGAGGCGTAGGCCATAGTTTTTTCCAAAAACTATGAACTAGGCCTTCCGAACTCCTGAAGGGTCTTCAAGGTGCATATAAAGGGTCTTACAAGGTAGGAGAGCTTTGATAGAATGTAGGGAAGGCCTAGGAGGGTGCAAGATGGAATGGGGATCTATCCAAGTGTATGGCTAGGATAAAATAGTACTAATAATGATGATAGTATGCATGATAAGTATATATGCAATTATAAGGAAGAATAGGGTTAGAGGAGTTACAATTACATATATTAGTATTTCTTTAGTTTGATAATTTTAATGGAAAATTATGGGTATGATCTTCAGCATTGACTGGAGTCAAATTACTTCATTCTACAATATCAGTGCATGTGTAAACTTTAAAATAATATTGTATATAAGTTTTAAGAGTATCATGAGATCTGTAATAGATTTTATTGTCTCTTTAGAGGAAATAAATACTCTCTATGAGTTTTGATTATTTATGAGGATCAAATTTGGGTACTATAGTAGTCCCCAATACTAATCTAAAATCAACCACAATGTTTTTCCCTTAGTTAACTCAAATTGTGCCTTTACAAAGCATATAAGCTCATATATCTACAAACTCATGAACATATAATTCACATGGAGACTCAATAACAACCTTGCACATTAATCCATAATTAATCATTGCATTTAATAAAATGGATAACATAACAAGTTAGTCTCCGTTCATCTCAAGTTCATGCTAAGTTACAATCCTATGACCTATGGGCTATGGGATTTGAAGTGGAAACTCCTACAATGTCACTCGAAATTGAAAGCAAACCAACACCAATAATATTCACAACACTCTAAGTGTTGGAATATAATATGCCACATCAACTCTCTCTATTTCCCACATATTATCTTGTACCTCCTACACAAGTGGAATTAAGACTATTTTAGTTCTTTTAACAACTCAGATAGTGGCATGGTGTTTTGGACTCTCTAGTATCTCTTTTGGTCAATGTTAGGGTGAAAATTACTTGGAGAAGAGATTTTCCATTCTTTTTACCCTCTCACTTTCTCTCTCTTCATGCTCTTCTTGGACCCTTTTTGGGTATGTTACCTTTAATTTATAGGAGGTCCATTATACCTTTGTACATTAGGTATTTTTCTCATTTTAGGTGCATTAGAGACCTCAATTTTGCTCCTTAGGGTCCACTTGTGCTTGTTTGTAGACTTCCTCAATATTTTGGATCTCCCTAGTATGTTGACCTTTGTAGCCTATGTAATCTTTCTCATATGCATGTAGGAAAGATGTAACAGTCTATGTTTCTTTTAGTTAGTAGTTTCCCTACTTGTTTTCAGCTAACCCCCTACTAAATCCATCTTCTTTTGTCATCATAGTTTTTACACATGTGCAAGTTCATGTAGCTATTTTGGACTTTATATAAAATTCTCCAGCCATTTGTTTATATTTCATAAGCCTCTTACCACCCTTATTAACCTATTAAGACTATTAAAATTGGTTACCTTCATGATTACAGGTTGGTTCCATTCTTCATTTCCCTCATGCAACTTGTTTATTCAATACCATGTCAAGTTAGTATTTTTGTGGTGGTATCTTGCATCCTTAACCCCCATCATGGTGAACCATTCAATGGTTATCCACATTGAAGGTGGTAGTCAAGGATACCTATAATCCACCACTACTACTTCAATTATTGATGATCCATGGGGTGATTTTTTAGATGGTTATTTCCTTACATATGAAATAAACAACACTTTGAGAGGCTAGATGACCTAGGTAAACAAATTTTGTAAAAAATTGTGTAGTCTAGGCCACATGTTTTATCTAAATTTTTTCATCTTGGGATGTAACTCTTCCATACTAGGGCATTTTATGCTTTGTCCATTTCTAAATAGTAAAAAATAACCACATTTTGGGAGATCCAACCCTTTGGCTGCCTTGTTTGACTTGCAAACATTCATTAAAACTCCTCCTCACTGTTATGGATCAAATGATCTTATTATCTCTCTCTTGATTCATTATTGATCATTAAGCTCCCATTATGGATTTATGCTCTTCCTTTGCTACAGGTTCACATGCACACTTACTTCTTGTGTTGTATACACCATTTTTTCTCTCAGTTATTCCTTCTTCACTGTTATTTTATTGTAACAACTTCAATTGGCATTGCACCTAATTTTTTCACTTGGGTTGGCATCCATACCTATTGATTATTGTTTCTTCACCTTCTCTCCTTGCTTTATGACATTGCATTGAAGAAAAATATACATTGTAACTCAATCTTCCTCCATACTTGATCAAACTTGGACTCATGGTTGATGGAATAATTGCATTGTCTTTGAGCATGATTTAAGGGTACCTTGCTTGTAAGGTGAAAAAATTTAGTTAGTGTAGTGTTGTATATATTCTACGGTTATAGATTAAATGCTAGGGTTAGTTTCATTTTAAACAATTATTTATCTTAGATGTCTGAATTCCACATACATATCCCTTTAAAAACATCTTTTATTCATAATCATCTTCAATTTCTATAAGGATGCATGCCACTAAATCAATTGCCTTACTTGGTAATTCTTACTTGTTTAGATAGATTTTATTTCCTTATCGTTACACTTTGTTTCTTTCCTTTGGTTACTTATATTAATTTGGTTAGATTATCTAGAGATCCTTGTATCCTTTATGCACTTGATCACGCTAGACCTAGCTTGGTTTTCAATTCAGTATTTGGCCTAGTGGAAGCTGATAAGCTAGATAACTAACTTACACTTATAATGTCTTTATATCTTTTGTCCTATTAGGTGTTTCCTTTGTACCCTAGGTACCCCCTCTACCAAACCCTAGTGTCTTATTTTAATTATTGGTACCCCTTCTTATTGAAAACCCATGGCTTGAGTTATAGGTGTTTAGAAAAGCCCTAGCACTTACAAAAATGCCTAACCCAACCCTATGCTTAGCCTCCTATTTGTCCATAGAGATGAAGCTTCCCATGTCAGATGTTTTGGCCCACATTTTTCATCCTTCCATCTATGAATTTGAGAAAAATTAGATGAAAACATTCATATGGCCTCCTAAAACCCATTAAACTAAAAAGTTATTCAAATTAACAGTTAAAAGACTTACCCAAATGATAATGCTCACTTTTTATGCACCTTCATCTATATAAATCTCATTAGCATGGTTCTTTGGGATCTCTAGGCTCTCTTTTGGTCAGTGTCAAGGTAATAATGACTTGGAGAAGAGCTTTTCCACTCTTGTTACCCTCTCACTTTCTCTCTTTTCATGCTCTTTTTCGGCCCTTCAAGGGTAGGTTATTTGTCATTGCGAGGCAGACTGCTAGACCTTTGTGTTAGGGATTTTGGCCCATTCTAGGTGAAATGGGGGCCTCTTTTTTCTTCTTAGGGCCCACTTTTGCCTTTTTTTTAGACGGTCTCAGTCTCTTAGACCTCCCTAATCTCTTGGCATTCATAGCCTATGTAATCCTTGTCAGATCCACCTAAGAGAGACTTATCTTTATGTGCTTCTTTTAGTCAATAATTTTCTTTCTTATTTACAATTAATTTTTACTAAATCCTTCTTCCTCTATTGCCATGGTTTTTACAGGTGTGCATGTTTTTGGTTTTAGTTGTTTGAGACTTGCTCTAGTATTATCTGATCAAACCATCACATTTCATGAGCCTCACAAAACCCGTCTTCACTTCTCACTGTGTTTAATGTTGGTCACCTCCACAATTACATCTTAGTCACATTCTTCATCTCCCTCATGTAAATTACCTATTTTTCATTATGTCAAGATAGTCCTTGTATAGTGGTGTCTTGTGTCCTTGACGCCCATCATGGTGCACCATTCATTATTGATCTACATTGATGGTATAAGTTGAGGTAACCTAGGACCCACCATTATAACTTGGACTATCAATGACACACGGGGCCATGAGCTTGCTATAATTGGTTATTTCCTTACAAATAGAATAGACAATGTTATAAAATATCATCTGATTATCAGAAACCTAATTAATTATCATGTGCTATTTGGAGTTGTTCTTTGACTTACTCTTAGAAGTGTCTCAGCTCACCAGGGTTTGAAATACCTTTAGCTCTGACTTATTCCCCCTTTTCAATGTGACACATGATTCATTCTCATTTTTATGGACTTCTAAATCTCCCACATCCCTTAAACAAAGAACATGATCAGATGCTCTAGTTAATGCCATCTTGGATTTTTTGGTTTGATGTCACTTTTTTCCCTTCTATGCAATAACTAGAGATGATGTTGGATTTAGATTTTATAGCATTCATACTAGTATCCATTGGATCACATCATCAATTTTTATTCCACCACCATTTTGTTCAAGTCAGTTTAGGTAATGTTATTTTTTATTCCATTTTCATATCTCTATATTTATTTTGTGTCAATTTTAGGTACTACACAACACTCTATGTTTTATTGAACACTAATTGCTTTTACCATAGGGACATATGTAATTTTTACTATTTTGACCCTATTCCTCTTGATGATTACATATATGCTATTCATGCATACTACCATCATTATGAGTCCTATTTGATCTTTCTCAAATACTTGGAGATATCCCCACTCCATTTTCACCCCTTTATATGTTTCCCACACTTTATCAAAGCTCCTACACATATAAGACCCTTTTTTTTCACCTTGGAGACCCTTCAAGTGGTTGGATGGCCTAGGTTTCATATTCTAGAAAAAACTTGGGGCCTAGGATGCATATTTTGGCCAAAATTCCATAACCTGGGCCACAACATTTCCAAATTAGGTCTTTTTGTATTATGTATGATACCAAAGGGTAAAAAAAAACTTTTTAGGAGATCCGAGCCTTGAGATTTCCTACTTAACTTGAAAACATTCATTTCAACCCCTTATTCTCACTTTTTTGGCTTTGATGATCTTCTAGTGTCTCTCTTGATTCATTCTTGGTCATTGATCTCTCATTATTGATTTTTTCTCTTGCTCGGATAGAGGTTCACCTACACAATTGCTTATTGAGTTATATACAACATTGATGATCCCTGTTATTCCTACATCATTTTTGCTTGCTCTTAGATCCTTCGATTGACATTGCACCTAATCTCTGTACTCTATTTGACCTTCATACCTCTTTCTTATTTCTACTTCACCTTCTCTCCTTATTTTTTGACATTGGATTGGACAAAACTCTACACTACAACTCAATCTTCCTCCACACTAGATCAAACTTGGATTCACAATCAATGGAATACTTGCATTGTGTTTGAAAATGATCTAAGGGCACCTTTCTTTCAAAGTGAAACCATTTAGTTGGTGTAGTGTTGTATATTTTCTAGGCTTAGAGACTATATGCAAAGTTTAGTTTCATTGTAAATAAAAATTTAGCTTAGTTTTTTGAATCATACATGCATTTCCCCTTTGAAATTGAATTTCATTTGAAATTATCTTTGATATCTATAGGGTGGCATGCTTCTAAATCATTTTCCTTTCTTGGTAGTGCACACTTGTTTAGATAGATTTGTTTTCATGTTCATTACGCATTTTTTCTTTCCTTCAGCTACTCGCATTATTGTGATTAAATTAGTTAGAGATATATGCATGCTTTGTGTGCTTGATCATACTATCCCTAACATGGGTTTCATGTCAGTCTTTAGCCTAGTGCAAGGTGACAAACCAAATAGCTACCTTAGACTTCTATTGGCTTCCTGCATCCCTCAACCTAGTTGGTTTTTTTTAAGTACCCCCTCTGCCAAACCCTAGTGGCATGTTTGGATTCTTGGAATTACAATATATTTGAGAGAATTATTCCATCCATCTTTTAATTAAAAAGAGTGCTCCAAATAATAATCAACATTTTTTTTTATAATTTTCTAATAATTTAATCTAAATTATTATTTTTTACAAAATTTATAAATATTTTAAAATATATATATATTATCAATATTAAATTCGTCTAAAAATACAAAATATTTTTTTAATCCTTTATTCACACAAATTCATAAGTAATTGAAGCAAACATCTTATAGACGCATTATCACCATCGAAAACAGCTGAAAGGGAATCCGAATTTCTTTATTCTTTTTCCCAATATTAGAGAGCAAAGGACAAACTATTTTCTTTTCTAACATACTTCACACAACCATACAAAGATGAGTATTATACATAACAAATCCACTGTAGAGCGAGCTATGATTTACTACAAAGGGTTACCTATTGTCAATGACCTCATCTTGGGAAAACTCTTCTCTTTAATAGCATACTTATACAACCATTCAAAAATTAGCCTGTTAAAATAAGTAATTTACTCAACCAGCTATGAATTCTTCTCCACAATAAATTCTTTACTACAACGGGTTTCCTAATGTCAATGACCTCATGGACTACCAGAAATTCATTTGATTCACCCTCACAAAGAGAGATTCTGGATCACTTTCAATGGCGTCCAAATCCTTCTCAGCCATATGCATATACACCACCATATTCCCGTCTCCCAGCGGACTAGCCTGAAGCATCACATACCCTGCTGTTCCTCCCCATGGAAAATATACACTTGAGAATGAAGGTTTCCCGCATCCTACATCAATCTCATATAATGGAATTCTCACTCCCGAAGACACCACCACTGCCGATCCGGGCTCCGCATAAACTCTCGCTAACATTACGGCAGGTCTCTTCGCCTCCACCCAATCAACAAATGACTTGAAGTATTCACAGTTGGTGGAAATAGTTATAACGTTGTGAATAATCTCAGCTGTTTTCCACAAGGGCTGCTCCAAAATCTCCTCCACATAAGTCTGAGTAAAAGGAATTGCTATTGCATTTCCGAAGTAGGAAGGAGGAAGGTTTAGATACGCACGTCCATCAATGGGGATGCCAATTCTGGTAGGCTCTGAAGAAGTTAGAGCTTGTGCACGAGCAACAAGTCTCCAAATGTAGGCACATATGGCCTCCATCTTTGTTTTAGGTTTTCCTCTTTGCAGCTCTGGTCCAGTTTGGTTTGCCAGTTCTTGCAAATTCAGAAGGGTAAGGGCATCCAAATGATAGATTCTTCCAATCTGGGGTGGGGGTTGCTTAGTGTCGTTTACAGAGGGAAAGGGTATGGCTATGTAGTGACTATCAATATTTGCAGTAATGTTGAGAGGGTAACGGGGATTGAGGAGCAAGACTTGAAAGCAAGAGGTCACCGAGATAGAACGGCCTTGAGCTGCTTCACTCCATGCCTTGAAGGAAATACTACTGCTGATCCCGTCAACTATTCTGTGGTCGAATGAACAAGCGACCACAATCACCTGCAATAAAAATCATTAAAACCCCATTGGAGACTAAATTGAATTTCTTTGGATAAGTAGTCAGTGGTTGTTTACCTGTACAGCAAGAACGGGTAGACAACGAGAGGATTCTCCTGGCTCCCTTGTGGGACTCAATTTCCCGCCTACAGAAAGACTAGGCTGAGAGAAATCCACGTCAGTGATGGCAGCGTTTGCTTCGGCTTCAGTGAATGGCACTCCTTGATTATTGCACTCTATCTCAGCCTCGCCATTCCCTTTCAGCGAAAACCTTCCGGCGACAGGATAAAACAATATCAGTGTCTCAGAGAGGGCCTTCTTCATTGACCTCACCATCTCTGCAAATTTTTTATCTTTTACTGGTTTGTAAACGAAAAATTGCCCTGGACTGATTGCAGGAACAGTGAGATCAATGTTGGATCCTTTGAAACAACAATCTTTTGTTGGCAGAGGTGATTGTACAGTGGAGGTGCAAACTACCTCCACATTAAACTCCTTTAACGAAGCTGCCACGATTGTAACTCTTAAATGATATAATTTATGAATAGTACAGGCAATGCTTGGTGGTTTCTGTAAAAATGAAGAAAGCGCTCATAGACTATATATACTGATCAGACGGTGGAAAGATAAACCAAAAGCACCGGAGGATATGTGTGAAATAGGAAGCAACGTGAACGACTTCAAAGTATAATAATTATTCTGGTCAATGGAGAAAGTGTGGAGATATGGTAAGCATTATGGTTGAGGCTATTCATTCAATATTTATAACCTATTTTAAAGGTCATACAAATCTTCAATTTTGGGCTACAATTTGAAGTTAAAAGTGAGCAAAATTTGAATATGTGCACATGATTGATTACTTGTTTAGATAAATTTGGTTTCATGTTCATTACACATTATTATTGCCTTCATCTACTTGGATTAATATGGTTAGATAAGTCAAAGATACTTGTATCCTTTATGCACTCGATCACACTAGCTTGAACTTGGTTTTCAAGTCAGTCTTTGGTCTAGTGCAAGCCAGTAAAATAGATAGATACCTTAGACTTCTAGTGGATTTCTATGTCCTCCAGCATAATAGGTGCTTGATTAGTACCCTTAGTACCCATTTTGCCAAAAACTAGTGGCTCATTTGGATTCTTTGTACCTACTCTATTTGAAAACCTAAGGCCTACAACGTGAGCATTCAGGAAGGCCATAGGGCTTTCCAAAATGCCCACCCTAGCACTCCATTCAACTTCCTATTTTTACCTACAGATGAAGCTTCCCATCTTGGATGTTTTAGCCTAAATTTTTCCTCCATCCTTCGATGAATATAAAATAATCCAACAAAAATGCCCATAGTGCTTCCCAAAACATACAAAATTGAAAAATTATGCAAATTAATAGTTAGAGGACTTACCCAAACCATGATGCTCTATCTTTGGGTGCTCTCATATTTTAAAATCTCATTGGCATGGTTGTTTGGACTCTCTAGTATCTCCTCTAGTTAGTGTTAGGGTGAAAATTACTTAGAGAAGAGCTTTCCCACTCTTTTTACCCTCTCACTTTCTCTTTCTTCATGCTCTTCTTGGGACCTTTGTGGGTATATTACCTATCTTTTCTAGGTGGTCTACTAGACGTTTGTGTTAGGTATTTTTTATTATTCTATGTGCAATGGGGACCTCACTTTTGTTCCCTAGGGTCCACTTGTGCTTGTTTTTAGACTGTGTTGATCTTTTGGATCTCCCTGGTATCATGGCCTTTCTAGCCTATGTACTCTTTCCCATATGCACACGGGACAGATGTAACGTTCTATGTTTCTTTTAATCACTAGTTTCCCTACTTGTTTTCAACCCCTCTTCCTTTATCATCATAGTTTTCACACGTGTGCAAGTTCATTATTGTAGTTGTTTTCGAATTTATATAATGTTCTCTAACTAGTTTTTTAAATCTTTCATGAGCCTCCTACCACCCATATTAACCTCTTCCGATTGTTAGAGTTGGTTACCTCCATGATTATAGCTTAGCCACATTCTTTATTTCCTTAATGCAAATTATTTATTCCACACCATGTCAAGCTAGTATTTTTATGGTGGTGTCTTGCATCCTTGAACCCCATCATGAT
Organism: Torreya grandis; assembly: GCA_037957365.1. Taxonomy (NCBI): domain Eukaryota; kingdom Viridiplantae; phylum Streptophyta; class Pinopsida; order Cupressales; family Taxaceae; genus Torreya; species Torreya grandis. The sequence continues at coordinate 2,338,996 of JARHVA010002254.1, read as the reverse complement.
ACACCATTCAGTGGTTATCCACATTGATGATGGTAGTCAAGGCAACCTAGGACCCACCACTACTGATTATATTATTGATAATCCATGTGGACACAAGCTTATTTTAGATGGTTATTTCCTTACATATGAAATAAACAACTCTATCAAACTTTATCACATAATTATTAGGTCCTTGACTGATACTTGTGCATTATGTGTGTTCTATGTGTAGTTATTCCATGGCTCACTCTTACTCATGTCTTATCTCATCGAGGTTTGGAACATCTTTATCTCTAAGTTACTCCCCCTTTTTGAGCCAACACATGATTTGATATCCTCTTTTGAGAACTTTTAGATCTCTTACATCCCTCACATAGAGAACACTAAATTAGACACTTTGGTGAATGTCATCTTGGATTTTTTGGTTTGATGCCACTTTTGTCCCTTTTATGTAGGTGTTGGAGCTAGAGCTAGATTTTGATTATGTAGTAGTCACACTAGTAATCATTAGATTGTGTTATTAAATGTTGTCTTTTATTCCTTTTTACTATCTATTTTTTGATTTTGTGTGGCTTCTAGGTACTACACAACACTACTTATTTTATTGAACATTGATTTCTTATACTTTAGGTGGATATGCAATCATGACTCTTATGATCCTACTCATCTTGATGATTGTATATCTAACCAATGTGTATACTACCATCATTGTGAGTGTTATTCGATCCTACCTAGATACTTGGAGATATCCCTACTCCATTGTTCACCCCTTTAAACTTTCCCCATACTCTATCAGAGCTCTTACACCCTGTAAGACCCTTTCAATGTATGCTAGAGATCATTCAAGAGGATGAATGGTCGAGGTCATAGAATTTGGAAAAAGCATGTGGCCCATGCTATCCATTTTGGTCAAAATTCTACAACCTGGTCTATAACTCTTCCATATTAGGTATTTTTGTGTTTTATCCATTTCAAAACAAAAGAAAATAACCACTTTTTAGAAGATTCAAACCTTGGGCTGCCCTATTTGACTTACAAACATCCATTCCAGCCCATCCTTCTCACTTTCCTATCTCTAATGATCTTCTTGTCTCTCTCTTGATTCATTCTTAATCATTAATCTCTCATTTTGGATTTATTATCTTCTTTGGACAAAGATTCACATACACACTTATTTATTGAGATGGATACACCATTGTTGTTCGTAGTTCTTCTTGATTCACTATTATTTGCTCCTAGCTCCTATTGGATTTTCACTAGATTTTATGCACTTGGGTTGCCTCCATACCTCTTGCTTATTTGTGATTCAATTTCTCTCCCTACTTATTGACATTGGATAAGACAAAGCCCTAAATTTTACTCAGTCTTCCTCCACACTAGATCAAAATTGGACTCACTATTGGTATAATCCTTGCATTGTGTTTGAGCATGATCTAAGGTTGACTTACTTGCAAGGTGAAACCATTTAGTTAGTATGGTGTTGCATATTTTCTAGGCTTAGAGATTATATTCTAGGGTTAGTTTGATTATAAATAATCATTTAGCTAAGATTTATGAATCATACATGCATTTCCCCCTTTGAAAATGACTTTTATTCAAAAACATATTTTATTTCTATAAGGTTGCATGCTTTTGAATCATTTTCCTTGCTTGTCAGTGCTTGTTTAGATATATTTGCTTTCACATTCATTATGAATTGTATATTTCTTTCAACTTATTACATTACTATGGTTAGATCAATTAGCGATATCCATGTCCTTTTTTTTTAATCTTGATCACTCTATCCCTAACCTAGATTTCAATTTAGTCTTTGACCTAGTGCAAGCCGACAAACCAGATAGCTACCTTAGACTTGTAATAGCTTTTTATGTCTTTCAACCTATTAAATTTTCATTTAGTACCATTGGTAGCCTCTCTACCAAATTTCAATGACATGTTTGAATTCTTAAGGCTACATTCTACATGAGAATAATAGTACATCCATCTTCTATTGAAAAATTGTACTCCAAATAATAATCAACATTTTTATTGATAATAATTCCAATAATTTTATCCAAATTAATTTTTTCATAAAATTTATAAATATATAATGAAATATAATTATTATCTATACTAATTCCATCTAAACATACTAAATAAAGAAAAAAAATAAAACAATGTGCCGGAAATAAAGGTGACGATGGAACCTTCCTTTATTCACACTTCTTCACAAATGATTGAATTTTATAGAAGCGTTATCACCATCAAAAATTGTTGAAAGATTAGAGCACAAAGGACAAAGTATTTTCTTTTGTAGCATACTCAATACAACCATACAAAGATTAGTCTATTACATAACAAATTATTTGTTCCCCATCATAATTGCTTTACCACAACAGTTTGCCTATTGCCAGTGACCTCATGGACTAAAAAAAATTCATTTGATTCACCCTCACAATGAGAAAATCTAGATCACTTTCAATGGCATCCGAATCCTTCTCAGCCATATGCATACACACCACCATATTCCCGTTTCCCAGTGGACTAGCGTGAAGCATCACATATCCTTTTGTTTCACCCCGGGAAAAATATACACTTGAGAATGCAGGTTTCCCATATCCCATATCAATGTCATATAATGGAATTCTCACTCCCAAAGACACCACCATTGCCGATCCGGCCTCCGCATAAATTCTCGCTAACATTGCTGCAGGTGTCTTACTCTCCACCCAATCAAAAAATGACTTGAAGTATTCACAGTTGGTGGAAATAGTTACAACATTCTGTATAATCTTAGCTGTTTAGATAGGCATGTCTGCGTCAAAGGAATTACTATTGCTTTTTTGAAGTAGGAAGGAGGAAGGTTTAGATAAGCACGTCCATCAATGGGGATGCCAATTCTCGTAGGCGCTGAAGAAGTTAATTGATGTGGATGTTGTTGATGCCATGAAAAAGATATAAGATGAAAATAAATTATATGCAAGAACATAGATGTTAATCTTGTCGACACCATGGAAAGCACAAATTGATAGGAAAGGAAAGGCTTCAACCAATCACTGAAACATTGAAAAATCATATGTTTCATTAGTAAACTAAAAAACCAAAAATATGTATTTTCTCCTTTCATTATTGTTTATATAGAAAAGTTTCAAAAATATATTCACAGTTCGTTAAGAGGGAAAATGAGGGGAGTTGGTTTAGACAACAATTACACCACAATTTTGAAGTGATACATGGATAACAAAAATTCACATTCATGAGAAGTTGGTTTGAAAAAATTGTAGCTAGATTGGTAATTTAGATTATGTGAATTTTTTTTTGAGGTTGATTATTTTATAATGTCATGAGTTCTAAAAATGAAGTTTTTCTCATATTTGATGGAAGTAGTTTTATAGATTAGAAGCTTGAAGTTAAAAATGATTTGAGAGAAGGCAATACATAGGATTGCCAATAAAGAAGTTTTGGAGCCCCCAATACAATGATAAATAAGTAGAACTTTTGAAAAATGAGATGGATCAAGCAAGATGTATTATTCTTAAATATTTGAACCCAAATATTAATAGACAATTTAATGATGTGGTTAATTTGATAAAGTTATGATAAAGTGTGATCATAAAGAGATTCTCTACAAATTTGTTGGTTTTGTTGACGATAATTATGTTTTACACATGTTTTCACTCCTCACATTGATTATATGTCAAAACATTGGCATGGTAGACATGGGGATATAAATTATAAAATATTATAATACATGCTTAGAATGAATATGGTTAGAGAATTAAGAAGGATTTAAGTGTCTTAATGTGTCTATAAAGGATGTGTTTTAGGTAACTATTATCGATATCTTTTTGATTCAAGAAAATCATGAAGAACTAATTATCTACTTCAATTGATTCATATTGGTTTATGTGGACTAGGGTTTCTTTCACTTTTAAGTGTCATTTATCTTCTCACTTTTATTGATGATTATAAGAAAAAGTGAAACATTTGATTTTTTTTCAAAAGTTTAAGGCATTGGTTGAAAACTAGTGGAGTAGAGAAATTAAATAATTAAAGTTGATTAATGGGGGATAATATTGCAATCATTCATTTTAATCTTTTTGTAAAAAATATGGCATTAAAGATCAAACAACAACTCCATATACCTCTCAACAAAATAGAATAGTTGAATAGATGAATAGAGCTCTTATAGAAATGGCTCGTATGTTGCATCTTAATAGTTTGCATAATAAGTTTTAGGGTTTAGCTATTTCTTGCACTATATTTATTGTTCAAATAGAATACCCACTAAAGCTCTTCCAACTATAACTCGTGAAGAAGCTTGGAGTGAAATAAAACCTCATGTTGGGTATTTGAAAGTATTTGGATGCATTTTTTGGGCACACATCCATGATGAAAAGAGGAAAAATTTGGAGCCTAAGAGCTATAAATGTTTCTTCGCATGGTATAACAGAAAATCAAATGCTTATAGGTATCAGATTTGAGAACAAATAATAGCTTTGTCAGTGGAGATGTAAATTTTGATGAACATTCAAAGCTTGTAGCATTTGCCTCTCCACTCTACAACAAAATTCTTGTAACATTTGAAATTTATAACTAACAAAACTTGAGATTGTTAGAGAATAGGAAAGCTTCCAGTTATTTTTAGTTGACTAAACTTTATAAAAACTTCTAAATTAATCCTACTTATTAATATACATATAAATACCACCCATTAAATATAATAAATTGTATTGAATAATTATTAAATTGATATTAAATTATTACGATTGTTTTTACTATTAAAATGCTTCATAATAACATATTATACAAAAAATAAAATAAAAATAATAATCCCTTAGTAGGTTTGTTTTTTTAAAATATTTGTTATTTTATTTAATCATTAGCAAAGTTATTTTTATATAGTCTTTCAGACTCTGCCGCCATTGTCTTTCTTAAAATGATATGATATAATCTATGAATAGTACAGCCAATGCTTGGAGGTGTTTGAGAGAAAAAAACGATGGAAAACTATATATACTAATGGGATTGTAGAAAGATAAATCGAAAACACCGGAGAATCTGTGTGGAAATAGTAAGCAACGCTAAGGACTCCAAAGCATAATAATTATTCCAGTTAATGGAGAAAGTGCAGAGATATATTAAGCATACTTTTAACTCCAAAAACCCTTCGGGTCTTGCCTCCAATGCAATGCCAATTCCAATTGTGAACTCGGTGAGCTTTCTTAACTCCAAAAATGCGTTAATAAGTTGGTTCCAATTTATATTTTGTATCACATCCGTGAGTGAGCAGTGTCACCCAATTTAAATTTTGTATCACATCCGTGAGTGAGCAGTGGTGACAGAAACATAGATTTGATTGTCACATTGTTCTTTAATGTGATTGTGGTTAGTCTATTTGTATATTATAGTAAATATTTGACCCTTATCTTTGCAATGACTTTATATTTTTATAAGGGTTGGTGACCCTTTCTCGTAATATTATGGCCATGTGAATACTATCGAGAAATTTTTATAGTGTGGCTAATTAAAATAAGCATCTTAACATATAAAGCTATTAAATTTATGTTGTGATCACTGGTTACTTCTATGAATATTTAGTTTGCGATGTGGTCGAGACTCTTAGGATTTGTAGTAGCATTATATTTTGTCTACTCACATACACGCACATTCAATTTAAGAATAATAATTAAGAGGTGGAAATAAATTTCAGTAAGATTATATGATAATATAATATATGACAGCAAGTTAAATAGGGATTTTTTATTTGATGTCATTATCTGAGTTTTCAAGAGAACTACAATAGTTTTGATTCCATTCGTAGAGTAGTAACAAGACAATATGTGGGAAAACTAGAGAGTGGATGCTGGTATATTATAGGCCAACACTTGGGGTGTTGTGAAGATGATTGGTATGGGTTTGATTTGGATTTTGAGCGACATAGTAGAAGTTGTCACTTGAAAGTCCATAACTCACGGGTCCTAGAATTGTAACTTAAAGTGTGTTTGAGATAAAATGAGACTAACTTGCTAAGCCATCCATATTATTACAGAGCGATTAGTTATAGATTAATATGCAATGTTGTTATTGATTTTCCATGTGAACTATATGTTCATGAGTTTGTATAGATATAGGCTTATATTGTTTATGAAGGCATAATTTCAGCTAATTAAAGAAAAAAATTGTGGTTGATTTTAGAGTAGCATTGGGGGCTGCTATAATACCCATCTTTGATCCTCATAAAGAATAAAATCTCATAGAGAGTCTTTATTTCCTCTAAAGAGACTATACAATCCACTAAGGATCTCATAATGCACTTGACACTTATATACAACATTAGTTAAAATTTTACACATGCACTAAGAATAAACTTCTCTGACTCCATGAAATGCTGATAAGAGCATACCCTTAGTTTAGCCAAAAACTCTCAAACTAAAGAGAGCCTAGTATATGTAATCATGATTCCTCTGACCCTATTCCACCTGATGATTGCATATTTGCTCATTGTGCATATTGCCATCACATTTAGTACCATTTCATCTTACCCCAACACTTGAAGAGATCCCTATTACATTGTGCACCCCTACAGACATTCCCTGCACTCTCTTTGAGATCCCACACCATGTGTGACCCTTTTTATGCACACCAAAAACACTTTGAGAGGCTAGACAACTTAGGTCATAAATTTTGTAAAAAACTTGTAGCTTAGGCTGCATGTTGTATCCATATTTCTATAACTTGGGATGCAACTCTTCCATATTAGGGCCTTTTATGTTTTTTTCATTTCTAAATAGTAAAAAATAACCACTTTTTGGGAGAGCCGATCCTTTGGCTACCTTGTTTGACTTAAAAACATTCATTCAGACCCATCCTCACTTTTATGGATCAAATGATCTTCTTGTCTCTCTCTTGATTCATTCTTGATCATTGAGCTCCCATTGTGGATTTATGCTCTTCCTTTTCTACTGGTTCATATACATGCTTTCTTCTTGAGTTAGATACACCATTATTTCCCCTAGTTATTCCTTATTCATTTTTGTTTTATCTTAACTCCTTTAGTTGGCATTGCACCTAATTTTTACACTTGGGTTGACATCCATACCTATTGCTTGTTGTTTCATCACCTTCCCTCCTTGCTTGCTAACATTGCATTAAACAAAAATATACACTGCAACTTAGTCTTCCTCCATACTAGATCAAACTTAGACTCATGGTTGATGGGATACTTGCATTGCATTTGAGCATGATTTGAGGGTACCTTGCTTGCAAGGTGAAACAATTTAGTTAGTATAGTGTTGTATATTTTCCAGGGTTATAGATTATATGCTAGGGTTAGTTTCATTCTAACAAGGATTTAACTTGGATGTTTGAATTCCACATGCATTATCCCTTTGAAAACATCTTTTATTCATAATCATCTTTGATTTCTATAGGGATGCATGCTACTAAATCAATTTCCTTACTTGGTAACACTTACTTGTTTAGATAGATTTGATTTCCTTATCATTACACATTTTTTTTCCTTTGGCTAATTGTATTACTATGGTTAGATCAATTAGAGATCCTTGCATCCTTTGTGCACTTGATCATGCTAGACCTTGATTTGTTTTCAAGTCAGTATTTGGCCTAGTGCAAGCTGACAAACTAGATAAATAACTTAGACTTCTAATGGATTCATGTCTTTCATCCTGTTAGGTGTTTCTTTAGTACCCTTGGTACTCCCTTTGCCAAACCCTAGTGTCTTATTTGTATTTTTGGTACCCCTTCATACTAAAAACCCATGGCTTGGGCTATAGGTGTTTAGACAAGCCCTAGGGCTTGCCAAAACACCCAAACCAACCCTCTGTTCAGCCTCCCATTTGTCCATAAAAATGAAAATTCCCATCTTAGATGTTTTGTCCCACATTTTTCATCCTTCACTCTATGAATTTGAGAAAAATCAAATGAAAACATTTGTATGGCCTCCCAAACCCCACAAATCTATTTTTTTTTGAAAATTAACAGTTAGAAGACTTACCCAAATGATTATGTTCACTTCTTGTGTGCTTTTATCAATATGAATGTCATTAGCATGGTTCTTTGGGATCTCCATCCTCTCCTTTGTTAGTGTAAGGGTAAAAATGACTTGGAGAAGAGCTTTTCCACTCTTTTTACCCTCTCACTTTCTATCTTTTCACGCTCTTTTTGGGCCCTTTGAGGGTAGGTTATTGTCATTGCTAGGAGGAATGCTAGACCTTTGTGTTAGGGATTTTGGTCCATTCTGGGTGAAATGGTCACCTTTTTTTTCTCCCTAGGGCCCACTTTTGCCTATTTTTTAGACTGTCTCAGTCTCTTATACCTCCCTAGTCTCTTGTCATTTCTATCCTATGTAATCGTTATTAGATCCACCTAGGACAAAATTATCTTTATGTGCTTATTTTAGTCAATAGTTTTCCTTCTTGTTTAAAATTAATTACTACTAAATCCTTCTTCCTCTATTTCCATGGTTTTTGCAGGTGTACACGTTTATGATTATAGTTGTTCAAGACTTGATCTAGTATTCTTTAACTAATTCATCATGTTTCATGAGTCTCATACCATCCTTCTTCACCTCTCACTGTGTTCAATATTGGTCACCTCCATAATTTCATCTTGGTCATGTTCTTCATCTCCCTTGTACAACTTACCTATTTTGCATTTTATCGAGATAGTCCTTCTGTAGTGGTGTCTTATGTCCTTGACCCCTATCATGGTGTACTATTCAATGGTGATCCACATTGATGCTATAAGTTAAGGTAACCTAGGACCCACCATTATAGTTTGGACTATCAATGACACATGGGGCCATGAGATTGCTATAACTAGTTATTTCCTTAGAATTAAAACAAACAATATTATCAAATATCATGTGATTATTAGAAACCTGATTAATGCTCATGTGCTATGTGGAGTTGTTCTTTGACTCACTCTTAGATGTGTCTCATCTCACCAGGGTTTGAAATGCCCTTAGCTCTGATTTATTCCCCCTTTTCAACATGACACGCGATTCAATCTCCTCTTTTGGGGACTTCCAAATCTCCCACATCCCTCATGAAAATAACATGATCAAATGCTCTGGTGAATGCCATCTTAGATTTTTTGGTTTGATGTCACTTTTTCCCTTTTATGTAATAGCTAGAGATGAAGTTGGATTTGGATTGTGTAGCATTCATACTAGCATCCATTGGATGTCATCATCAATTATTCTTTCACCACCATTTCATTCAAGTAAGTGTAGGTAATGTTCTTTCTTATTCCTTTTTCCTATCTCTTTATTTATTTTGTGTCAGTTTTAGGTACTGCACAACACTCTATGTTCTATTGAACATTGATTTCTTTTACCTTAGGGACATATGTAATTTTGACTCTTCTGGCCCTATTCCTCCTGATGATTGCATATATGCTATTCATGTATACTACCATCACTATAAGTCCTATTTGATCCTTCCCAGATAGTTGGAGATATCCCCACTCCATTTTCATCCCTTTGTACCTTCCCCAAACTTTATCAAAGCTCCTACACATATAGGAACTTATTTGTTCACCTTGGAGACCCTTCGAGTGGCTGGATGGCCTAGGCCACATATTTTAGAAAAACATGGGGCCTAGTATGCATGTTTTGGCAAAAATTCCATAACCTGGGCTGTAACTCTTCCAAATTAGGTCTTTTTGTATTATGTATGATACCAAAGGGTAAAAAACCACATTTTAGGAGATCCAAGCCTTGGGATTTCTTAATTAACTTGGAAACATTCATTCCAACCCCTTATTCTCACTTTTTTGGCTCAGATGATCTTCTAGTCTCTTTATTGATTCATTCTTGATCATTGAGCTCTCATTATTGATTTTTTCTCTTGCTCAGATAGAGGTTCACATACATGATTGTTTATTGAGTTATATACACCATTGTTGATCCCTATTGTTCCTACATCACTATTATTTTCTCCTAGATCCTTCAATTGACATTGCACATAATTTATGTACTTGAGTTGTCCTCCATACCTCTTTCTTATTGCTACTTCACCTTCTCTCCTTATTTTCTGACACTGGATTATACAAAGCTCTAAACTGCAACTCAGTATTCCTCCACACTAGATCAAACTTGAACTCACAATTAATGGAATACATGCATTGTGTTTGAGAGTGATCTAAGGGCACCTTGCTTTCAAAGTGAAACCATTTAGTTGGTGTAGTGTTGTATATTTCCTAGGCTCAGAGACTATATCTAGGTTTAGTTTCATTATAAGTAAGAATTTAGCTTAGATTTTTGAAATTGTCTTTCATTTCTATAGGGTGGCATACTTATAAATCATTTTCCTTGCTTCGTAGTGCACACTTGTTTAGATAGATTTGTTTTCATGTTCATTAAGCATTATTTCTTTCCTTCAGCTACTCGCATTACTATGGTTAAATCAGTTAGAGATATATACATGCTTTGTGTGCTTGATCATGCTATCCCTAACCTAGTTTTCGTGTCAGTCTTTAGCCTAGTGCAAACTGACAAACTAGATAGCTACCTTAGACTTCTATTAGCTTACTACATCCTTCAACCTTATTAGTTTTTGCTTAGTACCCTTGGTACCCCCTTTGCCGAACCCTAGTGGCATGTTTGGATTCTTGGAACTACAATATATTTGAGAGAATTATTCCATCCATATTTTAATTAAAAAGAGTGCTCCAAATATTAATCAACATTTTTGTTTATAATTTTTCTAATAATTTAATCTAAATTATTATTGTTTACAAAATTTATAAATATTTAAAAAATAATTATTATTATCGATATTAAATTCGTCTAAACATACCAAATATTTTTCTTTTTTTGGGATCCTTTATTCACATAACTTCATAATTAATTTTAAGCAAACATCTTATAGAAGCATTATCACCATCGAAAACAGCTGAAAGGGAATCCGAATATTAGAGCGCAAAGGACAAACTATTATCTTTTGTAGCATACTTCACACAACCATACAAAGATTAGTATAAAACATAACAAATCCACTCTAGAGCGAGCCAGCTGTGACTTATTCCCCACCATAATTTCATTACTACAAAGGGTTACCCATTGTCAATGACCTCATCTTGGGAAAACTCTCTTCTTTAATAGCATACTTATACAACCATTCAAAAATTAGTCTGTTAAAATAAGAAATCCAATCAACCAACTATGAATTCTTCTCCACAATAAATTCTTTACTACAACAGGTTTCCTATTGTTAATGACCTCATGGACTACCAGAAATTCATTTCATTCACCCTCACAAAGAGAAAATCTGAATCACTTTCAATGGCGTCCAAATCTTTCTCAGCCATATGCATATACACCACCATATTCCCGTCTCCCAGCGGACTAGCCTGAAGCATCACATATCCTGCTGTTCCTCCCCAGGGAAAATATACACTTGAGAATGCTGGTTTCCCACATCCCACATCAATGTCATTTAATGGAATTCTCACTCCCGAAGACACCACCACTGCCGATCCGGCCTCCGCATAAACTCTCGCTAACATTGCCGCAGGTCTCCTCGCCTCCACCAAATCAACAAATGACTCAAAGTATCCACAGTTGGTGGAAATAGTTTTAACGTTGTGTATAATCTCAGCTGTTTTCCACAAGGGTTTCTCCAAAATCTCTTCCGCATAAGTCTGCGTAAAAGGAATTGCTATTGCATTTCCGAAGTAGGAAGAAGGGAGGTTTAGATACGCACGTCCATCAATGGGGATGCCAATTCTGGTAGGCTCTGAAGAAGTTAGAGCTTGTGCATGAGCAACAAGTCTCCAAATGTAGGCACATATGGCCTCCATTTTTGTTTTAGGTTTTCCTCCTTGCAGCTCTGGTCCAGTTTGGTTTGCCAGTGCCTGCAAATCCAGAAGGGTAAGGGCATCCAAATGATAGATTCTTCCAATCTGGGGTGGGGGTTGCTTATTTCCATTTACAGAGGAAAAGGGTATGGCTATGTAGTGACTATCAATCTTTGCAGTGATGTTTAGAGGGTGATGGGGTTTGAGGAGCGAGACTTGAAAGCAAGGGGTCACAGAGATAGGACGGCCTTGAGCTGCTTCACTCCATGCCTTAAAGAAAATACTACTGCTGATTCCGTCAACTATTCTGTGGTCGAAAGAACAACCGACCACAACCCCCCCACACTTCATTCTTGTCACCTGCAATAAAAATCATTAAAACCCCATTGGAGACTAAATTGAATTTCTTTGCATAAGTACTCAGTAGTTGTTTACCTGTACAGCAAGAACGGGTAGGCAATGAGAGGATTCTCCTGGCTCCCTTGTGGGTCTCAATTTCCCACCTACAGAAAGACTAGGCTGAGAGAAATCCACGTCAGTGATGGCAGCGTTTGCTTCAGCTTCAGTGAATGGCACTCCTTGGTTATTGCACTCTATCTCAGCCTCGCCGTTCGCTTTCAGCAAAAACCTTCCGGCCACTGGATAAAACAATATCAGTGTCTCAGAGAGGGCCTTCTTCATTGACCTCACCATCTCTGCATATGTTTTACCTTTTACTGGTTTGCAAACGAAAAAGTGCCCTGGACTGATTGCAGGAACAGTGAGATCAATGTTGGATCCTTTGAAACAACAATCTTTTGTTGGCAGAGGTGATTGTACAGTGGAGGTGCACACTACCTCCACATTAAATTCCTTTAACTACGCTACGACCATTGTAACTCTTAAAATGATATAATCTATGAACAATACAGGCAATGTTTGGTGGTGTCTGCAAAAAGGATGAAAGCGTTCATAGACTATATATATTGGGCAGACGGTGGAAAGATAAACTAAAAGCACCGGAGGATCTATGTGAAATAGGAAGCAACTTGAACGACTTCAAAATATGATAATTATTCCGGTCAATGGAGAAAGTGTGGAGATATGTTAAGCATACTTTTTGACGCATTATCTCAGAAAATCATACATTTTGGATTGATGTGGAAATTTTCATGAAAATTAGATGAAAGAAATTCTCGAGAAAGTTTGGATTGCGAATCTTTTAGTAAAAAGCTTTGAAAAGAACGTTGCCACCTAAAAGAACGTTGCCACTTTCATTTCTTTTGTCATGTTTTTGAGAAAATTTCCGTGAAATATTTTAAGTATACTTTTTGAGGAAATTTCTGTGAAAATTAGATGAGGAAACTCTCGAGAAAAATTTTAATCATGTTTTTTTGTTTGAAGAAATTCTGAAGAAAGTTTGGAATGCATGTTTTTTATTTATTAAAAAGTTTTGAAAAGAATGTTGTCACTTTAGTTTTTTTGGTGAAGTTTTTTCCAAATTCAAAGTTTTACTTTTGATATTTTGTCCATTTCCTTTTTAGCGATACACATGCATTATAATATTAATATTTTTATGATGGCATTTTCCTTTATGTTGGTAATCTCTCTCTCGTGTTTCGGAGCTTGGGATATGGGAAACGACTATCTAAATTATATAGATATTTGGGCCTCTTTCCCTTCCCTACCTTCTCATACTTAGCGTTATACGATTAAATTTAAAGGAGCATGTGATATGGAAAATGGCTATTTAAATGATAGGATGTTTGGGATTATTATTATTATTATTTGTGCCCCTCTCCCTTCTCTACCCTCTTATACATAAGGTTAAACAATTATATTTAAATAAGGTTGGGATATCAAAAACAACTATTTAGATTATAGAATATATCAGAGTATTATTATGTATGCTCCATCTCCCCTCCCCACCCTCACACACACATCTATATCATACTGAATATTGTCAACTAAATGTTTAAAATTACCTTTACTTAAAAAAAATTTATCTTTGTTTGAGTTGCATTGAGGTGGTGAGTGACTCAATTTTTTTTAATACCACTTAAATATCTAAGATGTAAATAAATTATATGCAAGAACATGGATGTTGGTGTTGTCGACTCCATGGAAAGCACAAAAAGATGGGAAAGGAAAGCCTTCAACCAATCACTGAAACATTGAAACATCCTATGTTTCATCTAATGAACTAAAAAAGAATAAACATGTGCTTTTTCCTTCCATTATTGTTTACAGAGAGAAGTTTAAAAAATGGATTCACAATTAGTTAAGAGGGAAAATGACGGGAGTTCATCTGGACAACAATTCCACCATATTTTTGAAGCATTGCATGGGTAACAATAATGCACATTTATAATGCTTCATCAAAAAGTTAAAAAAAAAAAATATTGACATTGGGAGACGTTTAAAAAAAAATACTTAGTAGTCAATGATTAAACACAATTCAAAAAACAAATCATTTATTAAGAATATTCATAAATAAACCATTTTCCTTAGTTACAAAGTATTTTTACTTCATAGGATGAAGTGAGTTTAGAATTTATCTAAATGTAGACACTTAAGTATTGTATTAGACAATTAATAATATCATTTTTGAACTATCCTTAACATAGATGAATTGTGCATACACATAACTCTTACTTAAACTCTCTCTTAGCCATTTATCTATGTATGGACTTGGACTTCCAAATTTACCATGATACATATACAAGAATCTCCATAATATGTGCCAAAATAAGCTATTAGCTTCAACAAATTATTACCATATTTTAGACACATGTTTTCTCTATCCTGGAGAGTACTGGAAACAACTAGAAGTTTCCTGTTAATGGTGATAGTTGTCTTCCTTAATAGTGTTTGAGATTACTCAAATGATTATTTTTAAGTTCAAATCCATCCCTTGGGATAACCCACATGTATCGAATGTCAATTATGAATGGAAATTATCAAAATAGTCATATATTTATACACATCAATCCTAGGGCTATTCTTATCTAGCACTTATCTAGCTTTCCCTCATCATTACTTAGAAAACTATTTACACATTGATATATTTATATGTATATCTAGAAATGAGATTTTTGGTTCCTCCATGTATAAATTTAATAGGTTCAACATTTATGATACAATAGGTGTATCCATCTTTAGGAGAGAAGATGGTCTTGAAAACTAAGATGATAAATTAGCTTGCCAACCACCATAAATATTCAACTCCATATAACATCCAAAGTAGTTATAATTATTAGGCCGATCACCTTGGATAATAGATGGAGTTGAATATTTATGGTGGTTGGTGAGCTGATTTATCATTGCAATTTTCAAGACCTCATTCTACCCTAAAGATGGATATACCTATTGTATTCAAAACATTGGACCTATTAAATATGTACATGGTATAATCATAAATCTCATTTCTAAGCAATTTAACCCATGGAAACCTAAAATATATTATATGTATATCCTTTAATCTCTATCATAAAGCTTATAAATCTTAAAATTACTCAAAATATAAGCCCCTAAGACAAGTTTGGAAACCTAAAGCAAGGTCAAATAGCATATTGTCAAGTGTCAAAAGCTAGAGAGCTACATTGCATTCTGGAAAATTGTTATTGAACACATATAGATTGGTGGGAGAACTACACATATTTTGAACACTCTTCACAATATTGAAACATAGGAAAATATAAACCACTTAGAGAATTATGGTTGAGGCTATCCATTCAATATTTATAACATATTTTAAAGGTCATACAAGTATTCAAAGTTGAGCTACAATTTGAAGTTAAACGTGAGAAAAATTTAAATATGTGCATAGAATTGGTAACTTGTTTAGATAGATTTGATTTCATGTTCATTACACATTGTTCTTTCCTTCATCTACTTACATTCCTATGGTTAGACAAGTTAAAGATACTTGCATCTTTTATGTACTTGATCACACTAGCTTGAGCTTGGTTTTCAAGTCAGTCTTTGGCCTAGTACAAGTTGGTAAACTAGATAGATACCTTAGACTTCTAGTGGATTTCTATGTCCTCCAGCCTAATAGGTGCTTGATTAGTACCCTTAGTACCCATTTTGCCAAACACTAGTGGCTCATTTGGATTCTTGGTACCTACTCTATTTGAAGACCTAAGGCCTACAATGTGAGCATTCAGGAAGGCCATAGGGCTTTCTAAAATGCCCATCCTAGCACTCCATTCAACTTCCTATTTTTACCTACAGATGAAGTTTTCCATCTCAAATGTTTTAGCCTATATTTTGACTCCATCCTTCGATGAATACAAAATAATCCAACAAAAATGCCTACATTTTGCCTCTATCTCGAATGTTTTAGCCTAATAGGTGTTTGATTAGTACCCTTAGTACCCACTCTTCCAAACACTAGTGTCTCATTTGGATTTTTGGTACTTGATCTATCTAAAAACTTGAGGCCTATGACATGAGCATTCAAGAAGGCTTGCCAGAATGCTCAACCTAACACTCTGTTCAACTTCCCATTTTCCCCTATAGATAAAGCTTCCCATCCTAGATGTTTTGGCCCACATTTTATCTCTATCTTTTTGAGAATTCAAAAATAATCCACTGAAAATACCTATAGGGATTCTCAAAAACCACAAAACTAAAAAATTTATGCAAAATAACAGTTACAGGACTTACCTAGACCATGATGCTCTCTCCTTGTGTGCTTTCATCTTTTTGAATCTCCTTGGAATGGTTGTTTGGACTCTCTAATATCTTATCTATCCAGTGTTAGGGTTAAAATTACTTGGAGAAGAGATTTCCCACTCTTTTTACCCTCTCACTTTCTCTCTCTTCATGCTCTTCTTGGGCCCTTTGTGGGTACATTACCTTTCATTTATAGAAGGTCCAATAGACCTTCATGTTAGGTATTTTTCCTCATTATAGGTACAATAGAGACCTCAATTTTTATCCCTAGGGTCCAATAGTGTTTGTTTATAGTCTGTCTCAATCTTTTGGATTTCTGTGGTATATTGACCTTTCTAGCCTATGTACTCCTCATATGCACATGGTAGAAATGTAACATTTTGTGTTTATTTTAGTCAGTAGTTTCCCTACTTGTTTTTATCTATCCCTCTAATAACTTCATTTCTCCTTTGTCATCGTACTTCTTACACATGTACAAGTTCATGGTTGTAGTTGTTTTGGACTTTATATAATTTTCTTTGATCAGTTGTTTGTCTTTCACTAGCCTTATACCACCCTTATTAAACTCTTATGATTTTAAGAGCTAGTTACCTCTATGATTATAACTTGGTTGTAATATTTATGTCCTTCATGCAACTTGTTTATTCAACACCATGTCAAGCTAGTATTTTAGTGGTGGTGTCTTGTGTCCTTGAACCCCATTATGGTGCACCATTCAATGGTTATCCATATCGATGGTGGTAGTCAAGGAAACCTAGGACCCACCACTACTACTTAGATTATTGATGATCCATGGAGTCACAAGCTTGTTTTAGATGATTATTTTCTTACATACAAAATAAACAACACTGCCAAGTATCACACAATTATTGGGTCCTTGACTAATGCTCATGCACTAGGCATGTGTTATGTGCAGTTATAAACTGAGTTACTCTTACTCATGTCTTAGCTCATCAAGGTATATATCATCCTTATCTCTGAGTTACTCCCCCTCTTTGAGGTGGCACATGATTTGATCTCTTCTTTTGAGGACTTCTAGATCTCCTACATCCCTCATGTAGAGAACACTGAATCAGACACTCTAGTGAATGCCAACTTGGATTTTTTGGTTTAATGCCACTTTTGTACCTTTTATGTAGGAGTTCAAGTTAAAGCTAGATTTGGATTGTGTAGTAGTGACACTAGTACCCATTGGATCATGTCATTGAATGTTATCTTTTATTCCTTTATCCTATGTCTTTCTTGATTTTGTGTGGCTTATAAGTAATACACAACACTTCTTGTTCTCTTGAACACCAATTATTTGTACCTCAGGTGTATATGTAATCATTACTCTTATGAACTTACTCATCCTGATGATTGCATATCTACTCGATATGCATACTACCATTACTGTGAGTGCTATTTGATCTTATATATATATATATATATATATATATATATATATATATATACTTGAAGATATCCCCACTCCATTTTTCACCCCTTTGGACATTCCCTATACTTTATCAGAGCTCTTGCACCCTACATGACCCTTTCCATACACCCCAAAGATCATTTAGGAGGCTGAATAGTTGAGGTCCTAGCTTTTGGAAAAAACATGTGGCTTAGGCCACTCATTTTGGTCAAAATTATATAAATTCATCTGTAACTCTTCCATATTAAGGATTTTTTGCGTCTTATCCATTTCCAAATGGTAGAAAATAACCACTTTTTGGAATATTCAAACCTTGGGCTGCCCTATTTGACTTGTAAACATTCATTCCAGCCCATCCTTCTCACACTCCTAGCTCTGATGATCTTCTTGTCTCTCTCTTGATTCTTTATTAATCATTAAGCTCCCATTGTGGATTTCGTATCTTCCTTGGACAAAGATTTACATATACACTTGATTATTGAGTTGGATACACCATTGTAGCTCACTTTTTTTCTTAATTCACTTTGTTTGTTCCTAGTTCCTTCAGTTGGCTTTTCACCAGATTTATGCACTTAAGTTGGCCTCCATACCTCTTGCTTATTGGTGCTTCACTTTCTCTCCTTGTTTATTGACATTGGATTGGACAAAGCTCTAAATTGTAGATTAGTCTTCCTCCACACTAGATTAAACTTGGTCTCAATGTTGGTATAATGCTTGCATTGTGATTGAGAATGATTTGAGGCTAAATTACTTACAAGGTAAAACCATTTAGTTAGTGTAGTGTTGTATATTTTATAGGCTTAGAGATTATATACTAGGGTTAGTTTCATAATAAACAAGCATTTCACTAAGATTTCTGAATAACACATGCATTTCCCCTTTGAAAAAAACTTTAATTCAAAAATGTCTTTCATTTATGTAGGTTTGCATGCTTTTGAATCATTTTCTTTGCTTGTAAGTACTTGTTTAGATAAATTTGCTTTCACGTTCATTATGAATTATTTATTTCTTTTAACTTCTTGCATTATTATGGTTAGATCAGTTAGATATACCCATGTCCTTTTTGTGCTTGATGACTCTATCCCTAACCTTGTTTTCAAGTTGGTCTTTGACGTAGTGCAATTTGACAAACCAAATAGGTACCTTAGACTTGTATTGGATTTTTGTGTCTTTCAACCTATTAGATTTTAGTTTAGTATCCTTGGTACCCCCTCTACCAAACCTTAGTGGTACGTTTGAATTCTTGGAATTACATTATATATGAGAGTAATAATACACCCATCTTCTATTGAAAAAGTGTACTCCAAATAATAATCAGCATTTTTGATGATAATAATTCCAATAATTTTATCCAAATTATTTTTTTCATAAAATTTATAAATATATAATGAAAGATAACTATTATCTATACTAGTTCCATATAAACATACTAAATAAAGAAACAAAATAAAACAATGAGCTTGAAACAAAGGTGGTGATGGAACCTTATTTTATTCACACAACTTCATAAATGATTGAATTTTATAGAACCATTATCACCATCAAAAACTATGAAAATATTAGAGTGCAAAGGGCAAAGTATTTTCTTTTGTAGCATACTAAATACAACCATACAAAGATTAGTCTATTACATAACAAATAATTTGTTCCCCATCAAAATTGTTTTACCACAACAATTTACCTATTGTCAGTGACCTCATGGAATACCAGACATTCATTTAATTCACCCTCACAAAGAAAAAATATGGATCACTTTCAAAAGCATCCAAATCCTTCTCAGCCATATGCATATACACCTCCTTATTCCTGTCTCCCAGTGGACTAGCTTGAAGCATCACATATCCTGTTGTTCCACCCTAGGGAAAATATACACTTGAGAATGCAGGTTTTCCACAACCCACATCAACGTCATATAATGAAATTCTCACTCCGGAAGATGTATAATTTTTAAATAAAACTAAATCATATCTAAATATATGCTATATTCATAATACAGAAGAGATAAGAGTTGCAAAAATAAAAAATACTTCTTCAAAAAATTGGAATCATTCTCCTTCTTGAAAATAAAGATCAATTACAATGTATTAATAGAATTGCAAATGAATATGATTTTCTAATTATTGAATAAAATATTTTAAATTTATCTGAATAATAATTTGCATGTAATAGAAACTAAAACTAACTCTAGCCTTTCTAAGGCTTTATTTTTTTGTTTAAAATATATTAACTAAAAAATAACTAACTATCTAAATTTAGCACCACAAAAACTGTTCATGCAAACTAAATTTACACTAATAGTCTAAAAATAGAACTAAGTGAACTGCACTTCAGCATCACTTTTCAACATACTCCCCCTTGATGCTGAGCAGGCTCACAATTTGATCTCTGAGTGTCAAAAAATGATCTGTTGCAACTGATTTCATGAAGATATCTACCAATTGTTCTTTAGTGTTGATGTGTTTCAATTCTACCACCTTCATCTGCACTAAATCTCAGATAAAATGATGCTTTAAATCAAAATGTTTTGTCCTACTATAATGGACTGGATTCTTGGGCAATTTAATAGCATTAATATTATCACAAAAAATAACTATGGGCTGAACTTGAATCTCTCCAATTTCTTCAAAAAGTTTTCTAAGCCATAATGCTTGTGTCCCTACTGAAGTGACTACAACATACGCTACTTCTGTAGAAGAAATGGAAACTATACTTTGCTTCTTTGAGCTCCAAGTAATCAAACTAGAACCAAAAGAAAAACAATTCGTAGATGTTGACTTTCGGTCATTCAAACTACCTCCCCAATCATAATCACTAAAACCAACAATTGAACCTTTTAGAAGTGTAGTAATGAATACCAAAATCTAGAGTGCCTTTCACATACCTCAAAATTCTCTTGGCTACCTTTATATGTATTTTTGATGGCTCTATCATGTACCTTGAAATAAGTGAAACTAAATATGCAATATCAGGTCTTATGTGAGTTAGAAACATTAAACTTATGACATACTTCTATAGGCTATCTCATCAACTCTTTCAGCACCATCATCTCTACACAACACAACTCCATGAGCAACTGGAGTGGAGACTGGTTTACAATCAACCATATCAAGTTTCTTCAACATATCTTTAGCATACTTTGTTTGAAAAATGAAAATTTTATTCTCCCTTTGATAAACCTCCATTCCTAAAAAATATTTCATAAGGCCTAAATCTTTCATTTCAAATTCATTCATCATGAAAACTTTGAATTCATCCTTCATCATAGAACTTCTACCCATATACAACAAGTCATCAACAAAAAAAAACTTATAATTAAAATATCATTACCTTCTTGTTTTT
Organism: Torreya grandis; assembly: GCA_037957365.1. Taxonomy (NCBI): domain Eukaryota; kingdom Viridiplantae; phylum Streptophyta; class Pinopsida; order Cupressales; family Taxaceae; genus Torreya; species Torreya grandis. Next base: position 2,317,800 of record JARHVA010002254.1, on the reverse strand, counting down.
AGTAAATGGTAGGTTCAATCTTACTTCTTTGAAAGCTATTCTCTTGAAAATATTCATCAATCCTAGCATACTATGCTCTTGGTGCTTGTTTGAGGCCATACAAAGCCTTCTTTAACTTGTAGACATGAATTTATTTTCCTTGCACTTCAAAACCTTGGGGCTGTTCCACATACACTTCTTCTTCTAAGTACCCATTCAAGAAGGCACTTTTCACATCCATATGATGGATGCTTCAATTCTTTTGATCTGCTAATGAAATCAGCATTCTAATGGTCTCTTGTCTTGCTACTGGTGCAAATGTCTCTTCATAATCAATGCCATACTTTTGTGTGAAGCCTTTATCAACTAATCTTGCCTTATGCCTTTCAACACTTCCATCACTGTTACACTTAGTCTCGTAGACCCATTTGGTGCCAATCTTCTTCTTGTCATGTAGAAGCTTTTTAAGCTCCCAAGTGTCATTCCTGTGAATAGAATCCATCTCTTCTTGCATTGCTTGCATCCAAACCTTATTAGTATATGCATCTTCAAAACATGATGGTTCAAAATCAGCCTTGGTAAGTAAAACAAAATTCAGTGTCTCACCTCTTGGATTTTCTTCATGTGCTTGATTTGAACTCCTTTGATAAATATCACTCAATCTTCTTACCTTCCTTGCAGAACTAGGACTTGAATTTGGACTTACACTTGGAATTGAACAACTAGATGAGGGGTTACTTGGTGGATTTGTAGCACTTGGAATATAAATATTAGTGGGCTTCCCATGATCAATATCATCCATAATAACTTCATTTAAAATAGATTTTGACTTCTCCATATGACCTTTTTGATGACCATAAACTCCCCCTTCATCAAAAATCACATCTCTTGACACAATTAGATTATTAGTGAGAGGATTATATAACTTGTAAGCCTTACTTTCCTCACTATATCCAAAAAAAATACATGACTCACTTTTTGGATCTTACTTTTTCCTCTTTTGATCAGGAACATGAACATAGGCTAAGCAACCAAAAACTTTGAAATAATTAACATTTGGCTTTTTCTCATACCAAGCTTCATATGGAGTCATCCTGTCAAGTGCACTAGTGGTACTCTGATTGAGAATATATATTTCTGTAGCAACTGCATCTCCCCAAAAAAAATTACTTAATCACTTTGTTTGTAACATGCTTCTTGCCATCTCTACCACTATATGATTCTTCCTTTCAGCTACACCATTTTGTTGAGGTGTGTATGCAGTGGTGAGTTTTCTTTTAATGCCATGCATATCACAATAACCTTGAAAGGCTTTTGAACAAAATTCCCCTCCATGATCAGTCTTTAAGCATTTGATTTTGCACCCTTTGTCATTTTCTACAAGGGATCTAAACCTCTTGAATGTCTCAAGAGCTTCACCTTTGGTCTTCAAAAAATAAACCCAACACTTTCATGAGTAATCATCAATAAAAGTAATGAAATATGATGACTTACCCAAACTCTTTGTCTGCATAGGACCACAAATGTCTGAATGAACTAACTGGAGTGGATAATGGGCCCTCCATGCATTGCCTTTTGGAAAATTCTCTCTTGCATGTTTTCCTTTAGCACATCCTTCAAAAACTTCCTTGTGCTCTTCAACCTTAGGAAAACTAGAAACTAATGCTTTTGATGTTATAATCTTCAAACTATGAAAATTTAAATGCCCATACCCGAGATGCCACAACCAACTTGTATCCTCATATGCCATATTGACAAGGTTCTTGTTATGTTCACCAAACTTCAATGGAAACATCCTATTCTTTGTCATAGGCACAATTGTTACCACCTTATTTCCTTGATTCTTATCATAAATTATACATTGTTGATTTTCAAATACAACTTTATAATTCTTCTCACATAATTGTTCAACACTCAACAAATTATGCTTTAAATTTGGAGTGTAATAAAAGTCTTTAACACTCTTCATACCTTGTTTTGTATGGACTTCCATAGCTCCTTTTACAGAAACCTCCAATGATTTGTCATCACCAAGCTTGATCTTGGATTTAAAACTTTCATCCATTATAAAAAAAAGTTTTTCATTCCCTAACATGTGGTTAGAACATTCTGAATCTAAATACCAAACATCTTTAGAAATATTTTCAGCTTTGTTATAAGATAAAAATAAATTATCTGGAGGATTCCCATCACCTTCTTGAGCATAATGAATGATTTTACCATTATTACCTTATTTTAATCTAAACTCATAATTAAAGTGGCCATACCTATTACAATGATAACACTGAATATTTCTTTTATCAAATCGGCCTCTACCTCTTCCTCTAAAACCACCTCTTCCTTGAAAACCACCTCTGCCTCTATTTCCTCTTGAGTAATTCTAATTTTGACCTCTACCTTGGCCTTGATTACTTTTGATGCTACTATTGGCATCTTCATTCTTTGTGATTTGTAATTTAGAGAAAAAAGCTTTCTCATCACTTTCTTCAAATGAATCTCTCAATCTTTCTTCATGAGACATCAAAGATTCAACTAGATGATCAAATTGAAGGGTAGACAAATTCTTTCTTTCTTCTATGATTATGGAAACATGGTTCCACCTTGGTGTGAGAGTCCTCAACACCTTTTTGATCACAACCTCATTGTTCACAATTTCACCACGTGTAGCCATCTTATTGATCACATCTTTTACTCTGACCCAATAGGTACTCACACTTTCAGTTTCTTGCATCTTTAAATTCTTGAATTCTCTCTTCAATGTCTGTAACTTGACAACTTTGACTTGGTCACTACCTTGGTAAGCTTATTTTAGAGTCTTCCAAGCATCCTCTGCTGTCTTTGCTCCTGCAATTCATGGAAATAGGCTCTTATCTAGAGCTATTTTAATATGAAATAAGACTTGAGCATTCTTCTTCTTAGCCTCATTCTTAGCTATTTTATCATTTGCTATGAGGGCATTCCAATCAGCTGGCTCTACATAACTTGATTCAATAATCTCCCACAAATATTTTCCTATCAAAAAAGTCATCATTTTGATACACCAATAATCATACTCATTTCCATCAAATTCTGGAGTGGGCAAAGAGTTAGAATTTGACATGATAATTTTTTTGGCAAAATTCCAACTACTAAATCTTTAACCAAAAAGAAAAATACCTGCTCTAATACCAAATATAGAATTTTTAAATAAAATTAAATCATAGCCAAATATATGCAATATTCATTATACAGGAGAGATAAGAGTTGCAAAAATAAAAAATACTTCTTCAAAAAATTGAAATCATTCTCCTTCTTCTTCTTCTTGAAAATAAAGATCAATTACAATGTTTTAATAGAATTGCATATGAACATGCTTTTCTAATTATTGAATAAAATATTTTAAATTTATCTAAATAATAATTTGCATGTAATAGCAACTAAAACTAACTCTAGCCTTTCTAAGGCTTTATATATATATATATATATATATATATATATATATATATATATATATATATATATATATATATATAAACTAAAAAATAACTAACTGTCTAAATTTAGCTCCACAAAAACTGTTCATGCAAACTAAATTTACACTAATAGTCTAAAAATAGAACTGAGTGAACTGCACTTCAGCATCACTTTTCAAATCCGGCCTCCACATAGACTCTTGCTAACATTGCTACAGGTCTCTTATTCTCTACCCAATCAACAAATGGCTTGAAGTATTCACAGTTGGTGGAAATAGTTATAACATTTTGCGTAATCCAAAATCTCTTCTACATAAGTTTGCATAAAAGGAATTGCTATTGTATTTCCTAAGTAGGAAGGTTTAGATACACACATCCATCAATGGGGATGCTAATTCTGGTAGGCTCTGAAGAAGTTAGAGCTTGTGCACGAGCAACAAGTCTCCAAATGTAAGCATATATGGCCTCCATCTTTATTTTAGGTTTCCTTACTTGCAGCTCTGGTCCAGTTTGGTTTGCTAGTGCCTACAAATTTAGAAGGGTAAGGGCATCCAACTGACAGATTCTTCTAATCTGGGGTGGGGGTTGCTTAATGTCATTTACAGAGGAAAAGGGTATGGGTATGTAGTGACTATCAATCTTTGAAGTAATGTTTAGAGGGTGATGGGGATTGAGGAATGAGACTTGAAAGCAAGGGGTCATCGAGATAGAATGGCCTTGAACTGCTTCACTCCATGCCTCGATGAAAATACTACTAGTGATTCCATCAACTATTCTATGGTCAAAAGAACAACCGACCACAATCCCCCCACACTTCATTCTTGTCACCTACAATAAAAGTCATTAAAACCCCATTGGAGACTAAATTCAATTTCTTTGCATAAGTACTCAATAGTTGTTTACCTATATAGCAAGAACAGGTAGGCAATGAGAGGATTCTCCTAGCTCCCTTATGGGAATGAATTTCCTGCATAAAAAAAGACTAGGCTAAGAGAAATCCATGTTAGTGATGGCAACGTTTGCTTCAACTTCAATGAATGGCACTCTATCTCAGCCTCGCCGTTCCCTTTCAACAAAAACCTTCTGGCCACTGGATAAAATAATATAAGTGTCTCAGAGAGCATCTTCTTCATTGAACTCACCATCTTTGCATATGTTTTATCTTTTACTGGTTTGTAAATGAAAAAGTGTCTGGGACTGATTGTAGTGTTGGTTGAATATTTTGTTGATCAGTGTACTAATAAACAAAATAGGTCTAATCAGCCAAAGTAGGAAGATTGGTCATCCAAATGTGTAGGTTCACCACATGAAAAGGAGACTAATCTCTCCTCTCATCAAGGAGAGGTTCCCTAAATATATATATATACATATATACATACATATATACATATATATATACATATATATATATATATATATATATATATATATATATATATATATATGTATACACACACACACACACACACACACACACACACACACACATATAGACACACACACACACACACACACACACACACACACACACACACACACACACACATATAAACAAAAAATAATACTCAAGGGTAGGATAAGCCATCCATCTCTCTTTCTTCAGAGATGATGCGTGAAAATAAAAGAAAAAATCTCAAGGAAAATGATAGAAAGCACTCCTCTTCTTTTAGAAGTACTATTCAGCAAACCACAAGAATACTCCTGGTAGTAATTGCAAAATGTAACCAGGGACGTAGTAAGCAACAAATTGAGATGTAGCACAAAGTCTCCACCTGAATTGCCCAAGAGTGAAATACAAAGGACAATGAGGGCACAAAGTCGTCCCAAGGTCCTTTACATAGAAAAAAAGAAAACACACTAAAGGCAATTATGGGGGTAGAAAGTCACTCCAGAGTTGACTTTTGGACACCTTCCTGACTACTTTCACTAATTTTGCTTGTTGAATTAAAGGAACAAAAAATATATTGAGGAAAAAGACATAAGAACAGTTTCCCCAACAACAAAGATATTACAGCACAAAGTCTAAAAAGTCACTTACTTTCTTATTCTAATAACAAAATATGATCAACAATCTGTGCTCAAAGTCTTAGTAATGCCTTTCAATTTGGGCAAAGTTTTGTTTCAGATTGTCAGAGAGAGATCCTTTTACACTAACAAGAGAATCCCTTATATAGCCTCTTCAAGAAGAACTTGGGAATAGTAAAACATCATGTTGCATTGAATTTTGTTAATAGGATAGGCTGGAATTTAGTGGCATTTACCCATTTTCTTTCTTCAATGTAGAGAAACGAGTCATGCTATTGAAAGTTTGCATTTTTCAATGTCCACCTAGTGGTCTACTTTTAGAAACATATTTGATGCACAAATGTTTTTGATCCTTCCTCATCGTTCCTCTTTTTTTGGTTAATTAAATGGGGTCCTTAATTCAATTTGATGCTCTGTTCCTTAGTCACTTCCTGCTGATCTTGGCTTGAAAGCCTTTGAATGCATTTGGGTTCATAGATTTAAACCTACAAGGATCAATGGCTATTTCATTATCGTGACTTTGACGTCTGTGGGCACGTCACTTTCTTTGGCAATTCCTTCAGCTTTGTCATTTGAGCTTTCTTGGAGGGGACTTGCCCTTCGGGCCTTGAGAAATGATCCGCTTTGGGTTGGGAAGAGCCCCCAAAAGGGTAGCTTCCCTTCAAGCGGTCTTCAGATGGCCTTCGAGCTTCTTTCTTCTGGTGGGTCGCTAAGTTATTTGGCTCTTCTTTAAGGCTTTCCAAAATCAATAGCTATTTTACGAACCTTGAAATTGACATTCGCGCACTTGTCACTATGTTTGAATTTCCAACGGCTAGTTCACCATTCTTGACTTTGACATCTTCGGGTGTGTTACCCCTTGGGCTTTCTTTGGCTTTCTCTTGACTCAGCGTTTTCTACTACTTGTTTCCTTCGGATTCCTTGTTTTGCATCCTCCCGAAGGGAAGGTGACCCTTCAACTTTGGGGAAGTGTCCTTTAATTTGGCAGTCGAGAGTCCCCCACAAGGGAACCTTCCCTTCGGGCTCCTTCAGCGGCCTTTTATCTTCGGAGTCCTTTAGATGTTTTCCCATGGACATTTTCCCATGGATAAAAAGTTTGCAAGAATTGTTTCAGTTGGCTTTATCTTTGGCCTTCAAAAATTCTTTCGGGCTTTTCTCCCACAGACTTTCCTGAATTCCTTCGAACAAAAAGTCTGAAGGAATTATGCCTTTGTCTTTTGAATGCCTTAAACAAATTTTTGAAAGAACTTACTTTTGTGGCTTCCTTAAAAATGACCCTTTTGAAGGGTGCTTTTATCGACCAAGTGCCCTCTGCAAGGGCACTTGTCCTTCAGGAGGGTCTCTTGAACTTTTACATTGAACTGCTCTTTTGAATGAACTGTTGAACCAAACTTTGAACCAAGATTTGAACCCTTTGATTGAACCAAAATCTGTTGAACCATTTGATGAACTGACTGAGTGAATCGAAGCATTGAACCAACTGAATTGAACCAACCATTGAAGCAAGCTTTGAACCAAATTTGGTTCAATGGTTCAATGGTTCATTCCCTTTGATTTGGCTAAGTCCTTTTGATCTTCGTTGAACCAAACACGTTGAACCTATTGAACCTTGAACCTGAGTGGTTCAATGGTTCAACGGTTCAATGGTTCAATCCTAAAAAACATGTTATTTTGATTGAACCTTCTTGTAGAAGCCTTTGAACCTGACTATAGAAGCCTTTGAACCTAACTGTAGAGGTTGAACTCTTGTTGCTGATGGTGAACCTTTGAACCTGTTGAGCCCGTTGAACCAAAATGGTTCAAGATTCAACGGTTCAATCCTTTCTTAGAAGCTTGTCGATGAACTCTTTAGGTTGAACCTGGTCATTGAACCAACTTTGAGATCACCTAAGTGTTGAAAGCTTGCTTCTTTCCTACAGAGTCCATAAAAATCAACTTGGCCTGCAGAGTTTGTAGATTCAAGCCTGTAGAGTCCATAGATTCAAGCCTGTAGAGTATGTAGATTCAAGCCTATAGAGTCCATAGATTTCTTAGAAGCTTGAAAAATGAGGAATTTAAATGCCCAGGACAAATTTCAAAAATAGAAGAGACAATTTGGTCTGTAGGACTAAAATAGTTCAAAATTTGTCCCAAAAATGAGTGATATTTTTGGGGGACAACAGTTGGCTCCAGTTGGGAAACTTCTATCAATTGTAAAAATAATTGAAGGGAGTAGAATCCAAAATCTATAGTGTCTTCATGTGTACCATTGGGCTATGGAGTCATGTTACCCAAAAATGAAAGGCATCAAAAAAAGAAACAAATAAAACAAAATAGAATTAAAAACTATACAAATATACATATATACAGATGTAATGATCTGATACTTCAAGAGTTGAAGTGTTTCAGATGCTTCCCATTGTGAGGCAGAGAAAAGAGTGTGCCATATTGATATTTCAGCAAAAAACTATTTTCACCATTGTGTTGATGAATTATAAATGGGCCTCTCCAAAGGGAGTCGAACTTTCCACGCATCCCCTTTGGTTCTCTTCTTTTGTCCCATAACAGGACTTGATCCCTAATCTAAAAATCACAATTTTTGGCCTTTTGGTCGAAGAGTTTCTTTATTAGAATTTGATGAGCAACAATTTGGTCCACCAGCATGGTTCTCTGTTCATCCAGCTTATTCAGGCACATGATTCTCTTATCAAGAGAGCTTTCATATATCTGATCTTCAATTGCCTTTGCCAATTTTAAGGCTAGCAATTCTAAGGTGATTGGTATTTCAGCATTGATACCATAAAGAAGTTGAAAAGGAGACATGCCAATTTCCCTCTTTGGTGTGATTTAGTCTGCCCATAGAACATCAACCAATGCTTTATGCCATGTCCTTTGATTGTCATCTGCTAGCTTCTTGATGATAGTTACCAAATTTTTATTGCTGGATTCAGCTTGTCCATTCCCTTGTGGAAAATAATCAGAAGAGTGAACGAGTGTAATTCCATAATGGAAACAGAATTGTGTAATCTCCTGGGAGGTGAAACAAGTTGTATTATCAGTAATAATTTTGGTTGGAACTCCAAGCCTAGAAATGATATTCTCCTTGAGGAAATTGCATACAACTTCTAAATTAGCATGCTTAGTTGGGATTGCTTCTACCCACTTGGTAAAATAGTCAGTTGTTGTAATGATATAATCATGTCCAACGCTTGAAGATGGGTTTATAGTCCCAATAAAATCAATCCCCCATTGTTGGAAAAGTTCTTCTATGATCACTGGCTTGAGAGGCAGGGTAGCTAACTTGGGTCTTCCAAAAAATTACTGACAAAGTTCACATTTTCTCACCCACTTATGTGCATCTTGGAAAAGAGTTGGCTAGTAATACCTAGCTCACATAATCTTGTGAGCAGTTACAAGAGCAAAAAAATTTCCTCCACAAGCTAGATTGTGGAAGGATTTCAAAATTTGGCTTTGCTTCTTTTTGTCTACACAACGAAGGAATATTCCATCTATGCTTCTCTTGTATAAGCCGTTGTCCCAAAGGAAAAAATTGGCAGATTTCAACTTGATAGTCCTCCTTTATTTATAAGACAAATGAGCAGGACATTCACCATAAGTAAGGAAATGAGAAATACCTAAATACCACTCATTGGTAGTGGAGACAAAAATGACTGTCGGTGTATCTTCCACTTCAGGTTTTTCATGTTGTGTATCTTCTGGCTTGTTTTCAGCAATTAATTGGCATAGACCTTTTCCCCTGACCAGCTTTGTTGGCTTGATATCTACATCAAACTCTTGGATCTTTGTAATCCAATTGCCTCTTTTTGTGCCAAAATCTTGCTAACTTAATATGGACTTGACTATGGTGTTAGGAACTAAGGCAGTAGTGTGTGAATTCAGGATATAGAAGCGGAAATGTTTGACTAATTTCACCAACATATAAGCATGCTTCTCTATGTTTGAATACTTTATCTCATGGGTTTTGAGAGGGTAACTCATGAAAGAAATAGGAGATTCCATACCTTCCTTGTCTTGTTGAACAAGAATTGCTGAAAGCGTGTGTTCAGAAGCATAGCTGTATATGATAAAATCTTTGTTGTAATCTGGACAAACCAAGGTAGGGGTGTGGGTAATGGTAGTCTTGATATCCTAAAATTATAACTTGCCTTATTTAGTCTAGTTGAAGGTGGTCTTCCCTTTCATCATGTTCACAATGTGTTTAGTCTTCTTAACAAATTCAGGGATGAACCTCCATAAGAAATTCACCTTTCTGAAGAAAGAGTTAACATCATTTTTACTTGTAGGCAAATTAAGCTCTTGAATAGAATTGAATCTATTTGAGTCAATCTTTATGCCTTTTTTAGACACAATGTGTCCGAGGAGTTTCCCCTCTATTAATCTAAAAATAGACTTTTTAGGGTTCAAAGAAATACCATTCTAGCGACAGTGCTCCAGCACTTGTTGTAAGTGGCGTACATGATTAAAACGGTGCTTTGAAAAGATGGTTAAGTCATCAAGGTATACCACTATGAATTTACCTATCTCATCTTTGAAAGCTAGGTCCATTTCTCTCTAAAAGGTAACACTAGCATTTATCAAGCCAAAAGGCATCCTTTTATATGCAAATGTACCCCAAGGTGTGGTGAATGCAGTCTTGTGTTGGTCTGCTTCACCAACATCAACTTGATTATATCCTGAGAAGCCATCTAGCATTGATAACATTTTTGAACCTGTCACTATTTGAAGCACTTGATCTAAAATTGGCAAAGGGTAATTACCTTTCAAAGATGACTGATTCAGATTCTTGAAATCTACAAAAATGTAAATTTTGCCACTCTTCTTCCTTACAGGCACTATGTTTGCAATCCATGTGGAATGATGGATTGAGAAGATGATTCTAGAATTTAAGATTTTTTGTATCTCAGATAGAATAGTACATGATATTTTTAGATTATACTGCCTGGATTTTTTCTTATAAGGCATTGAGTCAGCCTTGAGAGGAATGTCATGGTAGATTTCATCAAGTCTGAGAGACTTCAGGTCTCCATAAGAATATGCTAAGACATCCATGTATTGATAGAGTAAAGTGGTGAAATTGAATCTTTCTTCAAGGGTGTAGCACTTACCAATGTTAACCATCTTGAGATTTTCTTTAGTAGTCAGATTTACTTGATCGAATCTCTGAGAGAAACTTGAATCTGTTTGATGTTGTTTGATGAATCTATCATACTTGTCAAACAATTTCTCAAGAGAAACTAGGCTTTGGGAATTTTATTTACTTTCAACTATAAGAATTCTTCATTTATGTCTAAACTAGATTCAGAGGCTGATTCATACTTTTGAGGTTCACTGCCTTCAAAATATAGTTGTTTGAAATTGTCTTTTCATTCTAGGAAGGCAATGATTTGATGATCATCATTGAATACTTGCCAATGATCAGCATTTTCAGGAACACTTGGTCTATAGACTAGATCAATAGTATACCTGTCTTCTTTAAAATCTGAGTGAGGAACTAAAAGAGTTCTTGAAATAGCGAGTGCATCAACTCTATCATTAGATTCCCTGGGTATGACAGAAATGTTGAAAGCATCCAAGCTTTCAATTTGGTCCCAAACCAAGTTGCGATAGTGGCATAATATTTCATTCTTAGTTTGGTATAAGTTCCTCACTTGATAAACCACTAATTTAGCATCCCATTTGGCATAAAGAAACTTGATGCCTTTGTCTTTAACAACCTTCAATCCAAGCAACAGAGATTCATATTCAGCTGTATTGTTAGTGTTGCTAAATTGTAATTTGTAAGATGAAGGAAACATATCTCCTTGATGAGATATCAACACAATCCCAACTCTCAAATGATAAAGAAACAACTACCATCAAATTCTAGAGTCCATACCCCATCAGATACTAATTTTTCTTTAGACTTTCCTTCATTAGAGAGGAAGGGTCCTCTATTTGTATTACAACCTACTAGTTCTTCTACTATTCTAGTTTAACTGATTTTTGGGTTGAAACTTTCAAGAATTTTATCAGATATTTCATGCACTTCGTTTGTAGATAGAAAGTAGTTACCCATACCTGAGGATTCAAAAAGAATTTGAGCTTTAGGAGCTGATGTTTGGGTGACCACATATTTTCCCTCCTTTTCAGGGAATAACCTCTTCATTATGCCTTTGACAGGGATTATTGCCTTAGACAAGTCCATGCTTAGTTCTCCTCCCACATCCTTGCAAAAATTTCATCCAAGCAAATGCCATAGGATGCTGGGATGTCAGCCACCAAGACAGTCATCTTGATTCTCTTGTCTGGAAAGGCTATAAATGCAAATTGGGCATCTTTGATTTGCCCCAGCAATGGTACTTTCTTGTTTTACATGGAGAAACATCTCCCAAATGTCTTGGTTAGTGTGAGGCCAAGAGATTCAGCTACTTTACCAGGCATTACATTATCAGATGTGCCTGAGTCTATAATATAATTACTTAGCTTGTGACCATTAATTAGCAGGGAAACATAGAAAGGTTCTATTTCCCAGAGGCAGCTGGAGGAGTAATGACAAGATTATTCAGAATGGGCATGTTCTTTGGTGAATTTAGGAGTTACCTTTTTAGCTTCTTGTCCTACAGGGATGGTTTGGTTCTTGATACATTGGACCAACTTATCCAATTGATCAGGATTGGACTGCAAATATTCAAATTCAAACATCTGTATTTTTGTCTTTTTAACATGATCAATTATGTCAAATAGCTGAATTGAGCTAGGTACAGAGGAAGGTATTTCAACCTTTTGATTTTTAGGAGGGATGGGAGGAGGGTTGGTTTGCAAAATTAAAGTAGAAGGTGAAGGTGAAATTGATGTACTTGTCTTTTGGGTGATCACCAGATCCTTTGACTGGAAAGGTAGAGTGGTTCCACACTTAGCAATTGTAATTGCTAGCTGAGGTTGCTCCTCTGTCTTTCTTTTATCAGCTTGCTAGACTGATTGGTTCTTAGACTTGATAAACACTACATATGATCCATCAATAGCTTCTCCTTTGCTTCTGGGTTCATCCTGGTAATTCAAGAAACTAATGTGAGAGTCACCAGCTGATTCTTCTTGATCTTTCATGAAGAGATAAACATCATTTTTTTGCTCAAACTCAAGTTGGAAAGATAAAACATGTTCTATTTCTAAATACCCAACTGCTAAGTTGGTTGGAGGAGCTTCAAGGGCAAGTTTCCCTTGTGGGGGAGGAAGATGATCTAGCTACCCTTGATTCCTAGCAGCAGTGCCCTGATATGACTAATTTTGTAATGTCTTTCTTGGCATATCTCTGTATGAAGGAGCAGAAGACATTCCTTGTGCCATTTGCTTTTTGAGAGCAAGAAACTCATTTGTTAACTTTTGCACCATTAGATCTGTGGTGCCTGTAGATGAATATTTAGAAGATGATAAAGATCTATTTCTATTTATATCTCTTCTTATCTTCCCTCCTAAGATGAGATCATCTTCTACCTTAGTGGCCAAATGTTGAGCTGCAGCAAGATCTATTTGACCAGCACGTCTCAAAAAAAAACTTACTTTAGGTAACTGAGAATTAATGAAGAAGCATTTGAGATTCTCAATTGTAGGTTGAGCAATTACAGGAATTCTATTCCTCAATTTGTCAAATTTGGCTATGAAGTCTCTCATTGGTTTATGAGGCTCTTTCTTCATTTGTGTAAGTTGAGCCAGAAGTGCATGTGTATCTTCTGCAGGTTTGAATCTAGATTCAAACTTATCTTTGAGGGTATTCCAATCAGTTACTGACCGAGCCTTTAGATGATAAAACCAATCTGCAGTAGCACCTTGTAATGTTTCTACAAATAGCATGACTGCTAAATCTTCAAATTATACTCCAATTATGCCACAGGGTATGGTAAAGGCTGCGATGTGTTCATCAGGATGAACTTTCCCATCACCATAGAATTTGGAGAAATTCTTCCTTGAACTGTGTGGAAGCTCATGTAGAGGTGGAGTAAGATTTAGAGGACCAAAATAATTACCCCAGGGGCCTTGAACTGCCATTATATGACTATGAAAAGGAGGAATAACAAATATTAGAGGGGTAATTATTGGCAAAGCTTTATCAACAGTAGAAGTGGATACTTCGTTTGGCAATGGAGATCTGACTTTAGTAAGATGAAAGCTCTTGGTTCGTTGGAGGCGAGATGGTGAAGGGAACATATCAAAATCACTTTGATATACCAACTCGAATATAGGGTCAATAATACCTTTAGCCCTTTGGCTTCGTTTATACCTTGAAAATGGAAAAGAATTGACCTTGCTTCAGTTTGAATCTTGAGGCTTTAAACTATGCGTTCTTTTCCAGTTAATGTGGAGGTGAATGGTAAGGTTATAATAATAATGGGTAAAACACAGAAATGAAATGGAGTCTATAATGGATAATGGTAGAGACTGATTCCATCTGAAACTTGAGGTTTTAGAATGCACATAACTATATCCCCAGTGGATTTGCCAAAAATTGTTGGTTGATTTTTTTTTCGATCAGAGTACTGATAAACAAAATAGGTCTGATCAACCAAAGTAGGAAGATTGGTCATCCAAATGTGTAGGTTCACCACATCAAAAGGGAACTAATCTCTCCTCTCATCAAGGGGAGGTTCCCTATAGATATGGTATATATATATATATATATAAATAGAAAATGATATTCAAGGGTAGGATAAACCATCCATCTCTCTTTCTTTAGAGATGATGCTTGAAAATAAAAGGAAAAATCTCATGGGAAATGACAAAAAGAACTCCTCTTCTTTCAGAAGTACTATTTAGCAAACCACAAGAATACTCTTGGTAGTAATTGTAAAATGTAACCAAGGACGTAGTAACCAACAAATTGAGATGTAGCATAAAGTCTCCACCTGAATTGCCCAAGAGTGAGATACGAAGGACAATGAGGGAACAAAGTCATCCAAAGGTCCTTTACATAGATATAAAAAGAAAACACACTAAAGGCAATTGTGGGGGCACAAAGTCACTCCACAGTTGACTTTAGGACACCTTCTTGACTGCTTTCACTAATTATGCTTGTTGAATTAAAGGAACAAAAAATATATTGAGGAAAAAGACATAAGAACAGTTTCCCCAACAACAAAGATATCACAGCACAAAGTCTGAAAAGTTGCTTTCTTATTTTAATAACAAAATATGATCAACAATCTAAGCTCAAAGTCTTAGTAATGCCTTTCAATTTAGGCAGAGTTTTGTTTCAGATTGTTAGAAAGAGATCCTTTTACACTAACAAGAGAGTCCCTTTATAGCCTCTTCAAGAAAAACTTGGGAATAGTAACACATCATGTTGCATTGAATTTTGTTTAGAGGACAGGCTAGAATTTAGGGGCATTTACCTATTTGCTTTCTTCAATACAGAGAAATGAGAAATGAGGCATGATTTGGGTTGGGAAGAGCCCCTCAAAAGGGTATTTGCCCTTCAGGCAGTCTTCGAATGGCCTTTAGGCTTATTTATTTTGACGGGTTGCTAAGTTCTTTGGCTCTTCTTTAAGGCTTTTCAAAATCAATGGCTATTTTACGAACCTTAAAATTGACGTTCGCGCACCCGTCACTACATTTGAATTTCCAATGGCTAGTTCACCGTTCTTGACTTTGACGTCTTTGGGCGCATCACCCCTTGGGCTTTCTTTGGCTTTCTCTTGATTCGGCCTTTTCTGCTACTTGATTCCTTCGGATTCCTTGTTGTGCATCCTCCAAAAGGGAAGGTGACCCTTTGGCTTTGGGGAAGTGTCCTTTAATTTGGCAGCCGAGAGTCCCCCGCAAGGACACTTGCCCCTCAGGCTCCTTCGGTGACCTTTTATCTTCGGAGTCCTTCAGACATTTTCTAGCAGACATTTTTTCATAGACTTTTTCCGCAGACATTTTGCCATGGACAAAAACTCTGCAAGAATTGTTTCGGCTGGCTTTGTCTTTGGCCTTCAGAAATTCTTTCAGGATTTTCTCCCGCAGACTTTCCTGAATTCCTTCAGACTTTTTGTCTAAAGGAATTCCTTCAGACAAAACTCTGAAGGAATTATGCCTTTGTCTTTCAAATGCCTTAAACAAAATTATGAAAGAACTTACCTTTGCGGCTTCCTTGAAATTGACCCTTTCGAAGGGTGTTTTTGTCAACCAAGTGCCCTTCGCAAGGGCACTTGTCCTTTGGGAGGCTCTCTTGAACTTTTGCATTGAACCGCTCCTTTGAACCAACCATTGAACTAAACTTTGAACCAAGCTTTGAACCCTTTAATTGAACGAAAAGCCATTAAACCGTTTGATGAACTGACTGAGTGAACCAAAGCATTGAACCAACTGTTGAACCAAGATTTGAACCAAATTTGGTTCAACGGTTCAATGGTTCATTCCCTTTGATTTGGCTAAGTCCTTTTGATCTTCGTTGAACCAAACACGTTGAACCTGTTGAACCTTGAACCCGAGTGGTTCAATGGTTCAAGCCTCGAAAACATGTTCTTTTGATTGAACCTGCTTGTAGAAGCCTTTGAACCTGACTGTAGAAGCCTTTGAACCTGACTGTAGAAGCTTTTGAACTTGACTGTAGAGGTTGAACTCTTGCTGCTGATGTTGAACCTTTGAACTTGTTGAGCCCGTTGAATCAAAATGGTTCAAGATTCAACGGTTCAATCCTTGCTTAGAAACTTGCCGATGAACTCTTTTGGTTGAACCTGGTCATTGAACCAACTTTGAGATCACCTAAGTGTTGAAAGCTTGCTTCTTTCTTGAAGAGTCCATAGAAATCAACCTGTGAAGCCCATTGAACTTGGCCTGTAGAGTTCGTAGATTTCTCTTCCTACAGAGTCCATAGATTCAAACCTATAGAGTCCGTAGATTCAAACCTATAGAGTCCGTAGATTCAAGCCTGCAGAGTCCGTAGATTTTTGAGAAGCTTGAAAAATGAGGAATTTGAATGTCCAGGACAAATTTTGAAAATGGAAGAGACAATTTTGGTCTATAAGACCAAAATAGTTCAAATGTTGTCCCAAAAATGAGTGATATTTTTGGGGGACAACATGCAGGAATAGTGAAATCAATGTTGGATCGTTTGAAACAATAGTCTTTTGTTGGCAGAGGTGATTCCTCATAAGACGTGCAATCTACCACCACATTAAATTCCTTTAAGGATACTGCGACAATTGTAACTTTGAAAATGATATACTAAAGAAAGAAGCCCTCATAGATGAAAAACACCAAAAACATCGGACTGTCTATGTGAAAATAGAAAGCAACGTTAGCGACTTCAAAGTATAATGAAGAGTTTAATGATTATTCCGGTCATGGAAAGATAAATAAAAAATATCAGAGGATCTATGGGGAAATAGTGACTTCAAAGTATAATGATTAATCTGGTTAATGGAGATAGTGTGGAAATAATGATTTCAAAGTATAATGATTAGTCTAGTTAATAGAGAAAATGTGGAGATATATTTATGAGTATATAGCGACTTCAAAAATATAATGATTAATCCAATCAATAAAGAAAATGTGAAAATATATTTATAGGAAAATAGCAACCTCATGATCAATCCAAACAATAGAAAAAGTGTGGAAATATCTTAAACATACTTTTTGATGTAGTATCTCAGAAAATTGCACATTTTATATGGATGAGAAAATTTTCATGAAAATGAAATGAAGAAATTCTCGACAAAAATTTTAAGCATTTCATTTTTCTTGAAGAAACTCTCGAGAAAGTTTCGAATGCATGTTTTCTATTTATATTATTGGAAATTGGAGTCTTCTAGTAAAAAGCTTTGAAAATAACTTTGTCACTTTCATTTCTTTTGTCAATATTTTTCCATATTCTAAGTCTTTCGCTTTCTATATTTGGCCCATTTCTTTCCTAGCATACGCATGCATTATAATATTAGTATTTTTATGATGGCATTTTACTCTACACTAGTAATCTCTTTTGAATGTTCCCACATGGGGTTATACAATTAAATCTAAAGGAGGATGCGATATGGGAAATGGCTATCAAGATTATAGAATGCATTCGTGCATCATTGTGCAATCTACACTCCCCTCTCCACCTTCACATATATGTGTTACATTAAATATGAAAAATAACCATTTAGATTATAGAATGCATTGGAGTATCATTAGGTATGCTCTCTATCTCCTCACCCTCACATACACATTTATATTATATTAAATATTTTTAATTAAGAGTTTAAAATTATTTTGATTTAATAGAAAATTATCTCTATTTATGTTGTATTGAGGTGGTTCAATAATTTTTAATACCACTTAAAGATAGGAGATGAAAATAAATTATATGTGATAATATAGATGTTAATGTTATTGATGTCATAGAAAACACAAATTTATGGGAAAGTAAAGGCTTCAACCAATTGCTGAAACATTGAAACATTATATGTTTCATCTAATAAACTAAAAAACTGAAAATATGTATTTTCTCCTTCCATTATTGTTTATATAAAGAAGTTAAAAAAATATATTCACAGTTCATTATAAGGGAATATGATGGGAGTTGGTCTAGACAACAATTACACCATAATTTTGAAGCGGTGCATAGGTAAAAAACAAAAAATTCACATTCACGCAGAGTTGGTCTAGATAAATTACAGCTAGATTGGTAATTCAGATTACGTGAATATTTCTTTTAGGTTGATTATTTTCTAATGTCATGAGTTCTAAAAATGAAGTTCTTCTCATATTTGATGGAAATGGTTTTATAGATTGGAGCTTGCAGTTAAAAATACTTTGAGGGAAGGTATTACATATGATTGTCAATAAAGAAGTTTCAAGCCCCCAATGCAATGATAAATAAATATAACTTTCAAAAAATGAGATGGATCAATCAAGATGTATTATTCATAAAGATTTGAATGCAAATATTAATAGATGATTTACTAATGTGGATAGTTTGATAGAGTTATGGGAAAAATTGGAGAAAATTTATAAATATGTTGATATTGCTTATACTTTCTACATAGAATATATCCTAGGAGTGTTATTGCTATTGGTATAATTGATCATAAAGAGATTATCTAAAAATTTAATGGTTTAGTTTAAGATAATTTTGTTTTTTACATGCTTTCATTGCTCAAATTGATCATATGTCAAAACTTTGGCATACTAGACATGGGCATATAAATTATAAAAAATCATAAGACATGCTTAAAATGAATATGGTTAGAGGATTAACAAGTATTTGAGTGTCTTAATGTGTCTTTGAAGGATGTGTTCTAGGTAAACACCATCGATATCTTTTTGATTCAGGGCAATCATGGAGAGCCAATTATCCATTTCAATTGATTTATAGTGATTTATGTGAATTAGAGTTTATTTCATTTTTAGGTGTCATGTATCTCCTCAATTTTATTAATGATTATAGGAATAAGTGAAGTATTTAATTTTTTTCAAAAGTTTAAGGTATTGTTTGAAAACTAGTGGGGAAGAAAAATTAAATTCTTAAGGTTGATTAATGGGGAAGACTGTTGCAATCATTCATTTGAATATTTTTATGAAAAACATGGCGTTAAGGATCCAACAATAATTCGATATACCCCTCAGCAAAATGGAATAGTTGAGCGGATGAGTAGCACTCTTCTAAAAATGGCTTGTTGTATGTTACATTGTAATAATTTGCATAATAGGTTTTGGGGTCTAGTTGTTTCTTAATTTGCATATATTGTTAATAAAATAACCACTAAATATATTTCAACTAAATTACTCATGAAGAATCTTCGAGTGGAATAAAACCTCATTTTGGGTATTTTAAATTATTTGGATTCATTACTTGGGCACACATCCATGATAAAAAAGAGTAAAAAATTGGAGACTAAGATCCATAGATGTTTATTTGCATGGTACAATGGAAAATTAGAGGCTTATTAGCATATGATTTGATATAAAATAATATCTATGTTAGTAAGGATGTATATTTTGATGAACATTCAAAGCTTGTAGCATTTCCCTCAAACTCTAAAAGAAAGTTCTTATAGCATTTGAAACTTCTCGGTAATAGAACTTGAAATTACTAGAGAATAAGAAAGCTTCTAGTTATTTTTAGTTGACTGAGCTTTCTATAAAGTTCTAAATTAACTCTACTTATCAATAAAAATACAAGTACCACCCATTAAATATAATAAATTGTATTGGATAATCATTAAATTAATGTTAAATTATTAAGTTTGTTTTAATATTGGAATGCTTCATGATAGCATATTATTCAAAAAATAATGGTTGCCCCTTAGATTTATTTTATAAAAGATATTTCTTTTTTCATTTAATCAAAACAAAGTTATTTTTATATAGTCTTTCCGAATCTTCCACCATTTTAGCTCTTAAAATGATAAGATATTTTTTTATGAACAATTAACAATCAAAGGTGTTTGTAAGAAGAAAAAGATCAGAAACTATATATAACTGTAGGATGGTGGAAAGATAAACTGAAAATGCCAGAGAATCTATGTGGAAATTGTAAGCAATGCTAATAACTCTAAAGTAAAATAATTGTTCCAGTCAATGAAGAAAGTGCAGAGATACATCAAGCATAATTTAAATTCAAAAATCCATAGGCTCTTGACTCAAATGCAATGCCAATTCTAATTGTAAACTCTATGACCTTTCTTAACTATAAAAATGCATTGATAAGTGGGTTCCAATTTATATTTTGTATCACATTCGTGAGTGAGAAGTGGTGATGGAAACATAGATTTGATGATGTTGCATTATTATATAATGCGATTATGGTCACTCTATTTGTATATTATAATAAGGGGTTGACCCTTCTATTTGTAACAACTTTACATTTTTAAAAGTTAGGGCATCAGTTAGGGCTCTGATAATAATTTGATACTCAACATCATTATTTAGTTTATTGGTAAGGAAAATATCAATTAAATCAAGCTCATGGTCCTATGGGGAATTTATAGTCCAAACCACAATGGTAGGTCTTAAGCTTCCTTAAATTCCATGATTGGTGTAGATCACCACTGAATGGTGTACCATGATGGGGGTCAAAGATGTAAAACACCACTATAAAATGACTATATCTACATGGTGTAGAATATTCAAATTGTATGAAGGAGATTAAAATATTACCAAGCTAAAATCATTGAGGTAATCAACACTGACTATGGTGAGAAATGAATAGGGGTGGTAAGAGGCTCATGAAAGATGAATACATGGTTTGGAATACTAGAGCAAGTCTTGACCAATCACAACCACAAACCTACACACCTATATAAACCATGATGATAAAAGAAGAGGGAGTTAGTAGGTAGTTATCTACAAATAAGCATGGAAACTATTTACTAAAATAAGCACATGAATTTGTATCTATCCTTTGGATATGATGAGTACACAAGCTAGAAAGGACAAGAGAATGAGGAGGTCCAAGAGACTAAGATAATTAAAAAATAGGCACAAGCAGGCGCCAAGGAGTAGAATGAATGTCACCATTGCGATCAAAATGGTCAATAATACCCAATGTAAATATCTAGTGGCTATCCTAACAATGATAGTTAACCTAGCTATAAAGGGTCCAAAAAGAACATGAAGAGAGTGAAATTGAGAGGGTAAAATGAGTGGTAAATCTCTTATTTAAATTATTTTCACCCTAACAATAAAAAAAGGAAAGCTTAAAGATCCCAAAAAACCATGAGAAAATATTAATATATATATGAGAGCACATGAGGAGCGAGCATAATGGTCTAGGAGCAAGCATCATGGTCCAGGTTGGTGACTCTTCCTTGTAATATTATGGCCATGTGAATATTGACAATTTTTTTATAGTGTGCTTAATTAAAATAAGCATGTTAACTTATAAATTGATTAATTTTATGTTATGGTAAGAGTTTACATCAATAAATATTTTGTTTGTGATGTGGTCAAGATGCTTACTAATTTGAGTGTCATTATATTTTGCCCACAAACACAAATTCAATTTAAGATTAATAATTAGGAGGTGAAAATAAATTTCAGTAAGATTACATGATAATATAATATGTGACAATAAGATAAATAGGTATTTTTAATTTGATGTCACTATCTAAGTTTTTAAGATAACTACAACAACCTTGATTCCACTTGTTCAGTAAGCATGAGCTAATATGTGGGAAATATAGAGAGTGGATTTTGTCATATTATAGGCCAATGCTTAAGGTGTTTTGAGGATGATGTAAAACTAGTTAGTGTTTAATAGAACAAGAAGTGTTGTACAATACTTGGAAGCCATAGAAAATAAAGAAAGAGATAGGAAAAAGGAAAAAGAGAACATTCAATGAATTGATCAAATAGATACTAGTATGAATGTTACACAATCCAAATCTAGTTCTAGATATAGATCTTACATAGAAGGGACAAAAGGTGACATCAAACCAGAAAATCCAAGATGATATTCACCAGAGTGTTTGATATCATGTTCTCTACAAAAAGGGTGTGGGAGATATGGAATTCCTCAAAAAAGGAGATCAAATCATACATTACCTCAAAATATGGGAGCAACTTAGAGTTAAGGATGCTCCAAACCCTAGTGCACTGAGACACAACTATGAATGAGTTAGAGAATAACTAAAAATAGTGTGAACCTAATGCTTGGGCATTAGTCAAGGCTATGATAATAATGTTATACTTGACATCATTTTTTATTTTACTGGTAAGGAAAATATCAATTAAATCAAGATCATAGTCCCATGGGGTATTGATAATCTAAACCACAATGGCAAGGCCTAGGCTTCCTTGAATTCCATGATTTGTACAGATCACCACTGAATGGTACACCATGATGATGGTCAAGGATGTAAAATACCACTATAAAATTACTATATCTACATGGTGTAGAATAGTCAAGTTACATGAAGGATATTAAAAACATGACCAAGCTAAAATCATGGAGGTGACTGACACTGACTATGGTGAGAGAAGAATAAGGGTGGTAGGAGGCTTGTGAAAGATGAATAAATGGTTGGATAATACTAGAGCAAGTCTTGAACAACCACAATCACAAACTTACACACCTATATAAACCATGATGATAGAGGAAGAGGGAGTTAGTAGGTAGTTAGCTACAAAGAAGCATGGAAACTATTGACTTAAATAATCACATAAATCTGTGTCTATCCTAGGTGGATATGAGGAGTACACAAGCTAGAAAGGAAATGATAATGAGGAGGTCCAAGAGATTGAGACAATTTAAAAATAGGCACAACCAAGCCCCAAGGAACAAAATGAATAACCATTGTGATCAGAATGGGAAAAATACCTAATGTAAATATCTAGTGTCTATCCTAACAATGATAGTTAACCTAGCTATAAATGGTCTAAAAAGAGCATGAAGAGATAGAAATTAAGAGGGTAGAAAGAGTGGAAAAGATCTTCTTTAAGACATTTTCACCCTAACAATAACAAAAGGAAAGCCTAGAGATCCTAAATAACCATGAAAAAAGATTAATATATATGAGAACACATGAAGAATGAGCATCATGGTCTAGGTATGTTTTATAACTATCAATCTATATAATTTTTTAATTTT
This sequence comes from Torreya grandis, assembly GCA_037957365.1. NCBI lineage: Eukaryota > Viridiplantae > Streptophyta > Pinopsida > Cupressales > Taxaceae > Torreya > Torreya grandis. The sequence goes on along the minus strand of JARHVA010002254.1, from coordinate 2,294,820 downwards.
GTGTGTTTTTGTAGGCACTAGGGCACTTTTTCTATATTTTGATCAAATTCATAGATGGATGGAGGAAATATATGGGCCAAAATGTTTGGTATAGGAATCTTAATCTCTAGAGATAAACATGAGGTTGAATGGAGGGATAAGGTGGGCATTTTCTCAAGCCCTAGGCCTTGTTTGAACACCCATGAACCAAGACATGGGTTTTCAGGCAGAGAGGGTACCAAGAATCCAAATGAGCCACTAGCATTTGGCAGAGGTAGTACTAAATGTACTAGTCAAACACCTACTAGTTTAAAGGACATAAGAAGCCATTATAATTTTATGATAACTATCTAATTTATCAGATTATAGTAGGCCAAATGCTAACTTGAAAACTAGGCTAGGGCTAGCATGATCAAACACACAAAGTATTTAAGTATCTCTAACTGATATAACCATAGAACTATAATTAATGGAAGGAAAAAACTTATACATAACTAATAGGAAAATAAATTTATCTAAAAATGTAAGCACTACCAAGAAATAAAAATGATTCATAAGTATGCAACCCTAAAGAAATGAAGGATAATTTTGAATGAAAGATGTTTTCAAAGGAGAAATGCATGTACAATTCATAAATCTAATATAGTTACTTATTTATAATGAAACTAACCCTAGCATATAATCTCTAACCCATAAAATATACAACACTACACTAACTAAATGGTTTTACCTTGCAAACAAGGTAGACTCACATCTGCTCAAGCATAATGTAAGTATTCTAGCAATAATGAGTCCAAGTTTGATCTAGTGTGGAGGAAGACTGATTTGTAGTGTATAGATTTATCCAATACTAAGTCAAAAAACAAGGAGATAAGGTGAAGTAGTAATAAGACATAGGTATGGAAGCCAACCCAAGTGTACAAATTAGGTGCAATGCTAACTCAAGTAACTAGGAGAAAACAATAGTGAAATAGGAAAAACTAGGAGAAAAAATGGTGTTTCCATCTCAGTAAATAAGTGTGTATGTGAACCTATATCAAAGGAAGAGTATAAATCCACAATGAGAGCTTAATTATCATTAATTAATAAAGAGAGACAATAACATCATTAGAGCCACAAAACTGAGGAGGAGGCATTAGAATGATGTTTGCAAGTCAAACATGGTAATCCAAGGTTTAGATCTCCCAGAAAATGATTTTTTACCATTTTTCAATGGAAAGAACACAAAAAGCTCTAATATGGAAGAGTTGTAACCGATGTTATTGAAATTTGGCCAAAATGTGAGGCGTAGGCCACATTTTTTTCCAAAAATTGTGACCTAGGCCTTCCGACCTCCTGAAGGGTCTTCAAGGTGCATATAAAGGGTCTTACAAGGTAGGAGAGATTTGATAGAATGTAGGGAAGGCCTAGAAGGGTGCACACTAGAATGGGGATCTATCCAAGTGTATGGGTTGGATTAAATAGTACTAATAATGATGATAGTATGCATGATAAGTATATATGCAATTATAAGGAAGAATAGGGTTAGAGGAGTTAAAATTACATATACTAGTATCTCTTTAGTTTGATAATTTTTCTGGAAAATTATGGGTATGATCTTCAACATTGCATGGAGTCAAATTAATTCATTCTACAATATCAATACATGTGTAAACTTAAAAATAATATTGTATATAAGTTTTAAGAGTATCATGAGATCTATAGTAGATTTTATTGTCTCTTTAGAGGAAATAAATACTCTCTATGAGTTTTGATTATTTATGAGGATCAAATTTGGTTACTATAGTAGTCCCCAATACTAATCTAAAATCAACCACAATGTTTTTCCCTTAGTTAACTCAAATTATGCCTTCACAAAGCATATAAGCTCATATATCTACAAACTCATGAACATATAATTCACATGGAGACTCAATAACAACCTTGCACATTAATCCATAATTAATCATTGCATTTAATAATATGGATAACTTAACAAGTTAGTCTCAGTTCATCTCAAGTTCATGCTAAGTTACAAACCTATGACCTATGGGCTATGGGATTTCAAGTGGCAACTCCTACCATGTCACTCGAAATCCAAAGCAAACCCACACCAATAATCTTCACAACACTCTAAGTGTTGGAATATAATATGCCATATCAACTCTCTCTATTTCCCACATATTGTCTTGTGCCTCCTACACAAGTGGAATTAAGACTATTTTAGTTCTTTTAACAACTCAGATAGTGTCATGATGTTTTGGACTCTTTAGTATCTCTTTTGGTCAATGTTAGGGTGAAAATTACTTGGAGAAGAGATTTCCCATTCTTTTTACCCTCTTAGTTTCTCTCTCTTCATGCTCTTTTTAGACCCTTTTTGGGTATGTTACCTTTAATTTATAGGAGGTCCATTAGACCTTTGTACATTAGGTATTTTTCTCATTTTAGGTGCATTAGAGACCTCAATTTTGCTCCTTAGGGTCCACTTGTGCTTGTTTGTAGACTCCCTCAATATTTTGGATCTCCCTAGTATGTTGACCTTTATAGCCTATGTACTCTTTCTCATATGCATGTAGGATAGATGCAACAGTCTATGTTTCATTTAGTTAGTAGTTTCCCTACTTGTTTTCAGCTAACCCCCTACTAAATCCATCTTCCTTTGTCATCATAGTTTTTACACATGTGCAAGTTCATGTAGCTATTTTGGACTTTATATAATATTCTCTAGCCATTTGTTTATATTTCATAAGCCTCTTACCACCCTTATTAACCTCTTAAGACTATTAAAATTAGTTACCTTCATGATTACAGTTTGGTTCCATTCTTCATTTCCCTCATGCAACTTGTTTGTTCAACACCATGTCAAGTTAGTATTTTTGTGGTGGTGTCTTGCATCCTTAACCCCCATCATGGTGAACCATTCAATGGTTATCCGAATTGATGGTGGTAGTCAAGGATACCTATAATACACCACTACTGCTTCGATTATTGATGATCCATGGGGCCATAAGCTATTTTAGATGGTTATTTCCTTACATATGAAATAAAAAACACTTTTAGAGGATAGATTACCTAGGTAACAGCTTTTGTAAAAAAATGTGTAGTTTAGGCCACATGTTTTATCCAAATTTTTTCATCTTGGGATGTAAATCTTCCATACTAGGGCCTTTTATGATTTGTCTATTCCCAAATAGTAAAAAATAACCACATTTTGGGAGATCCAATCCTTTGGCTGCCTTGTTTGACTTACAAACATTCATTAAAACCCCTCCTCACTATTATGGATCAGTTTATCTTATTCTCTCTCTCTTGATTCATTATTGATCATTAAGCTCCCATTATGGATTTATACTCTTCCTTTGCTATAGGTTCATATGCACACTTTCTTCTTGAGTTGTATACACCATTTTTTCTCTGAGTTATTCCTTCTTCACTGTTGTTTTATTGTAATAACTTCGGTTGGCATTGCACCTAATTTTTTCACTTGGGTTGGCGTCTATACCTATTGATTATTGTTGTTTCACCTTCTCTCCTTGATTTATGACATTGCATTGAAGAAAAATATACATTGTAACTCAATCTTCCTCCATACTGGATCAAACTTGGACTCATGGTTGATGGAATAATTGCATTATGTTTGAGCATGATTTAAGGGTACCTTGATTGTAAGGTGAAAAAATTTAGTTAGTGTAGTGTTGTATATTTTCTAGGATTATAGATTAAATGCTAGGGTTAGTTTCATTCTAAACAATTATTTATCTTAGATGTCTGAATTCCACATAAATTATCCCTTTAAAAACATCTTTTATTCATAATCATCTTCAATTTCTATAAGGATGCATGCTACTAAATCAATTTCCTTACTTGGTAATGCTTACTTGTTTAGATAAATTTTATTTCCTTATCATTACACATTATTTATTTCCTTTGGATACTTATATTACTTTGGATAGGTTATCTAGAGATCCTTGTATCCTTTATGCACTTGATCACACTAGACCTAGCTTAGTTTTCAATTCAGTATTTGGCCTAGTGCAAGCTGATAAGCTAGATAACTAACTTACACTTATAATGTCTTTATATCTTTTGTCCTATTAGGTGTTTCCTTTGTACTCTAGGTACCCCCTCTACCAAACCCTAGTGTCTTATTTGGATTGTTCGTACCCCTTCTTATTGAAAACCCATGGCTTGAGTTATAGGTGTTTACACAAGCCCTAACACTTACAAAAATGCCTAACCCAACCCTATGTTTAGCCTCCTATTTGTCCATAGAGATGAAGCTTCCCATGTCATATGCTTTGGCCCACATTTTTCATCCTTCCATCTATGAATTTGAGAAAAATTAGATGAAAACATTCATATGGCCTCCCAAAACACATAACACTAAAAATTTATTCAAATTAGCAGTTAAAAGACTTACCCAGATGATAATGCTCACTTTTTATGTGCCTTCATCTATATAAATCTCATTAGCATGGTTCTTTGGGATCTCTAGGCTCTCTTTTGGTCAGTGTCAAGGTAAAAATGACTTGGAAAAGAGCTTTTCTACTCTTGTTACCCTCTCACTTTCTCTCTTTTCATGCTCTTTTCGGGCCCTTTGAGGTTAGGTTATTTGTCATTGCGAGGCAGACTACTAGACCTTTGTGTTAGGGATTTTGGCCCATTCTAGGTGAAATGGGGGCCTCTTTTTTTCTCCTTAGGGCCCACTTTTGCCTTTTTTTAGACGGTCTCGATCTCGTAGACCTCCCTAATCTCTTGGCATTCATAGCCTATGTACTCCTTGTCAGATCCACCTAAGAGAGACTTATCTTTATGTGCTTCTTTTAGTCAATAATTTTCTTTCTTGTTTACAATTAATTTTTACTAAATCCTTCTTCCTCTATTCCAATGGTTTTTACAGGTGTGCATGTTTTTGGTTTTAGTTGTTTGAGACCTGCTCTAGTATTATCTGACCAGTTCATCACATTTCATGAGCCTCACACAACCCTTCTTCACTTCTCACTATGTTCGATGTTGCTCACCTCCACATTTACATCTTGGTCACATTCTTCATCTCCCTCATGTAACTTACCTATTTTTCATTATGTCAAGATAGTCCTTCTATAGTGGTGTCTTGTGTCCTTGACCCCCATCATGGTGCACCATTCATTAGTGATCTACATTGATGGTATAAATTGAGGTAACCTATGACCCACCATTATAACTTGGACTATCAATGACACACGCAGCCATGAGCTTGCGATAACTAGTTATTTCCTTACAAGTAGAATAAATAATGTTATAAAATATCATCTAATTATTAGGAACCTAATTAATCATCATGTGCTATTTGGAGTTGTTCTTTGACTCACTCTTAGAAGTGTCTCAGCTCACCAGGATTTGAAATGCCTTTAGCTCTAACTTATTCCCCCTTTTTAATGTGACACATGATTCATTCTCCTATTTAGGGACTTCCAAATCTCCCACATCCCTCATACAAAGAACATGATCAGATGCTCTAGTTAATGCCATCTTGAATTTTTTGGTTTGATGTCACTTTTTTCCCTTCTATGCAATAACTAGAGATGATGTTGGATTTAGATTTTATAGCATTCATACTAGTATCCATTGGATCACATCATCAATTTTTCTTCCACCACCATTTTGTTCAAGTTTAGGTAATGTTATTTTTTATTCCATTTTCCTATCTCTATATTTATTTTGTGTTGATTTTAGGTACTACACAACACTCTATGTTTTATTGAACACTAATTGATTTTACCTTAGGGACACATGTAATTTTCACTCTTTTGACCCTATTCCTCTTGATGATTGCATATATGCTATTCATGCATACTACCATCATTATGAGTCCTATTTGATCTTTCTCAGATAGTTGGAGATATACCCACTCCATTTTCACCCCTTTATACCTTCCCCAAACTTTATCAAAGCTCCTGCACATATAAGACCCTTTTTGTTCACCTTGGAGACCCTTCAAGTTGTTGGATGGCCTAGGTCTCATATTCTAGAAAAAACTTGGGGCCTAGGATGCATATTTTGGCCAAAATTCCATAACTTGGGCCACGACATTTCTAGATTAGGTCTTTTTGTATTATGTATGATACCAAAGGGTAAAAAAATACTTTGTAGGAGATCCGAGCCATGAGATTTCCTGCTTAACTTGAAAACATTCATTTCAACCCCTTATTCTCACTTTTTTGGCTTTGATGATCTTCTAGTGTCTCTCTTGATTCATTCTTGATCATTGAGCTCTCATTATTGATTTTTTCTCTTGCTCAGATAGAGGTTCACATACACAATCACTTATTGAGTTATATACACCATTGTTGATCCCTGTTGTTCCTACATCATTGTTGCTTGCTCTTAGATCCTTCGATTGACATTGCACCTAATTTATGTACTTTAGTTGACCTTCATACCTCTTTCTTATTTCTACTTCACCTTCTCTCCTTATTTTTTGACATTGGATTGGACAAAACTCTACACTATAGATCAATCTTCCTCCACACTAGATCAAACTTGGACTCACAATCAATGGAATACTTGCATTGTGTTTGAAAATGATCTAAGGTCACCTTGCTTTCAAAGTGAAACCATTTAGTTGGTGTAGTGTTGTATATTTTCTAGGCTTAGAGACTATATGCAAGGTTTAGTTTCATTGTAAATAAAAATTTAGCTTAGTTTTTTGAATCGTACATGCATTTCCCCTTTGAAATTGAATTTCATTTGAAATTATCTTTCATATCTATAGGGTGGCATGCTTCTAAATCATTTTTCTTTCTTGGTAGTGCACACTCGTTTAGATAGATTTTTTTTCATGTTCATTACGCATTATTTCTTTCCTTTAGCTACTCGCATTATTGTGATTAAATCAGTTAGAGATATATGCATGCTTTGTGTGCTTGATCATGCTATCCCTAACATGGGTTTCATGTCAGTCTTTAGCCTAGTGCAAGCTGACAAACCAAATAGCTACCTTAGACTTCTATTGGCTTCCTACATCCCTGAACCTAGTTGATTTTTGTATGTACCCCCTCTGCCAAACCCTAGTGGCATGTTTGGATTCTTGGAATTACAATATATTTGAGAGAATTATTCCATCCATCTTTTAATTAAAAAGAGTGCTCTAAATAATAATCAACATTTTTGTTTATAATTTTTCTAATAATTTAATCTAAATTATTATTTTTTACAAAATTTATAAATATTATAAAAAATATATATATTATCAATATTAAATTCGTCTAAAAATACAAAATATTTTTTTAATCCTTTATTCACACAAATTCATAAGTAATTGAAGCAAACATCTTATAGATGCATTATCACCATCGAAAACAGCTGAAAGGGAATCCGAATCTCTTTATTCTTTTTCCCAATATTAGAGAGCAAAGGACAAACTATTTTCTTTTGTAACATACTTCACACAACCATACAAAGATGAGTATAATACATAACAAATCCACTGTAGAGCGAGCTATGATTTACTACAAAGGGTTACCTTTTTTCAATGACCTCATCTTGGGAAAACTCTTCTCTTTAATAGCATACTTATACAACCATTCAAAAATTAGCCTGTTAAAATAAGTAATTTACTCAACCAGCTATGAATTCTTCTCCACAATAAATTCTTTACTACAACGGGTTTCCTAATGTCAATGACCTCATGGACTACCAGAAATTCATTTGATTCACCCTCACAAAGAGAGATTCTGGATCACTTTCAATGGCGTCCAAATCCTTCTCAGCCATATGCATATACACCACCATATTCCCGTCTCCCAGCGGACTAGCCTGAAGCATCACATACCCTGCTGTTCCTCCCCATGGAAAATATACACTTGAGAATGAAGGTTTCCCGCATTCTACATCAATCTCATACAATGGAATTCTCACTCCCGAAGACACCACCACTGCCGATCCGGGCTCCGCATAAACTCCCGCTAACATTACGGCAGGTCTCTTTGCCTCCACCCAATCAACAAATGACTTGAAGTATTCACAGTTGGTGGAAATAGTAATAACGTTGTGTATAGTCTCAGCTGTTTTCCACAAGGGCTGCTCCAAAATCTCATCCACATAAGTCTGCGTAAAAGGAATTGCTATTGCATTTCCGAAGTAGGAAGGAGGAAGGTTTAGATACGCACGTCCATCAATGGGGATGCCAATTCTGGTAGGCTCTGAAGAAGTTAGAGCTTGTGCACGAGCAACAAGTCTCCAAATGTAGGCACATATGGCCTCCATCTTTGTTTTAGGTTTTCCTCCTTGCAGCTCTGGTCCAGTTTGGTTTGCCAGTGCCTGCAAATTCAGAAGGGTAATGGCATCCAAATGATAGATTCTTCCAATCTGGGGTGGCGGTTGCTTAGTGTCGTTTACAGAGGGAAAGTGTATGGCTATGTAGTGACTATCAATATTTGCAGTAATGTTGAGAGGGTAACGGGGATTGAGGAGCGAGACTTGAAAGCGAGGGGTCACCGATATAGAACGGCCTTGAGCTGCTTCATTCCATGCCTTGGAGAAAATACTACTGCTGATCCCGTCAACTATTCTGTGGTCGAATGAACAACCGACCACAATCCCCCCCCACTTCATTCTTGTCACCTGCAATAAAAATCATTAAAACCCCATTGGAGACTAAATTGAATTTCTTTGCATAAGTAGTCAGTGGTTGTTTACCTGTACAGCAAGAACGGGTAGACAATGAGAGGATTCTCCTGGCTCCCTTGTGGGACTCAATTTCCCGCCTACAGAAACACTAGGCTGAGAGAAATCCACGTCAGTGATGGCAGCGTTTGCTTCGGCTTCAGTGAATGGTACTCCTTGATTATTGCACTCTATCTCAGCCTCGCCATTCCCTTTCAGCAAAAACCTTCCGGCCACAGGATAAAACAATATCAGTGTCTCAGAGAGGGCCTTCTTCATTGACCTCACCATCTCTGCATATGTTTTATCTTTTACTGGTTTGTAAACGAAAAAGTGCCCTGGACTGATTGCAGGAACAGTGAGATCAATGTTGGATCCTTTGAAACACCAATCTTTTGTTGGCAGAGGTGATTGTACAGTGGAGGTGCAAACTACCTCCACATTAAACTCCTTTAACGAAGCTGCCACCATTGTAACTCTTAAATGATATAATCTATGAATAGTACAGGGAATGCTTGGTGGTTTCTTAAAAAATGAAGAAAGCGCTCATAGACTATATATACTGATCAGACGGTGGAAAGATAAACCAAAAGCACCGGACGATATGTGTGAAATAGGAAGCAACGTGAACGACTTCAAAGTATAATAATTATTCTGGTCAATGGAGAAAGTGTGGAGATATGGTAAGCATACTTTTGAGGAAATTTCGTGAAAATTAGATGAGGAAACTCTCGAGAAAATTTTTAAGCGTTTCGTTTTGCAATGTCGAGGAAACTCTCGTGAAAAGGACGTTTCTTTTATAAGATTTTTCCAAATTCCGAGTCTTTCGCTTTTGATATTTTGCCCATTTCTTTTTTGGCGATACGCATGCATGATATGGAAACGGCTTTCTAAATTATATAGATATTTGGGCCTCCTCTCCCTTACCTTTTCACATACGAGGTTTTATTACGATTAAATTTAAATGAATATGGGATATGGTAAACGACCATTTAAATTATGGAATATTATTATTTGTGCCCTTCTTTTTCTTACTTTCTCATATATAAGGTAAAACAATTATATTTAAAAGAGGTTGAAAAATGAAAAACAATTATTCAGATTATAGAATATATCATAATATTATTATGTATGTTCTATCTCCCCTCCCCCCCTGAATATATTAGAATATTATTATGTATGCCCTATCTCCCCTCCCCACCTTCACACACACACACATCTATATCATATTAAATATTATCAACTAAGTGTTTAAAATTATTTTTACTTAAAAAAAGATTTATCTTCGTTTGAGTTGCATTGAGGTGGTGAGTGACTCAAAAACTTTTAATACCACTTAAATATTTAAGATGTAAATAAATTATATGCAAGAAGATGGATGTTAATGTTGTCGACTCCATGATAAACATAAACGGATGGGAGTGGAAAGGCTTGAATCAATCACTGAAACATTGAAACATCTTATGTTTCATCTAATGAACTAAAAAAAATAAACCTGTGTTTTCTCCTTCCATTATTATTTACAGAGAGAAGTTTAAAAAATGGATTCACAATTAATTAAGAGGGAAAATAAGGGGAGTTCATTTGGACAACAATTCCACCATATTTTTGAAGCATTGCATGGATAACAGTAATGCACATTTCTAATGCTTCATCAAAAAGTAAAAAAAATAGTGACATCGGGAGATGTTTTTAAAAAAACACTTATTAGTCAATGATTAAACACAATTCAAATAAAAAATCATTTGTTAAAATTATTCATAAATAAACCATTTTCCTTAGTTACAAAGTATTTTTACTTCATAGGATGAAGTGAGTTCATAATTTATCTAAACATAGACACTTAAGTATTGTATTAGACAATTAGTAATATCATTGAACTATCCTTAACATAGATGAATTATGCATACACATGACTCTTACTTAAACTCTCTCCTAGCCATTTATCTATCTATGGACTTCGCCTTCCAAATTTACCATCACACATATACAAGAATCTCCTTAATATGTGCCAAAACAAGTTACTAGCTTCAACAAATTGTTACCATATTATAGACACATGTTTTCTCTACCCTAGAGAGTACCGGAAATAACTAGAAGTTTCCAATTAATGGTAATAGTTGTCTCCCTTGATAGTGTCCTAGATTACTCAAATGACTATTTTTAAATTCAAATCCATCCCTTGGGTTAACCCACATGTATTGCATGTCAATTGTGAATGAAAAATATCAAAAGAGTCATATATTTATACACATCAAGGCTAGGGTTATTCCTATTTAGAACTTATCTATTTCTCCCTTGTCATTACTTGGAAAACTTTTTGCACATTGAGATATTTATATGTTTATCTAGAAATAGGATTTATGGTTCTTCCATGTACAAATTTAATAGGTCCAATGTTTTGAATACAATAGGTGTATCCATCTTTAGGGGAGAAGTGGTCTTGAATATTGCAATGATAAATCATCTTGCCAACCACCATAAATATTCCACTCCATATATTATCCAAACTAGTTATACTTATTGGGCTGACCACCTTGGATAATATATGGAGTTGAAAATTTATGGTGGTTGGTGAGCTGATTTATCATTGTAGTTTTTAAGACCTTCTCCCATGAAGATGGATAAACCTATTATATTCAAAATGTTAGGCCTATTAAACATGTACATGGAGGATCTAGAAATCTTACTTATAAGCAATTTATCCCATGAAAACCTAAAAGATATTATATGTATATCTTTTAATCACTATCATAAAGCTTCCAAATCTTAAAATCACTCAAAGGATAAGTTACTAAGACAAGTTTGGAAACCTAAAGCAAGGTCAAATATCATATTGTCAAGTGTCAAAAACTAGAGGGCTACATTGCATTCTATAAAATCATTATTGAACATATATAGATTGGTGGGAGAACTATGCATCTTTTGGGAACTCTTCAAAATATTGGAACATAGGAAAATATCAACTACTTAGAGAATTATGGTTGAGGCTATCCATTCAATATTTCTAACCTATTTAAAAAGTCATACAAATATTCAAAGTTGAGCTACAGTTTGAAGTTAAAAGTGATCAAATTTTGAATATGTGCACATGACTGATTACTTGTTTAGATAAATTTGGTTTCATGCTCATTACACATTATTATTTCCTTCATCTACTTGTATTACTATGGTTAGATAAGTCAAAGATACTTTCATCCTTTATGCACTCGATCACACTAGCTTAAACTCGGTTTTCAAGTTAGTCTTTGGTCTAGTGCAAGCCAGTAAATTAGATAGATACCTTAGACTTATAGTGGATTTCTATGTCCTCCAGCCTAATAGGTGCTTGATTAGTACCCTTAGTACCCATTTTGCCAAACACTAGTGGCTCATTTGGATTCTTGGTACCTACTCTATCTGAAAACCTATGGCCTACTATGTGAGCATTCAGGAAGGCCATAAGGCTTTCCAAAATGCCCACCCTAGCACTCCATTCAACTTCCTATTTTCCCCTACATATGAAGCTTCCCATCTCAAATGTTTTAGCCTACATTTTGCCTCCATCCTTCGATGAATACAAAATAATCCAACAAAAATGCCCATAGTGCTTCCCAAAACTTACAAAATTGAAAAATTGTGAAAATTAATAGTTAGAGGACTTAACCAAACCATGATGCTCTATCTTTGGGTACTCTCATATTTTTAAATCTCCTTGGCATGGTTGTTTGAACTCTCTAGTATCTCTTCTAGTCAGTGTTAGGGTGAAAATTACTTAAAGAAGAGCTTTCCCACTCTTTTGACCCTCTCACTTTCTCTTTCTTCATGCTCTTCTTGGGACCTTTGTGGGTATATTACCTATCATTTCTAGGTGGTCTACTAGATCTTTATGTTAGGTATTTTTTCTTAATCTAGGTACAATGGGGACCTCACTTTTATTCCCTAGGGTCCACTTGTGCTTGTTTTTAAACTATTTTGATCTTTTGGATCTCCGTGGTATCATGGCCTTTCTAACCTATGTACTATTTCCCATATGCACATGGGACAGGTGTAACATTCTATGTTTCTTTTAATCATTAGTTTCCCTACTTGTTTTCAACTAACCATGGCTAACTCCCTGTTCCTTTATCATCATAATTTTCACACGTGTGCAAGTTCATTATTGTAGTTGTTTTGGAATTTATATAATGTTCTCTGACTAGTTTTTAAATCTTTCATGAGCCTCCTTCTAGCCATATTAACCTCTTATGATTTTTAGATTTGGTTACCTCCATGATTATAGCTTATCCACATTTGTTTATATCCTTCATGTAAATTATTTATTCCACACCATGTCAAGCTAGTATTTTTGTGGTGGTGTCTTGCATCCTTGAACCCCATCATGATACACCATTCAATGGTTATCGACACTGATGATGGTAGTCAAGGCAACCTAGGACCCACCACTATTGCTTAGATTATTGATGATCCATGTGGACATAAGCTTATTTTAGATGGTTATTTCATTACATATGAAATAAACAAATCTATCAAACCGCATCACATAATTATTAGGTCCTTGACTGATACTCATGCATTACGTGTGTGCTATGTGTAGTTATTCCGTGACTCACTCTTACTCATGTCTTAGCTCATCAAGGTTTGAAACATCCTTATCTTTAAGTTACTCCCCCTCTTTGAGCTAACACATGATTTAATCTCCTCTTTTGAGGACTTTTAGATCTCCTACATCTCTCACATAGAGAACACTAAATAAAAAACATTGGTGAATGTCATATTGGATTTTTTGGTTTGACGCCACTTTTGTCCCTTTTATGTAGGAGTTAGAGCTAGAGCTAGATTTGGATTATGTAGTAGTCACACTAGTAATCATTAGATTGTGTTATTAAATGTTATCTTTTATTCCTTTTTACTATCTATTTTTTGATTTTGTGTGGCTTCTAGGTACTACACAACACTATTTATTTTATTGAACACTGATTTCTTATAATTCAGGTGCATATGCAATCATGACTCTTATGACCCTAATCATCCTGATGATTGCATATCTAACTAATGTGCATACTACCATCATTGCGAGTGCTATTTGATCCTACTTAGATAGTTGGAGATATCCCCACTCCATTGTTCACCCCTCCAAAATTTCCCCATACTCTATCAGAGCTCTTACACCCTATAAGACCCTTTAGAGATCATTCAAGAGGATCAATGGTTGAGGTCATAGAATTTGGAAAAAGCATGTGGCCCATGCTATCCATGTTGGTCAAATTCTACAACCTGGTCTATAACTCTTCCATATTAGGGATTTTTGTGTTTTATCCATTTCAAAATAATAGAAAATAACCACTTTTTAGAAGATTCAAACCTTGGGCTGCCCTATTTGACTTAGAAGCATCCATTCAAGCCCATCCTTCTCACTTTCCTAGCTCTAATGATCTTCTTGTCTCTCTCTTGATTCATTCTTAATCATTAATCTCTCATTTTGGATTTATTATCTTCTTTGGACAAAAATTCACATACACATTTATTGAGATGGATACACCATTGTTGTTTGTAGTTCTTCTTGATTCACTATTATTTACTCCTACTTCCTATTGGATTTTCACTAGATTTTATGCAGTTGGGTTGCCTCCATACCTCTTGCTTGTTTGTGATTCACTTTCTCTCTTTGCTTATTGACATTGGATTGGACAAAGCTCTAAATTGTACTCAGTCTTCCTCCAAACTAGATCAAAATTGGACTCACTATTGGTATAATCCTTACATTGTGTTTGAGCATGATCTGAGGTTGACTTACTTGCAAGGTGAAACCATTTAGTTAGTGCAGTGTTGTATATTTGCTAGGCTTAGAGATTATATGCTAGGATTAGTTTTATTATAAACAAGAATTTAGCTAAGATATTTGAATCATACATACATTTCCCCCTTTGAAAATGACTTTTATTCAAAAACATCTTTTATTTCTATAAGGTTGCATACTTCTGAATCATTTTCCTTGCTTGTCAGTGCTTATTTAGATATATTTTCTTTCACATTCATTATGAATTGTTTATTTCTTTCAAATTCTTGCATTACTATGGTTAGATCAATTGGAGATATCCATGTCCTTTTTTTTAAAAATCTTGATCACTCTATCCCTAACTTAGTTTTCAAGTTAGTCGTTGACCTAGTGCAAGCTGACAAACCAGATAGCTACCTTAGACTTGTAATGGATTTTTAAATATTTCAACCTATTAGATTTTCATTTAGTACCATTGGTACCCTCTCTACCAATTGTTAGTGACACATTTGAATTCTTGAAGCTACATTCTACATGAGAATAATAGTACATCCATCTTCTATTGAAAAAATGTACTCCAAATAATAATCAACATTTTTGTTGATAATAATTCCAATAATTTTATCCAAATTAATTTTTTCATAAAATTTATAAATATATAATGAAATATAATTATTATTTATACTAATTCCATCTAAACATACTAAATAAATAAAAAAATAAAAGAATGTGCTGGAAATAAAGGTGACGATGGATCCTTCCTTTATTCACACTTCTTCACAAATGATTGAATTTTATAGAACTATTATCACCATTGAAAACTGTTGAAAGATTAGAGCACAAAGGACAAAGTATTTTCTTTTGTAGCATACTCAATACAACCATACAAAGATTAGTCTATTACATAATAAATTATTTGTTCCCCATCATAATTTCTTTACCACAATAGTTTGCCTATTGTCAGTGACCTCATGGACTACCAAAAATTTATTTGATTCGCCCTCACAATGAGAAAATCTAGATCACTTTCAATGGCATCCAAATCCTTCTCAACCATATGCATACACACCACCATATTCCCGTTTCCTAGTGGACTAGCCTAAAGCATCACATATCCTTCTATTTCACCCTGGGAAAAATATACACTTGAGAATGCAAGTTTCCCACATCACATATCAATGTCAAATGATGGAATTCTCACTCCCAAAGACACCACCACTACCGATCCGGCCTCTACATAAACTCTCGCTAACATTGCTGCAGGTGTCTTATTCTCCACCCAATCAAAAAATGACTTGAAGTATTCACAGTTGGTGGAAATATTTACAACATTCTGTATAATCTTAGCTATTTAGATACACATGTCTGCGTCAAAGGAATTACTATTGCTTTTCTGAATTAGGAAGGAGGAAGGTTTAGATACGCACATCCATCAATGGGGAGGTCAATTCTAGTAGGCTCTGAAGAAGTTAATTGATGTGGATGTTGTTGATGCCATGGAAAATATATAAGATGAAAATAAACTATTTGCAAGAACATAGATGTTAATCTTGTCGACATCATGGAAAACACAAATTGATAAGAAAGGAAAGGCTTCAACTAATCACTGAAACATTGAAAAATCATATGTTTCATCTAGTAAACTAAAAAACTAAAAATATGTATTTTCTCTTTTCATTATTGTTTATATAGAAAAGTTAAAAATATATATTCATAGTTCGTTAAGAGGGAAAATGAGGGGAGTTGGTTTGGACAACAATTACACCATAATTTTGAAGTGATACACGGATACCAAAAATTCACATTCATGAGAAGTTTGTTTGAAAAAATTGTAGCTCGATTGGTAATTTAGATTATGTGAATACTTTTTTGAGGTTGATTATTTTATAATGTCATGAGTTCTAAAAGTGAAGTTTTTCTCATATTTGATGGAAGCAGTTTTATAGATTGGAAGCTTGGAGTTAAAAATGATTTGAGAGAAGGTAATACATAGGCTTGCCAATAAAGAAGTTTTGGAGCCCCCAATACAATGATAAATAAATAGAACTTTTGAAAAATGAGATGGATCAAGCAAGATGTATTATCCATAAATATTTGAACCCAAATATTAATAGACAATTTACTGATGTGGTTAATTTGATAAATTTATGATAAAGTTTGATCATAAAGATATTCTCTACAAATTTGTTGGTTTTGTTGGTGATAATTATGTTTTACACATGTTTTCACTCCTCACATTGATTATATGTCAAAACTTTGGCATGGTAGACATGGGGATTTAAATTATAAAATATTATAATACATACTTAGGATGAATATGGTTAGAGAATTAAGAAGGATTTAATTGTCTTAATCTTTCTATGAAGGATGTGTTTTAGGTAACTATTATCGATAACTTTTTGATTCAAGACAATCATGAAGAACTAATTATCCACTTCAATTGATTCATATTGATTTATGTGAACTAGGGTTTCTTTCACTTTTAAGTGTCATGTATCTTCTCACTTTTATTGATGATTATAAGAAAAAGTGAAACATTTGATTTTTTTTCCAAAGTTTAAGGCATTGGTTGAAAACTAGTGGAGTAGAGAAATTAAATAATTAAAGTTGATTAATGGGGGAGAATATTGAAATCATTATTTTAAATCTTTTTGTGAAAAATATGGCATTAAAGATCAAACAACAACTCCATATACCCCACAACAAAATAGAATAGTTGAATAGATGAATAGAGCTCTTATAGAAATGGCTCATATGTTGCATCTTAATAGTCTGCATAATAAGTTTTGGGGTTTAGCTATTTCTTGCACTATATTTATTGTTCAAATAAAATACCCACTAAATCTCTTCCAACTATTACTCGTGAAGAAGCTTGGAGTGAAATAAAACCTCATGTTGGGTATTTGAAAGTATTTGGATGCATTTTTTGGGCACACATCCATGATGAAAAGAGGAAAAATTTGGAGCCTACGAGCTATAAATGTTTCTTCCCATGGTATAACAGAAAATCAAAGGCTTATATGTATCAAATTTGAGAACAAATAATATGTTTGTCAGTAGAGATGTAGATTTTGATGAACATTCGAATCTTGTAGCATTTACCTCTGCACTCTACAACAAAATTCTTATAGCATTTGAAAATTATATCTAACAAAACTTGAAATTGTTAGAGAATAGGAAAGCTTCTAGTTATTTTTAGTTGAATAAAATTTATAGAAACTTCTAAATTAACCCTACTTATTAATATAAATATAAATACCACCCATTAAATATAATAAATTCTATTGGATAATTATTAAATTGATATTAAATTATTAAGATTGTTTTTACTATTAAAATGCTTCATAATAACATATTATACAAAAAAATAATAATAATCCCTTAGTAGGTTTGTTTTTTTTAAATATTTGTTATTTTATTAATCATTAGCAAAGTTATTTTTATATAGTCTTTCAGACTCTGCCATCATTGTCTCTCTTAAAATGATATATACTAATGGGATTTTATAAAGATATATGAATAGTATAGCCAATGCTTGGAGGTGTTTGAGAGAAAACAACGATTGAAAACTATATATACTAATGGGATTGTAGAAAGATATATTGAAAACACCAGAGAATCTATGTGGAAATAGTAAGCAATGCTAAGGACTCCAAAGCATAATAATTATTCCAGTTAATAGAGAAAGTGCAGAGATATATTAAGCATACTTTTAACTCCAAAAACCATTCGGATTTTGCCTCTAATGCAATGCCAATTCCAATTGTGAACTCGATGAGCTTTATTAAATCCAAAAATGTGTTAATAAGTTGGTTCCAATTTATATTTTGTATCACATCCGTGAGTGATCAGTGTCACCCTATTTAAATTTTGTATCACATCCGTGAGTGAGCAGTGGTAATAAAAACATAGATTTGATTGTCACATTATTCTTTAATGTGATTGTGGTTAGTCTATTTGTACATCATAGTAAGGATTTGACCTTTATCTTTGTAATGAATTTATATTTTTATAAGGGTTGGTGACCCTTTCTCATAATATTATGGCCATGTGAATACTATCAAGAAATTTTAATAGTGTGGATAATTACAATAAGCATATTAACATATAAAGCTATTAAATTTATGTTGTGATCACTGGTTACTTCTATGAATATTTAGTTTACAATGTGGTCGAGACTCTTAGGATTTGTATTTGCATTATATTTTGACTACTCACACACATGCACATTCAATTTAAGAATAATAATTATGAGGTGGAAATAAATTTTAGTAAGATTACATGATAATATAATATATGATAGTAAGTTAAATAGGGATTTTTTATTTGATGTCATTATCTGAGTTTTCAAGAGAACTACGATAGTTTTGATTCCATTTGTAGAGTAGTAACAAGACAATATGTAATTTTTACCTCCCTAGTCTCTTGGTATTTCTAGCCTATGTAATCCTTATTAGATCCACCTAGGACAAACTTATTTTTATATGCTTATTTTAGTCAATAGTTTTCCTTCTTGTTTAAAATTAATTACTACTAAATCCTTCTTCCTCTATTTCCATGGTTTTTGCAGGTGTACACACTTATGGTTATAGTTATTCGAGACTTGATCTAGTATTCTTTGACTAATTCATCATGTTTCATGAGTCTCATACCACCCTTCTTCACCTCTCACTTTGTTCAAAAATAATCCATTGAAAATACCTATATGTTTTGGCCCACATCTTGGCCCTATCTTTTTGAGAATTCAAAAATAATCCATTGAAAATACCTATAGGGATTCTCAAAACCAACAAAACTAAAAAATTATGCAAAATAATAGTCAGAGGAATTACCTAGACCATGATGCTCTCTCCTTGTGTGCTTTCATCTTTTTTAATCTCCTTGGCATGGTTGTTTGGACTCTCTAATATCTTCTCTAGCCAGTGTTAGGGTTAAAATTACTTGGAGAAGAGCTTTCCCACTCTTTTTACCCTCTCACTTTCTCTCTCTTCATGCTCTTCTTGGGCCCTTTGTGGGTAGGTTATCTTTCATTTCTAGAAGGTCCACTAGACTTCATGTTAGGTATTTTTTTATCATTCTAGGTACGATAGAGACCTCATTTTTTCTCCCTAGGGTCTAGTAGTGTTTGTTTATAAACTGTCTCAATCTTTTGGATTTCCATGGTATATTGGCCTTTCTAGCCTGTGTACTCCTCATATGCACATGGGACAAATGTAACATTTCATGTTTATTTTAGTCAGTAGTTTCCCTACTTGTTTTTAGCTATCCATATAATAACTCCTTCTTTTGTCATCATAGTTTTTACACATGTATAAGTTCATGATTTTAGTTGTTTTGGACTTTATATAATTTTATATGATCTGTTGTTTGTCTTTCACTAGCCTCCTACCACCCTTATTAACCTCTTATGATTGTAAGATCTAGTTACCTCTGTGATTAAAACTTTGTTGTAATCTTTATGGCCTTCATGCAACTTGTTTATTCAACACCATGTCAAGCTAGTATTTTTATAGTGGTGTCTTGTGTCCTTGACCCCCATCATGGTGCACCATTCAATGGTTATCCACATCGATGGTGGTAGTCAAGGAAACTTAGGACCAACCACTACTGCTTAGATTATTGATGATCCATGGAGTCATAAGCTTGTTTTAGATGATTATTTTATTACATACAAAATAAACAACACTGCCAACTATCACACAATTATTGGGTCCTTGACTAATGCTCATGCACTAGGCATGTGCTATGTGAAATTATAAACTAACTCACTCTTACTCATATCTTAGCTAATCAAGGTCTAGATCGTCCTTATCTCTGAGTTACTCCCCCTCTTTGAGGTGGCACATGATTTGATCTCCTCTTTTGAGGACTTCTAGATCTTCTACATCCCTCATGTAGAGAACACTGAATCAGACACTTTGGTGAATGTCAGCTTGGATTTTTTGGTTTGATGCCACTTTTGTCCCTTTTATGTAGGAGTTTGAGTTAAAGCTAGATTTGGATTGTGTAGCATTGACACTACTACCCATTGGATCATGTCATTGAATGTTATTTTTATTCTTTTACCCTATCTCCTTTTGATTTTTTGTGGCTTATGGGTACTACAAAAAACTTCTTGTTCTATTGAACACCAATTTTTTGTAGCTCAAGTGCATATTTAATCATTACTCTTATGACCCTACTCATTCTGATGATTGCATATCTACTCGATATACATACTACAATTACTGTGAGTGATTTTTGATCCTATCTATATACTTGAAGATATCCCTACTCCATTTTTCACCCCTTTGGACCTTCCCTATACTTTATCATAGCTCTTGCACCCTACATGACCAATTTTGTGCACCCCAAAGATCATTTATGAGGTTGAATGGTTGAGGTCATAGCTTTTGGAAAAAACATGTGGCCTAGGCCACTCATTTTGGTCAAAATTATATATCTTCATATGTAAATATTCCATATTAAGGATTTTTTGTGTCTTATCCATTTCCAAATGGTATAAAATAACCACTTTTAGAAAATTCAAACCTTGAGCTGTCCTATTTGAATTTTAAACATTCATTCCAGCCCATCCTTCTCACTTTCCTAGCTTTGATGATCTTCTTGTCTCTCTCTTGATTCATTCTTAATCATTAAGCTCCCATTGTGAATTTCGTATCTTCCTTGGACAAATATTTACATATAGACTTGCTTATTGAGTTAGATACACCATTGCAGCTCAATTTTTTTCTTAATTCACTTTGTTTGTTCCTAGTTCCTTCAGTTGAATTTTCACTAGATTTATGCACTTAGGTTGGCCTCCATACCTCTTGCTTATTGGTGCTTCACTTTCTCTCCTTTTTTATTGACATTGGATTGGAAAAAGCTTTAAATTGTAGATTAGTCTTCCTCCACACTAGATCAAACTTGGTCTTAGTGTTGGTATAATGCTTGCATTGTGATTGAGAATGATTTGAGACTAAATTACTTGCAAGGTAAAACCATTTAGTTAGTGTAGTGTTGTATATTTTATAGGCTTAGAAATTATATACTAGGGTTATTTTCATAATAAACAAGCATTTCACTGAGATTTTTGAATC
The DNA here is from genome assembly GCA_037957365.1 of Torreya grandis. Taxonomy (NCBI): domain Eukaryota; kingdom Viridiplantae; phylum Streptophyta; class Pinopsida; order Cupressales; family Taxaceae; genus Torreya; species Torreya grandis. Next base: position 2,273,376 of record JARHVA010002254.1, on the reverse strand, counting down.
ATACATGCATTTCCCCTTTGAAAAAGACTTTAATTCAAAAATGTCTTTCATTTATGTAGGGTTGCATGTTTTTGAATCATTTTGTTTTCTTGTCAGTGCTAGTTTAGATAGATTTTCTTTCATGTTCATTATGAATTGTTTCTTTCTTTCAACTTCTTGCATTATTATGGTTAGATCAGTTAGATATACCCATGTCCTTTTTCTGCTTGATGACTCTATCCCTAACCTTGTTTTCAAGTTGGTCTTTGACCTAGTGCAATCTGATAAACCAATGAACTACCTTAAACTTGTAGTGGCTTTCAACCTATTAGATTTTCATTTAGTATCCTTGGTACCCCCTCTACCAAACCTTAGTGGTATGTTTGAATTCTTGGAATTACATTCTATATGAGAGTAATAATACATCCATATTCTATTGAAAAAGTGTACTCCAAATAATAATCAACATTTTTGATGATAATAATTCCAATAATTTTATCCAAATTATTTTTTTCATAAAATTTATAAATATATAATGAAAGATAACTATTATCTATACTAGTTCCATCTAAACATACTAAATAAAGAAACAAAATAAAATAATGAGCTTGAAACAAAGGTGGCGATGGAACCTTATTTTATTCACACAACTTCATAAATGATTGAATTTTATAGAACCATTATCACCATAAAAAATTGTGGAAATATTATATTGAAAAGGATAAAGTATTTTCTTTTGTAGCATACTAAATACAACCATACAAATATTAGTCTATTACATAACAAATTATTTGTTCCCCATCAAAATTATTTTACCACAATAGTTTGCCTATTGTCAGTGACTTCATGGACTACCAAAAATTCATTTAATTCACCCTCACAAAGAAAAAATTTGGATCACTTTCAGTGGCATCCAAATCCTTCTCAACCATATGCATATACACCACCATATTCTTGTCTCCCAGTGGACTAGCTTGAAGCATCACATATCCTGTTGTTCCACCCTAGGGAAAATATACACTTGGGAATGCATGTTTTCCATAGCCCACATCAATGTCATATAATGAAATTCTCACTCCAGAAGACACCACCACTGCCAATCTGGCCTCTGCATAGACTCTCGCTAACATTACTATAGGTCTCTTATTCTCCACCCAATCAACAAATGACTTGAAGTATTCAAAGTTGGTGGAAATAATTATAATGTTCTCCATAATCCAAAATATCTTTCATATAAGTTTTCATGAAAGGAATTTCTATTGCATTTCCTAAGTAGGAAGGTTTAGATATGCATGTCCATCAATGGGGATGCCAATTCTGGTAGGCTCTGAAGAAGTTAGAGCTTGTACATGAGCAACAAGTCTCCAAATGTAGGCATATATGGCCTCTATCTTTGTTTTAGGTTTTCCTCCTTATAGCTCTGGTCTAGTTTAGTTTTCCAGTGCCTATAAATTCATAAGGGTAAGGGTATCCAAATGACAGATTACTCTAATCTGGGGTGGGGGTTGATTAGTGTCATTTACAAAGGAAAAGGGTATGGCTATGTAGTGATTATCAATCTTTGTACTAATGTTGAGAGGGTGATGAGGATTGAGGAGTGAGACTTGAAATCAAGGGGTCACTGAGATATAATGGCCTTGAGCTACTTCCCTACATGCCTCAAAGAAAATAATACTAGTGATTTTGTCAACTATTATATGGTCAAAAGAACAACCAACCACAATCCCCCCACACTTCATTCTTGTCACTTGTAATAGAAGTCATTAAAACCCCATTGGATACTAAATTTAATTTCTTTGCATAAGTACTCAGTAGTTGTTTACATGTATAGCAAGAATGGGTAGGCAGTGAGAGGATTCTCTTGGCTCCCTTGTGGGATCAAATTTCCCGCCTACATAATGACTAGGCTGAGAGAAATCCATGTCAGTGATGATAGCATTTGCTTTAGCTTAAGTGAATGGCACTTTATCTTGGCCTCGTTGTTCCCTTTTAGCAAAAACCTTCCATTCACTGGATAAAACTATAGAATCTGAAACCTAAACCAAATTCTTACAGCCACAGATTATGAGATTACAACAGAAAAAAATAGAGCATAAATTTCAAGAAAAAAAAGCACCCAGAAATATTTATTTGTAGGCTAAATAACAGTATTTATTAATTATGTTTTTATAGAAAAAATATTACATAGCTGCAACATCGAAGCATCTAAAAAAATAATTGAAAAACCTATAAACTACACATGCATTTGTCATACATTGTTGGCTGCACTAAAGAAAGACTGCAATTTGGTTAAAATAATGTTTAACAACTGAATTAAAAAATAAAAAATAAAAATAGAAGAATCTCATGCATTGATGAGAACTACAGATGAGAGGTGAGGATTGCATGTTTGAGAGGAAAGCATGCATCATTATGGACAACATGCATCACTTATCAACATACTTCCCCTTGATGCTGAGAGGGCTCACAATTTGATCTCAGAGTGTCAAAAAGTGATCTATTGCAACTGCTTTTGTGAAGATATCTACAAAATATTCTTTAGTGTTGATGTATTTCAATTCTACTACCTTCATCTACACTAAATCTCAGATAAAATGATGGTTTAAATCAAAATGTTTTGTCCTACTATGATGGACTAGATTCTTCACCAATTTAATAACACTAATGTTATCACAAAAAATAACTATGCACTAAACTTGAATCTTTCCAATTTCTTCAAGAAGTTTTCTAAGACATAATGCTTGTGTACCTGTTGAAGTGACTGCAACATACTCTGCTTCTGTAGAATAAAGGAGGAAAATAGAACCTTTTTATGTTTCTCTATTGATAAATGGTCATAAATTGAGCAATTGTATAATAAACTCTAGAGCCTCTGATAATGTTATGCCTGCCAAAGTAGTAGACTCCCTTGGTCTTACCTTAACTAAGACTTTTGAGAGATGTTTCTCCATGGAAAATAAGTAAGTGTCACTTCTGGGTCAAATTAAAGATGTCCAATTTACATTTGTAGCTTTTCCATATAAGAGGATTAAGATGACAGTCTTAGTGGCCGACATTATAGCTTCTTATGGCATTTTGCTCGGACATAATATTTGTAAAGATGTAGGTGGAGAGTTGAACATGGATCTATTTAAAGTGAGGATACCTATTAAGAGCATCATGCAAAAGTTGCTTCCTGAGAAGGATTAAAAATATATTGTTACTCAAATGTCAAACCCTGAAGCTCAAATTTTGTTTGAATCCTCAAGAATGGATAATTATTTTCTATCCACTAAAGATGTTTCTATTTTGTCAAATGAAAGTTCATTAAGTGACGATTCAGATAATTCAGATATAAAAGCAGAAGAACTTATAGAGAAAATTTCAAAGGAAAAGGAATCTTCCCTCACTTATAAAGATAAATCTTTAAGAAGATCAAATCCTAATGATCTTTGGATCTTAGAATTTGATGGCATCTATTCTTCTACCAGTTCTGGAGCTAGAATTGTCTTGATATCCCCATAGGGAGATATTTTCCCTTACTTATACAAGTTATAGTTTGGAAATACCAACAACACCGTTGAATATGAATCATTGTTGCTCGGATTGCAAGCTGCTCATGCTAAAGGTGTTAAAGTTATTCATGCTCGAGGAGAGGCTAAATTGGTGGTTTATCGAGTGAGAAGTCTATACCAAACCAAAAATGAAAGGCTATGATATTATCACAATCTCGTATGGGACTGCATTGAAAGTTTTGATTATTTCATTATTTCTACAGTGCCAAGAGAGTTTAATGATCGTGCAAATTCATTGGTTGTCTCTACAACCCTCATGGTTTCTCATAAAGATTTCAAAGGGAATAAGTACACTATTGAGCTAGTCTTTCGATTGAGTGTACCTGATAATGCTAACCATTGGTAGGTGTTTAATGGTGATAATCAAATTGTCACTTTTCTAAAAAAGATGGATAGTTTTGAGGAGCTCTATTTCAAAGGTAGTGACTCTCTACCACGGGAATCAATTCCTGAAAGAGATTCACAAGCTGATGAAGAGTTTCTTCAACTCAAAGGGAATAAAATCCCAAAAGGTTTGATTTCTCTTGAAAAGTTATTTGATAAGCATGACAGGTATATCAAGTAGCAGCAAATGGATTCAAGTTTATCCAAGGAGTTTGATCAAGTAAATTTGAGTATGGAAGAAAATCCTAGAATAGTCAACATTGGGAAATGTTACACTACTGATGAAAAACTCAAATTCATTACTCTTCTTCACCATTACATTGATGTTTTGGCATATTTTTATGATGACTTAAAATCCTTCAGGCCTAAAGAAATTTAGCATGAAATTCCTCTTAAGACTGGGTCATTTATTCACAAATAGAAATAGAGGCAATACAATCCTAAAATATCAAGTAATATCCTTTCAGAGATTTATAAGATGTTGAATGCCAAAATAATTTTTCCAATTCACCATTCCACCTGGATCGTGAACATAGTTCCTATAAGAAAAAAAATAGATAAATTCATATTTGCATGGATTTCAAAAATCTCAATTAGTCTTCTCTGAAGGACAACTACCCTCTACCCATCATGGATCAAGTATTGTAAATAGTAACTAGCTCAAAAATGTTATCAATGTTAGATGGTTTCTCTGGATATAATCAAGTAGAAGTTAATGAAGTAGATCAACATAAAACTACTTTCACTACACCTTGGGGCACCTTTGCATATCATAGAATGCATTTTAGTTTGATCAATGCTAGTGCCACATTCCAGAGAGCAATGGACCTTGCCTTCAGAGATGAATTAGGGAAGTTCATCATGGTGTACCTTGATGACTTGACTATTTTCTCCAAACATCATCCTGATCATGTGCATCATTTACAATAAGTGATGGAATGTTGTTGATAAAGTGGTATTTCTCTCAATCCAAAGAAGTTAGTTTTTGGGGTTACAAAAGGCAAACTTCTTAGGCACATTGTATCCTAAGAAGGCACAAAAATCAACTTAGAAAGAGTCATATCTATCCAAAATCTTACTCTACCTGCTAGTAAGACTGCAATTCATTCTTTCTTTGAAAAGGTGAATTTTCTATGAAGGTTCATTCCTAAATTCACAGAGAAAACTCGCCACATTGTTGACATGATGAAGGGTAAAGTTAGTTTTTGTTGGACTACAGAAGGCAAAGCAACATTTGAAGATATCAAGAAGGCTATTTCTCATGCCCCAATCCTAGTTTGTCTGGATTATGCCAAAGACTTCATGATATATAGTTATGCTTTTGAATATACACTTTCAGCCATTTTGGTTCAACAGAATGAAGAAGGTGTGGAATATCCCATATCATTTATGAGTTTCCCTCTCAAAGCTCACGAATTAAAATATTCAAATATGGAGAAGCATGCTTATGTCGTGGTTAATGTGGTAAAACATTTCTGATTCTATATCCTAAATTCACACACTGTTGTTCTAGTGCCTGATACAACAGTAAAGTCTATTTTAACTCAACATGGGTTTGGTATAAAAAGGGGCAATTAGATTTATAGGATTTAGGAGTTTGATCTTGTTATTAAACCTACTAAGCTAGCGTGGGGAAGAGCTCTCTGTCAATTGACTGCTGATAACATACCAAAATAAATAGGACATGAAGAAGCAAAAGTTGAGGACATGCCAACAATTCTTTTTGTCACTACTACTGATGAGTGGTATTCTAATATCACTCATTATCTTACCTATGGTGAATGTCCTAATCACATGTCTTATAAAAAAAAAAAAATGTTAAGTTGAAAGCTGCTAACTATGTCTTTTGGGACAATGGTTTGTACAAAAGGAACCTTGATGGGGTATTTCTCCATTACATGGATAAAGCACAACAAAGTAAAATTTTGGAGTCTTTCCATAATTTGGCTTGTGGAGGACATTTTTTTGTACCTATAACTACTCATAAGATTCTATGAGCCAGATACTATTGGCCTGCATTATTTCAAGATGCGTATAATTGGGTACATAGGTGTGAATTGTGTCAACAATTCGTTGGGAAACCCAAGTTAGCCGCATCACCTCTCAAGCTAGTGGTGATTGAAGAACCTTTTTAGTAATGGGTTATTGATTTCATTGGCACCATAAACCCATCCTCAAGTGCCAGACACAACTATATTCTCACCAAAATAGAATATTTTACCAAGTGGGTGGAAGCCATTCCAGTCAAGCATGCTACTTGAGAAGTGGTATGTAATTTCCTTAAGAAAAATATTGTTTCCCAATTTGGGGTTCTAAACAAGATTATAGCAGACAATGCCACTTGTTTCTCTTCTCATGAGATTACTGACTTTTGCTACAATCATGAGATTGTTCTTTCCCACTCCCCAGACTATTATTCACAAGGAAATGGTCAAGCAGAATCAAGTAACAAGAATTTGGTTACTATTGTCAAGAAATTGGTAGATGAAAATCAGAGAACTTGGCATAAAGCATTGTTTGATGCTTTATAGGCAGACAAGATTATGCCTAGAAGGGCAATAGGTATGTCACCATTTCAAATTTTGTATGGTCTGAATGCGGAGATACCCATTACTTTGGAACTACCAGCACTGAGGTTGGCAAAGGCAATAGAAGATCCAACTTTTGAAAATTCTATTGATAAAAGAATCATGTACCTAACTGAGTTAGAAGAGCAACGAGCCTAGGTAGTGGACCGCATCGTTGAACATTAAAATTAGGTAAAGAAACTCTTCGATAAAAAAGCAAGGATTCATGACTTTTAGATTGGAGATCAAGTCTTATTATGGGATAAGAGGAGAGAACCAAAAGGAATGCATGGAAAATTTGATTCCTTGTGGAGAGATCCATTTTCCATTCATCAATTCAATGATGAAAATAGTTTCTTACTAAAATATCAAGATGTGATGCCATTCTCACTACCTCACAGTGGGCAGCATCTGAAGCACTTTAATCCTTAAAGTATTAGATAAGTTCATTTGTACATTCGTATAGTCTTTGTTTGTTTTGTGTTGTTCATTTGGTTTTTAGCATCTTGCTCTTTTTGGGTGACTTGACTCTGTGGCCCAATGGCATGGATGAAGGCACTTAGAGTCTAGATTCTACTCCCTTCGATTGTTTCAGATCACAATTGATGGAAGTTCCCCAACTAGAGCCAGCTGTTATTCCCAAAACCAGTTACTCATTTTGTGGATAACCTATCGACCATTTTGGTCTTGCAGGCCAAACTCAGTCTCCTTCTTTCTCAAATTTTTTTTTGAGTAGTTAAGTTATTTGATTGCATAAGTCTTTTTGGAAAAATAAATCACTCATTTTCAAAGGGTTTACAGTCAAGAAAATAAACAAGGTTCAAAAGGTGAGTTCACAAGAAAAACATTTCAAAACACTTGAAGGCATTTCCTAAAAATTGATAAGGATGGTTCAAATGGTGGGGTTCAATGAAATGAAATGAATTATATAGACCGAATATGGTCACATTTAATTTTGAATTTTTAACTCTAAACCATTGAACTCCACTGAAAGGTTCAATTGAAAGGTTCAAGCGGAAGGTTCTAGTGGGTGATTCAAGTAAAAAGTTCAAAATGGTTGGTTTAATGATATATTGAATTCAAAAAGAAGACTAAGTGAATGTGACTCTTTAAAAAAAAACATAAGTATTAAGCCACTGAACTATTGAACCATTGAACTATTGACCCATTGAACTGGTCAACTCCCAAAATGATTCAAGGTTCAAATGGTTCAAAGTTCAAAACTGAAGCAAAATCCAAGGAATTCAAGAAGTGATGACGAGCCTGAAGACATCAAATTTTATTCTGATGAACTTTGAACCATTGAACTGATGAACTCCAAAATAATGGAACAAGGTTTGAAAAGTTCAAGTGATCGATGACGTCCCCACGGATGTCAAATTCAAGCTAATGGAATAATCATTGGTTTTCAAAATAGTGTAGGCCCAAGGGCAAACTCAGTGACCCACTGAGAAAAGAGCAAGAGAAGATAGCATAAGATAAGAAGATGGCCCTGAGAGCTCAGATCATCAAGAAGAGACAAAATATAGCAAGGAAAGAGGGAACATGATAGATAATCCAAAAGTGTCAGTAGAGAAGTTATTTCAGTGGTTGGAACAATCTACCAGGTGGTTGTCGAAGAGAATAAGTATTCAATGGTGTGGCCCATTTTTCTTTGTTTGAGTAAATACGAGTGGACAATCATATAAGTATCATAAAGAGGAGTGACCTTACCTCTTAAAAGACCAAGCAACCCATGCTTATGAAGAGACATTTGATATGATTTAAACACTGAAGTCAAGACTGGTAATCTGCTCCAGCATTGTCCCTTCAAAGGATTTTCTCTTTCCAATGCATTAAACATAGCATGGGCCATTTGTGGAAAGAAGTGCCAAAGTCTTTCTTTTGGATACTATATATTTTAATCTCTCATTTTAGAGAAAAAAGGGGGGATCTCTCAGTTATTAGAAGCAAAAACTTTGCCCAAATTGAAAGGCAAATTTGAGACTTTAAGCTCAGATTGTTAATCAAATTTTATCAGGTGAATGAGAAAGCAAGTGACCTTTCAAACTTTGTGTTGAAATAACTTGTGTTATGTAGGAAATTGTTATTATTTTTTTTCCCTATATAATCTTGTCTATCTGATCGAATAAGGAGAGCAATTGAAAATAATCTGGGGGATACTCTGAACCTGAAGCTGATTATGGAGACTTTATGCTACCATAATTATCTTTAGTTTGTGTTTTCATGTCTTAGAATAGAGGATATTGGAAAGGATTTGAACTACCTTTATCCTTTGTAATCTTACTCTATTGTAGTTTTTGGTGGATACTTTGGGCTACACTTCATTCTACTGTGTTCTACATCCTAAACCAATAAGAGAAGCAACAAAAAACTTTGTGCTTTCGTGGGTTTCTTGTGGATTTAATTATTACCCAGGAAGCTTTCCTTTTGTTTTGTGAACATCATTTCTGAAAAAAGATAAATGGATGGTATGATCTCACCCTTGAGTTAGTATTTAGTATAGGTTAAGTTTTTGATAGTTTATAGGGATCCTCCCCTTGCTGAAAGGAGAGATTTATCTCATCACACTATGGCTGATATACCCATTTTGCCTTTAGTTAGTTGATGACAAAATATTCACCCAACAGAGGCTTAGGCTACTCCTCAACCACATAAACTTATGCCTTGTCCTCATTGCATTCCTAAAATATTGTTTTCTAGATTTTGGTGACTTGACACTCTTTTCCATGTTCATTAGGTTCACCAAGGACCTTATTATCAATCTCATGTTATTTAGGAAGGAAAGTTGGGCCACTTGTTCAAATTATTGAACTATGACATAGAACTATTACCATAGATCATCACACTCGTCATGATTATTACACTCATGAAGTTTTTCATTTTGGGTAGTCAAAATTGTACCATCTTCCTCATTATCATGCTATATCATTAGCATCATCCATATGAATAAACTAGTTATCCCATGCAACTTGTGTAAGGGAAACATCAAGACTTAACTCAAGATGCTCATCATCCTCATCATGAATGATATATGTGCTAAGACTTGTCTCTTTAATTAAATCATAAGGATCATACTCATAGGTATCAACACCATATTCATCTAAGAAAAGATCAAAAATACCTTCAATAGAGGAAGATGCTCCATCATCTATAGCATGTTGCTCTTGCTCTTTGATAGTGAAATTTAGATTAGAACTAGTTTCCACATATGGTTCAATGTGGAACTTGGCTAATGGTTGTGTTCTTATTGTCACTTTAGCTCCATACCTAATTTTAAAATCTAATAAATACTAATCAGCAACAACATACCCTCCTATCTTGGTAGTGAAGTCTCTTGATAGGTAAATGGAAAAGTGTGCAAGTAGATCCACCATCACTATGTCTTGTAAAATTGGAAAACTTGGGAAGTCATGCAAGAGCACTTTCAAGCCTTTAATGATCCATATAGACTTTTCTAGTTTTCCATTAAGCTGTAACACTCTTTTGTTATAAGGATTATACTTCAAACCCAACTTGTCTGTAACTAGTTTAGGCATGACTGAAGTGCTTGCCCCACTATCCACAATGCAATTATGGAATATCTTATCTCCCACAATAAGGGTAAGATAGAAAGGTGGTGGTTTTTCATACTTTGTGTAAGGTTCAACAATATGATTAGGTGTTTTTTTGGGGCTACAATAATATGCTTTTTTAGTTGGGTAGAAATATGGATTTGGTACAACTACTCTTAGAGTAACTACTTTTGACCAGGCATATGGAGTACCTTCCAAAGGGATATGCTCATTTTTGTGTTTTACAAGGAGTCAACAATATTCAAATTGGATACACTATCCTTTGATTACATCCTTGGAGTAAATGTAGTACCTTGAGTTTGAGGTAATGAAGTTTTGACCACCTTTCCTAAGTTCTAATTTTGAAGAGGTGCAAGACTCGTAGAGGTTTCCATATGTGCATCCATACCTTGTTGCCTTGAAGGGGGTTTGTTTGAAGGTATTTCCACATCTTGATCATATCCAAAATATATATTATTTAACCTTGTGTTGTTTTAAATTGAGGTGCTCTAATTTAGGACAAATATATCCTTCATTTGGTAGTGTACAAAGCTCGCTCTTGAATTACTACATTCTCCATTTGGTTATGCTTGCATGAAGCTATCATCTTTTGATGTCAAGTAAGGACTAGTTCCTCCTTGATCCACCAAGGCTTGACCTTCCCCATCATTATCATTCATGTATTAATCTTGAGGCTACCCCTAATAATTTGGCCATTCTTCTCCTTGAACTAGGTTGCTATGGACTAAAACCATGGCTCTTGAGGTGGGAACAGAATTTGGATTATAGGTATTAGGTGACCTATTGAAATTAGGTTAACCTTGTCCCCTCCCTTGACCATTATTCTAAGGTGGAAATTTTTTTACTTATGGAGGGTAATAGTAGGATTTTTGGTAAGCTCCAATATGTCGATTTGATTTCCTATTTGAATCTTTTAAAGCATTATATTTTGCTTGCCAATTAATTGCATCATCTGATTTATTTGGAGCAGCTTTAGACTTGATATATGGATTTGGAACTATAGCAAAGATTGGAGGGGTAGTAGGCATGTTAGGAAAGATAAGAACTGAGACCTTTGAAGGGAGTTTACCAACTTGGATCAAACCATTTTCAGCTTTAATATCCACATCATAGGCATTAGGCAAGGTATACCCTCCCATGGATTGTAACATGAAAATTATATCAGTCCCAATAGCTCTGAGGTAGGTTGGGAAAACAAAAAATTTAGTGGGTCCCATGGGAGGTGGAGCCTATTCCATGTCCTTTGGAACCTTTCATTGAAATCATGCATATATTCCTTAGGCCCTCTTTAGATGACATTTGGCTAATGGATCGCTGATGTATGATCACTCTTATCCTCAAATATTTTAGTCATCAACTCCCCAAATTCATCCCATTTAGTAATGCATCGTCCTAGAAAGGTTATATACCAATCAAGGGATTTTCACCTAAGGGGAATGGTAAGCAATTTGATTTCTATGTTAATTTTTATGATATTATGGAAACTATAAAAGTTGGATATATCTCTAATGTGTTCACTTGGGGTGATAGGAACTTCCCCATTGAAATTAGGGACACTCTTAGTGGCATTGGGAGGGATATCATCATAGGCATCAAGGTTTATGGTATTTTTATTATTAAAAGATGGGAAAGTATGTTACCTTCAAAATATTTTTCACTCTCTCGTTCCTCTTGACTTTTAAAATCTTCCTGCTCTTCAGGCTCTTCCTCAGGATTTTCAAGTGTCAAAAAAGGTTCAAGGTATTGAGCTTCAAGAGGAAGCTCAAGATGAGGGAATGTATTTGTATAATGATTACCTCTAATATAATTTGATCTATTAATAAACATGAAGCATAAAAAATTATAAATTATTCTACAACTAGATGTTATAACTTTGGTGGAGTCACCAGATGTTGAGTAGGAACACCTATACAGTTGTGGTCTTGTCAAAATGAGAATTTACCTTGACAAGAAATGCTTAAGACAACTGTCCCATCAGGCATGATAGAACTATTATCACTAATTTTTCACCCTTGGATAGGTAGTTCAATCCTAATCCAATTAATTGAAATAATGATATTACCCCTAGACATGTGGGATATCTATAGTGGGGGTAAACCTCTAGTTGATAGGGCTAGCTCCCTTGATATATCTGTTTAAGCTCATCACCTATGCTACTAACTTGTTGGGATGAAAAGGTAGAGAGAAACATGAAATAAACCTAACCTAATGAGTATAGGAACCAAGTCTAACTCCACAAGTCTACCATGAACTTGCACTATGAAAGGTGACTCATAAAACTGATCTCAACATCCAAGGTTTCTCTAACATAAGTATTTTAACATGGAGGTAAGATGTAATGAATTTATCAAGGTGGATTAATAAGATGTCTAATTATAGACACTAATATTCTTCCTTTCACTTAAATATATACAATAAAACTAACTAGACTTCATGTGACCTATTGGAGAGCAGACTACTTACACAAAACATGAAAGAGTAGGATGAACACAAAGAGAGATACCTATCACTTGCCATTCAACTATGAACTACTTCAGACACTTAGATAATAAATTGAGAACTCAAAACCAGCTTTAAATATTTTATTCAAAGTAAAAATTAATACTCAAACTATTAAGGCTTCACCATACTAGATGTGGATTTTTTACAAAGCCAAAAGTGGCTTCTTAAATAGATAATTATGAAGAGAGAGGGGTGTAGTAAGATAAGATTGGAAAGTTTCCATGTGAGATTTAAAAACTATGAGGAGTTATGATACATTACAAACATACTTCCAAGGCCATGTTTCTCACTCTTTAATATGTTCCAACCCTCCAAGTGGTATAGGAGTTACAACTTGGCTTGACACCTTAACTAACTTCTTGAAAATTTCCCTTCTTTGTATATGAAGAGTGACAAATGTAATCATTAATCATAAATTAAACATGAATACCTTCATACCAAATCATTCAACACCTATCATGCCTTAATAAACTCCTCTAATTTGACATTTCATCATTCATGTGCATAGGTGTCTTGAAACTCTTCATTTCCCAAGCCTAGCTTATTCCAAATGGCTCAAAACCCAATTTAATCTTATTCAAGTCACTCTATATTCATCTATGGTATTCAAATATATTATCATACCTAAAAAAAACAATTTTGGATCCTATAACAATTCCCAAGACTCCATTTTTCTCTTCAAGCCCTCACTAGGCCTATTTTCCTTGTAGCCCTAAAAATATGTAAACCTTCTTGTGTAGGATAATTTAATCATGTTAATTATAAATTTGTGTCAAGTTTCATGTCCATATTCTAAGTGTAAGTCTATTTTTTTTGCCTTTCTCTTTCTTCAATTAGGCCTCCTTGCTTAGAACCCTATTTTATTAATCCAAACCTTTCCCACACATGTTAAAACACTCAAAATAATTTTATTAACTTTCCATAGGATATAACCAAGTTCCATGTCAATATTAAGGTCCTCATAGCCTATGGAAGTGTAAGAACCATGAAATGACCTTGCCACCTAGTCTCATTTTAGGCTTGTTTGAGATTGCCTTAGAAAATGAGCTTTGTTTGACCACATCTAGAATTTATTGTGTATATTTTTGGGATTTAATAGTTATAATACATCCCAAATGTACTCTTTCAATTATTTTCAATTTTATCTTTGCTCAAAACACCAAAAAACATGTAAAATAGGGCATTTATTGTAGTCCATACAACTACAAGTATGAACAAAGTACCTGTGGAAAACTTAATTGAAGTACTCAACAAAATCCAAGATTTTTTAAGATAAAATTATGTCATTAAATTTAATTTAGAGGTCCATTTGTCTTGAATGGTCATTATTAGGGGTTTAGGAGGGTTTTAGGCACATTTTCTTCTTAAGGATTGTTCATAAAGAATAGATCCTATTTCTCTCTCCTAATGCCACAAGATTGTTTTTATAGGACCCCTCCATCACCTCCAATCACCATTTGATCCCATGAAAATCCTCATGAAATTTATGAGTGTGATAACATAATCCTTGAGTTAGAAACAAGCCATTTAAGAGGGGTTGAAGATCTTAGCCTTTGTTCATGCACGTGCTAGACCAAAACCATCAACTAACTTCTCAATAATGTTGTGTAGAGATCCTGATACTTCTTTAGAAAACCACTCTTCTATATGCATATATTCAAATATACAACAAGATTAATAAAACATGCCTTGAAATACAACCTTACAAGAGGGGAGTTTGAAGAAGGGTTTAATAGGTCAAATTGACCATTCTTGATTTCTTTATAGTCATGTATGATCTTGAAGGATCTACACTACATCTATAATCTTATCCACAAATTTAGACCATCATACCTCCCCCACAAACCTTCCTTCCTCATGACTATTCTTAGGTCTCATTGTATGTGTCTTAAGCATGTTTGGCCTAGAATAGGACTCATCAACATTACATCTTTTGTCATTACGTCTAAAGTTTCTATGAAGATAACATTATCATCATGAAATATCTTCAAGATTTTTCCTTCCCTAAACATTCTCTTTTCATCTTAGGCAAAAAATCTCACTCAGCCAGGCAAGTAGGCTTGTATGTGTCCTATGCTTCATTAGGTCTAGAATAGAGTTTTGATTATGTATACCCTTGATATTAAGTTTGAGGATTCTATGATATATTGATTGCATTATGGACCATTACCAAATGTCCTTTATTTCTCTCAGACCTATTCATATTCCTCACCCTTTCATCAAAACAATTAGAAGCTCATGAAGAGCAAGCAGACCTACATGTTATTACTTGACTATGTGTAGAGGGTTTTGACGCTTAGTTTGACTAGCCTCATCATTTTATCTCTTAACATTTCCTTTTGACCATGTTTTCTATCTAAGGTATCCTCAGTGCTCTCTTCATGTACTTGGTTATTTACTGAGGCTTAGAACTAGCCTCCTTCAGTATAGCTTGTAGGTGGCTTTAGGTTATTTTGACTACATCTTGTGGGTCTCAAGGTCTTTAAATTATAACTTATGATCATTTCAATGGTTCTTGACTTGGTTGGAGTTCCAATTGGGATTAGATCTCTTTTCAAACACCTCTACCCCTTATTTCCTTAGGTCTAATGTTGGACTAATTCTTTAAGTCTATACAGACCTATAGGTTGATATTTTGGTAATGAACTCAGTCTTTTGGTTATCCCTTCATTTACAAGTGATTAGGTGTTCTTTAATAGTTTGTGTCTTGTTTCATCTTATCTTGAAGTCAAGTTTCCTTTTTGGTTTATTCTTGTGTTGGTTTGATCCAAAATGAGGACCTACATGCTTGGGACTTGTAGGTCTCTACTTGCTTGTTTAGGGATACAAAGATCCACTTATTAAGTAATTAAATATTTCAACCCTATCAACTTCATCACACTTCTTTGTCACTCCTCTAATGGCTTACAAAGCTTATGACTGAGTATTTCATATTTTTCAAATTCCATATATGACTATTATGTACTAACTGTATATAGTCATCTTATATATAGGGTCTATGTATTGAGAATTCAAGCATCTAATCTATTTATACCACTTGATGATGGAAGTGGGCTAGTCAAGTCCATATGAATGTATAAGGAGATGTATTAGGTCTTTCGATGAACAATGAAGTATCCCTAGTTTGAAACCTTATGACCATAACATCTTATAGACTTGTTTGAGAGTATGTCTTGATTTTAACTTTGAACAAATTGAAATTAAAAACTCCTCAAATAGATAAAACATTAGTTTCTCATCACTATTTAGATCAAACATGGCACTCAAACTAGTGGAATGTGATTTATGAATTGTACTATGCATTTTAAGAGCAAAGCATATGACATTTCTTAAAGACTAAAAACAAATATATGCTTATCAAGAGAGGACACATAAATTTTTAGAAAGTGAGGATATTTTTCATGAAAAATTGAGTTCTAAAAACCCTTGAAAGTGACCAACACCTTAGATAAACAAAACTTACAATAGGAGTGAGTGAAACACTTTGTACATCAAGACCACTTTTCCTCCAAGTGAATATAGTTCATGGATATTATTTATCTAATTAAAACATCATGAAAATAATATATTTTACCTATAAAAACATCCATCAAAACCATTCTTCTCCATCTAATTCTGAAGTGGAGAAATAGATGCAAGAACATACCCTACTTAGATGGATAAGACATAGTAACTTGTTGTCACTTTAGCGATTTTTCATAAATAATGGGGTATGAATTTTTAAACCAATGCCACTAATTTCAATCTTAATATTACCCATAACAATTTCCAAAGTTTCATCTTCTAACTCTCTCTCTCTCTCTCCCATTCATACCATTCACTTCATTTTTTCCTTTCTGAGCTTGTGAAGGTAGTGATGGATGAGAGAGAATTATTGAAGAAAATTTCTAACTTGAAACTTGGTAAAAATATTTAAAATGATCTTATGGATACTAAGGGACACTCTAAAACTTTTTTACAACTAAAATTTGATCTTGTAAGGCTACAAAAGTGCTTGTAAAGTGTCATTTTACTTAGTTTAGACATTAAATTATAGATTTTTGTAGTCTCTAACCATCTATAAACATCCTCTAACCTTTTTATAACATTATTTATGTTTTTAATATTCTTTAAATGTTTTCCTCTTGGAATGGTACGTGCAACTTCTCGAAATAGGCCAAAAGGTGGCCAAATTTTAATTTTTGCATATAAGAGCCAAATAAAAGGTTAATTCATAATATTATAATCTTAATGACACATAAATAACCTTTTATAATTATCTTAAAAAATACTAAACCTTTGACCATGTTTGAAAATCTCAAGACCTTAATTTTGACCCCTAGGACTAGACAAGTGAACATAAGATCAAACTTTGGACAATGTTAAACAAGGACAAATATGACCATATGGACCTATTTAATACCATTTAAGACCATGACAAGACTATGAATTTTATTATAAAACCCTATGAATTTTAAACCTAGAGGGGGTGACCAATTTTGACTTCAAGTCAAAATTTGGTCAACATGTACTTTCTTAAAGTGCTAGTGAATTGGTTTTCACTTTTGTACGTATGATTTTTCCTTTTTTTTTTTTTTTTTTGAAACTTAGGATATGTAAAAAAAACTAGAATGTATTAAACATAGAACCATTTGAGGTGCATGATGTTAATTAGTTCATCAAGCTCCTCTTTATCTTCTTTGGCTAGTTAGTATGCTCTAGATCCATATTTTATAATGATTATGTATGGACCCAACCAGTTTGGTTCAAATTTCCCTTTTTATCATGTTATACATTTGTGTCTTATTGGTTTTATTTGAGAACAATATCACTAATTTTTAATTCCCTAGATTTAATCCTCTTTTTATATCTATGGTGAAGGTGATTTTGGTAGAATTATAGGTGGTTTACAGTATTAAGGCATTTATCATCAAGGAGGTTAAACTCTCTTAGGCATGAATTATGATAATATTGATCATTAATAAGATATTGAAATGATATGCATAATAATGAGATCTCAAATTCAATGGGTAAGATTGACTTAGTACCATAAACAAAGGAATATGGAGTTTCTCCTGTGGGTGTGTAGATACTTGTTCAAAATGCCCATAAGGTGAGATAAATCTATGTATACCAGTCATGGTCAAATGCATTGACAACTCTTTTGAGAATTTTTAGGATATTTTTGTTTGTTGCCTCAGCTTGGTCGTGACCTTGTAGGTATTATGGAGTTGACTACTTATGTTTAATATGATAAGTATGGAAAAGGGCCTTAGCATCCTTGTTTTTGAAATATTTTATGTTATCAAAGATTATAGTGGATGGGATTCCAAATTGGAATGTAATGTGGTTTAAGATAAACTTGGAAATTTATTTTCAATGAATAAGTTAAGGGCATGGCTTCAACCCATTCGGTAAAATATTTAGAACCTATAATAATACATTTGTGGCCATCCAAAGAATTAGGATTGATTTTACCAATGAGGTCTAGCCCTCATGTGTAAAATGGCCAAGGTGTAATGATAGGTTGTAAGGCTTGTGATGGGCTATGGATAAGGTCACCATGTTTTGGAAAGGCACACATTACTTTACATATTTATATGAATCATATTCTATTATAGGCCAATAGTAACCCACATACAAGAGTTTTTTAGGAAGGACTATGCCACTATAATGAGCACCATAAATTCCCTCACAAACTTCTATAATGGCTAAGGTGGACTCTTCAGAATTTAAACACCTTAACAAGGTTCCATCATAGCTTCTTCCATATAGGGTTTAACCAAGGATAGATTAGCATGATGTGTGTTGGATTAATAATTTTTGTTGGTTATGACTTAAGTTTGATGGTGTTTTTATGGAGGTAATCATATATGCCATTGTACTAAGTAGAAGTGGGACCAACAACCTCGCAAACCATTTCAAAATCTAGAGTATCATAAGCTAGTATCATCACATATTCCACAAGAAATATATTATGCTTAGTTTGAGGATCGAGTAAGGAATCAATTATTTCCATGGCATCAGTTTCTTTGTTTTTAGCCCTTGGTAATTATTCAAACATTATAGATTTAAATCACAATTTGAGACTATCCACCATCTTGTTATATGGGATTAGTTTTTTGTATGTATATTGGAATTCATTGATTACTTGATTTATGATAAGTTTTGAATCACCAAATAAAATAACATTTTAGATACCCCATTGTAATGCACGTTTTAGACCAGGTATAAGGTATTCATATTCTATTATGTTGTTTGTACAAGGAAAGTCAATTCAGATTGATTTTGGAATTAAGTACCCATCAGGAGTAACCAATAAGATACCTGACACAAATCCATGATTTGTAAAAGATCCATCAAAATATAACTATCAAACTAGGGATTCATCGATTGACATGATTGTATCATCTTGGAAATCTATGATGACAGGTGTGTGATATTATAAATGAGCCATTATTATGCATATTCTAGTACCTATCCCTTGATTTCCTTCTAATTTACATACTAAATATCATACTCAATAATAAACATGACCTACTCAGCCATTCTGCATGTCATGACTATTTTGGATAAGAGATATTTAAGAGGGTAAATTTTGGTAATGTTTTTTGTTTGATTGTTGAGAATGTAATGACAAAAATTTTGTGAAGAAAAAAAAATCGTGAGACATGTCTTTTCCATGGGAGATTAATTAATCTCATATGATATAAAAGTTTTTTTTAGGTAATAAATTACCCATTTGGATCTACTTTCATCATTTTGAGCCAACAATTCCCCCAATACATACTGTGTAGTGGAAATATATAAAAGGAAAAAAATTGCTATAGTAGGTGGCATAAGGATTGGTGGATTGGAAAGATACCATTTAAGATTCTTTAATACCCAATTATAATCTTCATTCCAAGTTAACTACATATATTTCTTAAGCAATAATTTGAATGGTTGACAAATGTATGTAAGCAATGATATGAACCTTTAGATTTCTTAAATTTTACCTTATAGACTATGGAGTTATTTGATATTTTAAGGTAAAGGCATACTCATGATAGCTGGAACTTTGGAAGGATCAACACTTATGCCACGGTGTGAAACTATGAATCCTAATAACTTGCCAAATGTAAGCCCAAATACACACTTATTTGGATTCAAATTGATCTTGTACTCTTTCATTCTTTAAAAAATCATGTGGAGGACCTTAGGATATTTTGATATAGATTTGAATATATAAAGGATGTCATCAACATAGTCCTCCATGATGTTATGAAGAATATCATGGAATATACCTATCATTACTCTCTCATATGTGGCTCCAATGTTCTTGAGGCCAAAGGGCATTACTTGATATAAAAAGTATCCCAAGGTGTTGTAAATGGTGTCTTGTGTTTGTCTTTGGGAGCTATCTTGATCTAGTTATAACCTGAGAAACCATCCATTAAAGACAACATCTCATGACCAGTGGTGGAGTATATAATCATATTTATGTTTAGTTATGGAAATTCATCTTTGAGACGTGTTTTTTTTATGTCCCTAAAGTCTATACATACTTTGATTCTAGCTGGTTTCTTTGATATTCGTAAAATGTTAGATATCCATTCTGAGAATCTATGGGATGTATGAAGCCAACCTCTAATTGTTTTCTCAGTTCCTCTTTCACTAAGAGTGTTAATTTGGGATGCCTTTTTCTAACTTTCTACTTTATAGGCTTAGCATCTAAATGAACCATGAATTAAATTTTTATGGTCATAGAGTGTAAGCCCTAGGTTGGTAAAGGGTTGAGTATAGTAAATCAGGGTATAAAATATGCAATAATAAAACCATTAATTTGTGAAATAATTAATCTAAATCAATATTTATAATAATAAAAATGAAGGAAACAAATTAATACTTAGTTGGAAACTAATTGAGATGAAAGATAAAGATGTTAAAAACTAGTATAGGAGCTAGTTTGAGTGTCACAAATAGGATCCAGGTGTCAAAACCCCTCCTAGATAATAGTGTCTTACCCTAGATAGAAATGTTGTGGTGCTAGTGTCCACTTATGGCACTAGTGTCCTATATGTAGGAACTATTCTAAGATTTTGGGATCACTTGTGTCTAAATCTAATATGCCTATTCTTGTGTAGATAAACCCTAATTTATTATCTATGACTCATTATGACTTATTTTATATGTAAATCTTAGACCCCCATGTGATTAGGGAATTTATTTTGGCACAAGTAGTAGACATGTGGTGTTATTTTGGTAGTTTGGACATCCTCAACACCTCACTATGATAAGAGTTGCCTACATACCAATACTATGAGGAGGTATCAAGCCTGATGTAGTTCTCCCCACCTAAGTGTTTGTGCAAGTACAAATGAAGCTAGTATGAATGCCAGTTTAATCAATTTGATTGATGCTTTAGATTATAAATCTAAGAATCCCAAGCTTAGGAAGGTTTTACATGACTATATGTATAAGTAGGGTAGAATAGGGATTGATGACCTTGATTGTGAACAACTTATTCTAAGATTGTTTGTGTGTATTTTCATATAATTTCTATCTAGTGGATAAAAGGATAAAATTCATGCATATATACTAATCGAGTACTTTTTTATGGT
Source organism: Torreya grandis (assembly GCA_037957365.1). Classification (NCBI taxonomy): domain Eukaryota; kingdom Viridiplantae; phylum Streptophyta; class Pinopsida; order Cupressales; family Taxaceae; genus Torreya; species Torreya grandis. The sequence goes on along the minus strand of JARHVA010002254.1, from coordinate 2,252,233 downwards.
TTGAAATAGGTCTAGGTGGACCCTAAGTGCTTTAGGAATTAAAAATATATCCATTGGAACTCAAAATACTAAAAAGGATAATAGTGCCCAAATAGTACAATAGCATTGTGGTGTTATTGTCCACTTATGGTACTAGTGTATAGTGGTATAACTTAAGGAACTAGGGGCCTAAACGCCTAAATAAGGGTTTGGGACTTATTTTGAGAAATCTAGGGATGTGTGTGGCCCACATGAAATTTGGGTAAGTGTCTAAATGGGCCCTAATTTAGGTATAGGGCTCAGTTAGGAATGTGTGGTCTCAAGTAATACTCTTAGAACTCAAGTGTCATTTCAGATGATTACATTCCCCCCTCTTTATTATTTAAATGCAATAAATTTAACTGAATAGTATTTAGGAAAAAGAAACATGCCTGGACTTACTTGTGAGGAAAAGTACATGAATTTGGATTTGAGTATATGAAGAATGTTCCATTTATGTGTCCTACAAATGAAACATGCATATATCAGTCCTTAAGAGATATCAAAATCAAATTTAAATTGAGTAAAGAGATAAGAGAGAATAAAGGAATAAATGCACCTCATTAGGTATGAAAACCAATGCATAAACATGGTGACATATTGTGTGTACATGAAGATAGTGATCAATCAATGAATAACTTGTACTGAGTTGATGGTTTTCTCAATCCCCATGTGTGTGTGGCTCAATAACTTAATCCAATTTTGAATCCATCATTGTCCACCTTGCTTTATGGATAATGACCTATGAATAGCTTTGATTGGATTGAAGGCTTATCTAACCCTATTATATAGGTGGCTCAAGAACTCAAATAGACTATGACTCCATCATTATCTACCCATGTGTATTAGATGCATTTATAATTGAATTTTGAAATGTAACTAAATATGTATGATTATAACTAAAATTTTATATAATGACTCTACAACTACTTGAGAACTCTAGAATGGAAATCAGCCTAGGGACCTCCTCAAGCACTCAAGTATGTATCTCAAGGACTATGCAATGATGTCAACCACTATAGATGGAGTAAGGCATCAATCTAGTGTATTAATTATAACATGGTGTTTAGTGTGTAAAACATAGATAATGAAATGTATTTTTCCATTCCATCTAATCAATTGTTTCATAAGTGAGCATAAAAAAAAAGGTGCCACACACATGCCCCTAAATCTGAAATCTAAGCATATGGATTATGGATTGAGTTGTAATAATCTATATATGAGTATCTAAAACTGAAATGAGAGTGCTCATGCCATGCATGATAATCCAATCTAAATAAAATGGTATGATTTTGTGAAAATTGAGAAAATTTGAGTAAACACTGGTAATCTATAATTGAATCTATGTAAACCTAGACTGTAACTACTCTACCTTTATAGAAAATATGGATTTTTATGCTTTTGGGGTTATTGGACAATAGTGCTATATCTTGGATAGTAGTTTTGTGTCACTAGAGTCCACTTTTGCTTTTAATGTCCTACTATACTATTTTTCAACCAATTGAGTCTGATCTCTATCTAACTATTTTCCACAATGTTTTTTTAAAACTAAGCATTGTATTTTGAGCTTGTGTGTTGGAAACTATATTTTGAGTGCATTTGGATGTCCTGATCTATATGACAAACCTCTATGAATTCCCCCTCTTTTGATGGGAGTTGTTGAACCTATACAAAAACTATATTTAAAATAAAAATATCTACATGATGTGTTATCCTGAGCATCTATGTGTATATCAAGATTGAAAATCAAGTTAGTTCATGTGTTAATAAGGAAAATCAATAATAAGCATAAATAAATTAATATTATAAACCCACTCCCTTGAGGGGTAGTGTCAATGAAATCAATAAACATATAAGGAAATCAAGACAAGAAATACCCTCCCAAAGTGGCTTTCCTTCAAAGATGGTTTATAAATGTGTTTTCCCAAATTTGGTGTTCCAAGTATTTGTCAATGTGGTTGGTCAAGTGCCTCTTACATCTCTTCTAGCACAAATGGATTTGGATCCTTAATTGATCAATTTATATAAATTATTGAATCCCTTCTAAAATATTTATGCATATGTTATTTACACTAAAAATCTTATTTTTTTTCTATGGTGGCTCATATATTTATACTTTTCCATAAATGTTGAGAATTAACCATGACCATCCATCTTGAGATCAAGATGTGTGTCCAAGGATTATTTTAATTTTGGAGGAAAAAGAAATTAATATTTTGAAATAAGGGAAATATTTTCACTTGGATTTTCACCTTTTGAGGAGATGCCTAATCTCTTCTCATCCAAGTGGCACAATGGAAACACTTCTAGGTTTGTGGGTAGCCTAAGGATGAGGTGAATATCTAGATAGGGCTAGTTCCCTTGATGTACCACTTTAGATCACAACTACACCTAAAATTTGTGTGGGGGGGGGGGGGGGGGGGGGGGGGGGGGTCGGGAGGGAGAGAGATAACTAAAAAAACTATTCTAAGGGGGGTGATACACATAATAAGATGATGAATTCTAACTAACTACATGTTACACCTAAAATCAAGGGACAAACTGAACATACACTTCTCCAATATGCATCTTCTCACATCAATGTTACATTATGCGATTATGGATGAATGTGAAAAGATAGGAGGACTAGATAAGAGGCCTTAAATTTTATTAATTAATGTATTAACTCACTCAATCCTTGACATTTCCTAGAACACTTCACATGCCCTGTAAGAAGAAGCTTTCTAACTACAAATAGGTTGAAATAATGAGACAACATGCTAAGGAATCCATAGTATTCACTAAGTAAGATTCATCATCCATGTAAAACACAATTATGAATATTCATGAAGAGGTAAAAATTATTATTCTTATTGATCAAATGGTATACAAATGAGTAGGGCTTTGCCATACTCAGGTGGAGCATAAGTTACAATAGCCAAAATGGCTAGTTCTAATAAAACTTGAGAGAGAGAAGAAGAGAGAAGTTTAAGGATCATAAGGACACTTATAAAGCTGAGAGAATCAGTTAATTATGAATGAGAAGAGAATATTGGATGAACCATGAAATTTTAATAAGTATAAGTGTCCATCCAAGTCATCAACTCTTTTAAAGTGGCATGAAACTCCTCATTCTGGCTCAAAAACCTACCTTCATGATTTGGACCTATTTGAATGTCCCAAAACTGATTATGGATAGGTCTAATGATTGTTATGAATGGGAAGGATTTAAAACATTCCTCTTCGTGCATTATTTGCATGCTTGGTCATTTGGAATCATCTATAAATAAGCCATCATCATTTATAGTCCAAAAAACTCCTCCTTCATGTACCCTACACATTTGGCCTCACAATTGTCTTAAATTTCCCATGTAAATCCATAAGAGTGAGTTTATGAAATATTTAAATAACTCCATGGCATTAGAATCATTAGGAACACCTTAAAATCACCTCACTTGAATATCTCCACCCTTCTCACCACCATGTCCACTATGTTAGTTTTGACTGACTAAGATGAGAAATCTAGTTTGGAAACTTAGGAGTTTTTTCTTGGAATTAAATTACCATATGGAGTTATTAAAATTCCTAATATTTCCCCAAAACTTTATTTTATCTCTTGAAACCTCTTGTATCTTGAAAAATACACAAAATAATCAAAGGTACCCTGTTCATACAATTTTTTATAGTCAAAAAGCATGGGGAGTATATTGATTGATTCCTCTACAAGTTACAATAACTTTAATGAGAAAAATATGTCATTATAATAGCTACCCAACTTCATTTCTCCAATCGGGTCCTTATTAAGGGTTTGCAAGGGTTTTAGGCTTATTTTCACTCTTAAGGTTTGTTCATAAATTTTTAAAATTTGAATAGTTTAAAAATTACACTAATGTATTATTCAAGACCCCTAATAACATCCCCAAACTCCTCTATATTCCATGCAAGGCCTCATGAGATGTGAGCATTTGAACTTTTCCTATCAAATGCTTCTTTCCATTTACTGTAGGTCTAGTGTTGTGTCTGAGCCAAAAATGGCTTCCTCATAGGTTTATTTTCCTTCCAAAATATTTAAAACATATTATTTACCCAAATTTTAATGATCCAATAGGTTTTAGTGATCATCTAAATCCAAATATGAAGTTGACCCCCTTTTTGGATGGTAGGCCTAATCATGCTTAGTAGGCATGTTTACACCTTAAAGTCCAACATGAGTGTTCCATGGTTCCTATGCATGCCAATGGCTTAGAAAATTATATAATGATCCCATAATAATTATAAAATATATTATAAATTATATCTATGACTATAAGTGAAAATGACCTCCTCATTTAGCACTAGGCCTACTTGCAACTTTTGTAGTTTGGGATATTATATTGAGATCCATCCATGTGTGAGTTATTTATCATGTTTTCATAATTTTTATCCAGATTCCCAAACATTTTTTAAATATTAAAATAAATCCTAGTCTCAGCCTATTACTCATCTCTCAAACTTACACGTTACATGCACAAAGGGAGTGCCCTCTGTCCAAGACAAAATAGAGGGCATTACCTTATTTACCCAAAAAAATGTGAATAATTTAATATATTATTTAATTCAATGATATTATATATATATATATATATATATATATATATATATATATATATATATATATAATTATCTCTTTCTTATATCATATGACCTACTAACTCTTCAAAAAACCAAACAGATTCCTGAAGAAGGAAAATGTACAAAATTCTAAGAGTGGATTGTGCCTTCTATTTTGAGATCCTTTATTTACTAGTTTTCCATCATGAAAAGAGATTATGGAGACAATAAAAATCATGATTAATGTGTCATAAGTCTCTTTAACACTTCAAACTCCCAGATACTCCTTCCCATCCTAACTTCTCAAGACTGAATGTGCAAACCCTAACTGTGTTCTATTTTAGATTGCACTTGTAGATGAAAATGCATGTTTAATATTTTGAAAAATGTTTTAAACATAAATATATTACCATAGGTTTATTTTAAAAAAATTTAAACCCATTTTCCTCATCCCACATTCACAAACCCCCAAATTGATCACTGCCTACCACAGTTATAACTGGTTGTGTCTCTTTTTGCTTTGGAAAATGAAGCACCTATAGGTGTAGTTGTATGTTTTAGCTTGGGAAAGGTGTTTATAAACCTATAATCAGTCACTTTGGATCATTATAAACCTGATTGGATCCATTATTTATACTTTTTATGGACTACATCTCATCAAACACACTACCATTTTCTCTCTGCCTCTTATAGTCAACTATAATTGATTGTAACAGGTCCTGTAGGTGTTATTTATGGTCTAAACCTTGTTGAAAATAATTCAAACTCCCTTTAAGATATATACACCATATTATAGATTAATTTATTCCATTAATTCTTGGAAATAATTTTTCTATCAAGGCTATCAAGCTTAGTCCTCAAGGTGACCCTACAACGAGCTTGCAGGGGCATATTTATGATCTAAAAGGCCTGTAGGTGCATATTTAGTCTTTGAAACATCAATGATCAACTTATCCATATCAATTTGGTATATTTTACACTTAATTATGACATTAAATACATAATATTATTCCTTAAAACATCTTTAACTATCAAGGTCATTTATATCTTCAAACCCTATAGATTCTATTGCCTGGAATCAATGCATATATTGACAAGTTTGAGCCTCTCAACAACCAATCTCCATTGCTTAACCACCATATATATTTTTAAAAGTCATTATCCTATGATAGAGATATAATATTAGTGAATTATAAGTGATAAAATGTCAATATGACATTGTTATAAAATCACCCCAAAAGAGCTAGGAGCTCTATTTTGGAAATTTTGGGAAAAAGGTCCTTAAGTTTATCATCATCTCCTTGGAAGTGACTTTCAACTTTGCATAGAAATTTAATATTCCAAAAAAGTTTAATAGGATATTTTAATCACACTATGACTTTATTAATAGTTCCATTTCTTGTTTCAACACTTCACAAGGGGTCCTCCACTCTCTATCAAGGTTTCCTATAGGTGGACAAGGTCAAGCACAAGCAGTCAATATGAACATATTCAAACAACATATGATGTATGGACCTTTGAACAGTACCTCTCATTATATTATATTCCAATTCATTATTTTCAACCATGGGGGTCTTTAAATAGGTCTCAAAACCTTTAATCTCAATGTGATAATCCTCTTCCAAGCACCTGTAGGTGCACTTCCATGGCAGACAGTGAGTACAAGTATGAACAATGTGTATTACCATAAAATTTTCACCACTATTTAAAGATCACTTCACTATTTCATGTTATAATAGGATATAAAAAAACTATTAACCTTCATCACACTTCTATAGACATCTTTAGAACCTTTACAAGCCATGACTAAAGCTAAAGAGTAGATGGGAGCTGACTGAGTATGACTATGGACTAAAACTTAGATCCAACCATTATGTTATGAGACTAATAATTAATGGAAGGTGATAAAAATATAATGGAGACATTATTATGTAAATATCACAACCCTATGAAACCATGAACAAATATGAAGTTCTTGAAAATGGTGAAAAACTACCTATAACTCAGAAAAGTGTATCCTTTTGCAACTTTGAGCTACTTGACTCATCAAAACATCATGAAACTTGAAAATAAGCATGAATATAAGCTTAATATTAATCCAAAATCATATTTAACCAATATGACCAATTGGATTATACGTAATTTCTCAAACCAAGGCAAAACCTATAGGGTGCATGAAATAACAAGCAAAAAAGTAAAACCAACTTCATGAGGATGTTTCATGAAACACAAGCCACCATTCTTAAAAATATTTATATAGAAATTAATATCTATGAGTTTAATTTCACCTCACCAAGGCGTTTGATCTGAAACCTCCTCTACTGGTTGTACCAAGTACAAACCTAAAGACTACTTTTATTTGCCAAGAAGAGTGAAAAAGGAGTAGAACCATTGTGGGCCAAAAATGGAACTTCCAAAGAATTTAAAATTTTAAACTAAGATTTAGGAAGTTTAAATGAAATTATATTATCTTATCCCATGTGGCACACTTCCCCATGAGTCGTACAAGTGCCAAACTCGCCTTTTTCCCCAAAAATTTTTATCCTTCTTCTGAATCACCTGCCACTTTTAGTTACCAATAGTTGATTAAGACATGTGAGGATACATTTCATATGACATAACATTTTATAACCTTCACACTTCCTAAATAATCTATACAACTCATTAAATTCCCCTTTTTTGACCTCAAAATAACTAAAATAACTAAGGACCAAGGCTATTATAAAATTAAATGACTTCAATTATCCTATAAAACACATTTTTACATTTATATTAGACACATAAAAGTTAATTTTTTACTTATAGGGATCCCAATTTGACCTAAAATTCAAAATTGGTCAATAAATTAGTGACTCATAGGGGTAGTATGTTTGCTATACTAACAAGACTAGAACCTTTATCATTCCAATGTGCTTAGGGATTCATTTGAAGTTTGACACAAAACAATAATACCTTTTAACACAAGATTTATCAATACAAGACCACTAATTACCCCAACCACACAAAATAAAGGACACACACAAAACCAAATAAATAAATGCACAAGACACACACACACACACACACATGTGCTCAAGGCACTTAGGAGAATCAGAAAATAACCTATTATGCACAATTGTAAACTAATCATACCTCCTTTCTATAATCAAAAGGAAAACTCCTTGAATCATCTTCATGATAAGATGAATCATAGTGCCAAGCATGTTTCTCCTTAGATTGGATGCTTTGTGAATCAAACTTATTCCTTGGCACTTCACTTGATCTACTCTCAAGTAGATCATCCTCAAATAGGTCTCCAATTTATATATATTCCTCTTTAACTTGTACACTTACCTCATAATATTTCCTAATCTTCATCTCATGATCAACTTGTATCTCTTTGGTGGACATCAATTCAAGAGGAATGGCTTCATGTTCTTTAGAAGATTGAGGCCAATAGGAGCTTGTTCCATCATTCAGGAGTTGGTTTGTTTCTCCCAATTTATTGAGAGGATTATATCCCATTTTTATGACTTCAAACATATCATCATCAAATGCATATGCTTCATGAAAGGATAGATTTGAAAGGATGTTTTTTCTTTGCATACTCACTTGAGTACCAAGGTTGCCTTCTCCATTTATGATTAGCTCATAGCCTCCTTTAAGAGGAGTATATATTTCTCAAATTATTTCAAATAATTCATCTAAATTATGATTAATAACTTTTTCTTTCTCATCTATGACATTTTGGATAATGTCATCTTGCTCACCATCACTTGTAATCAACTCCAAAGAATTTGTAGACCCCTTGAGAGACTCAAACTCATTTCAAATGTTATCAAAATATTGCCACAATTATTCATCCTATTTTTTATCAAATTAATTAAGGGGAACAAAAATATAAGCTCCTTCATCCTCTTCCTTATAATCCAAAAAGACTTCATCCAAGATTTCCTCTTCAACATAAGAAAAGCAATCTTCACTATCAACCAAATGAGAAGACTCAACACAAGGGCTCACCTCTTCTTCAACACTTAGTAACTCTTGAGGGATCTCAAATTATGTCTCAGATATCATAATTTTATCTCTCTTTTTAATGTCTGCAAGATCTTCCATCTCCTTCTTTGTGATTCCAAGACTAGGCATCTTGAAGTCATGTGACTTAGTCCAATGAGGCTGCCAAGTAGCTTAGCTTTATTCAAGTATGATTTATGATTTTTTGTCAACCAACTGATCCTTTGTAGGTTCCCATACCATAGGTCCATCAAGGCAAATGGTTATGGGGTGAGGATAAGATTAACTAGTTGGTGGAGGTAGCACATAGAACTCAAAATCAGTTTGGATGTGAAATGTAGGAGGTTTTTTTGGAAGCTCTTGAGGAAGGAGAGGTAGACCTTGGGATAAAATGGCTTGGTTTTATTCCTTACACTTTAAAATCACTTCATTCACATATGGTTTATCTTTATCACTCTTTTTAGGTAGGTTATATGGGGTGTGTTTAGGCATAGGATCTTATTTTTGATCTAAACCTTCCATCACACCTTGACTTAGCAACTTCATTCTTGACTTTAGCTCTTCAATTTTATTGGATAGGTTCTCTTAAAAAATTATTTATCAATTTCATAGGAATCATCATGAAAATTAGTATTACAATAGGTCTGACATGGAACACAAGAAGCTTCTTGAAGTAGGGTGGGAGGGGTTTTTATAGGATCAATCTCCTTCTCAACTTCACACTCTTTATCAAGACTTTTCTCCTCTTTCTTTCTCCATGAATCCACTATCTTATTCCAACTTAGGATGTTAGGATTAGTCCTTTATTGAGTTATTTATTCACTTTGAGGATTGGATGAAGTGCTCAAAAACTTGGGCTCTCCTTAGGCTTGGAATCTCCACCTTATCTCCAAATTGGAATGGCATATTTAGAGGGTTTTTCTTGAGGTGGGGATGTAATGGGAGAGGCAAATTAGGGCTTTAATTCCACTTCATTTTCTACTAACATGGACTACTACATATACATATTATCCAAATCAATTTTCCTATCAATATTAGATTCAAAAATAAGGTCCCTCTTTTCAACTCTCTCTTCCAACTGATTGGGAAAAGGATGACTTTGGTAATTTTTATTGGGCTCATGAGTAGGGATCAAATATGGATGATAAAAAAATTGGGAAAGTGGATATAAATAATGAAATGTGTGGTGAGGTTACCTTTCATGACCTCTTATCATATCCTCTAAGGAAGAAACTAGGCCACTCACATCAAGCATCTCACTTATGAGCCTTTTCTAATTGGCTCTCTCAATAAGTGCCCACTCTCTTTTGACCTACTCTAATTCATCTCTCACCTTATGTATAAGATGACTAGGAACCTCTTGACCATATCCCATTTGTTTTTCAAGATCGAAAATATACCTCTCATAGACCAAAAGAGTTTGTTTGAAGGTGGAAATGGATTGACTTGAGAAGTGACTAAGTTGACTAGGAGTAAGATATGGAGAAGGCTGATTGTAGGACTAATAAATTTCATGAATGGGCTGATACACTTCATCTTGGGGATGTTACACTTCATGATAGGGCTGATTAAGAACTTTTTCATGTTGATAGGGAATGACACAAGCTTGAAATGTCTCACTAACTTGTGTAAAATATTACTCAACGCCCAAATTAGCCATGAAACCTCATTGAAAGAAATAACATACATAAATATATTACCAACAATATTAAAAAGGAAACATAGGATACTTGACCAATTGATCTATCGTTGGAGTCACCATTGATACTTAGGTAGATGCCTCAAAAGGCTAATTGTTGAAAGACAACACCAAAAATATTTCAAGCTCTTAGACTAAGAGTCCCACTGGGCATGCCAAAAACTAATATTACTTGGAATTTCACCCTTTGAGGAGATTCCTAATCTATCCTAATCCAAGTGTAACCTTCTTGGATCCATTATATCCACCTTGTATGGGTTAGGTCTCATCAAACACACTACCTTTTGCTCTTTGCCTCTCATAGTCAACTACAGTTGATTATGAGAGGTCCTATAGGTGTTTTTTATGGTCTAAGCCTTGTTGAAAAGAATTAAACCTTACTTAAATATCTCTACACCATATTATATTTTAATTTATTCCTTTCATTCTTGAAAATAATTCTACTATCAAGGCTATCAAGCTTAGTCCTCAAGGTGACCCTACAACCAACCGCTAGGGGCATATTTATGATCTAAAAGGCCTATAGGTGCATATTTAGTACTTGAATCATAATTTATCAACTTATCCATTTCCATTTGGTATATTTTAAACTTCATGATGTCATTCAAAACATAAGATTATGCCTTAAAACACCTTGACCTGTCAAGGTCATTTTATATCTTCAAACTCTATAGATTTTATTGCCTAAAATCAATGCATATATTGACAAGTTTGAGCCTGTAAAATACCAATCTCCATTTCTTAACTACCCTTTGTACTTTTCCAAGTCATTATATACCCACCCATATCCTTAGTCTAATGTTTGTGGGACTATTCATCTAATACATTATTATTACATGCTACTATTTCCACTAGTTATTCCCCTATCTAGGTACATTACATGGATTTGTTGTTGATCATTTAAATGAATTTAAAATATTCACAAATCAATTAAGATATATAGGAATAAACTTTGATGATGAGGTTATGGTTCTTTTGATTATGGGTTCATTGTCAGAAAGCTAAAATGGCTTGGTCATGGATATGAGTAATTATATCTCTAGTTTAAACACTTTAAAGTTTGATGATGTTATTGGTGTTATTCTTAGTGATGAAATGTGATGAAAAAACATAGGTGAGACATCAGGTAATGTTTTGACTATGAATAATATGGTAAGATAAAAGTATAAAGGAAAGGGCATAGGTAATTATGGGAAGTATAAGAAGGGTAGATCCAAATCAAGAGGAACATTGATGTGCTAGATTTGTGGGAAGAAAGGACACCTGAAGAAAGATTATTGATTTTGAAAAGGAAAACAAGGAGATGGACAACAAAATAAAAATTAAGAAGAAAATGTTGCATGTGATGTGTTACAAGATGTTTTAATCCTCTCTTTAGATAATATTAATGATTCTTGGGTGTTAGATTTAGGGGCTTCATTTCATGATACACCCCATAGGAAATGTTTTCAAGACTATGTTCAAGGTGATTTTGGATAGGTTTATTTGGGTGATGGTGAACCCTGTAAAATTGTTGCAAAGGGTAAGATATAGATAAAATTATATGATAGAAAAAATTGGTTGCTAAAATAGGTGAGGCATATCCCTGAGTTGAGAAGAAATCTAATTTTAGAAGGGTAGTTAGGAAGTGAGGGATACATAGTTACATTTGCAAAAAAATCATGAAATCTCACTAAATGCTCACTGGTAATAGAAAAAGGAGAGAAGGTAGGTAAATTATATTTATCTAATGGTAATGTTGACTCTTTTATTTTTTTATCTTCTATAGAAGCAGATATAAAATTATGGTACCACAGACTTGGGTACATGAGTTAGAAGGAGATGTAAGTTCTCCACTCGAAGAATTTGTTGATAGATTTGAAGAAGTTATATTTGGATTTTTTTAAGCATTATGTGTATGAAAAATAGAAGAGAGTCAGATTATTTAGAGTTGGGAAGATAAAGAAGGATGAAAAGTTAGAGCCTGTACATACATTGTATAGGGACTAATTCAGGTATCATCCTTTGGTGTCTCTTCTTATTATGTTACTTTTATTGGTGATGTAACTAGAAAAACTTGGGTTTATTTCATACAAAAAAAACTGTTGTTTTTTATACTTTTAATAAATGGAAAGCTTTGGTTGAAAATGAGACAAGAAATATATTGAAGTGTTCAAATCAGATAATGGAGTTGAATATTTTAGCAAGGATTTTGATAATTAATGTTCATCCCATGGGATTCATAGAGATAAGATAGTTTCAAGAACACCACAACAAAATGGTGTGTCAGAAAGGATTAATAGGACAACCATGGAGCTTGCAAAGACCATAAGATTACATGCAGGGTTACCCTTATAGTTTTGGTTAGATGTTGTGGATATTATTATTTACTTAGTAAATAGAGGGCCTTCAAGTCCTTTGGATGGTGACATTCTAGAGGAAGCATGGATAGGTAAGAAGGAAGATTATTCTTTTTTAAAGACTTTTAGTTATGAAACATTTATCCATATTGATAAAGAAAATAGAACCAAGATTGAAGCAAAATCCAAGAAATGTACTTTTATTGGATATGGAGTTAATGATTTTGGTTAATATTTATGGGATTTTGAAAATCACAAAATAATTAGGAGTAGAGATGTGATGTTCAATGAGAAGGTCATGTATAGAGATTAGTTGCATGGAAAGAAACAAGAAAATCCAAATATAGAATATGTAATACTTGATGAAATCACTAGAAATGAAATTTCAAAAGTGCTAAAAAATTGGAATGTACAACAACAAGTACTTTAAACTCCTAAAAGTGTAGTTAGAAGATCTACCAGAGTAAGTAGACTCCCTAAATGATACTCTCCTTCAATTTATTATTTATTATTGACTGATGGTGGTGATCCAAAAAGCTATGAAGAATCAATGCATGTAGAAACAAGAAAGAAATGAGAGCAAGGCATGAAAGAGGAGATAGACCCCTTGGTACATAAACAAACCTAGGATTTGGTTTAGTTACCTATAGATAAAAGAGTATTTTCAAATAAATGTGTTTATATGTTGAAGGAAGAATACGGAGGCAAAAAGAGGTACAAAGCCAAACTTGTTGTAAAGGAGTTTGCACCAAAAAAAGGTATAGATTTTGATGAAATATTTTCTCCAGTTGTTACAATGACTTCCATAAGAGCTAGCAGTAGAATATTTGCACATTGAATATTTAGAAATGAAGACTACCTTCCTTCATGGTGACTTAGAGGAGGAAATATATATGGATCAGCGACATGGATATAGATTCAAAGGTAAGGATAAAATGGTGTGCAAGTTGAAAAAGAGCTTGTGTAGCCTAAAAAAAGCTTCAAGGTAGTGGTATTTGGAATTTAACATGTTTATAATAGAAAAAGGTTATATTATATGTCATTCTAAACACTATTTTTATTTTAAGAGATTAGATCATGACATTTATATTATTTTGTTATTGTATATAGATGGCATGCTTGTTGTAGGGTCTAACGTGCATGATATAAATGAGCTCAAAATAAAACTAGCAAATTCATTTAAAATGAAGGATTTGGGTGATACAAAGAAAATCTTGGGTATGAGAATAACAAGAGATAGGAAAAATAGAAAATTAACATTGTCTCAGGAGAGTACATCAAGAAGGTGTTAGTCAGGTTCAATATGTAAGATGCAAAATGAGTGAGTACACCTTTGGGAGGTAACTTAAAATTAAGAAAGGAACAATGTCCTAAAATATAGGAAGAAATAAATTACATGTCCAAAGTTCCCTATGCTTTATTAGTTGGAAGTTTAATAAATGCTATGGTGTTCATTAGACTAGACATTGCTCATGTAATGAGAGTTGTTAGTAGGTTTATTAATAATCTAGGAAAAGAGCACTATAATGTATTCAAGGGGATTCTCAGGTACTTGAGAGAGATGACTGATAGGCAATTATGCTTTAAAGGGTTAGATGTTACCTTACAAGGATATGTTAATGTAGATATGGATGAAGATTTAGATAGTAGGAGGAGCACTATAGGTTATGTATTCACTGTTGGCGACACAATTATTAGTTTTATTTTATAATTAAAGAAGATAGTTACTTTGTCAACTATAGAGGTATAATATGTTATAGCTACAAAATCAAGGAGATGATACAGATGTAATAGTTCATGGAAGAGTTGAGGTAGAAGTGAGAATATTTTAGGTTATATAATGATAGCCAAAGTGTGATTCATTTAGCAAAGAACTCAACATTCTATTTAAGAACCAAACATATACAACTCAAGCATCATTTCATTCTTTTATTTTGGGAGGATGGTTAATTGAAGTTGGAAAAGATTCATACGAGTCAGAATCCTATAGATATGCTAACAAAGGTAGTCATAAAGGATAAGTTGGAGATTTTTTCATCTTCAATAGGTCTTTAGGGATAATAAGTAAGATGAGTAACATGTTAGGGTCAAAATTCAAAAAAACATCCAAGGAAGAAATTGTAGTAGTGGAGTTGCAGCAATCAGTCTCCAAGTGAGAGATTATTGGATGGTGGAGCCTGATCTTATTATAATGCCTAGTTCCCGATAAGGAGGGTGTGGTGGGGCAACACTATCCCCTCCCACTAAGGTCTCCATGGGGGTCTAAGGGGGTATTGACCTAATTTAGAGCTCCCATAGTGTGGGTTTAAGGGTAGTACCTGTAAAGCAAAATTTTGTCAAAAATGCATTGTAAAATATTGTAATTTTGTAGTAAATCTAGACCATTCACTATTAGGTCACATATCTAATGGTATAAATTATTTTGGTGTATTTTTTTCCTAATTTTTAACCCTCCTTTTGATATTAGCACATTATAATCATTGAGGCATATTGTGTGTGAATGAAGAGGATATTAGAGTGGATGTATTGTAGGTTTTTTCCTTCATTTGTTGGACTGAATAAGAGAAGAAATGGTTGTTTCTATATGGACATAAAACATATTGGATGAACCACATTAAATATATGTCTCTATTATGTTATGTTTTCTACATTTTATTTCTGTATTTATTTCATTAATATTGCTCTACATTCAATATTCTTAACACATGGAATGTTAATATCCTTTGTGTTGCATGATGTTTTTTGTTATTTTTATGATATGATGGTATATGCTAGTGTTAGGAGATGAACATCCTTAGTTAGCATTTTGATGTTGATTTATCTATTTCTCTATTTGATGCTAGAGGATAGTTTAGGAGGTGTATGTCCTAAACCAATCATAGAAATAGTTAGTATGACTCAATGTGTATGCCAGGAGATGCATGTTCTACATAGAGAGTCTTGTTTTTTTTCCAATGTTTTGCCTCAATTGTGCTTACAATATCTTGGGTATGCCCTAGATATGGGGATAATGTAGTCAAATATTTTTTTCAGTGCCATATTGATGTTTGGACTTGGATAACTCGAAGTTTGCTTTGGTAAATGAAATTATACATCATAAGTATGAATAACCTATAATAACAATATATTTCAATTATGAATGGACTAGTTCAAAGGTGAATATTTACAAATAAATATAATGATAAAAAATAAAAAAACCAAAGTTTCAAGAATTTACCTTTGAACAAAAAAGAAACCAAAGAAAAACAAAAAGAGGTTTTAAGTAAAAAATGTAACCAACTCAAAATCAAGATATGAATCATCAAGACTTAAGTAAGAACAATAATGTACCAAAGAATCAACAAGAAATAAAACAATTCAAATACAAACATAAATAATTGAAGACCAAGTTTAGGCCAAACTCAAAAGGATGTTAAAATTTATTTAAACACAACACACAAAATAAGCTAACAACCCAATAAGAAAAAACATATAAAAACACAAAATAATAAGATAAAGCAATCAATCAATATGCATGTCTATGAAGCTAAACAAATAGAAATACTAAAATAATGGTTAATCACAATGTTATTATAGATAGAAAACAAATTTTTCATGTATGCATAATAGAGGTGTTATTCTTAATGACAAGGTGACCCATAAGCTAGGTAACAATGACACCGGTACAATAACACAAGGTCGATGAGTACAAGGTTGCCCCCAAGTAAAAATGACATAAATAAGATGAAAAAATTATCCCTAGACTATAGGAGACAACAAGATAAAACAAAAAAATGGGAGAATAAAATAAAAACAAGGGGTATCCAAGCTGACTCTAGATCCACTAGGCAAGTAGATGTTACCTACATAGTTCTATGGATGCAAGATCCAACATAAACTTCAAGCCAAATGTAGTTCTTAAATGATATGGGATAGAATAAAATTATGAGTTAGAAAACATGATTGATGTGTAGATAAAAATAATGAAAAATCACTCACAAAATGGTTAGAGCGTAATAAAATCTAAGTGGTTATTAGTGTATCAAAATTGAATACATAATACTCACAACATGACGTCAAAAAATGGAAAAAATGTATGACTAAGGCCAATAAGGATGGGTAAAATAAATGACAAGTGGTTACTCCTGAGAGAGTTAGGAGTCCCAGGATCCTTAAGGATAAGAAGTGGTCAAAAAAGATAGGAAGGTATAACTAAGCTAACTTGAGATACCCCATGTATCCAAGTGTTACTTACATAGTTTGTGCGGACCTTAGGCTGATGTAGTTCTCCCAAAATTGGGAGTAAAAATACCAAGGTGGTCTAAAAATAAAACTGAAGAGAAACGATGATCCATCCCAAAAAAATTGGATGTATTTATGTCTTATGAGGAAATTCTAAGCCAATTTTCATGATTTTGTGATTTTTAAGATTTTCTAGATCTCTTACAAATGTTTTTTGGAATTTTCTTAGTGTCTCAACATAATAGATAATGATGAGATATCAAATATTTCAACTCAAAAAATGGTGAGAGCATGGCTTAGGTTGCTCACAAAATAGCAAGATCATTTAGGATCATAATGACCCACAATAAAAGAATAGAATTGATGATCAGAATAAGAAATGAGACCCACCTAGAAGATGACATGACTTTATAACTCCCATGGATATTTTAAACCTATCTTCATGAATTGGAAATATTTTTGGTCTTTTGTTGTTATCATTTTCTAGTGTTTTTTGTGTTTTTGGGATAAGTAATGGAAACACAATATAAACAAAGGTATAGGGAACCATTTTTCCAAGGAGATACGCTTCCACATGTAAGATTTCAAATGACATATAAATTGGTTGAAATGGGTTACATGAAGGTGAAAAAATTACCATATTAAGGTAGCAATAAATTCCAATCAGCATATAAATTAGAATAAAATAGTGCACAATGTAAAAGAAGTCCAAACAACCATCAAGCAGGCAAAAACCATGTGTTGACATACCCCAATACACTTATCTACAAAAGAAGTTGTGGATACTTATCAAGTTAAATTATTGTTTTCAATAGGATATTCACCCTTTTAAGAGATGCATAATCTCTCCTCATCCAAGTGGCACAATGGAAACACCTCTAGGCTTGTGGGTAGCCTAAGGATGAGGTGAATCTCTAGATAGGGCTAGCTCCCTTAATGTACCACTTTGAATCACAACTACACTTAAATTTGGGGGGGTGAAAAGGGAGAGATATAACTGAAATAAAACTAACTTAAGGGACGTGATACACCAAAATGAATGATGACTTCCAACTATTAGCATGTTACACATGAAATCAAGGGACAAACTAAACATACACTTCTCTAATCTGCATCTTCTCACATCAATGTTACATTATGAGGTTATTGATAAATGTGTAAATATAGGAGGAATAGATAAGAGGCCTTGAATTGTACTAATGAAAATACTAACTCAGTCAATCCTTGACATTTCCTAGAACACTTCACATGCCCTACAAGAAGAAGCTTTTCAACTTCAAATAGGATGCAAGAATGAGACAACATGCTAAGGAATCCATAATCTTCACTAAGAAAGATCCAAAATTAATTTGAAACACACTAATAATATTCATGAATAGGTAAGAATTAGTAGTATTATTGATCAAATGGTATGCAATTGAGCAGGTCTTCACCATAATTAGGTGGAACATGAGTTACAATGGCCAAAATGGCTAGTTCTTATTGAACTTGAGAGAGAGAAGAAGAGAGAATTAAAAGGGTCACAAGGACACTTTTAAAGATGAAATAATTAGTTGATTTTGAATGAGAAGAGGATATGGGATGAATCATGCAATTTTAAGAAGCCCAAGTGTCCATACAAGTCATCAAACTCTTATAAAGTGACATAAAATCCTCTTAACTGGCTCAGAAAAACTACCTACATGATTTAAGATTATTGAATGCCTCATAAATGAATAATAAATTTTAAAATTATTGTAATGAATTTTAAGGTTTTTATTCATGCCTCTCCATGCATTGGTTGCAGGCCTAGTCCACTAGAATCATCTAAAAAGGAGCTATCATCATCTACAGTCTAGAAAACCTTTCCTCCATGCACCTTGCACACTTGTCTTCAAAATTTGCATCATTTTATGATTAAAATCCATGGGATGGAGTGTATGAAACCTATCAATACCCTACATGGGCTTATAATCATCAAGGACACCTTAAAATCACCTCACTTGAAGATATTCACCCTTCTCACTAGCTTGTCCAATATGCTAGTTTTGACTAGCTGATATGAAACACCTAGTTGGACACTTACGATTTTATCTAAATAATTAAATGTATATGAGGGGTTATTAAAATTCCATATATTACCCCCAAATTTTGTTTCACCTTTAGACTCCTATAACCTTCAAAACATAAAAAATGGTCAAAAATGCCTTATTCTACACCTTTTTTGTACAAGTTCATATAGAAAAAAGTAGTTGAGTGATCTTTAGTGAGTCCTCTACAATTTCAAATAACTTTCATGACCAAAATATTCCATTATAATTCATCTCTAACTTCATTTCTCCAATCGGGTCTTGACTAAGGGTTTGCAAGGGTTTTAGGCTTATTTTGACTCATAAGCTTTGTTCATAGATATTTGACATCCAAATTTCAAAAAAAATCCACAAACATGTCCTTTAATATCCCTAATAACCTCCCCAAACTCCTTTGGCTTATATACAAGGCCTCATGGAAGATATGAGCATTTGAAGTTGACTTATTGAGCTTTTTTTCTTGTTCCTTATAGGTCTGAGTTGGTTTTGGGCTCAAAAAGGGACTTCATGATGTTTAATTTTCATACCAAAATTTTTAAAACTTATATTTTAACCTGATAACCATTTTAAAATATAATATAAAGCTTTATTAAGGGTAAAAAATAAAATGACCTATCATTTAAAGAATAGGCCTAACCATGTCAAGTAGGCTTGAGTTGTCCTTAAAGATCAAAATGGATTTTTGATGGTTACCCTATATAAAAATATATTTAACATCTCTTATATATTCCCTCAAAAAAAATTCAACTGATTTGAGATCTTACCTCATGATAAAAATGGTTTTGACCTCTCAGTTGGGCACTAGGCCAAAACTTGCCTAGTAGGCTTGACTGTAACCCTAAGGTTTTAGACCTCCTTAATGAAATTACTTATTATATAATTGATTTCACATGTTTTATTTGGTATATTTTAACCTCTCACATATTTTTTGAAGGTCTACTCAGATCCCTACCTCATCTTATCACCATTCTTCCCCAAAATTGACAGTTTGCATTCTAGGGAAGTGCCCTCTATTTGAGACAAAATAGAGGGAACTTACCCTATTTATATAGACAAAACAAGAATTTTATAGGTTTATATAACTTATAAGTATTATATTTATAAAAAATGGGCTCTTGATCATTTCATTTGATCCCTCAAAAGCATAAAAACTAAGGCAGATTGCTAGAAGAGTGACTGTGTATAGGGTTTCTTCAAATATGACTATGTATGCTTGCTTTTGGGATCCTTTATCTGGTTATTTTAAAATATAAATATATTATAAACAATATAATTTTATTGATATATAATTACCAATATCCATTCATCATTACTCCATCCTTCTATTTTACTTCCCTATATAACTACCTAGGTAGGACTGAGTGTCACTTGACTGTGTTTTTCCTTAGTGAGGATACCTATAGGTGTAGGTTGAATTTTTAGGATTTTTAAAATTCTATAATACCATTATTAAATCCTATAAGTTAATTTATTATCTTTATTGGACATTTTTTCACCATGTATAGGCTCAACCCTCACTTATTCACCATATTTTGATCATTATTTGTCTTAGTCATTTATAATGGTTATAGGTGTACTTAGCATCCTAAGGAGTATGTATAGGATTTTTCATCATGTTAAGGTATTATTTAGTTTATCACAATATATTTCATCATGTTAACCATGATTTTTCCCCTCCCATGCACTTAAAAATCTTCAAACTGGGCTCTTTCTGCCTACTAACTGAGATACTCTACCCTTTTGACTTGTAGGTGTGTGTGAGCTTCTACTTAGGTTAGTCATGGTGTTAATATACTCTCCATGAACCCCCTTAGGTCAAAAAAACATTCTTGAGATCTCAATTAACCTAAAATTCTTAGAACACCACTTGAACATCAATTTTAGGCCACTATTTTATACCCTATTTTAGGTCATCATTTCCTCAGTGTACGAACTGTAGGTGACCATAGGACTTGTATAGCCATGTATCAACCTCCCTTGATGGAATTCATGAAATTTTTGTGTCATTAAATAAATTTAACCATTTAAAACATGAAATTATGCTTCATTTTCTTTCTACGATATCAAAATCCATTTAAGACTAAAAACTTGTAGATGATATTGTAGGTTTTTAGTGCATAATTGGGCAACTTTGAGGCCCCAAACAATCAAGTTTCACCAATATTATGCCCTAAAAACTCTATAATGGTATTTTAATATATTAGGAATAAAATATTTATCCATTTATAAGCATGATAAATCTTTTAATCTATGTTTCATGCTTTCCCCAAAACCCATAGGTGCTCTATTTTGCCCATTTAGGGATAAGGGGCCTAAAACACACAATCATGCATTTTAGAAGTGATTCTAAACCTTGTTTAGAAATATCATACTAAAATTAAGTATAACATGATCTTATCATCACATAAATACTTCAATTAGGTCTTTAAATTATGTACAACCTCTCTTATATGGTTCCTTAGACTCTCTAACAAGGCCACCTATAGGTAGGCATTTTTCACACATGCAATAAGTCTAAGTTTAGGTAATGAGCATGTTTTATGACTTCTTATGAGTATTAAAATATTGTAAAAACCTACCAATGGACTATTCAAATTATAAAATACTTTTAATATCTTTAAAACCTCTTTCCACCATGATGAATATTGTAAAGGTAGCTGTAGGTAAGCATGTTCATGGTTGCCTAACTAGAAAATGTTGCATATGACTATAATTCAAATTTTCTTATATCATATGGAATATTTATCACCAATTAATGATTAAAAAGGATAAATAAAGACTTAAAAACCTTCAACACACCTATATGGACATGCCATATATGTTTCAAACATGTGATTTTCCAAGACTGACTATGTGTGACAGTGATAGGGTAAATAAGCTATATGATCCTTGTGAAAGTAATCTCATGAAGTATTATTTGGAGAATGAAATATTAAGGTGAATGGATATAAATATAAATTTTTAAACATGTAAATTAACTTGACACAACCCTTTGAAACCATGAACAAGCATGAAGTTCCTGAAAATGGTGAAAATCACCTACAACTCAGAAAGGTGTATCTTCTTACAACTTTAAGCTGCTTGACTCATCCAAACACCTTGAAACATGAAAAAAATCATGGGAAAAATTTTATAAGTTATTAAACATCATATATAGTCAAAATCACTAAATTTTTTGTACGTATTTGACCAAAATAGATCAAAACCTAGAGGGTACATGAAATAGCTAGAAGAAAAGTACAGTCAACTTCATGAAGATGGTTCATGAAGCACAAGAACCATTATTAAAAATATTTATATTGAAATTAATGTCTATGAGTTTATTAAAACTTCCCAAAATCATTTGTTCAAAAACCTCCTAAACTGTCCATACTAAGCACAAACCTAGAGGTCACTTCTATATGCCTAAAAAGGCAAAAAAGAAGCATAATGGTTTTGGATTTAAAATGGAAATTTAAAAGGAAAAAAAACATATATATTGGTTTCATTAATGTTAATATGCCTTCCATGATCTTTTCCCATGTGTCACACTTCCCCATGAGCCATACAAGTGCATAATGCTCTCTTTTTCAATTGGATTCTTGAATTTTAGTTTAAAAACCTAAAAGATTCTGATGTAACTGACATATCTAATAGATAAACTTACTTATTATATTATTGGAATGAAAAAAGGACATTTTACACCTTTTTAAATGTGTCACTTGCATTTATGACCCTTAAAAGCCCACTAAATGACCCAAAATGACAAATTGACTAATATGACTAAGACCAAGGCTAGGATGGCATTAAATGACATCAAATAACATATAATACACCCAATTAAAATATATTAGACCCCATAAAACATTTAAAACTCATTTTTTTACCTATAGGGCTCCCAATTTGACCTAAAAGTCAAATTTGGTCAACGAATTGGTGACGAATAGGGGTAGTATGCCTGCTATACTAACTAGACCAGTAGCCTTATCAGTCCATTGGGTTTAGGAGTCAACTAAATTATAATACAAAAAATAATATTTTGACCATAACTACAATCTTTTATCAAGATAAGCCCAATGGCTACCTCAAACACACAAAATAAAAGACACACAAAGCAAAATCAAACACGCATGTGCTTCATAAGCACTTATGGAACACACACCAAACTAAATAAACTAACTCAAATACTAACTAGCATAAGATGATAACTCCCTCTTAAGTTTGAAACTCTTCTTATTTCATGACATGAAGGATTTAGTGAGACATGTAGCCTTTTGTCTTTTAGCATTGATGCCTCCAAATTTTTCATGATGTTTTCCAACTTTATTGGCATAATGTTCATTGAAAACTAGGTAGCTTCAAATAGGTTGTATATATAAATTAAATCTTCTTGCATCCAAATAGCCTCAACCTTCTCATGTGGATCTTCAATTGCAACCTCATTCTTGATTTCCATAGGGTTCTCAATAAGATTGGGTTTCTTCTTAGTTGTAAGTTATTATAGCTCATCAAGGAGCTTTGAATACTCTATCCAATATTGATCATTGTCTTCCATGGAATATTCTTTCTTCACTTTTTCATGTACTTGACCCTCAACTTGGCAAATCTCTTCAAGCTCTTGAAATAACTTAATTTGCTACTACCAATCATCCTTATCTTCTTTATCATCTAAAACCACTACCTCTTCAATCTTATCTTCTTGATGTGTGATGTCATCAAGTTGATGTTATTCAATATATAATGCATCTGATGGTGATTTAAAATCAGGTTGATTTATTGGGTCATCTTCAAGAACAACATCTTGCACATTAGTCTCAAGAAAGTTTTCCAAGGTTGCAACCTCTATGGGATAGATTTGAAATTGTTATCCATCCATAGTAGCACATTCATCCTCATACTTGAGATGACCATCCACACTATTTTTATTAGATGTAGGGTATTCTTTAGCGGCTTCAATATTTTCTATCTCCTTCTTCTTCATGGTGATGCCAAAACTAGGCATCTTGAAATCATGTGACCTAGCCCAATGAGACTACTAAGGAGGTATGTTTTATTCAAACAAGAATTCTCTTTCCTTATCAACCAACTTCTCTTCTTTAGGTTACCATTCAATATGTCCATCAATTCAAAGGTTTATGGGGTGAGGACAAGATTAAATAGTTAGTGGAGGTGGCACAAAGAACTCAAAATCATATTGAGAGTGAAATGTAAGGGGCTCTTTTGGAAGCTCTTGAGGAAGGAGAGGCAGACATTGGGATAAAACAACTTGATTTTCTTCCTTCCAATTGAAAATCACTTCATTTATATCTGATTTAATTTGAGGATTATCTTGATAAATGGTGGATGGGGTGTGTTTAGGCATAGGATCTTCTTTTGGGTCTAAACCTTCCATCACACCTTGACTTAGCAATTTCATCTTTGCTTCTAACTCTTTAATCTACGTGGCTAGATTCTCTAGTAAAAGTATCTATTGAGGTTCATAGGAATCATCATGAATATGAGGAGTAAAATATTATTGACATGGAACACAATAATCTTCTTGAGGAAGGGTGGGAGGGACTTGCAAAGGACCAAATTCATTCTCAACTTCGCACTCCTTATCAAGACTTTTCTCTTATTTATTTCCCCATGAATCCACTATCTTATTCCAGATTAGGATGTTAGGATTATGAGTCTTTTATTTAGGTGGTGATGCAATTTTAGGAGTGTTTTAATTGTTCAAGGAACTTTTAATCTCCATAGGCTTGGATTTTCCACCTTGTCTTTAACTTGGAATCTCATATATAGGGGTCACTACTTGAGATGGGGATGCAATGTGAGAGGGAAATGTGGGATTGAACTCCACTTATTTGTATGATAACATGGACTATTTCATATGCATATTGTCCAACTCAATTTTCCTATCAAGATCAGCATCAAAAACAAGGTTTCTCCTTTCAACTCTCTCTTCTAAATGATGGGGAAAAAGATGACTTTGATTTACTTGATTGGACTCATGAGTAGGGATCAAATATGGTTGATAGGAAAATTAGGGAAGTTAATATAAATGTTTATAGGTTTAGTTATGTTTCCTTTTATGAACTCTTAGCCTATCCTCTAAGGAAGAAACTAGGCCACTCACATCAAGCATCTCACTTGTGAGCCTTTGCTAATTAAATCTCTCAATAGGTACCCACCCTCTTTTAAACAACTCTAATGCATCTCTCACCATATTAATAATATTATTAGGAACCTATTTACCACATCCCATTAGAGTATCAAGCTCCAACATGTACCTCTCATATCCCAAAAGTGGTTGCTTGAAGGTGGAAATGGATGGAGTTGAGAAGTGGCTAGGTTGACTAGGATAATCAAGATATTGAGGAGGCTAGCTATAGGACTAATATAAATAATGACAATTCTGGATATAGTGTTTATAATTATCATTATGGGGTTGTGAATTGTCATTAAAATATTGGTAATAATCATACCAAGACTAATTAATAACTTGCTCTTATTGATAGGTAATGGCATAAGCTTTAAATGTCTCACCAACTTGAGTAAGACAAATCTCAACACCAAAATTATCCATAAAACCTCAATTAAAGAAATAACACAAAGAAAAAGTTTAAAAATAATATTCAAAAGGAAACCTAGGTTGGTTGACCAGCTGATGTATCTTTAGAGTCACTATTGATGCTTTGATAGATTCCTTTAAAGGATGATTGTTGAGAGACAACACCAAAAATCTCTCAACTTTTTGGATCAAGAATCCCACTAGGTGTGCCAAAAACTATTGTAACTTGTATTTTCACCCTTTTAATATATTTATAATCTCTCCTCATCCAATTATCACAATGGAAACACCTCTAGGCTTGTGGGTAGCCTAAGGATGACATGAATCTTTAGATAGGGTTAGCTCCCTTGATGTACCACTTTGGATCATAACTACACTTAATTTTTTTGGGGGGGTGAAAATGGAGAGATATAACTAAAATAAACTAACCTAAGGGAGTGATACACCAAAATTGATGATGAATTCCAACCAACAACATGTTACACATGAAATCAAGGGACAAACTGAACATACACTTTTCCAATCTGCATCTTCTCACATCAATGTTACATTATGAGGTTATGGATAATGTGAAAATATAGGAGGAATATACAAGATTCCTTAAATGTAACTAATGAAAATAATAACTCACTCAATCCTTGACATTTCCTAGAACACTTCACATG
The DNA here is from genome assembly GCA_037957365.1 of Torreya grandis. Classification (NCBI taxonomy): domain Eukaryota; kingdom Viridiplantae; phylum Streptophyta; class Pinopsida; order Cupressales; family Taxaceae; genus Torreya; species Torreya grandis. The sequence goes on along the minus strand of JARHVA010002254.1, from coordinate 2,226,125 downwards.
TCCTGCAAGAAGAAGCTTTCCAACTGCAAATAGGATGCAAGAATGAGATAACATGCCAAGGAATCCATAGTCTTCACTAAGAAATATCCAAAATTCAAGTGAAAAACACTAATAAAAATAATTAAGAGATAAAAATCAGTATTATTATTGATAAAACTATATATATTTGAGCAAGACTTCACCATACTTAGGTGGAACATGATTTACAATGTCCAAAATGGCTAGTTCTTATAGAACTTGAGAGAGAGAGAGGAGAAGAGATAAGTTCAAGGGTCATAAGGACACTTATAAATCTAAGAGAATAAATTAATTTTGAATTATAAGAGGATATTGGATGAACCATGAAATTTTAGGAAGCCCAAGTGTCCATCTATGTCATCAAACTCTTGTAAAGCGGCATAAAATCCTCTTAACTAGCTCAAAAAAATTGCCTTTATGACTTGAGATTATTAAACACATCATAACTAAATAAGAATATTTAAAATTATTTTAATGTTAAAGGTTTAAATAATTCCTCTCCATTCATTAGTTGTAGTCCTGGTCCTTTGAAATTATCTAGAAAGGATCTATCATCATTTGCAGTCCAAAAAACCTTTCCTCCATGCACCTTGCACACTTAGCTTCAAAATTGGCATTATTTTCTAATATAAATCCATGATAAGGAGTGTATTAAATATTTAAATACCATCCATTACCTTATAATAATTAGGGACACCTTAAAATCACCTCACTTGAAGATCTTCACCCCTTTCACTAGTTTGTCTAATATGCCAATTTTGACTGGCTGAGATGAAGCACTTAGTTTGGATACTTATTATTTCATATGAAGAATTAAATTTACATGGGGGGTTATTAAAATTCCATATCTTCCCACCAAATTTTATTTCACCTTTATAATCCTCCTAGAACCTTTAAAACATAAAAAATGGTTTAAAACACCATGTTCTGCACCCTATCTATACAAGTCCATACAACCAAAAATTATGCGAGGTGGCCTCAATGAGTCATATGAAAGTTTTAATAACTTTCATAAGAACACTATTCCATTAGAATACATCTCCATCTTCATTTCTCCAATTAGGTCTTGACTGAGGGTTTGCAAGGGTTTTAGGCCTATTTTGAATCTTATGATTTGTTCATAAAGATCAAACATCCAACTTGAAAAAAAATACACAAAAATTTCCTTCAAGACCCCTACTAACCTCCCCAAACTCCTTTGGCTTCCATGCAAGGCCTCATGGAAGATATGAGCATTTGAATTTGACCTATCATGCTTGTTTTCTTATTCCTTATATGTCTAAGTTGGTTTTGGGCTCAAAAAAGGACTTCTTGATGTTTCCTATACATACCACTTATATTTTGACCTCATAACCATTCCAAAATATATTATAAATCATGGTTAAGGGTAAAAAATAAAATGACCCATCATTTGAAGATTAGGATTAATCATGTCAAGTAGGCGTGAGTTGTCCTTGAAGCTCAAAATGGATTTTTTATGGTTCCCCTACATCCAAATAGATTTAAAATATCTTATATATTCTCTCAAACATGTTTAAACTGATTGGAGATTTTACCTCATTCAAAAATGGTTTTGACCTCTCATTTGGGCACTAGGCAAAAACTTGCCTAGTAGGCTTGACTGTAACCCTAAGGGTTTAGGCCTCCTTGATGAAATTAATTATTCTCTACTTTATTTCCCATGTTTTATTAGGTAAAATAAACCTCTAATATATTTTTGGAAGGTTTACTCAGCGTTCTACCTCTTATTATCAGCATTCTTCCCCAAAACTGATAATTTATATTCTAGGGAAGTGCCCTCTGTCTGAGACAAAATAGAGGGCACTTCCCCTTTTATATAGACAAAAAAAGAATTGGATAAGTTTCTCCAACTTATAAGGATGATCTGTATAAAAAAATGGGCTCTTTATCATTTCATTTTATCCCTCAAAAGTATAAAAAACTAAGGTAGATTGTTAGAAGAGTGATTGTGTACAGGGTTTCTTCAAATCTAATTATGTATGCTTGCTTTTGGGATCCTTTATTTAGTTATTTTCAACTCTAAATATATTATCAACACTACCATGGTATTTATATATAATTACCAATATCCATTCATCATTACTCCATCCTTATATTTTACTTCCCTATACAACTGCCTAGGTAGGACTGAGTATCACTTGACTGTGTTTTTCCTTAGAGAAGATACTTGTAGGTGTAGGTTGCATTGTTAGGATTTTTAAAATGTTATAATACCCTTTTTAAAGCCTCTAAGTTCATTTATTATCTTTCTTGGACCGTTTTTCACCCTGTATAGGCTCAACACTCACTCATGCACCATATTTTGCTCATTGTTTATCATAGTCATTTACAACGGCTATAGGTGTACTTAGGGTCCTAAGGAGTATATATAGGATTTTTCATCACATTAAGGGATTATGGAGGTGATAAAAAGATATTTCATAATTTTAACCATGATTTTTACCCTCCCATGTACTTTAAAATCATCAAACTAGGTTCTTTCTACCTACTGACTGAGATACTATACGCTTTTGACCTATATGTGTGTGTGAGCTTGTAATGAGCTTAGTCATGGTGTGAACATACTCTATATAAACCCAATTAGGTCAAAAAAACATGATTGAACTTGAAATTAACCTAAAATTCTTATAACACCACTTGAACATCAATTTTGGGCCACTATTTTATACCCTACTGTAGGTCATCATTTCCTCAGTGTATAGACTATTGGTGACCATAGGACTTGCATAGCCATGTATCAACCTCCCTTTATGGCCTTCATACCATTTTTGTGTCATTAAACCAATTGAACCATTATAAACATGAAATTATGCTTCATTTTATTTATAGGATATCTAAATCCATTTAAGACTCAAAACCTGTAGATGTTATTGTAGGTTTTTAGTGCATAATTGGGCAACTTTGAGGCCCCAAACAGTCAAGCTTCATCAACCTTATGCCCTATAAAATTTTAAATGGTATTGTGCTATATTATTAATATAATATTTATCAATTTATAATCATTATAATTCTTTGAAGGTATGTTTCATGCTATCCCCAAAACCCATAGGTGCTCTGTTTTGCCCATTTAGGGATAAGGGGACTAAAACACACAGTCATGCATTTTAGAAGTGATTTTAAACCTTGTTTAGCAATCTCATTCACAAATTAAATATGTAATTCTCTCAAAATCACCTCAATAATTCAATTAGGGCTTAAAATAATGTACAACCTCTCTTATATGGCTCCTTAGACTCTCTGATAAGGCCACTTATAGGTAAGCATTTTTCACACAAGCAGTAAGTCTGAGTTTGTGAATTGAGCATGTTTTATGACTTCTTATGAGTCTTAAACTCTTATAAAAAATTTACAATGGACTCTTTAAATTTTATAATACTTTTCATAGCTTTAAAACCTCTTTCCAACATTATAAATTCTATAAAGGCAACTATAGGTAACCATGTTCATGGTTGCCTAACTAGAAAATATTGCATATGACTATAATTCCACTTTTATTACATCATATGGAAGATTGATCACAAATTAATGATAATAAAGGATACATAAATACTTAAAAACATTAAACATACCTATATGTAAATACCATATAGGTTTCAAACATGTGATTTTCCAAGACTGACTGTGTGTGATAGTGATAGGGTAATTAAGCTACATGATCCTTATGAAAGAAATATCATGAATTATGCTTTGGAGAATTAAATTTTAAGGTGAATGGAGATAAATATCACTTTTTAAAAATTTAAATTAACTTAACACAACCCCCTAAAACCATGAACAAGCATGAAGTTCTTGAAATTGGTAAAAACTACTTGCAACTTAGAAAGGTGTATCTTCTTACAAATTTGAGCTACTTGACTCATCCAAACACCTTTAAACATGAAAAATATAATGTAAAACATATGAAAAATTATAAAAAAAATCCTCTTTATTCAACATAACTAATTGTTTATTATGTATTTGACCAAAATGGAGCAAAACCTATAGGGTGCATGAAAGAGCTAGCAAAAAAGTATAACCAACTTCATGAGGATGGTTCATGAAGTACAGGCCACCAAAATTCAAAATATTTATATGTAAATTAAGGTATATAAATGTTATATAACCTCCCAAAATCATCTATCTTGAAACCTCTTGAGCTATCTATACTAAGCACAAACCTAGAGGTCACTTCTATATGCCTAGAAATGCAAAAAAGAAGTAGAATGATTTTGAATTTAAAATGAAAATTAAAAATTAAAAAAACATATATATTAGTTTTAGGAAGTTTAATATGCATTACATGATCTTTTCCCATGTGTCACAATTCCCCATGAGCCGTACAAGTGCCAAATGCTCTCTTTTTTAGTTGGATTCTTGAATTTCAATTAAACAACCTGTAATATTTTGATGTAAATAACATCCTTGAAAATTAAGATAAATTATTGGATTATTTTAATTATAAAATTACATTTTTTAACCTTTTCAAATGTTTCACTTACATTTATGACCCTTAAAAGCCCACTAAATGACCCAAAATGACAAATTGACTAATATGACTAAGACCAAGGCTAGGATGGCATTAAATGACATAAAATAACATAAAATACACCAAATTAAAATATATTAAACCATTTAAAACTCATTTTTTTACTTATATGGGTCCCAATTTGACCTAAAAGTCAAATTTGGTCAATAATTGCCTCGTAGAATAGTCCTTGATTGTGTGCATAATTCTAGTGAATCATAATTAGGATCATAATCAATGAGGGGAAAAAAATTAAAATATTACAAGTGAAATTAATATTGGTGTAGGTATATTGGAATATAAATGGTCTAGGTTACAATGATTCAAGGTACAACATTCCAAGTTACAATAGTCTAGGTTACAATAGTCCAGGGTACAATGGTCCAAGTTACAATGGTCTAAGGTACAAGTATGAAGGAAAAATAAGTAAATTTGGAAAAATGTGCCCCCAATTAAGGTATTTTAAATATAATGGTTAAAAAATTTGTCAAGTATATAAATACTTGAGATGTAAAATGTTCATTGGTTATGGGAGCTCTTTGCCTTTTAGAGTAGCTAATATATATGCCCCAAAACCATAGTTTGTTGTAACTACATATGGGCCTAGAAGTTGAGCTAAAATTTAACCTTATTCTTGCATTCATCATTGGTATTCTTTTGATTTTATTTTATCACCAAGTTTCCAACTTCAAACTCCTGAGGGAGAATGTGTTTGTTATAGTTGTAATGTAACCTATTTTGATATTGTCTAGGGCAGCTAAATGCTTAACATTAATAAGTTATAGCTCTTGTAACCTATAAATTATATAGTCTTAATCATCAATAATGTGATACAAAGATACCCATAATGAGGGTAGCTTGATCTCAACAAAAATAATAGCCTATGTAGCATAAACTAGGGAATATGGGGTGGCTCTTTTAGGGGTGCAATTACTAGTACATAGGCCAAAAGGGTAGGAAATATTTGGAAGTGCTAATTACATCCATCATCATTAAAAATATTCTTAAATATTATGATAATGGTTTTTTTGGATGCTTTAGCTTTACCATTGCCTTGTAGGTTGTATGGTGTGGATTTTTTGTGTTTAATTTTAAATAAGGTATAGAGGAATTTAATGTCTTTTTTCACAAATGAACCACCATTATTAGATATGGTTCAAGTGGGTATACCATAATTATAGATGATATGGTAATTCATAAAATTGGTGATTTGGTTCCTAGTTATGTAACTGAGAGGAATGGCCTCAATCCACTTAGTAAAATACTATGTAGCAGTAAGAATGTGTTTATGACCATTAGAGGATGTTGGGTTTATTTTCTTAATGAGATTAAAACCTCATGTATAAAATGGCCATGATGTAGTAATAAAATTTAGTAGTAATGAATGTGCATGTATTACATTACCATTTTTTTGGTAGGCAACACACCTTTTGCCATATTTGAAAGCATCTATCTCCATCTTGGGATAGTAGCATATTGTTCTTAGGAATTTCTTGGCAAGGACTATACCATTGGTGTGAGCCCCACACATTCCTTCATGGACCTCTTTAATCGATAATGTGGATTCTCCTAAAGATCAACAATGAAGAATCATTCCATCATAGCCCTATGATAAAGAGTGTTTCCAAGGAGGGTATAATGGACTAGGCGATGAAGGAAAAGTTTCTAGTGATTTTTGAAATTTTGGGAGGAAGAACTTGGTTATGAAAATAGTTATAAATATTTTGGTACCAAGGAGGTTTAGTTGGGAGATTAGGACCAACAATAATACAAAACATCTCTAAATCTAGGTATACATGAGTAGGTTGTATAAGGTTTTCAATGAGAAACTAATACTCTTTAACATTGTTAGTGACTTGTACCATGAACCCAATTGTTGTTATTACATTAGATGATTAGTTATTGATCCATGGTACCTATTGAAATTGTAATGACCTAAAATATGGATTGAGATTGTCTACACCATGTTTTTAGGGCACAAAAATTTCATATGTATTATAATACTAGTTTTTAGTCTGATTAATGATTAACTAAGAGTCCCCAAAAACTATTAACTATTGGATATCTCATTTCATTACCAAATGAAGTCCTACAATAAGGACTTCATATTAAGCCATGTTGTTGGTTGAGTTGAAGTTGTTATGAAATGCTTTGGGGGTGAGGTCCCCTTATGGTGTAAATAGTAAAATTACAGCTATAGATCCATGAGATGTGAATGATCCATCAAAATATAATTTCCATTATTAATATTCATGATCCACTTCCTCTATCATCATGTTAGAGTTGTCTAGAAAGTCAAATGTAAGTGGCTCACTATCTATGATAGGAGCTTCAACAAGTTGATCTGTGATGACTTGTCCCTTAATAGATTTTTTATTATGGTACTCACCATCAAATTCACTTAATATCATAATCCATTTATCCATGTGTCTTATAAGAGTAGCTTTAGACAATAAGTACTTGAGAGGGTCCACCTTAACAATGATAATAGTCATATTGTCCAACATGTAGTGCCATAACATTTGGGAAGCAAACACCATTGTAAAATAAGATTTCTAGTAGATGAATAGTTATTCTCATATTTTATGAGTGTTTGGCTTAGATATTATACTACATATTCTTTACCTCATTCATCATGTTGGGCCAAGAGTGCCCCTAGTGCATGTTTTGTTGTTGATATGTAAAGAAGCAATGGATTTTTAGGTGTTGGCAGTCTCAATACTAGTGGGTTGGCCTGGTATGTCTTATGTTTTGTAAATTATTTTTTACATTTAATATCTCACTAAAATGTGACACATTTCTTCAAAAGGTGCATAAAAAGATGGCACTTGTCTACTAGCTATGATATGAACCTATGAATAGATTAGATTTTGCCTTGTAGGTTATGGATATGTTTCATATTAGAAGGTGGAGTCATTTCCACAATGGCTTTGACCTTAGAGATATACACTTCAATCCCTCTTTGTGATACAATAAATCCTATTATTTTTCCTAAAATAATGCTAAAGACACATTTTTTAGGATTGAGATGAACCTCATATTCATGAAGTATCTTAAACATTCTTTGTAGAACGTTAGGATGTTTGACATAGGTTCTTGATTTTGAAAATATGTCATCAGCATAATCCTCAACTATATCATTCATCATGTCATGAAATATGACATTCATGGAACATTTATAAGTGGCACTAGCATTATTCAAGCCAAAATGCATGACTTGGTAACAAAATCTTCCCCATGGTGTGGTGAACATAGTCTTGTGTTGGTCCTCTATTGTTATATTGATCTGGTCATACTTGGAGAATATATCTATGAGGTATAACATCTCATACCTATAATTAAGTTGATAATCATGTCGATGTTTAGTAGAGGGAAATCATCCTTAGGACACGCTTTATTGATGTCTCTAAAATTAGTACATAAATGTACACTCTGTGGCTTTTTGCTAACTAGGACTATATTTGATATCCATTCAGAGTAGTCTAGTGGTCTTATGAAGCCAACTCCTAAAAAAATTTCTAAATCCTTTCTCACTAATATGGTAATGCATGGGTTCATTTTCTCCAATTTTTTCTTGATCAACTTAGCATCTAGATATACTACAAGTCAATGCACAACCAAGGTAGGGTTCAAGCCTAGCATGTCTAAGTAAGCCCATGTGAATAAATCAATAAAATCCCTCAAAATAATGACAATATAATCATGTTATTCATCATTAAGGGATGTGCCTAGATAAATTATCTTCATAGGTTCTAAATTTTACCTCAGTTGTATTTATAGAATAGTAGGCAATGTTTGATATTGATCCTCTTCTTAAGTTGTTGGTTGTGAGTCTCAAGGCTCATCCATATAGTAAGAGGAATTTGAGTCTACCTATTATGGTAATGTATAATTTAAAATTTCTTGGGAAATTCAAGAGAAATATGTTTAAAGACTTTATGATGTTCAAAAGTAGTATTGGAATTGACTATAAAGATCAAACTTAGTGAACATTGTGCTTCATGTGGAGGTGAGAAAACTTCCCCATCCAAGATCACTTTAAATAGGTTTAAATTCAAGGGATTATCTTTATCTTTAATATTTTCCTAACCAAAAATCACCTCAAAGAGGTTTTCACCCAAATATATTGATGTCTTTTCTATTGTATGACCAAGGAAGTTTGTCTACTCTTTAATTTAGGCAACAGGGTCCAATGAGAAGTCAAAACCTTATTTATGATTACCAAGTGACAATATATATCTAAGGCCCATATACTATATAATAGATTCCTCATTATAAAAATCATCTAGAGGTATAATATAAATTTGTTGGTCTCAAATGATAAGGTTAGGATGGCAAAGGGTGAGTGGGTAATGAGTTGTGAAGGTTATAATGGAATTGGAATCAAATAGATCTATATCAATAAGCTCACCATAGGCATTATAATGGGACATTATGTCACTTATAGTATTTTCTTCATCATTTAATAAATAGGAATAAATTTAAAAATACATGAGGTCACCCCTAGGTGGTATAAATCTAAGGCCCTAGTTCTTAGTATGTTTACTAGTAGATAGAGGTTCAAGAATACCTTGCTCTTATGGCCCCATGCCTTTACCTGCATAGTCCAAAATATCCATGATTCAATTAGGTATAGGTATTTAGGATTTTTAAATTAATTGATGAGGCTATCAACATACAATCAATCTCCTTCAGTAATGGCCTCTTGATCCTAATTTAGTGAAGTGTCTGGTACAAATACCATTGGATGCTTTTGTAGAGGTTTTTTTTCTTCTACCAAATCATGTTGGCCCTGTTATGGATTTCAAAAGGATTGGGTCTTCCATAGGACTTGGGATATTTATGAAACTTTCCTATATGAAAATCATCTTTTAGACACTATGTGGAAATTTTGACATCCTCAATAGTAAAAATGGATTGCAATGGCTATAGGAAATAGATCAATCGAAGTGGAAGCAAGATAACTAGGGTTGATATAATTGGATTCATTTGGTTTTAAAAATATGGATTTATTCTTATTGGATACAGATTCAAAACTAGGGAAATAATTATAATTCATGTATTCAACCTCTAAGTGTTTTTAATATTGGTTTGGTTGCAGATCAGCATAAATAGTGACCTCAATTCTAGAATGGGGGAACTTGAGCCATTGATGTAGGGTATAAGGAAATATGCATACTTCATGGATAAAAATATGACCTAGAAGTAAATTATAGGGTAATTTTATGTCTATGACATGGCATAGGGCATCATGGGTTATAGGCCCAACAATAATTGGCAAATAAATGGTCCCTGAAGACTCTCTTTCAACATTGTCATATGCTTTGATTGTGATTATTTATAGCTACATGTCTTTGGTTTTATATCTCAACTATTGTATCAATTTTAGTGACACTATATTCAACCCTAAACCATTGTCTATAATAACCCACTTGATCTTGTGATGTGCTATAATGATCTCAATATATAAGGGCTTATTATGGCTAGGACCAAGGGAAGACATATCTCATTGATCAAAGCTAATTTATTGGCTTTGAGATAGATGCCCCATGAGTGTTTGGAATTATCTAGGGTTAATGTCCTTGATAATAGTGGACTACTAGAGGAATTAATCTAGTATGGTCCTATGAACTTCTGACATATGTAAGGGATCTATGATATAAATTTACATAAATGTTTTACTTAGTTGTTCACAAATACTATATGGTTTCTTAATAATAGGGTGAAAAGGTTTGGTATTAGTTGGTACAGGGTTTAGTTTAGGATTGGAAGGCATAGGGTTCTAATTTGGCTTAGTATTGGAAGAAGGCAAAGTGCCTTGAAGGGTAACTCATGATCATTTAGTTACAATTGCATAATTTTGAGTCGATAGGGAGTTATCATAATTAGAAGAATTGGGTAGTGGTCTAAGAATAATGACACATAAAAACTAAAGCACCATAGAATTGCTTGAACTTGGTGATCCTTAATTGAGGAAGAAGGTGATGACCCTAAAATAAAGTGACCAATGATTTGAGAAGCTTCAGATAGTACATGGGATTTGACTGTAATAGTGGCAATGTGATTACCATAAATATGCCCCCACAGTATGATTATAATCATATGGACTAGTATTGTAGCCCAGGTTATTGGCTTGGGTATCATGATCCTGATTATGATGATGTTGATTCTATTTATTTACTTATCTTTGTTGATGTTGTCCCTATCCTTGGTTCAAATTATTCCATTATTGTTGTTAGTTGTTCTTAGAAAATGGGTCTTTATAAATGCGCATATCCGGATTGGTGTTTTGTGTTTCTTATTTTACTTAAATATCTCCACTCTCAATCAAGTCTTCAATGAGATGCATTATTTATACACATTGATAAATGGCATGGATAATAACATGATGAAAATCATAGAACTCATATTCATGATAATAGTCAGGTTTGGGTTGATCTTCAGGAAATGGTTTCAACATAGGCCATATGATTAAATTGGATACAACTAGCTTCTGGAATACTGCCTCAATAGGTTCTCCTAACTTGTTGAATGGTCTATATTTATGAAATCCTCTATGTGTAGGATCTCTCTACAAAGTGGGTAAAGTATTAGGTTGTACATTTTAGGTCGATAGAGTTTGCACTATTTGCACATGCCATTATTCTATTACTCCATTACCCACCATGTTCTTATTTTTATTTAAAAAATTAGGTTTCTCCATAGATTATCTTGAACAAGTGTTTGAGTCTAATTAGATGTTTAAGCCTATGAATATATTTTTTATAGGCCTCTGGTAATAATTTTTCTTTGGATCTGCACACATTTCTCAATGATTTATTCGAATGTGTTAACACAAGCGAGTCTCAGATTATGGGCCACCTCAGGGTGTAGGTTCTATGTAAAGATGTCATCTAGCTACCTATCTGGCAAATTATGCTAAAAGAGACCAGATAACAGTCTCCACCATTGTAAATATGTTGTGAATCTTTTTCCATATCTTTATTTCACTTTACATAAGTCAACCACTATCAATTCAAGATCAATGTTATAAGAAAAGTGGTTAACAAATTTTTATAATAAATCATTAAAAATTTTCATAGATCCTTTAGGTAATTTAGGAGCCAATCTAATGCTTGTCTACCCAATCTATGTAGAAACAAATTTAACAAATAGACATTGTTGTAAGCTACCTCATGACATACCACGAATGAGGCTTGAATATGTTTTCTAGGGTCACCTTTCCCTTTATATTTATCAAATCTTGGTTGCTTAAAATGAGGTGGAAAAGGTACCTAAATAATGTTCAAGTTGAATGGATAAGGACATATCTTTTTGAACTTATTTTTTTATTTGATTGCTTATTTCAAGTCTCGTGACTATCTCTTTCAGTGAAATTAACTCTTGAATATTTGGTGTGTTTGTGGGTATAACATAGTTTTTATAGGGAGGAATGTACCCCCCTATGTAGTCCTATTAGGCATGTAGACCCTTTTCCTAAAAAAATTATTTTGGTTCATTCTTGAGTGTGAATAAGTCTGATGTTGTTGGTTTAAAGAATTTTATTGTGGATTCCTAGATACTTGATTTTCATTCCCAGGAATTTATTGTTGTGAACTATAGTAAATATGATAGTTTTATGGTATTTATTGTTGGCTTACTAGAGGGCATTGTCATTTCTAGTTCATAATGGGAACTTCTTGTGGTTTCAAATGAGAAAAACCTAGTAAAGTGTTGTGTGAAATACCGATAACCTATGATGATGATGGGTATTTAGAAAAATGTTGTTGTGATTAAGAAGGATTCACCTATTGGTTAAATAAAGTGTTCTTCATAACAAGTGTAACTTGCTACAAAGTATTTATGGGTTTACTCTATTTAGTATAAGCCATAAGGTCTACATCAAATGTAGGATTGGATAGGTCTTGTTGCATTTGTTCTAATGGTTGTTCTTGATCTATGAAATTAGTATTATTGATTAAAGTTACATCCAAATAATCCATTAATTCTATGATGAGTTGATCATCATACCATTGACTAATTTGTTTTATTGTGGTCACAAGATCTTAATCATTTATAGAGGAGTTCACAAGTGGGATTTTTCCTTTTCTAGAAGAAACAATGTTTGTTTTTGTGATATGAGTAATAGGTTACTCCAGTGGCTTCTCCTCTACTTGAATAAGTGTATTTAATTTTTCATTTAAGAAATCAAGAAAAAGTCTAGCCCCTGATTCTATCAACCTTAGGAGAGATTCATCTTTATCATCTATAGGTTGGTGTTCAAAGTAACCTTGTTCAGATCTTACCATAGTTTGGATGTCATAAAACATGATGGGGTGTTATTCTCCATCATAAAAATTATCTTCCTCATAACTAGGGCCATAAGAGACCCCACTACGAGTATATCTTTACATATTTGAGAAGTATTTCAAATTTTGGTTTGCAATGTCAAAAGGTGTTTGGATTCTAAGATCAAATAGATATAAGGTGGATTTGGGTCTATAATCATAAATAAATGGTCTGAAACTTCAAAATTAGAAGAAGAAAAAGAAGTCCTGATAATACTCGACCTTGTTTGGTCAAAATCAGTAATTAGAAGAAGGTAGAACAAGCTTGGAGCTTAGGCTGCAGGCTAGCACAATAAAACCTAATTTAAAAGTATGTTAGTATATTAAAGATATAAACATGACCATGATTGGTTGTGATAAAAATATATATAATAAGTTTCAAGTGATCAAAAAAGCTTAGGATGTATGCTAACACAAGAAATTTTAAGTCTAAAACCAAAAATAAATGGGTAGCACGATGGCTCCCAATAGAAAATAAAGTTGAATGTTAAATAAATTAGAGTGTGAGAGAGTGTAAAATTATTGGAATAAAAATTATTTGGTTTTGAATTAGTATTCAAAACCTTTCTTATCAATTCTACTTAAACAATCATGAACCATTCAAACAAGCATATAGATCTAGCAAGCATAAGTACATATACACATAAGCATGAAACATAATAGCACATCACATATGTGTGAAACCCTCAAGGGGAAGAAAACACAATAATATATGAAAATGGACTAAATTCCTATAATAAAAAAAACAAATTTATTGAATCACCAACACCACATGGAGCACTAACCCCAACTAGCCAATCACCCCCTTGACTAGGCTTTAGCAAGTACCCACTTGCAAGGAGGTACCAACCCTATAGATGAATCAAAACTAACTCATACTCATAATTAATTTAATCACATTCATAAAATTATTTTTATCACACAATATATGGTTATCACCTTCTTTATCTCTTCACACTCTTATCCCTCTCAAACTGCCTTCTAGGCCTCTTCACTCAACTAGGTCTCTTCAAGATTGATTAGGTCATATGACCTTGGTATTAATATGTAGAAACACTATCATATATTCATTAAAAATATTAAAAAACTCATATAATTTTATAAAATACCTCCTTATTCTCAAAAATTTATTATTTCATTCGTATACACTCAACTTGCATTAATAAGCCTAAAAATTATCTTGTATATATACCATTCCTTTTTCATCTACTACTTAGTTGGATAATCACCTTTAACCTCTTATTTAAGCCATGTAATATGTATTAATAAATCTCATAAACATGATTAAAATTAATATTTATTCCCTTTTGGTCTATCATAACTCTATTAGACCTCATTTCACTTTTAGGTCTCATGGAGACCTAATTACATTAGGTCTGTCTAGTAACACATTACCATTTGATCCCTTAGAACACATTTCACCTCCATATACATCAATATTATTTCATAAAAAACTCAAATAGACCTTATCCAACATCCTCTAATCTCCATAACAGTTTTTAGGCTCAACCACCACTTGAAACACTCCATTAGCACTATTCACATTAGGACTTTGAACACACAAAAAAGTCTGTCTTGAACAACTAAAGATAACACATCATTTTAAAACAAAACCATGAAAATAAGTTTATTATATATAATCTAAATGAACTCAAAAATATCACCATATGCATTAGACACTTCTATTTAGGAGATAAGGCTTCAATAACACCTATGCAACTCACTCACTCACAACTACCAAATTAGCTCAAAATACAGTCATGGTGACTTAGACCTCCAACACCTATATGACAACTTTAAAAGACTTAAAATGCATGAAAATTATCCTATAACATCTCTATACCATATTAAAATATAAACATCAAATGTTCTACTAGAAACTATTGGTCTTATAGACCAATTTGTTGACCTCACTACACACAGACCTCACTGAGTTAGACAAAACATTTTGGCTTCATCATTTTCACCATTATACCTGAATTAAAAGTTATCTATCAATAATTTATAAGACATACCATTATCAAACAAAATATCCATGCACTTTTTTTCATTATTCTATCATTAAAACACATTCCAATTCGTATTCTCATTGTTGCCTAGGTTTTTCACTATTTAGCCTATTAGCAACTAACTAACTTGGATGATTAGTTTATCACACTTGAGGTATAAAACCTATCCATAAACCCTCATGGACATGAAAAATTAGTCTCTACCTTCTTCCTCCATCAATTTTATTACTATGTCCAATGCAAATTTTGACTTATATAATAATTTATTCAGAAACAAGCCTGTCACTCAACATTTGTCTCTCTCCTCTCTCTAACCAATACCACCTAGAGGTACCTAGGAGAGTCTAATAAAATATCCAATATCTTACCTAAGCATACAAATCCATTTTGGTAACTTTTGATCAACATCTTCAACATCAGGTCCTTATTAGGGTTCTAAGAGGGTTTAAACATGTTTCCACTCTTAACAATCATTCATAAAGCATAGCCCCTCAATCCAAAAACTAACACCTAGAATTTTGAGCTAATACCCTTCCCCATATACCATTAACTGATTAAGTTCCCATACAAAGGTCTGACAAGCTGATGATCATAATAAAATCCTTCTTGGGTTGTGAAACCTTCATTCTGAGCACTTGAGAGACCTCCAAACAACTTTTCATGCCTTATCCTTCAAATAAGAACCTAAAACTACATGAAAAAACTTGAAACAACATAAATAACCTCTAAAAATTATTACATAATCTCAAACACCTTTAAATCTGATCATGACCCCTCATTAGGCCACACTCTCTCTCTTTATTCTCTATACCTTGACTTTTAAACCACATTAGGCCTTAAAATTGACCTTCATGCCTCTTTACATGCACTCTCCACTTTACTCACATACTAAAGAAACCTCTATAATGATTAAACACTACCATAAATACTTCACATGCCTTTACAATAGATCATGATACCTCATTAGGCCAGGTAGGGTCTAGGAGTGGTCTAGGTACAAACTTGATCTAAAGCTCCTAACCCTTTAGGCTTAATCTGAGACTCTTATGAGTGTTCCAGTGCCTTACATACATGCTCAATCAACCTCATAAAACCAATCATTTATATGTGCACTCATATAACCAAGCCATCATGTTCAAACCTTCTCATAAGGTCTCTTCATGCCATGACTAGGCTTAGGCTACTTAAGCACTTGAACTCAATGACCTGCTACCTATGAATTTGTCAATAATGAAAATACAACACCACTCATAACCACTACAATAAAATATTTCACACTACATACCTTTAATTATCATAATCTTGTCACAACACACAATACCAATTGGCCTTGCTCATAACAACACTTTTGCAGACCTACTTGTCATCATACCTTCATAAGAACCTTTAATGACAACACTGACAACTTCAAGTTGACCTAAACACCTTTGAAACCTTAACTTATGCCTTCATGTAACCATAAGATATTATTTGAATCCAAATTCTCACTTATCTTCAAATTCTCTCTTGCCTTCAAATGCATCTTTGTCACATGGCTTCCTATACAAACATTAGTTGTCTTCAAATATTTTCCACAATATGTACCTTGATGTCAACCTTGATATCAACCAACAGAGAAGAAAAACCTCAATAAACTCACTTTTATCTCCAAATATTTCACCATAGAAGAGGGTGTTCAATCCTCTTCCATATTTGGGTAACATTGGACTATTTCTAGGTGTGTGGGGCACCTATGGTGGAAATAAACCTCTAGGATTGAAGTAGCTAGCTCCCTAGATATGTCTTGATGTACTTGTCACCTAATATAATACTTACTTGTGAAAAAATAGATAGTATTTACATGAAATTAAACTATTATATGGGGTTGATACACCATGAATATCTCCACAATATTATCATACAAATGCACTAAGAGAAAAGACTCACAAAACTAGCTTCTACCTCTTAGAGTACTCTAACATTAGCATTTCAAACATGAAGGTGGAATACAAGAAAGACTACTCAAGGAGTGAAAAAAATATCAGTTTTAGAAAATAAGGCTAATTTTAAACTTAAAAAATAGACTCATACACTTAACAACACTTCATGTGACCTGTTAGAATGAAACAACTTGCATCAGACATGGAAGGATTGAGAGGAAGCAAGGATTGATATCAATCACTTGAATTTTCACTATACATCTCTTCACACACTTAGAAAATATATTTTTTAGGATAAAAACCAGATTTAATATATTATTTAAAATTAAAATATCAAACCAGCAGGGCTTCGCCATACCAGGTGTGGTCACTTTACAATAGCCAAAATGGCTTACATTTATAGAACTTGAGAAGAGAGAGAGAAGAATGAAGATGAAGAGTCACAAAGACAAGTGTCCAAATGTGAATATCAGTTAAATTTCATGTAAATTATGTGTAATATATATCAATAAACTTATTTGAACATGTTTCCATACCAAAATGAGCACCTTCCTCACATGTGGTGTT
Organism: Torreya grandis; assembly: GCA_037957365.1. Taxonomy (NCBI): domain Eukaryota; kingdom Viridiplantae; phylum Streptophyta; class Pinopsida; order Cupressales; family Taxaceae; genus Torreya; species Torreya grandis. The sequence continues at coordinate 2,208,760 of JARHVA010002254.1, read as the reverse complement.
GAAACTCTTCAATAAGCATCTTCAGGTCTTGAAACTCCTTAAAAAGTGGCAAGAGGCAAGAATTTTATCATGAGATATATTATAAAGTTATATATACATCCTAATTAAAATTTTAAATCATATTGGATCATCTCAAACTGATACATCACCTGTAATCATCAATCTCACTCTTAGGTGTCACAAACCTCTTTGTCTCACTAGGCCTAATTTGGCCAAAATGGCTAAAATTTGGATTTAGCTCAATTTGTGAAATATTTATTAATTAAAGGCATATTTACATCATATTTTACTGAAAAAAATCTATTTATAACCATCAAACTCTCTTCAAGACCCCATTTTTCTCATAGAGCCTTCACTAGGCCTAGTCTTCTTCTAACCCTATTTTACACAAATCCACTTGTGTAGGGGAGTGCACAAACCTTTAGGACTAATTAATACCATTTTGAGTACCCTTTTACTTAATTATTCTATTTTAAAATTTTCATGTCTCTATACACAAGGCAAGTTTTCTTTTTGATCAATTAGTTCTCCCAAGTAGGCTTAATTAGGCCTCTTTAGCCTAGAAGACCAAAAAATGCTCAAAAATGGATCCCACATGTGTGAAATATATTGGAAATTTTTTATTCACCATATTAGCTAAAATTACCTATAAAATTCTCCATATTAAATTTTATCCCTTCTTTCATTGTGGAAGTATGAGAACTCTGAAATGGCCAAAAGACTAGTCTAGGTCATTTTGCATGCTAGATAAGGAAAATAGATTTTGGGTGAGTACTGAGCTTCAATTTGATTTTAAAATGATCTATGAAGTCATATAAAATATTATCCAAGAACAATAAACATCATTATAACCTAAAAACAAACCTATTTACCTTGCAATAAACTTCGAACTCACCTTTTCTTCATTTATCCACTAGGCCTAGTGAAGGCCTACTTGGTTTGAGATATGTGCAAGGGATTCTTGACCATTTTGAGAATTATGAGACTTTTTTAGTGTATAATAAAATTTATATACCTTATAAAGACCTTAAAATACCTTACATGATGTTCTCAAGGATTCCCATCAAGTTTTCTACTCATTTTTGCACCATTTCCTTGTCTTGACAAAGTTCTAATTTTTTAGAGTGGCCGAGTTATGAGACAAAATAGTGAGATATATCCATCTTAAATAGGAAATATATAGTATTTTTATAGTTTTAATATGTCATAATGACCCTATTTACCAAATTTTATGGTCTGACTCTTTCGTTTGAGTCATCAAACACAAATCTCTCTAAAAAAACCCTAAAAACAAGCTTGTTTCAGCATTTATTCAATTTTACTCATAGATGGTTTCCTCCATGATATAATAAATTAATATGGGAAATTTTCCACTTAAAATAAACCTTAAATTAATTCTCAATAATCTTAATAAAGTGGTTCCAAGCTTCCACTTGCCCTACTTCTCTAAATGGTCCTCTCAACCAAGTGATTTGGCCTTGAGAAAACATTAGGCCTATAAGCATAAAATGAGAAAAACTAAGTTTTGATCTTATGATAATGTGTTAGAAACATATTATATCTTAAATTAATTAATTTATACCATCACACTCTATTATAGTCCTCCATTTAGTCCATTTGATTCACTAGTTCATAAATGACAATTCAAGCATGGCTCCATTTTAGCTCAATTTTGGCTCAGTTGTAGCCTTCATGAGGAATTGACTTTGTTATGAGTTTTTTTCCTATTTAATGATAATTTTAACCCTATATACACCTTATATGAATAATATTTACCTCCCATAGGCATTAGATAATCTATCTTATCTCAATGGAATCAATTTACCTCATCATTCAGTTAATCTTCTTCTTGCAGTTGTAGCTCCTTTGAGAATGTCATGGTTGTAAGTGATTTTCAATCTTACAAGACACCCTTACTTTAATTTGACCTCATTATAAGTATTGAGGAAATATTAACACTTCCTTTATTCCATTCACTTATGATCTTCTTCGAACTGACTATGCCCAACCCACTAAGTTACCTCTTTGGAAAGCTCAAATGATCTATTGACATTCTCTGCAATAAAAAATCAAGTTTCCAAATGCATTATATCTTTGAAACCCTTAATTTTCCTCTTGAATTGGTGGTTAGACAATTAAATCATATAAATACACCATGAAATCCTTCATTTCTTTGCATTCAAGGACTCTTCCATGCCAAAGCACTGAATGAATTTCTCAGAACATGCTCTTGAATTTTTATGACCTTTTCAAGTGCTTCCATCTTCTAATACATGCATATTACATCCATTAATGACATGTACCATCAATAAATGTTTATATATTGTTTTATAATTCTTTAGTGGACTCTTGGACACCTGTACAACCTTTCATCTTCAAAAAATATCTCACCATTCTGCTTGGAAAACTCAGAAATAACTCCTATCACCATTGCATAACTCAAAATGGACTACTAACTTCCTAGAAATTATTCATAAATATGAGGGGATAAATATAGAAACCAATTCCCAAATATTTGATTTTTACTAGATTATAATACATTCGCAAGGTTTCATGCTTCCACCTTCTCTCTCCTGGCCATACCATCCAATTGAAAAATGCTTATGTGAGCTTGTGAAGGAGTTGATAAGAGAGATATTTGGTTTTTTGCCTCTTCTGACCTTGTAACTACTATATACCTCTAAAAAGGACCTAAATACACTTGGAGAAGCTTATATGATCTTATACCTACATTTTCTCTCCTTCCATGTTGAAATCTTCTTTAAAAGCCTTAAAAACTGTCTTTTCTTGAATGAAACTAATTTTTTTGTCTCCACAAGAATTAATCCATACAATGACATAATATTTTACCCTAAGGACCAAATAAAACCTTTAAAACATTTCCCAAGGCATTAAAATAACTCTTTTTTAGGGTTTCTTCACTATGGGGTCCAAATGAGCTAAAATTTTCAAAAGAAACTTACCTTAATATTGGCTAATAGAACTTAATAAATGATAATAATGTGTTTTATGACCCATTAGGTACCACCTAATCATGTAATTACTCATAAAAATCAAAAAAAATAATATGGGTGGCCAAATTTGACTTGGGATCAAATTTGGTCAACATTTTTGGTGAATTTTAGGGGTGGCATGCCAGCAATGCCTAAGACCAATTGCCTAATCCTTCCATTGGGAATGGAGTCATACATATGGGTAATAAAATGGAATAAAAAAAAATTACTCAAGGAAAATAATTTGGTTGACCCACACACACAAAAACAAAGACACACACCAAACAAAGGGAAGGAAACACTCTTGTGCTATGAAGCACTTAGGAAACACAAGACAAACTAAAACAAACACACTCTAATATATAAAAACTAAATATAAATAACTAATCCTCCTAGATCAAAAGTAAAGTTTTTAATACCATCTTCTTGAGGTGAACTAGAAGGATGTGTAAGCTACAACTTAGGACTTGTTCTTATTTATTCAACACCTTGTTCACTTCCCATGGTGCTTGCATTGGTTTCATCTGGTTCTAAAACTAAGAACATGTGTTCAATGAAAACATACTCCTCTTGATTAGTTTTAATGGAAACCATATCCCTTGGTTCAAGTGATTTTTGACTCATTTTGACCCTCACACTCAACCTCAATTTCTACTGCAAGTGGCTTTCCATCATCAAGACTATACTCATTTTGAAAAGTAAGGTCTCCATCAAACTTTGGTGGTCCTAGCAGCTGAATGCATGGGAGAGGTTCTTCAAAACTTATGACCTCTCTTGGTACCTTATATTCTTCATCTATCTTATGCATTTGATTCTCTTGAGATGAACCATGCTTACCATGCTCTTCAGACTCTTCAAACATGTGCAAATAGGACTGCCATATGACCTTGTCTTCTTGTTGAGGTGCTTTATGAATTTCAATAGGTTCAACTATAACATCTTCTTCAAAACTTTTCTCAAGATCTTCATGAAATTAATATGCATCATTCAATCTCAAAAAAAAATTCTCAAGGTCATCCAAAAATGCCAACTCTTCATGATCAATAGAAAGGACTTGAAGTTCATCAAAATTATCACCAATTTCTTATGGAACATCATGTTGGCTAATGAGTACCTCTTCTTCATCTTGTGTTTCAATTTTATCATCATCATCTTCCATGAAGTTTGGAAATTCATCAATCCACTCAAGGTCTACTTCTTCTTGTCTTATAGCTGAAGTGTCTTCTTCTCCCAAAACCTATGTTTGTTGCTCCATGTCATCATCTCCTTCCTCAAGCTCAAAAACTAATCTACTAAGGTGAATAAGTGTGTCAATGACAATCTCTTCATCATAGCTACTTGAGGTATCATCTTCAATATGTTCAAGGAACTCATATATGGCAGCATCATCCTCAACTCTTGAAGAGTCTTAGGAACAATCAGTTGATTCTCAAGTTGTGAAAGCAATAGAGAAGTACTAAATGGCAATCCTTCAAGTACCTTATGTCTTGAAATTTATAAGAATCTCTATCCTAAAGGGTAAATGGATAATTGGAACAACCTAAAGGACCTTTTGAATTTCTCCCAACAAAATTATCCTTCTTCATAATCTGCCTAGGCACAGGACCTTCCTTCCTCTCAAGGTTATGCATGACATAGTTTGGGTTCTTAGTCCAATATAGACTGAAATATGAACCTATGGCAAGCTCTTGAGTAGGCTTATTAATCTTGGGAGGATACTTAAGAGTAGAAGAATGAGAATGATCAACATTTGGTTTTCTTGGAGGGAGGAACTACAAATGAAACTTGTTACGTGGCTTTGACTCAATTTGGCCTTTCAAACTAGGCTTAAACCTGAAGATAAATTGAGACATATCATTGGATACTCTTCTCCCAATCTTAGCCATGAAGTCATTAGCTAAGAATAGAGAAAAGTATGGTTGAACATTTTCAAATATTATATCTTATGGAATTACAACATTAGGATAAGCAGTAAAATCAAAAGACACATATATGTTTCTCGTAATGCCAAAAGTATTTACATCTCTTCCTTCTAATTGCAATTCAACTCTAGAATCAAACTTCTACTACAAGTTCAACTCATCAGCTATTGCCTTAATAATAAAAGAATGACTTGTAACAATACCAAAATCACAATTATTAATCAAGACATTACCAATGATCATGGTGGTAATGAAAGGAGAAGGAATAACCTCCTTGACTTATTGAGGAACTTCATTGCTTGCTATTGTTTCAAAAGTTCTTTCAACTCCCTCTATTCACTTCTCAAACCCTCCAAATCAAGGTTCAACTTGTTTTCATCTTTCTCAAACTGATCGTTAGGAATAACATGTTGGTAATAGGAGTGAGTTGATGTTGGAGGAGGGTAGAACAGTTGGTATGAACCTTCATGAATTTTAGTCTCTTGAGGGCAGCTTGTGGAGAAGCCATGAACATTAAAAGTAGGATCATCTTGATAGGGAGGTACATGTTAATTGGAAGATGAAGAGTACATACCAGAATTTATGTTTTGAAGCACTAGGGCTGCTTACACCAGTTGAAATCATTTAGAGTCATCATTGGTGTTTTGATTGCCTTTAGAGGCTAATGAGTTGAAGGATAACACCAAGAATTCCTTCACTTGAATTCAATGGTCCCACTAGGCATGTCAGAACTATTATCTCCAAATATTGCACCCTATAACATGTTGTTCAATCTTCTTCTAGATTTGGGAAACATTGGACTACTTCCAGGTGTGTGGGACACCTATGGTGGAAGTAAACCTCTAGGATTGAAGGGGATAACTCCCTAGATATGTCTCGATGTATTTGTCACCTAATATAATACTTACTTGTGTGAAAATAGACAGGAGTTACATGAAATTAAAATATTCTATGGGGGTGATACACCATGAATATCTCCACAATATTATCATACAAATGCACTAATAGACAAGACTCACAAAACCAACTTCTACCTCTTAGAGTACTCTAACATTAGCATTTCAAACATGAAGGTGAAATACATGAAAGACTACTCAAGGTGAGTGAACCAAAGATCAATTTTAGACACTAAGGATACTTTTACACTTAAAAAATAGACTCATACACTAAACAACACTTCATGTGACTTTTTATAATGAAACAAATTCCATCAGACATGGAAGGATTGAGAAGAAGCAAGGATTGATATCAATCACTTGACTTTTCACTATACATCTCTTCACACACTTAGACAAGATAGTTTGTAGGATCAAAACTCGATTGCATATATGATTCAAAATAAAAATTACAATATCAAACTAGAAGGGCTTCACCATACCAGGTGTGGTCACTTTACAATAGCTAAAATGGCTTGCATTTATAGAACTTGAGAAGAGAGAGAGAGAGAGAAGAATGAAGATGAAGAGTCCCAAGGACAAGTGTCCAAATGTGAAGATCAGTTATGATTCATGGAAATTAGGTGGAAGAGAGATCAAGAAACTAATGTGAACATGTGTCCATCTCAAAATGAGCACCTTCCTCACATGTGGTGTTGAAACTCTTCAATAAGCATCTTTAGGTCTTGAAACTCCTTCTTGACAAGTGGCAAGAGGCAAGAATTTGATTATGATATATATTGAATATTTATATCTGAATATTAAGTAAACTTTTAAATAATCTTGGATCATCTCAAACTGATACATCACCTGCAATCATCAATCTCACTTTTAGGTGTCACAAGACCTCTTTGTCTCACTAGGCCTAACTTGGCCAAAATGGCTAAAATTTGGATTTAGCTCAAGTTTTGAAATATTTATTAATTAAAGGCCTATTTAAATCATATTTTACTGAAAAAAAATTATTTATAACCATAAAACTCTCTTCAAGACCCCATTTTGCTCATAGAGCCTTCACATGGCCTAGTCTTCTTGTATCCCTATTTTTACACAAATCCACTTGTGTATGGGAATTCATGGACCTTTGGGACTAATTAAGACTATTTTTGAGTAAATTTTTCCTTTATTATTCTCTATTCCAAGTTTCATGTCTCTATACCGAATTCAAGTGTACTTTTTGATCAATTAGTCCTCCCAATAAGGCCTAATTAGGCCTCTTTAGCCTTGAAGACCAAAAAATGCTCAAAAATGGCTCCCACATGTGTGAAATATCTTAGAATTATTTTATTTACCTTCACATGACCCATACCATGATCCATATCAAATTTTATCCCATAGTTCATTTTGGAAGTATGAGAACTCCGAAATGGCCAAAAGACTAGTCTAGGTCATTTTGCATGCTAGATAATTAAAATGGATGTTGGGTGAGTACTAAGCTTCAATTTGATTTAAAAATGATCTATTAAGGTCTATAAAATATTATACTAGAATAATCCACCTCATTATAACCTCCGAACAAACTTATTTACCTTGCAAGCAACTTCCAACTCACCTTTTCTTCATTTCTCCACTAGGCCTAGTGAAGGCCTGGTTGGTTTGAGCATTGTGCAAGGGATTATTGACCATTTTGAGAATTATCAGAATTTTTGAGTGATTAATATCATTTATATACCTTATAAATACCTTCCAAGACCTTCCATGAGGTTCCCAAGGATTCCCATCAAGTTTTCTACTCATTTTTGCACCATTTCCTTGTCTTGATGAAGTTTTGATTTTCGAGAGCAACTGAGTTATGAGAAAAAAGTGAGATATATCCATATTAAATAGGAAATATTTATTGTTTTTATATTATTAATATTTAATAATGACCCTATGTACAAAATTTCAAGGTCTGACTCTTTTGTTTGAGTCTTCAAACACTCAAATCTCACCAAAAAAACCCCAAAAACAAGCATGTTTCAACATTTCTTCAATTTTCCTCATAGGTGGTTTCCTCCATGATATATTCCATGAATATGTGAACTTATCCACTTACCATAAACCTTAAATTAATTCTTAATAATCTTACCAAGGTGGTTACAAGCTTCCACTTTCCCTACTTCTCCAAATGGCCCTCTCAACCAAGTGATTTGGCCTTGAGATAACATTAGGCCTAAAAGCATAAAACAAGAAAAACTTAGTTTTGATCTTATGATAATGTGGTATACACATATTATATCTTAAATTAATTTATTTATACCATCACACTCTGTTATATTCCTCCATTTAGTCCATTTTATTCACTAGTTCATAAATGACAATTCAAACATGGCTCCATTTTAGCTCAATTTTGGCTCAGTTGTAGCCTTCATGAGGAATTAACATTGTTATGAGTGTGTTTCCTATTTAATGATAATTTTCATTCTATATACACCTTATATGAATCATATTCACCTCCCATAGGCATTAGATAGTCCATCTTAGCTCAATGGAATCAATTTACCTCACCATTCAGTCCATCTTCTTCCTACAGCTATAGCTCCTTTGAGAATTGTCATGGTTGTAGGTGATTTTAAATATCCAAAGACACCCTTACTTGAATTTTACCTCATTATAATTTATGATGCAATATTAACACTTCCCTTTGTCTATTCACTTATGATCTTCTTTGAAGTGACTATGCCCAGCCCACTAAGTTACCCCCTTAGAAAGCTCAAATGATCTATGGACATTCTCTGAATCAAATAATCAAGTTTAAAAATGCATTATAGCTTTTAAATAATCAATTTTCCTCTTGAATGGGTGGATATAAAATTAAAACATATAAATACACCATGAACTCCATTTCCTTGCAGTTAGGGACTCTTCCATGCCAAAGCACTAAATGGATTTCTTAGAACATGCTCTTGAACTTTTATGAAATTTTCAAATGATTCCATATTCCAATACATTAATATTAAATCCATTAATTTCCTTTACCATCAATAAATTTTTATATATGGTTTTATAATTCTTTAGTGGACTCTTGGACACTTGTACAACCTTTCATCTTCAGAAAAAGGACTGCTAACTTTCTAGTGATTGTTCATAAAGCTGAGGGGATAAATATAGAAACCAATTCCCAAAGTTTTAAGGTTGACTATATTATAATACATTCCCAAGGTTTCATGCTTCCACCTTCTCTCTCCTAGCCATACCATCCACTCGAAAAATGCTTATGTGAGCTTGTGAAGTGGTCGATAAGAGAGATATTTGGTTTTTTTCCTTTTTTGACCTTATAACTACTAGAGAACCTCTGAAATAGACCTAAAAACACTTGGAGAATCTGATATGATCTTTTACCTATATTTTCTCTCTCTTCCCGCATTGAAATCTTCTTTAAAAGACTTAAAAACTACCTTTTCTTGAATGAAACTAATTTTTTTATGTCTCCACAAGAATTAATCCATATAATGACATAATATTTGACCCTAATGACAAAATAAAACCTTTTTAACATTTCCCAAGGCATTAAAATAACTCTTTTTAAGGGTTTCTTCACTATGGGGGCCAAATGGGCCAAAGTTTTCAAAAGAGACTTACCTTAATATTGGATAATAGACCTTAATAAATGATAATAATGTGTTTTATACCCCATTAGGTACCACCTAAGCATGGCATGACTCATAATAAGAAAAAAATTTAATATGGGTGGCCAAATTTGACTTGGGGTCAAATTTGGTCAACACTCACCTTGTCACATTAAGCTCACAAGCTCATACCTCAAAAGACTGCTCACCATGCATCTTCACCAAATGAACCTTGACATCAAATAACATTAAACTTGATATCAATGACATCAACCTTGACATCAATGACAAAACTTCTCAACAAACTCCCCCTTTATCATTGATGGTAAACATACTACAACCTAGTCATTTTCATTGCCCTATTCTGGTATTTCTCTCCCTTTGACATTAATGACAAAGGGTCTTCCAAAAACTTCCATTTGTTCATTGGACCTCAAGAAACATTATTATTATGACTTCTACCTCACTATCTTGACACTTCACAATATGCTATAAAGCTCCCTTGAGTTGATGTTTCTCCTCATAGACACTAGATGATAACCACTCTTAGAAACTGATCATTCTCTCAAAATTGGTTATTTTCTCAAATAAACATGATCATACTTGCAACATCTAAAATCACACCTTCTTGAAATAAAAGCTCAACACATAGAATATAAAGCATTATAGGAACATGCTCCCCCTTACTCCATACATACCTCTTTCAAATGAACTCAGATCATAAGACCACTTGCCTTGTCCTTGACATGATTGATGACTCAAATATTTGATCACACACTAGGACACCATTTTCTTGACATCAACTAAATAATTAGAGACTCCCCCTTTGTCTTCATAACTTGATCTCACCACATGAGTCATTAGGATTCTAAGACAATCCTCATCGTCCTTTAAACATATCTCATATATCAACAACACTTCCAACTCTATCAACATTATAAAATGTCTTCATGATAGCTACTAAGCTTCCACTGACTAATGAGTGTCTACATGAAGACTAATGAAGTCACCCCTTACCACAGGGCACTATAACAACACAAACTTTGGATATTCCTAGATTTTTATTATCTCATAAGACTGATGATCCTTTAGGATCCTTTTAGGCTTGATTAGCCTCTTTGACTTGGCCTTTTCATCATCTGTGTAGTCAACAATTTGAGATAATAATGAATACTCTTTATATTATTAAATATTTGATCTATGTTTTACCATAACAAGCATTCCACTTTGGATTGTAAACTAATTAGGACTAAGCTTGATTGTCTTCCACACCTAGGTGTGTCTTCTTTCATGAGATCTAGGTGCTTGAATCTTCTTGTTTAGTCTTGATGATTCATGATGATATAATCTTGCAATATGACCAATATTAAGACAATTATAACAAATAACATCACTCATATATCTTGACTGATATGTATAGCGACTTCTTTCATAGTCCCATGAGTACTCATTCTTGGAGGGTCTTATACGCTCTCTTGATCTATGACCAAACTGACTACATGATAAATAGTAACCATTAATTAATCTGCATACCTTATGGTGTTAGGATATCTACCAAAATTTGTCTTCATATTGTTCTTGAGGTTAACCTTCTTATTCACATTAGCATTTTCCTTGTTCTCCTTTGGACCTAATTTTAAACCAAGACTTACCTTATCATTGTTAGACTTTTGAATACTTAAAATGTCATTTATAACCTAAGTTCTCTTTTCAAACTTCTCATAGGTCTTCATCTTGCTAGTTTCTTGATCAAATTATAACTTTAAGGACTTCATTTCTAATTCATACCTAGTGCATTCTTCTTCCTTAGAATTTAGGCTAGCAGTGACTATCTCCATGTAAGTTTCAACTTGATTGATGATCTCATTATTCTCCTTAGATGTTGATGTAGATCTATTCCCTTAGCCTGCAATTCTCCTTCATATAGTTTGCAAACTCATAAAACTTCCTTAGCCAACACTAGGCCTACCTTGTCCCAATGGACCAAAACAAAAACACCTTCATAATCCAAGATATAAAACACATAAATTAATCTAACACATGATTATAAACCATATCAAACCAATTTCATCCTTCAACACCTTGCCTTTCACTCAATATTCAACTTCTTACTTCCACATGCTGCTAGACCTATTTCACTACAAATATTCTATTATGTTTCATACAATACCTCATCAAATAAAACCAAATAGGTTTTTGAGTTCCCTTTATCAATCCCCTACTTCACACAAAATTTTAGGTTAGGTTACTTTGAAAAGTTGGTACCTATAGGCTTCCCTATCTCCATAATTAACCCTCTTAATGGACAAACCTCCTTGGTATGAAAAAATTAAAATCAACCTAGGGAAACTAATGACCTTTTTATTTTCCCATTATCATCCTATATCTTAATCAATTCTTTCCAAGTCTCACTCTCAACACACATACCCTTTTCTTCTTTGGCCTATCTCACTAGGTCTCTTCTTGGCCTAAACCAACTCAGTCCTTCATAATCCATATAGATGAGGCCTTACACTTATATAACCTCCAAAATCAGTTAGATAACATCACTATTTACAATACTACAAATTTTGGTGAGATTTGGAAGGTTAAATATCAAGTTATACTCCAAACCCTAAATCTAGGGTTTTTCGGCCATTATATAGGCTGAGAGCCTATAAAAAGGCATAACTTCCACTTAATGAGGTTTTAAAACCCCAATCCACATGAATTAAGTTTTTATTGACCCCAAAAAACTCTTCCAAACACTTTATGGTTTCTTCCAAACCTTTATCAACTATTTCTAACCCAAAACCAAGTTGATTGTGCAAGAAAATAAGACACTACAAATCTATGTACTCATAAGGGTTGAACAAAACATATTTCAGGGAAACATAAAGTTTTAAAAACCTTTAAAACATTCCAAAAACTTACCTCAATAACCTCAAAACACTAGATCATTATTTCTTGGTTCATTACCTTCAAGATATACAGTCACCATTTAAGCATACAAGGCTGTGATAGAACACAGGGTTTCAAATCTAGTTTTCAACCATCAAATGGTTTTCTTTATCCTTCCTTCAAGGGAAAACTCTTAAACATTATCAAACCACCTATTTGAATGTTTATAACACCATTCAATTGAAATCAATTATTATTTCTTGATAAGATGAAGCACACAACTCACTTTATGACTATACTTCTAAGAGACATGTGTGTGTGTGTGTGTGTGTGTGTGTGTGTGTGTGTGTGTGTGTGTGTGTGTGTGTGTGTGTGTGTGTGTGTGTGTGTGTGTGTGTGTGTGTGTGTGTGTGTGTGTGTGTGTGTGTGTGTGTGTGTGTGTGTGTGTGTGTGTGTGTGTGTGTGTGTGTGTGTGTGTGTGTGTGTGTGTATTCCAACACTAGATGTTTTTATTTCATTCCTTTTTACTTTATAATCTCAAACAATACAATCAACATCATCAAAAACAATTAGAACTCAATCATCACCATCCATTTGATTATCAACTTTGGAAAAGTCAATGTGCAATAAAACTAAACAACTCGTAAATAGGGGACTATTCTACATATTCATTTCCTTCAATCACAAACTTAGTTAATTTGATCATTATGCATAAATTATAAATAATGAAGATGATTTAAAATCAAATGCCATTGTTATGTATTTGAAGGTTTTGATCATTACAAAAGGACTTACACTGTCCTGTATAACATATTGGCAAACCTTCTTTGATATTCTTGTTTTCCCTATTTCTTCACATATATCTTCTCTTCTACATACCATACTCACTATATATTATTTTACCAATTCATAAAATAAGAACCATAATGGTTTATTGAATCAAGAAACCTCTTCAAATCTCCTAGACCACGTAGGGTGGTGAACCAAGATTTCCACCTTACTCTTTCAACATGACATATGACTAAAGACCACTCTTAAGACCTTTTTTAAGACCATAAGGTCTATTACATCATTTTTAAACAATTACATACCTGTATGACTCACTTAACCCACCTAGAGGACTCACAATCCCTCCTTACATGCTTTGAAAATTCAAATTAGGAAAAGGCAGGAAAAATTCTAATGGATTATAATTCAAATTTTAGACACCAACATGACTCCAAGACACTTTCTTGAGCACTCATAAGATGCCCCTGAATCATAATCCCATGGGGAGAAAGAACTTGCCTCCAATGTTCTTCTTAATTGAGATTCTCATACAAATGAGTGTATTCTTTGCTACCACACCTATACCTCTACTTCCTCATCTAATTGCTCATTTGATATCTCTCTTGCTAATGCTCATATTATTGCTTGTACCTACAACCACGCTTCTTTATTTGCTTGAAAACTTCTCTCATGTGATCCACTATCACTTCTCTTTATTCTATGTTTTCCAAGGCATCAACAAACTCCACTTCATCTTCTAGTTCTTCATGGAGTGACTGAATGACTCCCTTAGCATCATATTTTCCTTTTTGCACCTTTTTACTATGCCTTTCTCTTTTAGGAAATTTTTAAAACTATCTTTTATTGTCTTTACACTCTTTTTGTTGCATGGGTACTATTATTTCCCCAACTCTTGTCAATCTGTAGACCTGACTCTTAACTTGACTGCTCACTATTTTCATACCTACATATAGAGACTCAAATACAATGTAAGCTATGAAAAAAAGAGACCATAATGTCCATTTAAGTGCCTCTTTAATGGAAACATTTTTATTTCCTTTATTTTCTTCTTCAAGTGCTTGTTTTGGCATTGTTTGTTCTTCCCTCTTCACCTTCTCCACTATGAGAACTCATTTTTTTACTTATTCATCCTCATGTTACTCTCTTGGAAACTTGATTTTATCCAAACCTCCATGGGATTTTTTTTTCATATTTTCCTTCTTCAAGGCATCCATCTTGTGTCTTCTCCTCTTCATAAGCAACTCTATTAGCCACTTCACTCTTTTCTTAATCACCCATCCTTGCTATGGCCCTTCTGCATCTTGTTACCAAACCCATTGTTTATATTATTTTATAAATTCCATCATCCTAATCTAAAAATTTATCAAATATTTCTTCAATTCAATCATTTCTCTATCCATTTTTATCTCTTATTTTTCTCTTCTTGTATTCTCTCTCTTGTGGTTGTTCATCTAAACTTGGCTACATAATCTCTCTCATCCTATTTTTTTTTACCTCACTTGGACCACATCCTCTTTGGTTCACACCTATAACTCTTCTTTCTCAAACCACACTTGATCCTTTCAACTCTTTTCCTTTTCACTAGGACTATCCTCTCTTTCTCAAGCTTTCTTTATGAGCTTGTCTCTTCTTTGAGCTTGTTAATATCTCTCTTTTATTTAGGACTGCCACTTCACCATTAGCTATTTTCTTTCTTTATCTTGTCACTCATCATAAACAATGAATTCATTCAATAAATCAATCACAAAATACTTCAAACTTTCTTGAACTATTGTCTCAATTATGTCCTTCTAAAGACTCCTTCCAAACTATCTTCTTGCCTCTAACCTACAATTTTCTACAACAAGCACTATGAATCATATATGCATTAATTTATATACATGAATATACCTTAATTATAGCATATAGATATATCTGATACCAAATGATGTATAACTATTCCCTTAGCCTATAATTATCCTTCATATAGCTTGCAAACTTTTAAAACTTCCTTAGCCAACACTAGGCCTACCTTGTCCCAATGGACCAAAATTCAAAGACCTACATAATCCAAGTTCTAAAACACATAAATCAATATAACACATAATTAAAAACCATCTCAAACTAATTTCATCCATCAACACCTTGCCTTTCACTCAATATTCAACTTCTTGCTTCCACATGCTATTAGCCATGTTTCACTACAAAGCTTTTATTTTATTTCATATAATACCTCATCAAAGAAAACCAAATAGGTCTTTGAGTACCTATTGACAAAATTTGACCCTAAAGGTCAAATTGGGACCCCTATAGGTAAAAACTTGAGTTTTAGGTGTTTTAAGGGTCTGATATATATGTATTAAGATGTATTATAGGTCATTTAATGTGATTTCATGTTATATTAGTTGTGGTTAGTCCTTATATCATTTTGAGTCATTTGGGGATCATAAATAGGGAATTAAATGATTTATACAACCTCATAGGGAAGTTTAAAGGTGTAATAAGGGTTATTTCATGTTACATGTGTCTTGGTATGCCTTAATCAATTGTTCATAACTGAAAGTGACATGTTATTCAAAAGAAAGAGCAGTTTTCTTGAGAAAAGAGAAGAGTTTGGCACTTGTATGACCCATGAGAGAGTTTTACATGTGTTATAAGGTAATGGTATGTCTCTTTAGCTTACTTACATCCATTTCCATGCTTTAAGTACTCTGAAAATGTCAAATTTTGGCTAAAACCATTTTGCTCCTTTTTCACCCTTCTAGGCACATAGAAACAGTCTTTAGGTTTGTACTTGGTATAGATAGTTGGATAAATTAAAATTAAAATTCCTTTGAGAGGTGAAATTAAACTCATAGAGATTCATTTACATAAAAACAATTTGAATAATGGTGGCTTGTACTTTATGAACCATCATCATGAAGTTGACTATATTTTTCTGCTTGTTGTTTCATGCACCCTATACATTTTAATACATTTTGGAAAATTCCATACAAAATAAATGGTGATTTTTAATCTATAATATTTTGGATCTCTTCTAAAATTCTCTTCATTGTTATTTTCATGTTTCATGATGTTTTGATAAGCAAGTTATCTCATGTTGCAGGAAGGTGCCACCATGTGAGGTTTTAGTCAAACATCATTGTTTGCATAATGTTTAGTTATTATAAAATGTATCATAAGAATGTGATGTGATGTTTCCCATGTATAAATTCCATATTTATCATCTTATCTTCATGTTTAGTCTCATAACATCATGCTTGGATCAATTTTTCAGTCTTTCTATGCTCACAGTCAACTCTTTGCTCAATTACACAAACAGTCATGGTAAATCACGTGTATGGAACCTATATGGAATGATAATAGAGGTGTGATGAAGGTTAAAAATAATATTATATATTTTATCAAAATTAAATAATGAATTGAACATTTAAATGGTTAGAGAGGGTTGTAATAATCATATAGAACACTTTAGTGTAGTCTACCATTGGAATGTGTACTTACAAGTTTTGAAAAGGTTTCAAATGTTTAAATGTGGTGTATAAGTTTCCATTAAATAATTTAGTACAATAATCCATAATTTTATTCTTTTTAATGGAAATAATTTGGTCATAGAGTCAAACTCATCTCTACTACCTAAATCAATGTTTGCCTGCATACAACTAAATCTCCACCTACAAGGGTATCCTTGATAACATCATGCTAAGATAGGGAAGTTGATGAGTGTTTAAAAATTTTAGGATAGTTAGAATTACATTTGGATACTTTATGAAATCATATAAATTACCACAACCATGTATATCCTCTCTGCTGATTAAACTCATATTGACTACCTGTTCTTGACAATGTCCACTTACAGGTGGTGTTGGCAAAGGTATGAAAGTACCTATACAAAGGAGATTGAACATGTTAAAACCTTATTTACATCCTAGTGTGTTAAATATCCCTTTTTAGACTTGTTTTCAAGGTTATATGAGAAAATTATAGTGGAGACTACCTTCAAAAGCATAACATGACTGATTCAAGAATCAAATCCCTAAAAGCATAACATAAAGGTTTGAGGTATTTTGTTGATATCTTGAAATAGGGATAATAAATGGTTAGAAGCATATATATGGATATAAATTTTATAATATAGTATATAAAATAAACATGCAAAGTTTAGAGGGTAGATGATTAGTGGAGGATGATTTTTTAAGAGATCCAATATGCACTTTTATACACTGAATTTAAGTAGTAATAACTACAGGTTTTGAACTCCAAGGTGAATTTACATTTATAGGTTGAAATGAAAACCATATTTAATGATTTAATGGTATTATATGGTGTAATATAGTATTAATTACCAAAGTATCACTTAGAGATGCTCATCTACTATTTTTTAGGTCCCCACATTCACCTATAAGTGTCTTAAACCTTGAGGCATACACTTACAACTGATTGAGTATGGTAGTGAGCCTAATCAAGGTGTTTAAAAGGCATGAGAATGAGTGATAAGGTATATATATGGATTAGTGTGATCATAAAAAACTATTTATAATATTTTCAAATGTTATACCTAGGTTTCAAAGTGCATGAACACTTACAGGGGTCACCCTTGGATGAGGAAAGAAGGGAATACAGTCAAAGAATAACACTCAATTTGACTATATTAGACTATGAGGAGTATGTAGTAATTTTAATTGATAAGTGTGGGGAGTTTAAAAACCTTAATCATAATCATCATATCCTCATAGTGGAGATAGATCAAGCAAGAACATCTACAGGACCTCACACAGTTAACTGTAGTTGACTATGAGGGGCATAGAATAAATGGATTGAAATTATTGGAGTGTATATGGTATAAAAATTAAATAATAAGTTAAAATAATTTATATATGATCAGGTAGGGTTTAAATATATTCTATTCACTAATTTCAAAGTTTGGTCCATCCTAAATCTCCACCTACATGTGTAATACAATAGGCAAGGTAACACAGTCAGACCCAACAAAGAAAGCATGGTTGGGAATGTAGATGCAGATGATTGAGAAGGTTGGTAAGTATATAAAAAAAAATTATAATTATAGTTCACATTTTTACACCCTCATTAGTTTTAAACATGTTAAAAGAGACAACTCTATCACGTAGCATATAGTTTATATAACCAACCCTGCATACAACATTTTTTCCATAGTCTACCTTGGAAATTTAAGGGTTTAAAAGGTCAAATGATGTCATAAAGGGATAAAATTTGGTGGAGAAGATCCTTAAGACTTTTAAATTCCTCTATAATACTTGGTTCTTCTAGAAAAATAGGGGAGGTGCCCTATGTTTTGTCTCAGACAAAGGGCAATTAATGTTTTTAAGGTTGGAACACATCCATAATAACATTAGAGACCAAAAATATAATAATGAATCCCAACAAGGATGTCTAAACCCTTAGAGTTGCTATCAGGCCTGCTAGGCATATTTAGCCCTAGAGGCCAAATGAAGGGTTAACTATAATTATGACATGAGATGAGAATTATAATGGATTTTGTCATGTTTTTGAAGTAATTAAATAATTATTAAAGCTAAATTCATGAAAATAATCCCAGTTTTATGGCCTAGAACATAAGGGTTATAATAGGCCTATTAGGTAAGGTTCAATCCTAGTGCAAAAATGAGAGGTCATTTTCATTTCTAGATGTAGATGAGCATTAAAACCTATTATATAATGTGTATAAGGTCACTTAATATGTGTAAATTTCTCAAAATTTTATATAAAGCACAAGGAGAGCCATTTTTGGCTTAAAACCAACTCATACCTATAGGAAAAGGAGAAAGGAGCTCGATAAGAGAAGTTTACATGCTCATATCTTTTTGGAGGTTGTGCATGGGAATACAAGAATGATAGAGGTGTTATCAAGGGTATTGAATAGTGATCTTATGAGATTGGTTTGTAGTTATAATTTCATAACTTTAAGAACAAACATTAAGAGCAAAAAATAGCTTAAACCCTTGAAAACCCTTGCTAGTGACCAATTAGAGGAAATAGAGATGGAAATCTGATCTAATGGCATAGTTTAACCATGAAATTTATTGGATGTTTTATAATACTCTCTCATTCTCCTCCCCATCCTATTTTAATATATGAAATTGTATGGATGGGGTACAAAATAGGGTATTTTTAACTATTTTGTGTTGTGCAAGTTCCAAGAGGTCCCAAGAGATGTCAATCACATATAAGGGAATATTAGGAATTAATATAACTCTCAATGTTATTTTAATTCCTTGTAAAAAATCCTAAGTTACTTAACTAGATGTTTCATCTCAGTCAGTCAAAACTAGCATAGTGACCAAGCTAGTGAGAAGGGTGGAAAACTTCAAGTGAGCTGATTTTAAGGCATGCCTAATGCCTATAAGGCCATGGAGTGTCTTTAAAAGTTTCATCCACTAATTCCTATGTATTTTAATGGAAAATTAATGCCTTTTTAGAGGCCAAATGTGTAGGGTGCATGAAAGAAGAGTTATTTCGACTGCAGATGGTGATAGCTCATTTTGGTAAGGTTCTAGATGACCAAGACTATAACCAATGCATAGAGAGGCATGTATGAAATACTTACCATTTATTCCAATAATCATACCTATCCTTAATTAGTTTTTGGATGTTAAAATAGGTCCAAATCATGAAGGCAATTTTTTGAGCCCGAATGAGAACTTTCATGCCACTTTACAAGAGTTTCATTACTTGGAGAGCCACTTTTTCCTTCTGACCTTACATGGTTTGTCCCACATCTTCTTCTCATTCACAATTAACTCATTTTTTCAGCTTGATAAGTGTCCTTATGACCCTTAAACTTCTCTCTTCTCTTCTCTCTCTAAAGTTCTATATGAACTAGCCATTTTGGCCTCTGTAACTCATATTCCACCTGAGTATGGTGAAGCCCTACTCATTTTCATACCATTTGATCAATAAGACTACTGATTTTTACCTCTTCCATAACTTTTCATAGTTTTTTTACTTGGATGATGGATCTTGCTTAGTGAAGACTATAGATTCCTTAGCATGTTGTCTTATTCTCTCACCTATTTACAACTTCTTCTTACAGGTCATGTGAAGTGTTACAATAACTATCAAGGATTGAGTGAGTTATCTTATTCACTAGTGCCATTCAAGGCCTCTTGTGTAGTCCTCCTAGCCTTACACATTCATTCATAACCTCATAATGAAACATCGATGTGAGAAGACTTAGATTGGAAAAGTGTATGTTTGGTTAGTCCTTTGTTCTCATGTGTAACATGCAACTGGTTAGAAGTCATCAACTTATTTTGTGTATCACCTCCCTTAGGATAGTTTGATTTTAATCTTCTCTCTCCCTTTTTGCTCACAAATTTTATGTGTAGTAGTGATCCACAATGGTACATTGAGGGAGCTATCCATATTTAGAGATTCACCTCATCTTTAGACTCACCCATAGTTTAGAGGTGTTTAAATTTTTCCACTTGGATGAGGAGAGATAAGACATCTCCTCAAAGCATGTAAATCCAATTGACAATAGTTTTTAGCACACCTGATGGGACTCTTAGTCAAGAGGTTGAAAGATTTTTGGTGTTATCTTGCAATAGTTAGCATTTAGAGGCATCTATCCAAGCATCAATGATGACTCTAAAGTTACATTATCAGGTAAATTATCCCATGTTTCCTTTTGAATATTGTTGGTGATATATTTCTTTGTGTTCTTGCTTTTAATGAAGTTCCATGGCTGACTTTAGTGTTGAGTTTTGTTTTACACAAGTTGGTGAGGCATATCAAGCATATGGCATCCCATATCAACCTTGTCATGATTTTTACCAACTCCAAAATGAAGTGTATAAGCCTATTCATGATGTCTATTATCCCCACAATCAACCTTCTCCATATCTTGCTCCTAGTTAACCTAGTCACTTCTCTAATTAGTCCATTTCCACTTTCAAGTAAACTCTTTTAGGATATGAGAAGTACATGTTGGGTATTAATAATCTAATTAGATATGGTCAAGAGGTTTCTATTCATATTATTCATAAAGTGAGAGATTCATTATATTTTGTCAAAAAAGAGTGGGCACCTATTGAGAGAGCCAATTGGTAAAGGCTTACAAGGGAGATGCTAAATGTGAGTGACCTAGTTTCATCCTTAGAAGATAGGCTAAAAATTCATGAGAAGCAACCTCACTAAACCTATCAACCTTCATATCCACTTCCCTAATATTAATATCAGTCCTACATTATTCCCACTCATGAACCCAATCAAGCTTATTAAAGTCATCATTTTCCCAATTAGTTAAAAGAGAGAGTTATAAAGAGAAACCTTATTTTTGAAGCAAATATTGATAGGAAAATTGAGTTAGATAATATGTATATGTATTATTCCATGTCATCATCAAAATAATTATAATCTAATCCCTCATTTCCATCTCTAATTACATCCCCACCTCAAGAAGTGACCTCTAGATATGAGATTCCAAGTTCGAGACAAGATGGAGAATCCAAGCCTAAAGAGATCCCAAGTTTATTAAACACTTCATCCACTCCTAAAATTGCATCACCATCTCAAGAAGATAATAATAATCTTAAAATATTAATCTAGAACAATATATTGGACTCATGGGGAAAGAAAGAGTATATAATCCTTGATAAAGAGTGTGAAGTTTAGAAAGAACTTGATCCTATGCAAGTCCCTCCCACCCTTCCTCAATAAGCTTCTTGTGTTCCATGTTAGACCTCTTGTACTCCTCATCCACATGAATATTCATATGAAACTCAAGAAATACTTTTCTAAGAGAACCTATCCAATCAAATTAAAAAGTTAGAGTCAAGGATGAAATTGTTGAGTCAAGGTGTGATGGAAGGTTTAGACCCAAAAGAAGATCATATGCCTAAGCACACCCCATATAACCTCTTTCAAGAGATTGATCAATCTAAATCAGATGTGAATGAACTTATTGTAAAATTTAAGGTATAAAACCAATCCATTTTATCCTAAGGTATTCCTCCCCTTCCTCAAGAGCTTCAAAAAGAATCCCCTATATTTCATTCTCAATCTGATTTTGAGTTCTATGTGCCACCTCCACCAATTAGTTCATCTTATCCTCATGGCATCACCCTTTGCCTTGATGGACCTATGGTGTGGAAAAATAAAGAGTATGATTTTTTTTTTTTAAACTTATAACTCTTTTTTGAAGATATCCTAGCTCCTTGGTAGCCTCATTGGACTAAGTCACATGATTACAAGATGCCTAGTCTTGGCATCACCAAAAAGGAGAAGGAAATGGAGGATCTTGTAGCCCTTTAGAAAAAAATTCATGATATGATAGTTGAGATGAAAATTGAGATCCCTCAAAAGGTCCTAAATTCTAAATAATAGGTGGTATCTTGTGTGGAAACTTATGATTGGGTTGATATGGAAGAATGTTTTTCTTTTGCCAAAGAGGAAGAAATAGTCATTGGTTCTTCCATCACTATGCAAGATATAATGGATGGGCAAGAAAAATTTACTAATCAGCCTTGGGATGAATTGTTTTCAATAATTATATCAGGTTATACTCCTCTTCAAGGAGGATATTATCTATTCAAATATAGAGAAGGCAACCTTGGCGCTCATGTGAGTATGCAAAGAAAAACTAACCTTTCAAATCCATCCTTTCAAGAGGCATATGCATTTGATGATGATATGTTTGAATTAATAAAAATGGGATCTAATCCTATAAATAATTTAGGAGAAAAATAATAGATATTGAAGGATGGAACAAACTCCTATTGGCCTCAATCTTTTAAGGAACAAGAAATCACTCCTCTTGAAGCCATGCCTACCAAGAAGATGTTAGTTGATCATGAAATGAAGAGTGGGCAAAAGTATGAGGTATGTGTACAAATTCAAGAAGAATATATCTACATTGGAGACCTATTTAAGTATTATCTACTTTATGGTAGATCAAGTGAAGTTCCAAAGAATAGGTCTGATCTATAAAGCATCCAATTCAGGGAGAAACATGCTTAACACTATGATTCATTTTATGAAGAATAAGATTCAAGGAATTTTCATTTTGATCCTAGAAATGAGGTATGATTAGTTTCTATTTGTGCATAATAGTTTGTTTTTTTATTACCCTAAGTGCCTTGAGTAAATGTGTGTGTGTGTGTGTGTGTGTGTGTGTGTGTGTGTGTGTGTGTGTCTTGTTAGTGTGTTAACTTTGTTGTTGTGTGTCATTTGTTTTATGTGTTTGAGGTAATCAAGTGGTGTTGTCTTGATAAAATCCTATGGTCAAAGGTATCCTTGTTTTGTTTTAGAATTAAAATGACTCCCTAATCCCAATGGACTAATAAGGCTACTAGTCCAGTTAGTATAGTAGGCATACTACCCCTATGAGTCACCAATTTGTTAACCAAATTTAACCCTATAGGTAAATTGGGACTCCTATAGGTAAAAACTTGAGTTTTAGGTGTTTTATGGGTCTAATATATATGTATTAAGGTGTATTATAGGTCATTTAGTGTTATTTCCTATTACATTAGCCTTGGTCATTAGTCATTTTAGTCCTTATATCATTTTGAGTCATTTGGGGGTCATAAATAGGGCATTAAATGAGTTATACAACCTCCTAAGTAAGTGTGAAGGTGTAAAAATGGTGATGTCATATGACATGTGTCCTATTATGCCTTAATCCACTATTCATAACTAAAAGTGATAGGTTCTTTACAAGAAAGAGCAATTTTATTGGGAAAAGAGAAGAGTTTGGCACTTGTACAATGCATGAGAGAGTTTTACATATGGAATAAGGTCATGGGATGTCTCTTAATATTCCTAAGATCCATTTACATGATTTAAGTACTCTAAAAGTGTAAAAATTGGGATAAAACCATTTTGTTCCTTTTTCATCCTTATAGGCACATAGAACCAATCTTCAGGTTTGTACTTGGTACAAATAGTTGGAGAACTTCTAGGTCAAATGACTTTGGGAGGTGAAATAAAACTTAGATAGATTCATTTCTATAAAAATAGTTTGAAAACTGGTGCCCTATGATTTATGAATCATCCTTATGAAGTTGACTATGTTTATCTACTTGTTATTTCATATACCCTATAGGTTTTGATCCATTTTGGACAAGTTCATATAAACTAGTTGGTGATGTTGACTCTAGAGTATTTTGTCTTTCTTCTTAGATTATCTACATTCCTAGTTTCATGTTTCATGATGTTTTTATGAGCAAGTTATCTAATGTTGTGGGAAGGTGTTACCATGTGAGGTTTCAATCAAAGATCCTTATTTTTAAAATGATTGGTTCTTAGAAGAGGTATCATAGGAATTTGATGTGATTTTTCCCATGTATAAATTCAATATTTATCATCTTCAATTCATGTTTAGTCTCATAACATCATGTTTGGATCAAGTTTTCAGTCTTGTTATGCTCACAGTCAACTCTATGCTCAATTACACAGTCAATCATGGTAAATCATGTGTATGGAACCTGTATGACATGATCACAGAGGTGTGATGAAGGTTAAAAATCTTGGTGTATCTTTTATAAACATTAAATAGTTAATTGAACATTCAAATGGTAAGAAAACATTGTAACAGTTATATAGAATGCTTTAGTGTAGTCTACCATGGAAGTGTGTACTTACAGGTTTTGAAAAGATTTCAAATGTTGAAATGTGGTGTAGATGTTTGCCTCAAATCAATTAGTAACATAATATATCATTTGATTATTTTTTATTGAAATAAGTTGGTCATAGATTCAAACTCATCTCTACTATCTAAATCATTGTTTGCTTGCATATAACTAAATCTCCACCTACAGGGGTATCCTTGATAACATCATGATAAGATAGGGAATTTTATTAGTTTTTAAAAAAATTAGTATTTTTAGTATTTAATTTGGATACTTTATGAAACCATAAAACTGACCACAACCATGTATATCCTCTCTGTTGCTTAAACTCATATTCTCTGCTTGTACTTGATAATGTCCACCTACAAGTGGTGTTGGTAGAGGTATGAAGGTACCTGTATAGAGGAGATTAAATATGTTAAAACCTTATTGACACCCTAGTTTTTTAAATAGACCTTATTATACTTGTTTTTAAGTTTATATGATCAAATGATAGTGGAGACTACCTTCAAAAGCATAAGATGACTGATTTAGGGATCAAATCCCTAAAAGCATAAAACATAGGTCTAAGGTGTTTTATTGATATCTTGAAATAGGGATACTAAATTTTTAGATGAATATATATGGGTATAACTTTTATCCTCTAAAATATATAATATCCATGCAAATTTTAGAAGGCAAATGATCAATGGAGGATGATTGTTTAAGAGTTCCATTATGGACTTTTATGCACTGAGTTTAAGTAGTAATAGTTATAGGTTTTGAACTCCAAGGTGAATTTCCATTTCAACGTTGAAATGAAAACATTTTTTTATGATTTAATGGTATAGTATATTATTAATGACAAAGGATCACTTAGAGAGGCCCATTTATTATGTTTTTGGTCCCCATGTTCACTTATAGGTGTCTTAAACCTTGAGGTATACACTTACAGCTAATTGAGTGTGGTAGTGAGCCTGATCAAGGTATTTTAAAGGCATGAACATGAGTTATAAGGTATATGTATGGCTTAGTGTGATCATAAAACACTATTTATAAGATTTTCAAATGTTATACCTAGGTTTTAAAGTGCATGAACACTTACAGGGGTCAACCTTGGATGAGAAAAGCAAGGAATACAATCAAAGAATAGCACTCAGTTTAACTGTAGTAGACTATGAGTATGTAATAAGTTTAAGTGAGTATTTTTTGGATTTAAAACACATTAATAATAATCATCATAGCCTCATATTGGAGATATATCAGGCAAGAGCATTTACAGGACCTCTCATAGTCAACTATAGTTGATTATGAGGGGCAAAGAACAAATAGATTGGAATTCTTAGAGTGTATATGGTATAAACATGAAATAATAAGTTAAAATAATTTATATTTTATCAAGGATTGTTTAAATATAGCCTATGTACTAATTTCAATGTTTTTTCCATCGTAAATCTCCACCTATAGGTGCAATACAATAGGTAGGGTAGCACAGTCAGACCCAACAAAGCAAGCATGGTTGGGAATGTAGATGCAGATGATTGAGAAGGTTTGTAAGTATATAAAAAAAAATTAAAATTATATTTATAACATTTTTACACCATCATTATTTTTAAACGAGCTAAAAGAGAGAACTTTTTCAAGTAGCATATAGTTCATATAACCAACCCTATGCACAATATTCTTTACACAGTCTGCCATGGAAATTTAAGGATTTGAAAGGCCAAATAATGTCATAAAGGGATAAAATTTGATATATAAAATAATTAAAACTTTTAGATTCCCATAAAATACTTGGTTTTTCTATGAAAATATGGGAGGTGCCATATGTTTTATCTTAGACTAAGGGCACTCCCCTTAGGCATAAAACCTACAATTCTAGAGAAAATGGGTGAGAAAGGTAGACCAAAAGATATAGGAACATCTTAATAATGTTTTGAAGCTTTTATAATATCCATACCAACATGAGAGACCAATCATAGAATAAGGAATCCCAATAAGGAGTTCTAAACCCTTAGAGTTGTTGTCAAGCTTGTTAGGCATATTTAGGCCTAGAGGCCAAATAGAGGGTCAATTCTAATCATGAAATGAGATGAGAATTAGAATGGATTGTGTCATTTTTATGAATTAATTACATAGGTATTAAATATTAATGAATGTAAATAATCCCAATTGTATGGCCTAGAACACAAGGGTTACAACAGGCCTGTTAGGCAAGGTTCAAGCCTAGTGCCCAAATGAGAGGTCATTTTAATTTCTATATGTATATTAGAATTAAAAATTATTGGATAATGTGTATAAGGTCACTTAAAAATTTTAAAATCATCAAAATTTCATATAAATCATAAGTAGATCCACTTTTGGCTTAGAACCAATTCAGACTTGCAAGAAAAGGAGAAAAGAGATCGATAGGAGAAGTTTAAATGCTCATATATTTTTGGAGGTTGAGAATAGGAATCCAAGAAGGGTGGAGATGTTAGAAAGGGTATTTAATAGTTATATTTTTAAATTTTTTTGTAGTTACAATTTCATAACTTTATGAACAAAACTTAAAAGCAAAAAATACACTTAAACCCTTACAAACCCTTGCTAGTGACTAGTTGGAGAAAATGGAGATGGAAATATGATATAATGGCATAGTTTGACCATGAAATTTATTGGAGTTTTTATAGTAATCTCTCAGGCTCCTCCCCATCCTATTGGACTATATGGAATTGTACATATGGGATACAAAATAGGGTATTTCTAACTATTTTATGTGTTGTGTAGGTTCCAAGAGGTTATAAGAGATGTCAATCACATGGAAAAAAGATTAGGAATTAAGATAAATATACATGTCAATTTAATGCCTTATAACAACTCCTAAATGCCTCAACCAGATGTTTCATCTTATCCAGTCAAAACTGGCATAGTGACCAAGCTAGTGAGAAGGGTGGAAAACTTCAAGTGAGCTAATTTTAAGGTGTGCCTAATGCCTCTAAGGAAATGGAGGGTATTATAAAATTTAATAAAATCCATCCCATGGATTTTCATGGAAAATTGATGCCATTTTGGAGGCCAAGTGTGTAGGGTACATGAAAAAAGAGTCATTTTAATTGTAGATGGTGATAGCTCATTTTGGGAAGGTTCCAGATGACAAGACTAAAACCAATGCATCGAGAGGAATGTATAAAATCCTTCCCATTCATTCCAATCATCTACCTATATCTAATCAATTTTTATAATTTCAAATAGGTCCAAATCATAAAGGTAGTTTTTTTAGCCAGAATGAGAACTTTCATGCCACTTTGTAAGAGTTTCATGACTTGGAGAGCCACTTGTTCCTTATAAACTTGCACGGTTCATCTCAAATCCTCTTATAATTCACAAGTAACTCATTTTATCAGATTTACAAGTGTCCTTGTGACCCTTTTACTTCTCTCTTCTCCTCTTTCTCAAGTTCTATAATAACTAGCCATTTTAGCCTTTGCAACTCATGTTCTACCTGAGTATGGCAAAGCCCTACTTATGTGCATACCATTTGATCAATAAGAATAATAATTTTTACCTCTTCCATAACTTTTCATAGTGTGTTTACTTGGATGATGGATCTTTCTTAGTGAATACTATGGATTCCTTATCATGTTGTCTTATTCTTTCACCTATTTACAGCTTCTTCTTGCATGTCATGTGAAGTGTTCTAGGAAATTTCAAGGATTTAGTGAGTTATTATATTCACTAGTGCTATTCAAAGCCTCTTGTCTAGTCATCCTAGCCTTAAACTTTCATCCATAACCTCATAATGAAACATTGATGTGAGAAGACATAGATTGGAAAAGTGTATTTTGGTTAGTCCTTTGTTCTCATGTGTAACACGTAGTTGGTTGGAAGTCATAAAATTATTTGGTATATCACCTCCCTTAGGATATTTTGCTTTTATTTTTCTCTCTCCCTTTTCCATCATAAATTTTAGGTGTATTAGTGATCCAAAGTGGTACATCAAGGGAGCTAACCCTATCTAGAGATTCACCTCAAGAAGTGACCTCTAGATATGAGATTCCAAGTTGGAGACAAAGTGGAGAATCCAAGCCTAATAAAATCCCAAGTTTCTTGAATAGTTCATCCACTCCTCAAATTTCATCACCATATCAAGAAGATAATCCTAATCCTAACATCCTAAGTTAGAATAAGATAGTGGGGTCATGGGGAAAGAAAGAGGATAAAAGCCTTGATAAGGAGTGTGAAGTTGAGAAATAACTTGATCCTATGCAAGTCTCTCCCACATTTCCTTGATAATCTTCTTATGTTATATTTCAGCCCTCTTGTACTCCTCATCCTCATGAAGATGCCTATGAACTTCAAGAAAGACTTTTCCAAGAGAACCTAGCCAAGTAAATTAAAGAGTTAGAGTCAAGGATGAAATTGTGAGTCAAGGTGTGATGGAAGGTTTATACCTAAAATAAGATATTATGACTAAATACACCCCATATAACCTCCCTCAAGAGAGCGATCAATCTAAATTAGATGTATCAATCTATCCTTTCAAAGACTCCTTACAAACCATCTTCTTGCTTCTTACCTATAATTTCTTGCAACAGACAATATAAATCATATATTCATCAATTTCTATACCTAAATATACCTTCCCCAAAGCATTTAGATGGCTTTGATACCAAATAATGTATAATTATTCCCTTAACCTGTAATTTTCCTTCATATAACTTGAAAACTTGTAAAGCTTCCTTAGCCAACACTAGGCCCACCTTGTCCCAATGGACCAAAACACAAACACCTACATAATCCAAGTTCTAAAACACATAAATAAATATAACACATCATTATAGACCATATCAAACCAATTTCATCCTTCAACACCTTGCCTTTCACTCAGTATTCATCTTCTTGCTTCCACATGCTAATAACCCTGTTTCACTACAAATCTTCTATTTTGTTCCATAAAATACCTCATCAAAGAAAAATAAATAGGTTTTTGAGTACCATTTATCAATCCCCTACTTCACACAAAATTTTAGGTTAGGTTACTTTGAAAAGTTGAGTACCTGTAGGCTTACATGTCTCCATAATTGGCCCTCCTAATGGATAAACCTCCTTGGTCTAAAAAAACTATAGTCAACCCAACGAAAATAATGATCTTTTTGGGAAACCATTATCCTCATCCATCTTAATCAATTATTGTTCAAGTCTCACTCTCAACACATATACCCTTTTCTTCTTTGGCCTATCTCACTAGGTCTCTTCTTGACCTAAACGAACTTAGTCCTTAATAATCCATATATATGAGGTCTTACACCTTTAAAAACTCAAAAATAAATTATATAACATCAATATTGACAAAACTACAAAGTTTGGTGAGATTTGGATGGTTAAATCTCCTTTTATACTCTAAACCCTAAATCTAGGGTTTATAGGCCAAGAGTGTATAAAAAGGCATAAATTACACTTAATGAGGTTTTAAAACCCCAATATAACTAAATTAGGTCTCTATTGGTCCCAAGAAACTCTTCAAAATTCTGGATTGTTTCTTCTAACCCTCTATCAACTATTTCTAACCCAAAACCAAGTTGATTGTGCAAAAAAATAAGACACTACAGGTTTGTGTACTCATAAGGGTTGAACAAAACATATTTAAAGGAAACATAAAGTTTAATAAACTTTAAAAACCTAGAAAAAACTTACCTAAATGACCTCAAAAACTATATCATCAGTTCTTGGTTCATTACCTTCAAGACATATAGTCACCATTCAAGCATACAAGGCCTGTGATAGAACACAGTGTTTCAAATCCAATTTCCAACCATCAAATGGTTTTATTTATCCTTCCTTAAATGAAACACTCTCAAACATTATCAACCCACCTATTGGAATTTTTATAACACCATGAAATTGAAATCAATTATTATTTCTTGATAAGAAGAAACACACAACTCACTCTATGATTATACTTCTAAGAGACAGGGGTGTGTGTGTGTGTGTGTGTGTGTGTGTGTATATATATATATATATATATATATATATATATATATCAAACAATACAATCAAAACCATCAAGAACAATCATAATGCAGTCATCACCATCCATTTGATTATCAACCTTGGAAAACTCAATGTGCAACAAAATTAAACAACTCATGAATAGGGGACTATTATACAAATTAATTTCCTTCAATCACCAACTTAGTTAATCTGATTTCTATGCATGAATTATAAATAAGGAAGATGATTTAAAATCACACACCATTGTTACGTATTTAAAGGTTATGATCATTACAAAAGGACTTACATAGTCCTATATAACATATTGGCAGACCTTCTTCTTTGATATTCATGTCTACCTTGTTTCTTCACATCTCTCCTCTCTTATACATACCATGCTTACTATATATTATTTTACCAATTCAAAAACTCACAAAACAAGAACCATAATGGTTTCTTGAATCAAGAAACCTCTTTAAAGCTCCTAGACCATGTAGGGTGGTGAACCAAGACTGCCACCTTACTTTTTCAACCTAACATATTAATAAAGACCACTCTTAAGACCTTTTTAAATACCATAAGGTCTATTAGATCATTTTTTAATAATTACATACCTTTATGACTCACTTAACCCACTTAGAGGACTCAGAATCCCTCCTTACATGTTTTGAAAATTTAAATTGGGAAAAGGTGGGAAAACTTCTAATGGAATACAATTCAAATTTTAGACACCAACATGACTCTAAAACACTTTCTTGAGCACTCATAAGATTCCCCTACATCAGATGTGTTACTCATTCTCTCCTCAAAGAGATTGTTTTGATCCTCATAACTCTTAACCAATGATCTTAGTTTATGATTCTTTTTTATTTAGAACTTCAACTCCTCTAGAGCACTCACCAATTCTACCTCAAGGTTCACTTTAGCCTCTTCATCATCATTCATAAGACCTTTTCCTTTTGATAAACCCTTATTTTTTGTTTCTATATCCATGAATAATGTTTCATTTTTGTCATGTTCATTTTCATTACATCATCATCACTATTAGATGTACTTGTGTCACTTACATCAGATGAGTTATTATCTTCTTCGGTATAGAAACTTATCTTGTTCTTGAATGACCCTTTCTTACCTTCATACTTCTTTAAACATTTCTTAATTTTGTTAGGCTTATATACCTTATTATCATCACCATGATTTTCATCATGCTTAGTCTTATCTTTGTTAGGACACTTAGATGAAAAGTGACCAATCTTACCATAGTTGAAACATTTGAAAGTCAGCTTGCACTTATACTTACCAGATCCAAACTTTAATTTCCTAGCAAACATGGCTATCATTTCATCATCATCAATATTTAAACATACCTCATCCTTGAATTTCTTGGATTTTTACTTCTTCTCAGCTTTGAATGTTGTTTCTTTCTTGGGAAGTCTTCCTTCATTTGTTCTCATTTCATAGGCAGTCAAGATACCATGAAGCCCATCCATTTAAAGTGTGTCTATATCTTACATTTATTATATTATAGACACATTTGAATCAAATTTAGAATTTAGTGATCTCAATAAATTTTGTATAATTTTATACTCTTTCACTTCTTCTCTAAGACCTCTAATGAAATGAACAACTTCATCAACCCTTAATAGGTAGGATGTAATGCTCTCATCTTCCTTTATACTCAAACTTTCAAATTACCTTATGGGTTTAAAATTTATCCATATTCACCTTATTTTATCCTTCAATATAGTATTAAACTTATCCCATATCACCTTGTCTAACTCACAGTGCATCACCTTCATAAACTCTACCTATGATAGACCACATAGAATGTCATTCATTACCTTGGAATTGCTCTCACTTTCCTTCTTGTTTGTTGTACCAGTTGGTGGTGTAGGAGGTGGAGTGTATCAATAAATAACTAAATAAAATATATCATGACCCATTGACAT
This sequence comes from Torreya grandis, assembly GCA_037957365.1. Classification (NCBI taxonomy): domain Eukaryota; kingdom Viridiplantae; phylum Streptophyta; class Pinopsida; order Cupressales; family Taxaceae; genus Torreya; species Torreya grandis. The sequence goes on along the minus strand of JARHVA010002254.1, from coordinate 2,176,201 downwards.
TAAATATTTCCTCATTATGATGTTATAAAATTCATAATTAGTCTCACTAAACAATGGAGCTTTATTAGTAGAGAAACCTTCTTAAACTTGACTACTGGTCATCCTTGCTTCTAGGATCTCCTTTACACTATTAGGAATAATTTAAAGGACTATGATATTTTACCAATTTTTTTAATATAAATTATTGAGCTTGGGGGTTAATCATTCTCCAAAACATTTCTTATCAATTCTACTTAATCAATCATGAACCATTAAAACAAGCACATAGATCTAGTAAGCATAAACACCTATCCACATAAGCATGAAACATAAGAACACATCACATATGTGAGAAAAATTAAATGGGAAGAAAAAAAATAATATATACAAATATACTACATTCCTATAAGATAACATCCAAATTTAGTGAATCACCAACTCTAAATGGAGCACCAACCCCAACTAGCCAAACACCCACTTGACTAGGCTTTAGCAAACACCCACTTGCAAGGAGGAAATAACCCCCTAGATGACTCAAAACCAAAACAACCACATAATTATTTTGATAAAATTTACAACACTATGTTTCTAGCACAACAGATGATGATCACCTTCTTTATCTCTTCACACTCTTATCCCGCTCAAACTACTTTCTAGGCCTTTTCGCTCAACTAGGTCTCTTCAAAATTGATTAGGTCATATGACCTTGATATTCATATGTAGACACACTATTTTATCTTCATAAAAAATATTATACACTATTATTAGGGTCTAAAATTCATCCTTCTACTCAATAACATATTATTTCATTCGTATATACTCAGCTTGCATTAATAAGCTTAAAAACTGCCTTGTATATATACCATTCTTTGTTCATATACTACTTAGTCAAGTACTCACCCTTAAACTATTAGTTAATACATGTAATAAGTCTTATTTCATCTCATAAATATTATTCACACTAATATGTATTCTCTTTTGGTCTATCATAACTCTATTAGACCTCATTTCACTTTTAGGTCTCATGGAGACCTAATTGCATTAGGTCTGTCTAGTAGCACATTACCATTTGATCCTTTGGAACACCTTTCACCTCCATATAAATCAATATTATTTAATAAAAAACTTAAATATACTTTATCCAACATCCTTTGATATCCATAACACCTTTTATGTTCAACCACCACTTGAAACACTCCATTAATGCTATGCACATTAGGCCTTTGAATACACAGAAAAGTTTGTCTTGAACAACTAAAGATAACACATCATTTTTACACATAACCATGATAATAAATTACTTATATATAACCTACATGACCTAAATAATATTAGCATATTCATTATACACTTCCATTCAGGATATAAGGCTTCAATAATACCTCTATAACTCACTCACTCACAACTACTAGATTATCTTAAAACACGGTCATAGTGACTTAGATCTCCAACACCTGTATGACCACTTTAAAATACTTACAATTCATGAGCATGATCCTATGACATCTCTATACCATATTCAAATATATGATATAAATTATAAATGAAGCAATACATAACATGGATCTAAAAGAGATTTAATAACTAAAGCATAAATGGAGTGTTGAGTGTGGAGCCCTTTGGGGCTATCACATGACCATAGGAATAAATTTTTGGGGCCAAAAGAACTCCAAGGATGTGGGGAGAATAATTTTCATGTTCTCCACATGTGAGTTGAATATTCTTTGTATTCTTAATTTCTATGTATTCCATATTTTGTGGAATTAGTTGTTAGATATCTATTTCCATGTGACTTCCTCTTTTATTGGAAGTGGGTCTATCTTCCTTATTTTTAGGGAGATTAGTTATTTCTTGGAATATGTTATACCTTCCTTGTTATGTGGAGTTGGTTGAAATCACATTTTTTTTAAATGTGCCCTTAGAAAGTGGGGAGATGAATATGGTGTGTTCTTCCTTGTGAGATCTTTTGGATAAGCTTGATGAGGTGGAGGAAGGTTGTCACATGTTCGATAATACTTATCTTAGATAAGCATTGCATACTTACTCATCCTTTTGTGAATTTTCTTCATTTTACTATATATACAGGGTGTGGTGTGGCCTTTAAAGGTTAATGGTTTATTTTTAGGGTGTGACTTTGAGGATCAAAGTCAAAGTGTAGGTGTTTTGAAAATAATAGGTGTTTATTATAGGGTATGGTTTAGCAACTTGTGAGATCCAAAATTATGCAGGTGCAGGTGAAAGTGCAGCTTTTTATGCAGAACTTTCTACAAGAGATTTTTTCTATCTCTTTGATATTTCATTGTAATCTTGTTTTGGATTACTGATTTATTTTAGAACTTTCATTGGTGGATGTAGCCCACATTGGGTGAATCACGTTAGATCTATGTTACCTATATTTTTATCTTGCTCTCATTTATGATTTCATATTAATGGTAAATTGAGGAATGTTTTCATGATGCATGTTATTTCATATCTTTAGATATATTTTATGGTAATAGTAGATCTAAATTTAAGTTTTTTTATTCCTAACTGGTATCAGATCCATTGGTTTATGTGTTTTGCTGAAGTGGTAAATCACAGGAAGGCTATTAGCTTAAGTGGGACCTATGGGAGAAGAGATCAGATTCAGAGTGAAGACATTTGATAGTAATTATTTTGGTTTTTATAAAATGCAAATGGAGGATTACCTATATCATAAGGAGCTATATCTCTCCTTAGAGGGGAAAGTAGAACAACCTATAAGTATGAGTGATGTAGATTGGTCATTACTTGATATGAAGGCATTGGGAGCCATTCAATTATGCCTTGCATCCTTTGTTACATTTAATATTATTGATGAGAAAACCATAAAATATTTCATAGATAAACTTGGAAAGTTGTATGAGAAACCTTCATCTTCTAATAAAAAATTTCTTATGAAAATATTGTTTAACATGAAAATGTCTAAGAATGGTTCAATATCTAATCATCTAAATGATTTTAATATTGTTCTAAGTATTCTCACTTTAGTTGGAATTAAGTTTGATGATGAATTTATATATTTGTTAATATTATGTTCTTTTCTTAATAGTTGGAATAGTTTAGTTATGGTTGTGAGTAATATAGTCCCTACCAAGGGAAGCTTGAATTTTGAGGTTGTTGTAGGTGTGATCCTTAGCTAGGAGATGCAAAGGAAAAGCTCTAGTGAATAATCTTTAGGTAATGATTTATCCATTGATACTAGAGGGAGATAAAAGGATGAGCAAATATAATCATGGAAAGTTAAAAGGTAGATCTAAGTCTAGATCTAGATCCAAAATGATATGCTAACATTATGGGAAGAGTGGACACTCAAAGATGGATTGTTGGTCACTTCAAGATAAGAATACCAACAAGGAGGAAATGAATTAGGTAAATGTGACATTAGGTAAATCATGTCAGGATGCCTTAATTCTTTCTATGGATAGTTTTTTTGAGTCTTGGGTATTAGATTCAGGGGCTTGTTTTCATGCCACCCCACATAGGCATTATTTTATTGATTATGTTAAAGAGAATCTAGGACATGTATATCTTGGTGATGATGAACCATGTGAGATAGTAGGAAAAGGTTGTGTTCAGGTTAAAATGTAGAATGGGAACACATGAATCCTTAAGGATGTTAGACATGTGCCTATGTTGAGATAAAATTTGGTTTTAGTGGGGCAATTGGGTAGTGAGGGATGTTTAGTATTGTTTACTGTAGATTCTTAGAAAGTTACCAAAGGTGCTCTTATGATTTCAAGAGGTAAGAAAGTTGGTACTTTATATTTGACTAGTAGTGTTGATTCTATTGATTTAGTTGGTGTAAAATGTAAATTTAACTATGTGGCACTACAAGCTCAATCATATGAGTCATAAGGGCATGGAGATATTAAAATACAAGTTGCCTAGTTTGAAAGATCTAGATCTAGACTTCTGTGCGAATTGTGTGTACAACAAATAGAAGTGGGTTAAGTTCCTTAAGATTAGACTCACAAGGAAAGATCATAAGTTAGATTTGATACACTCAGATGTATGGGGACTAGCTCAGATATCTTCTATTGGTGGATCCAATTATTATGTTACCTTTATTGATGATTCAATTAGGAAAGTTTGGGTTTATTGGATTAAAATAAATATGATATATTTAACATTTTTAAGAAGTTAAAAGCTTTGGTTGAGAATGAAACATGTCTCAAGTTGAAATGTCTTAGATCAAATAATAGAGGTGAGTATTATATTAATGCTTTCTTTGATTATTGTTCTAACAATGGAATCCATATACAAAGGATGGTTATAGGAACTCCAAAATATAATGAGGTATCTAAAAGGATGAAAAGAACAATAATGGAATGTGCTAGGAGCATGAGGTTACATACAGGGTTGACTTTACAATTTTAAGCAGAAGTAGTTAACACGGTACTATATCTGATTAATAGAGGATCTTCTATGCCTTTGGATAAAGGCATTTTTGAATGAGCTTGGTTTGGTAAGAATGTTGATTATTCTTTTTTTAGAGTCTTTAGATGTGAGGATTTTTCCCTTATCAAAAAAGAGGATAGGACCAAGTTAGAGGCTCAATCAGAGAAATTCACATTTGTTGGTTATGGTAAGGATGAATTTGGTTTCCATTTATGGAGAATTAAAGATAGAAAAATATTTTAGTCTAGAGATGTAGTCTTTAATTAAAAAATTCATGCATAAGTATCAGTTGCAAGGATAGGATCAAGAAAAAAAAGAGTACACATTATTGGCTGATATTACAGATGGAAAAGTATCCAAAGATTTAGTTTAGGAACCTTATACACAAGGACCCCAAACTCCTATGGTAAGAAGGTATTCTAGGGTAAGAAGAGAACCTAAACATTTTTATCCTTCTTTTAATTATTTATTACTCACTGACAATGGAGAACCAGAGTGTTATGAGGAAGTAATGTAGGTAGATACCAAGTTGAAATGGGAACAAGCCATGGATGAAGAGCATAAATCTCTCATGGAGAACCAAATGTGGGATTTGGGTAAGCTACCCAAGGGAAAGAGTGCATTGCCAAACAAGTGGATCTTTAGGATCAAAGAAGAGGATGAAGGGATAAAATGGTATAAGGCCAGGATGGTGGTCAGGGTGTTTGCATAAAAATCAGGTGCTGATTTTGATGAGATTTTCTCTCATATTTTAAAAATGAATTCTATTAGGATTGTTCTTGGTTTAGTTATAGTTGAGGATTTGCACTTAGAATAGTTAGATGTGAAAATTTCTTTTCTTCATGATGATTTGGATGAAGATTTGTATATGAATCAGCCATAGGGTTATGAGGTCAAAGGGAAAGAGAACTATGTGTGTAGATTGAAAAAGAGCTTGTATGGCCTGAAACAAGCTCCACAATAATGGTACAATAAATTTGATTATTTTATGTTGGAACAATAATATCAAAGATGTCATTCTGACCATTCCATGTACATCAAACATTTTGATGATGGTTCTTTTATTATTTTATGCTTGTATGTTGATGACATGTTAGTTATAGGAAAGAATATACAACATATTTATATGCTCAATAAATGACTTAGTGACTCCTTTTCTATGAAGAATTTGGGTGCTGAAAACCAAATCATTGGTATGAGGATTACTCATGATAGGAAGGAGAGGAATCTTGTTTTATCCTAATCAAAGTATGTGGAAAAAGTCTTAGAAAGGTTTAGTATGTTGGATGCTAAATATATTAGTACTCTTTTGGCATGCCACTTTAGATTATCAAAGGAGTAGTGTCCCAAGATGGAAGCTAAAAAGCTTAGGATGTCTAAGGTTCCTTACTCATCAGAAGTTGGTAGCTTAATGTATGCCATGGTTTTTACTAGGATAGATATTACCCTAGTAAGAGTTATGAGTAGGTATATGAGTGATCCAGGATATGAGCATTGGTAGGTAGTGAAATGGATTCTTTAGTATTTGAGCGGAACCATTGATTTTGCATTATGTTATGGTGGATTAGATACCACGTTGCATGGTTATGTGGACTTATATATGGTAAGGGATATAGATAGAAGGAGAAGTATGATAGGTTATATATTTATTATTGGAGATAAGGTGGTTAGTTAGATTTCTGGGATATAGAAGGTTGTGGCTTTGTCAACCATAGAGGAAGAGTATATTACTACCATAGAGGCTAACAAGGAGATGATTTGGTTATAGGACTTGTTTTGAGAGTTGGAGCATGATCAAGAAGTTGGGAGACCATACAATGATAGTTAGAGTGCTATTCATCTGGAAAAGAACTCTGCTTTCCACTCAAGGATGAAACACATTCAGTTATATTATCACGTCATCAAGACATCTTTGGAGGAGAACTTGGTGAAACTAGAAAAGATTCATACTATCTAGAATCTTATAGATATGATGACTAAGGTGGTAGAATTAGACAAGTTAAGACTATGTTCAGATTTATTTAACCTTAGTGATCATAGAGCAGTGATAGATTTTGTTCAAGAGAAACAATCTCCAAGTGGGAGATTGTTGAGTGTGGAGCCCTTTAGGGATATCACATGACCATAAGAATAAATTTTGGGGGCCTAGAGAGCTCCAAGGATGTGGGGGGCATAATTTTCACGTTCTCCACATGTGAGTGGAATATTCCTTCTATTCCTAATTTTTATGATTCCATATTTTGTGAAATTAATTATTAGATATTTATTTACATATTACTTCCTCTTTTATTGGAAGTGGGTCTATCTTCCTTATTTTTAGGGAGATTGGTTATTTCTTGGAATATGTTATACATTCCTTGTTATGTGGAGTTTGTTAAGATCACATGTTTTTTGGGAAAATGTGCCCTTAAAAGTTGGAGAGATGAATATGGTGTGTTCCTCCTTGAGAGATATTTTGGATAAGCTTGATGAGGTAGAAAAGGGTTATCACATGTTGGATAATGCTTATCTTGGATAAGCATTGCATACTTGCTCCTCTTTTTATAGATTTTCTTCATTTTACTATATATACAGGGTGTGGTATGGCCTTTAGAGGTTGATGGTTTATTTGTAAGGTGTGGCTTTAAAGATTAGAGTCAAAGTGTAGGTGTTTTATTAAGTGCAGGTGTTTATTATAAGGTGTGGTTTAACAACTTGTGAGATACAACATTATGTAGGTGCAAGTGAAATTGTAGATTTTTATGCAAAACTTTTTTCAAGAATTTTTTTCTATCTCTATGAGAATTCATTGTAATCTTGTTTTAGATTACTGATTTATTTGAGAACTTTCAATGGTGGATGTATCCCACTTTAGGTGAACCACATTAGATCTATGTTATCTATGTTTTTATCTACTCTCATTTATGATTTCATATTAATGGTGAATTAAGGAATTTTTCATAGCTTTAGATCTACTTTATGGTAATATTAGATATGGATTTAAGTGCTTTTATTCCTAAAAACTATCATAGCTCTATTAGACCTCATTTCACTTTTAGGTCTCATGAAAACCTAATTGCATTAGGTCTATCTAGTAGCACATTATCATTTGATCCCTTGGAACACCTTTCACCTCCATAGACATCAAGATTATTTCATACACAACTCAAATAGACCTTATCTAGCATCCTTTGAGATTCATAACACCTTTTAGGTTCAACCACCACTTGAAACACTCCATTAACACTATTCACATTAGGTCTTTAAATACACAAAAAAGTCTATCTTGAACAACTAAAGATAACACATCATTTTGACACATAACCATGATAATAAGTTACTTATATATAACCTACATGACCTAAAAAATATTACCATATGCATTAAACACTTCCATTCAGGATATAAGGCTTCAAGAACACCTTTAGCTCACTCACTCACAATTTTTGGATTACCTTAAAACATAGTCATGGTGACTTAGATCTCCAACACCTATATGACCACTTTCAAATACTTCCAATTCATGAACATGAGCCTATGACATCTCTAGACCATATTTAAATATATGACATAAATTATAAATGAAGCAATACATAGAATAGATCTAGAAGAGATTTAATAAGTAAAGCATAAATAGAGCACATAGATCAATGAACACACTGCACATGATATTTTACTATGGGAAAACTTCATAAAGGTAAAAAACCCACCAAGTGAATTTTCATTGATAGAGATACAATTTACCCTAATACAAATCCAACTTCTCACTTCTTCTCAGTAAAGTCTTCACAAGCCTTTTGATAATCCAAATACCTCACAAATATCAAGATAACAAGTTGCATTCACCATAGGGTTAAAACCTTATTTATAGGTAAATATGAAGGGAGGTTACCATTGTAAATAATGGGTCCAACCATCATGAATAAATAAATGAGACTAGTTAATTAATATCCTAAATGAACCTTTGATGATTAATGTCTTAATTAAATATTTTAATGAAAACTTAGTAAATAATTAAATAAATATAATATAGTTATTTATTTACATGAGGTTTCCACCTCATAGTAATAAATAACTTATTATTATTTAATTAATTATAAGTATAGGCTAAGGATTAAATTACCACTTAGTCATTAAAAATTCTCTAATACTTTCCCTTAATGTTAAGTGAGAATAAATGCTATAGTCACCATAAAGGAATTATACTATGTGTAAAAATTGAAAGATTTAAAAAAGTTTCATCATGCCAAAAGTTGTCTTTTGAAACAAAAGAAATTATAATTTGTAAACTACTCAAAATTAAGTTTAGGCTAGCATGATTGCAAGATTACATCTCACTATTTATCATGAAAAAATCACTAAGTATATTTGGAGCCTTTTATAACATAAGGATCTCTATTACAAATTATGATTTTAATGTATTAGGGTATAAAATTAAAACTTCCACATGAAATTTACTTAAATAAAATAAATTCTACATGAAGTTTTGCTTTATAAATGATAAGAATAAGTAAAAAATGTCTGTTAGGAGGTGGTATTGTCATGCACTCCCCCTCAATGGAAACTCTAAGAGGCCCAACATTGCATGAAATTGACAAAACTTAGTATCACCAATTGGATTTATGAAGATGTCTGCCACTTGTTCATCTATAGGATAGAATTATAAATTAATATCACCATTGAGGATTTTTTCTTAGATGAAATTCACATGAACTTCAATATGTTTAGTTCTTTGGTGTTGCACTAGATTTTTTTCTAGAGATATATAAATTTTTTTATCACAATGAAGGATGGTACTCTGATAAGCATTTAAATGAATTTCTCTCAACAACCTTTGCATCCACATGGCTTCTTTAGTAGCTTCCATAACACTTATGTACTCAGCTTCTATAGAAGAGAGAGAGAGATAGTAGGTTTCTTCTTACTGCTCCAAGTGATAGCACTTGTACCAAACTTAAACACATATCCAAAAGTAGATTTGAGATATAAAGTATCACTAGCATGGAACATCACAATAACCATATAATTTATCATTATCAATGGAAGAATAAAATAAACCATAATTAATTATTCCTTTGATATAACAAAGAATATGCTTAGCTAATTTCCAATGATACAAATAAGGATCCTGCATAAATTTAGAAGCAACACTGATAGTATATGAAATATATATCCTAGTAATGGTTAGATAAATCAAATTCCAATAAGTTGTCTATACAAAGTAGGGGTAGCTTTTTATATGTGGGTTTAAGATCAAGTTTAATACCAACTTGAATAGGAGTAGAAGAATATTTAGAATCAAGCATGTTAAAATTAACAAGAAGGTTATGTGCATACTAAGATTTTGATATAATAGTTGATTTTTTATCCTAAAATATAGCCATTCCTAAAAATGATGTAAAATACATAGATCAACCATTTTAAATATTTGACTTAATTTATCCTTATATTTATTAATTAAACTATTTAGATCATCATTAATTAATAAATCATCAACATATAATATAATTAGAATCAAATGACCATTTTCAACCTCAACAAAGAGATCATTATCTAAATAGTAGTTAGAAAAACCTAATTCTTTGAAAAAAATAAGTAATTTTAGAATACTAAGCTTGAGAAGCTTGTTTTAAACCGTACAAATATTTCTTTAACTTGTATACATGTTTTTTTTATTGGGGTCAATAAAACCTTTAAGTTGAGTCATGTAGATTTATTCTTCTAAATCACCACTTAGAAATGCATCCTTGACATCCATCTGGTGGATAACCCAACCATTTTAGGCTAAAAGAGCAATAAGAAGTCTAACATCACTCATTTTTTTTATAAGAGCAAAGGTTTAAACATAGTCATTCCTGAGTTTTTGAGTAAATATATGACCAACTAATCTAACTTTAAATTTGTCAATTTTACCAATTGAAATATATTTGATCTTATAAATCCACCTAAAACTAAAAATATGCGTTTTAGATGAAGGAGGGATAAGGTCCCAAGTTTGATTTTAATTAAGGCATTATATTTAACTTGCATAGCAACATTCCATTTATCATCTTGAATGGCTTCCTTAAAGGATTGAGGTTTACACTCATACATAGTTATTAAAGCATGTATGAATGTTGACTTCTAGTTAATTTATTAAGATTGTCAATATTAGAAGATTGAATTAGGGATTCTACCCATTTAGGTCTTTTAAATTGAATATGAAACTCAAGTGGTTCCTCACACTCTAAGTTATCCACATCATTTAACACTTGTGAGCACTTGATTCTTCTAGATGAGAATAAAGCAAAGGAGAGAGAAAGAATAATTAAATGCAAGAATAGGAAGTAGGGTCAACCTTCTTTGTTTTAATTTTAGGGACAAAGATAGAAGCCGGACTACCAAAAAGCCTAAGATGAGTCACACTAGGTTTCTTCTTAGTCTATATTTTTAAAGGGGTGGAAAGATGCAAGGCTTTGGTAGGGACTCTATTCATAATATGAACAACAATGTTCATGGTTTTGACCTATAATAACTTGAGAAATTTTATAGATTGTAACATATTCCTAGCCATTTCTATGATGGTACAATTTTTCCTTTTAGCAATACCATTTTACTTAGGGGAATAGAGAGTTGTTAGTTCCCTTTGAATACTAAAACTAATGAAAAAAGAGTCAAACTCTTTACTAAAATATTATAAACCATTATAATTTATTAATCTCTTAATATAAAAATCATATTAATTTTTAACATAAGATTTAAATTCTTTAAACTTAGACAAAACATCATATTTATTTTTAATGAAACAAGATCAGATCATTCTAGTATAATCATCAATAAATATAACAATATATAAAGAGCCATTAAGAGATATAAATTCAAGAGGTCTTAAAATATCACTATGAATTAAATCTAAAGGATGAGAGGAATTTGTATCATGATTCTTTTGAAAGAGGTTAGTATGTTGTTTACCATGTAAACAACCCTCACAAGTTTCATGATTAGAGGGGATAGAAGGAAGTCCAACAACAAGATTTTTCATAGACATATCATGTAAACTTATAAAATTAACATGTCCTAATCTTTCATTCCATAACTAAGATTCATTCTTATTATACAATGAAAGTAAACATTCAAAAGAAAGAGAAAAGACATATAAACCATTCTTTTGAACACTTTCAACACTCAAAGAACCAAATTGATTTCTAATGGACCAACTTTAATAAATGTTACAATGAAATTATCATTTGTAAGTTGAAAACAAGATAGTAATTTTTTTTAAGCTTAAGTACATAGAAAACATCATTAATAACAATATTTTAAAAATTTAATTTTTCCATGTTTAGTTGCTTCTAAAAATGAATTATCTTCTAAGTAAATTCTTCTAGAGATATCTTTAGAATCATACAAAATATTAAATAAGCATGTCATATAGTGTGATAAACCACTATCTAAGATCCACTCATTTTCATTTGAAGCAAATAAAGTAGCATCTAAAGTAATAACATTTTGATCCTAATTGTTATTTTGATTCTTCTGCTTGTTTGGATTAGAAGATTGAATCTTAATTCTATCTTTTTTTTATAACAATTTTCCCTTCTATGACCAAATTTACCACACAAATTATAATTTCTATTGAATTTAGATTTATGATTCTTATTACCAGTTTTTTTGTTCCCATTTTTGCCTTTAACAACATTAGGGTTAGATTTATGGTTTTTTTGTTATCAAAAACATTGTTTAAGGTAAGAAGTGTTTGAGTGGTATTCTCTTTAGACTCAAAATTGGTCATTATTTATTCTTCTTGAATTAGAAGAGAAAATAAGGTAGTAAGGTTAGGGATATCTTGCTCAATTTTATACTTGGAATTCAAAATTAAAATAAAGTTTCTAAACTTTTCATGAATGTTTAATTGAATGATAAAATAATGCAATTGATCATGAATGAAATTATAATTACAACCATCTAACTAAGCTTTAATGTTCTTAATTTTAGATAAAAATTCACAACTTTTTCATCACCTTTCATAGGTGTTGTTATCAATTCAAGGATTAACTTAATGATCTTTGAGAGATGAGTGCCCTCGTGCATGGATTCAATGATTTTTCAAGATTCGTAAGGAGATTCCTAATTACCAATGTGGAGAAGGAATTCATCCTTAACACTCCACAAGATAATTGACATAGATTCCTATGATTTTTTTTGAAATACATTGGTAAGCTCAGGGGTCACATGACATCCAAACATGGATTTATTATTCCCAATGACAATATTCCATAATTTATGGTCCATGAATTTATTTTTAACACAAATTTTCCACATGTTATAGTTATTTCCATTAAGCATTTGACATTTGTCTAAGAAAAAGCGAGGCAAAACCATGACTTCCCTTTAAACATGATAGTATCCAAATGATTAAGAAACAACCTTTTAAGTGTGAATTTAAAAGACAAAAAAGTAAATACACACTATTTGTAAAGTTTGATAAATTAAGAAATTTTCACAATATTATAACAAAGTAAGGTATCACAAGTGTCACAAAATACACTAAAAATAAGAATAATTTTATGATTTAACTTTTTTAAATGAAAATTTTTAACTATTTCCAAAAATAAAGAGAATTGATCATGCAAATATATTTATATATACACTTTAGATGCTAACCAAAGCAAAAAAATGAATTAATGTTGCACAATTCTAGGTATTGAAAGAGTCACACTCACAATGACCACCTAAGCACAATTATTAAATAGGGTGTAAAAATAATAGTATAAGGATTCAAAACAAAAAAAGTAACAATATAAAGTATTTGAAATATATCAAAACCTAAAGATCAATTGGTCACATGGCTATGCTTGTCTAAGTTTTGACTAGGTCAAATGTTAAAATAATACTGACCATTTAACTAGATTTTTTTAACATGTGAGTCTTAGCATGCAAACCAAGAAAATTAATGCAATTTAAAATTGAAATTAATTTGAAAACGTCAAAAAAAATTGTTTAAGGGGGTTTTAAACACAAGACCTATCTCATGCAAGTGATCTTAGCAAAACTAAGCTAGCTAACTCACCCACTAAACATGTTAACACAATAAATGCACTAACTTGTATTTAATTCTTTTCTTATCTGATTTTTATTTAGTTTTAAGTAAATAAATAAGAATTAAATATTTTTATTAAAATAATATCATGCAAGCATAAATTTTGAAATTTTAAAATAAAAAGATTTTTGAAATGCTTAGATAGGGTCCACAGTTATAGGTGGAAAATAGAGATTTAAATAAATACTTTATTTTTTAAATACTTGTATTTAAACATTATCATACCTATTTAATATTTTTTGTATCACACTCCATAAATATTAATGATGTTGAATAAGGATGTAGGGGATCTTGTAAGTGCTATAGGAGGCCAAAACAGGGTCCGTAAAGCTTGTAACCACCTCCAAATGGCCTTCCAGATCATATGGAACCTTTAAAATCCAATTTTAAGTTTAGTTTTTAACTCTATAAATTTACTAGGTTGTAATATGATGCCTAAACAAGGAATAAAACTCAAAAATCTTCCTTGTTCCTTCAAATAACCTTGTAGATAGTTTTATAATGCCTTAAAACTGATGAAACAAATTTTACAAATCTAAAAACAATTAAGAAATTAAAAATCTGAATTTTTATTTCATCTAGGGGTCATACAAGGTTGATCTGAGACATAAATGGAAGTTTGGAAAAGAAAGTGGAGCTAAAATAGGATTTGAAAGAGGCTTTAAATGATCTTAAGGGAGTTTTTGATTGTTAAAGACCCATCACTGCAACTCTTAAACACCCAAGATCATCACAAGGTTTTTTTTCAAAAATATTCCTTCAGGCAAAAAACCATACAACTACCCAGGCTTAATAAAAAACTTTAAAAAAATTAATTATTGATATTTGACTCAATGTTTATCGACCAAAATCCACTCCACTAGCTCTGATTCTATGATATAAATTATAAATGAAGCAATACATATAATGGATCTAAAAGAGATTTAATAAGCAAAGCATAAATGGAGTACATAGATCTATGAACACAATGCACATGATATTTTACTATGGGAAAACCTTAAAGAGGTAAAAAAAACTCATCAAGTAATTTTTCATTGATAGAGAAATAATTTACCCCAATACAACTCCAACTTCTCACTTCTTCTCAACAAAGTCTTCACAAGCCTTTTGATAATCCAAATATCTCGCAAATGTCAAGATATCAAGTTGTATTTACCATAAGGTTAAAACCCTATTTATAGGTAAATATGAAGGGATGTGACCATTGTAAATAATGGGTCCAACCATCCTAGATAAATAAATGATCTTGGTTAATTAATATCTCAAATGAACCTTCGGTGATTAATGTCTTGATTAAATATGTTAATGAAAACTTAGTAAATAATTAAATAAATATAATATGGTTTTTTGCTTACATGAGGTTTCTACCTCGTATTAATAAATAAATTATTATTTAATTAATTATAAGTATAGGCTAAGGTTTAAATTACCACTTAGTCATAAAAAATTCTCTTAACAATATAAACATCATATGGTCTAGTGAAAACTATTAGTCTTATAGACCAATTTGGTGACCTCACTACACACAGACCTCACTGAATCAGACAAGCTATTTTGGATTCATAATTTTCACCACTATACCTAACTTATAAGATCTATATCAAGAATTAATAATACATAATAATCTAAAAAAACACCTCCATGCACTTGTTTTTATTATTCTATCATGAAAACACACTCCAATTCATCTTTTCACTGTTGCTTGGGTTTTTCACTATTTGCACCATTTGACCTGTTAGTGACTAGCTAACTTGGATGACCAGTTTATCATACTTGAGGGATAGAACCTATCTAGAAAAAATCATGGAAATGAAACATGAGTATCTACCTTCTACCTCCATCCATTTTCTTACTATGTCTAATACAACTTTTGATTTCTACAGTAACTTCTTTAGAAATAAGCCTATAACTCAATATTTTTCTCTCTCCTCTCTCTAACGAATACCACCTAAAGGTACCTAGGAGAGTCCACTAAAATATATAATATCTTGCCTAGGCATAAAAATCCATTCTGTGTAATTTTGATCAACATCTTCAACATTAGGTCCATATTAGGGTTCTAAGAGGGTTTAAACTTGTTTTCACTCTTAAAAATCATTTATAAAGCATATCCCCTTAATCCAAAAACTAATGTTTTTAATTTTGAGATATGACCCTTCCCCATATACCATAAAATTATTAGTTTCTCATGTAAATTTTTGATGAGATGATGAATACAAGAAAATCCTTCTCAGGTTAGGAACCCTTCATTCTAAGAGCTCAAGAGACCTTCAAATAACTTTTCATGACTTGTCCTTCAAACTAGAAACACAAACTACATGAAAAAACTTGAAACAACATACCTCACCTCTAAAAATTCTTACTTAATATCAAACACCTTAAAATATGATCATGACCCCTCATTAGGCCACACTCTCTCTCTCTCTCTTTGCACTCTATATCTTGACCTGTAAACCACATTAGGCCTTAAAACTAACCTTCTTGCCTCTTTCCATGAACTCTCCACTTCACTCACATATAAATAAACATATCATTCTTGAAAACTATCATACATCATTCACATGCCTTTACAATAGATAATGATACCTCATTAGGTCAGGCAAGGTCTAGGAATGGTCTAGGTGCAAACTTGATCTAAAGGTCTTACCCATGTAAGCTCACCCTAAGACTCTTATTAGTGTTCCAATGCCTTAAATACATGCTCAATAAATCTCATACAAACACTGATGTCTATGTGCACTCATCTCACCAAGCCACCATACTCAAAACTTCTCACAAGGTCTCTTCATTCCATGACTAGGCTTAGATTACTTAATCACTTGACCTCAATAACATGATACCTATGCATTTTTAAATAATTGAAATAATACAACACCACTCATAACCATAGTAATACTTTCATTCACACTACATACCTTTTATTCTCATAATCTTGTCACAACACACATTGCCAATTAGCCTTGCTCACAACAACACTTCTACAGACCTACTTGTCATCATACCTTCATAAGAAGCTTCAATGACAATATTGAAAACTTCAAGCTAACCTGAATACCTTTGACACCTTGACCTATGACTTCATGAAACCATAATACATTATTTTCCTCCAAATTATCTCTTGCCTTAAAATTCTCTCTTGCCTTCAAATGCATCTTATCATATGGTTTCCTATGTAGACATTAGTTATCTTCAAATATATTTTATGACCTATACCTTGATATAAACCTTGACATCAACCAATACAGAAGACAAAGCTCAATAAACTCATCTTATCACATTAATCTCACAAGCTCATACCTCAAAATACCACTCACTGTGCATCTTCACCAGATGCACCTTGACATCAATGACATTAACCTTGATATCAATGAGATCAACCTTGAAATAAATGAAAACACTTCTCAAAAAAAAAAACCCAAGCTTTAATAATAATAGAATGATTAGTGTCTAGATAAAATCTTTCAAACCAAATGGAAAAATCCACCCAAGTTACACAATCCAAACACAAAATGTGAACCACCTAATCCCAAGTTGTGGGCAAGATTCCAACGTATACCAATTGTGTTTTGGTTTAGAACTTAAAAAGGTAAATTTTTCAATTTAGACTAAATAACCTTAGATATCTAAGTGATGAATAGTCTAGACCTAAATGGACAGTGTAATGATGCTTTTTGGAGAAACAAGCACAAATGGTTTGATTCACTTTTGAACAAGGTAATTTGTTTTAAATTAATTTAACCAGTGTAACACCTTCTTATTCAAAAGGTGATATATAACATGTTTTTTTTTTTTCAAGTAATTTGGATTTTTTGTTTTCAACATGGTACACAGACAAATAATTTTAGACTCAAAAAGTTATCCAAGTAAATAAGAACAAGAAAAAATTGAAATGTATATCCTACCCTAGAAACTAACAAGGTTGCTTTGTACCATTGGATTTAATCAATATAATCCTTATTGAGAGGAATTAAGTTTGTTAATCCAAAAATTAAAAGTGCATGAAAAGTAGGGTTGTTCAGACCCCCTCTTCTCTTAATAAATTATACAATTACATGAAACTTTAGGCTACTCACCCTGCAACAATAGTACTCTATGGAAAATGGGGTTTGTTGGACCCCTATTTTTGACTAAGTGTTTTATATTATGGTACAAAATGAGAATGGTGTAGGAAGACCGTGGTATGAAATGAGCATGGCATAGGAAGACCATGGCTAAGAAGACCATGGAATTAAAAACAATGGCACAAAATAACATGGTGTGAAAAGACCCAATCTAATGAGAGGCATAACAAATGAAGGACCTGAGAGTGAAGGACTTGTTATATTAGTGAAATACTTGGGGAGTACAAAGTAAGCAGAAAAGGGTTGAGGAGCAATGCTCACGAATAGAACAAACTTTAATCATACATGAGTTTTACACTAACCTGCATGAAGGAGGACATTTGGCAATAAGGATCTAGCACTAAATGATAATATAATGGTGATAAGTCCTAGGTCCTTAGGGAAAAATAAGTAAACAACTACATGACTCTCAGTCTATTGAATATGGTTGGCTAGTCACTAAAGTGTTATAATTAATGTAACAACTTGGTCAGGGAAAATAAGTATAAATACCCCTGTATATAAGTTTGTACTACTATTAAACATTGGTATTATGTAATAATTGAATGTGGTACTAGATAAATCATAGAAGTTACTAATAGTTATGATGTTATGCTACAGTTGTTATTTAAGTTGAAACATTGAGTTATTAGTACATTTATTATGTAACATGTGGTTTGTATTTGACTATAATGAATATAATCTACATTATATGGACTTGCATAATCAATACTTTGAATCTCATGGTAGTTATCTTCATAATTGTGTTTGTTTACATAGTTGAAACAAGGTCCACAACCGTGTATTTCTTTTTCTATGTAATCAGTAATTAGATATATGAACAAACACCTATATATGACAAGTGTGTTACTACATAGCATAACCCATGGGAACCAATTTCTTGTTGTGTGCTTCAAGTGAGTGTGCAAGATTTCAATCTTGCATGAAATGTGAGTGTGTTAGCTTGTTGAGAATTAGACACTTCAACACCCTAGGGAAAAGTTGTTAAAAAAACCCAATATTTTGGTTACATTGCCAAGACCCAAAGCACTTGTTACATAGTAATGAAAAATGCTTGAATGGTTATTTCTTGATAATATTGAACAATGGATTACCAAGGTCAAGGATAATTTTACAATTTCTTATCTTGAAGTAGGAGTTTCTACACATGCATGGGTTGAATAACATCTCTACAGCTCTTTATATGAAACTTTATTTGTCAAAGTCCCTGTTCATTTGCATATTTGGTTCTCAGCCTAAACTTAAGACTAGTCATGAAATTCTAGGAGTAGGAAAGCTTGGATGATAGAGCATCAAAGGGATTTAACACATTTAAGAATTCCATAGACACAAGTTGTTAATATATAGTGGAGAGGGGTGTTGAATATCTACATCTTGGAGTATTTTGTAGCCACTTACTCTTGTCTTGAAGAAGTAAAGTTCTAATTTCTTCAAGAACCATGTGGTCAGTATATTCAACATTTTCCACTAGAAGTAAAGAAGTTGTTTATTTATTTTGGACTCAAAACTCTACCTATGGAGAGTTAAACCCCTCATTTCATGAGTAGCATAGTTGGGAGGGGAATGCATGGGTGTTGGTGAAGTATTATTGGTTTAGAATGGTAGCTAGTTAGCAGGAGTTACAAAAGTGTAAGTATGATGAATCTCAACAAAAGATTATAGGTGGAAGCAGAGTAGGAATGGGATGAGAGGAATCAAGAAGTGTTGTTAGGATCCACAAGGAAGCAAAATAGTACAAGGAGGACTCACCAACTTTAAGATCATGACCAACACCAGCTTTATCATATGTGGGAGAAGCTAGCTAGATAATGGAGACTAAAGAACTATATTTAAATGAACCCATTCCCCAACCATAGTACACACTCATGATTTTAAGCCAAATGATTCAATTATATAAAACTAGGATATAGATAGTATATATTCAGAGACTAAAATCATAAGAGAACCTATTGTTGAACAAGTTTTAACTCATAGTGAATTAACACTTTTTTCTTCTTCAAAGTAGTTTCATGGCCCATCTTGGTATGCCAAGTGCAATCAACATTAATAGTGGGTAGAACACTAGTCCAAGCATTATAAATAAAACTTCTACCACTCCCAACATCTTAGGTGTTGTTGCTAGAGGTACAAGAGGTGGACTAGGAGATAGAGCAAAAGGAAGTGGTGGACTCCCACCCCAACAATAAGACTTGAGAGTTCTTAGCAGCTATCATTACAAGTACCTTTACTACTAACTGTGTATTATGAAATGATGCTTCATTTACCAAAATATCAAGGCATGGAGAATTTTTTAGAGCATGTTCATAAATGTGAACTCATTTCTAGGGTGCATGGTATAACTTCTTCTGAGTGAAAAGTAACACAATTTGTAACCACACTTCTTGAAAGAGCACACAAGTGTTATAGGAAGTATGACCCTCAAAAAGTATTAACTGACTATGACCAAGTCAATAAATCATTTCTTTAGGAGTTTGATATTCCATAATTTGAGAAACAAAGTATTGTTGTAATAAAGGATATAAAATAAGAGATAACTGAAAGTGTACGTGAGTACAATGCACATTTTAAAACACCCTTATCTAAGCTCTCATTTGATATTAATGTTGCTCAACATGCCCAATGGTTTTTAGGAGGCTTATTTCTTCCCTTTAAATAAATTATATCTCAAAGGACCTTTACCACGCCACATAAGCCCCTTTAATCTTCCCTCTATACTAAATTTGTTGGTAGCATCAAAACTAGAATCAGTCCTTTTATGGAAGCTCAAATAGCTTCAATGGCATCATAGTTACAAAAGTTGACTACAAACAATGCTTATGACACTTTTAGCGATCTTTGGTGCACTGATTATGAGTCTAAACATCATAATAGAATCATTTATCCTCAAAATAACATCTATGTTGTATTAAATTAGTCTTGTGAAATTTTCCATAAAGATCATGATGTATGCTCTTATCTTTTATTACAATAGGCTACACATTCTAAAGTCTCTGATTACTACAAGATATGTGATGCCTATACCCATGACACAAATGAATTTTGCCTAATTAGTGATATACATAAGGCATGTACACATGGTATGCATCAAACCTCTATCTCTAAAAATTAAGATAATGGTAGATATCATGGATGAGGCTGAGGATAGGGATGAGGAGGTGGTCCTTTTCCACTAGGAACATGCTACAAGTGTGGGTCTCTTGATCATTATCAATGAGATTGTTTGATCTATCCAACATGTGTTTTTTATAAAAATAAGCACCTATTGGAGGAATGCCCTAATTTGTATAGAACCATCATAAAGGAAATAAATGAAAAATGTGCTAGTATTATTCACATTAAGAAACCACATTGGCAATTATACTTTTGCACTCCTATGGCTCAATTGTTTAATATCACCACACATAGAAAATAGTACCAATCTACATCTATTTCACCTATTAAGAAGATACAATGTGAAGAGCCTCATGTAATGAATTATCCTGATGCCTAGTAATAAAAAGACATGCTCCAAAATACTATGACCTTAGTATGGGAACTGTAAGAAGAAATTTAGTTTCTTAAGGACTAAGAATCTACCCAATGTGTTGATTTGAAAAAATTCATGAAACCTCAAAACATGGCACAAGATGAATTTCAAGAACTATGTAAGCACTTATTATAGGAAAATATTATCCCAAATTTGAGTAATTATCTTAAACATCAAGTTATAAATCCAACTAAATATCATCAATTAAACCATGCTCTATGACAATATACTCATGTTCTTCCTAGCCCTCAAGAGGATAAATAAATACTAGTGAATGCTACCATCAACAGATGGGTGATCTAAGATATTTTAGTCAACATTATCACTAAGGTTAATTTACTCACAAAGGATATATGGAAAAAAATAGGTATCCTAACATTAAAACCATCACTTCATGCGTTTTTTATGGACAATAAAACTTGTGCTCTAACAAGTGGAGTTATTAAAAATGCAACAGTCGATATCCTTGGGTGCCTTTCAAGGTTGAATTTGAAGTTATTGAATTGGTTGAAGCTAATAATTTTCTAGCCTTTTTGGGTCATCCTTGGTGTGATGCAAATATTGTTGATTTAAACTTCAAAATGTGATATATTAGTTTTGAAAATATTGATCAACGAGTCATCATCCTATTAGACTAAGTACATAGACCCTCGTATGTCAAACATGTTAGTACAAATGAGGATATTAATCATATCTACAACATCACATTTAGAGATGGTGAGCATCATGATCCTACTCTTGATGGTATCATCTAATGGATGGACACATAGTCCCTCTATGATACTAAAAGTAATGCTTATAATTGTTGGGCCCATGATGACTATGACCTCACTAGAAGAGTGTGTGGTGAAATCAGTAGTTGTGAAGGCATTCCATGCTAGTACCACAAGTTCCATAGATTTTTCCATCTTATTAGCATATAATTCATGTGAGGACCAATTATGGCTACACCACTCAAAATACTTGATGAAGCTCCATAGTTTGATGGGCAAATAGAATTTTATGACTTCATCTAATGACTCAAATCCTTCTATGACTTTGATATTGATCATATGCATTCCCTAGTTCACCTTTTTTATGTCATCATCACAAGATGGTGGAGAACCTATAATGATCATCTCCTTTATTGGGACCAAGTATACTCTACCTTACATCATTAGTTTCATCATGACAATCATATAGTGGAGTCTGAGCTTTAGAACCACATCTAGAAGCTTGTGAAACAATGTGGTTAGCTGAATAATGTTTCTTTCCAAAGTAATTTTGGGTACATACATTTTATGTGACTTTATGAACTTGGGCCAAAGCATGGTATGTTCATGAAGAGCGACATTTAGGTACCCATTTCTAGCATTTATTAAAAAATAACATGGTCTTAGCATTATCTTAGTTATCCCCAAGGATGGACTTGTGCCTCATACTACAAGCCATATATTAGGACATATATTATTCCATAAACCAAATAAACATGAAGGAATTTATGGATGAAGTCTTAAAGGCCTCAACGATTTATTCAGGAGAATACAACAGGTGCATTTTAAACCCAAATAGCATTATGGTATATGCAAAAAACCATAACTAAATATAAAATGTAGTCTTAGGTAGATACTCATCTGCAATCTGGACCTAATGGTACCTAAAAAATCCATCTATGAAAGTTTAAATCTCACACCCTGTGACACCTTCAAGGATTTACTCTATGAAAGGCATCAAAAAAGGATTAATAATGTAGGATGCATTAAAGATTTAGTAATCAACATAAATTTTAATGCATCCATCTTTATTTATGCTTATTCATATAGGGCTAACCCATTCAAATTCATCAATTGGATTTATAACTCTAGCATACAACATACTATCAATTCCTCTTTCACTATGTACATAAATTTGGATTCATCCAATACAGTCAGTTCTTGATTGACCAAGCACCTTCAACTAGTTTGATATACATTTTTCCTAAGGATGGGTGAACACCTTTCATTTTACTATGATTCCTTGGTAAAACATCTTGGTACTCTTTTAGTAACTCAAACACTTTATAAATCTTAGTATCAAACTAGTAGTTACTCACAATAGCTATCTTCGGTGCTTCCTCTGTGCCAATGTTGCACTGGATGGTTTGAATAAGTTTTTAGTATGGGTGGTCTATATTAGAACCAATATCATGAATAGTTCAAGCACCATATTCTATGGGGACATCTAAATGATTTGTCAATGGGTCAGGTGGTTCAGACCCTTCACCTTCATCGATATGAAACACTAATTTTTGCTTTCCTTTATGAACTTATTCATGGTGTGCTTGATTGAGGATAGGTTCTATTGCAAGATAATATTACATATTTGGATCATTAAAAATAACCAATCCTTCTTATACATAATGTATATGTCTTAGCCTATCCTTGATAGGACTGGGGTCACTAATAACTACTTAATGTATCACTTATGCTTGAGCATTGTTGAGTGCTTAAATTTCACTTAATTTAAAGAAATGTCTTTTTCTACACCATTCAACATTCTCCTTGGTCATATTATATGCCAATAAGGACTTTTGGTGGACCTCACTAAGGTAGTTGTCATCCTCCATCTACTAGTGCCAACATCACAACACATAATTCATGCCTTTCCAAGTTATATTGGGTACTATCAAAAATTCATTTAAGGTTATGCAAGGATTGTTACACCATTATAAGAACTTTTGAAACATAATGAACACTTCATTTGGACCCACTCTTTTCAAGAATCCTTTGAGACCTTGAAAGACAAGCTCATCACTGCACTGATTCTCAAATTCCCTGATTGTAATAAACCATTTCATGTCCATGTTGATTCTTTTGGTATGGTTTTTGGTGTGATACTTGCATATCCTAGTGAAGGTTACCTTTTTTACCCATCTACTTTTCAAGTAGAAATATTACTCTAGTTGAGAGAAATTATACCATAATGCAACACAAAACACTTTCCATGGTTTATGCTTTATAAAAAATTTGATAGTATCTATTGGTGACTCCTTTTGTGTTCTATAAAGACCATGAAGATTTGAAATATGTAGTTAATAAACCTATGTTACAAGGCCACATCTACCATTGGATTGTTTTATTCCAAGAATTCTAATTCTTTGTCATGGTCAGACTAGGTAAGACCAATTGCAGTCCTAACCATCTCTCTGGAATTGATTCTAGTGAATTAATGAAACCTATTGAGGATGACTTAACTAATTTGTATCTATTTTTATTTTCATGGATTCTTAAGGATTTTAAATATATCACAACTTTTTTAACTACTGGCACATCTGTAGATCATTTAAGTCCATGGGCTAAGAAGCAACTAGTTGTTCATGTTGCACCATTCTAGCTCATTGAAGGGGACCTCTACAAGCTTGGACGAGATGAAATGCTTTAATTATGTGTCATGAAACATGAATAAATTAATAATTATCACTATTCTATTGAGGTTACTACATGTAAAAAAATTTATCAGGTCTATGGTGGCCTACGCTTTTTCAAGATGCCAAGTTCTATGTCAAATAATGTGTCAGTGCCTAGGGAAACTGAATCATCAGGATGACATTCCATCACACCCTATTCTATTTCAAGAAGCATATGAGAAATGGACCTTTGATTTTATCATCCCCATCAACCCATCTAGATATTGTACAGGTTTTCACTATATCATCATAACAACTAATTATCTCATGCATTGGGTTGAGGCCATGCTAATAAGGGATTGTACTATAACAACTATCACACACTTCATATGGGAACATATTATAACAAAATTTAGTTGTCCATTAAATTTTATTAGTGATTGTGGTACACACTTCCTCAATGAGACTCTCTATGTATTACTCTTTGAATTTATGATTTCCCATCACAAGATAACACTGTATCATCCCTATGCCAATGGCATGACTAAAGCATTCAAAAAAATAGTGGGCACAACACTTACAAAAAATTTTAATATTAGATGCATGGACTAGGATGATCGGGTGTTTGAAATACTTTAGGCTTATCAGAAAACTTACAAGCATCTTAATAAAAGTATAGCCTTAAATCTGGTGTTCAAAATTGAAGCAGTTCTTCTAGTTGAATTCTTGGTATCTTCTCTTCACATTGCATGCATTAGATAATTAGAGGATGAATCATCATTGAAATCACATTTGGATACTTTATTATGATTGGATGAAGCATGTTTCCTTGCTCATTATATTCAAGATGTGGATAAATGCAAATAAAAGGCATATTATGATAGCCACCTTAAGCATAAGACATTTACCCCAAGAATGCAAATTTTACTCTATGATTCCAAGTTCATGTGCACTTTTGGAAGTTCCCTATTCACTAGGATGGTCATTTTGTTGTTCATAGTATTCATCACATTAGTGCATGTTATTTAAAAATATTGGATGGTCATTTTCTTCTTGGTCATTATAATGGTAGTCATCTACGACTATATTTCTTTGTTTGAAGTTTAGTTTCAATTATATAAATAAGGTGTATGTCATTAGTTTAGGATTTATTTTTTACAATAAAGTGTTGACTTAGTTTCACACCCATTTTCTATTATTTACTTTATTTTTATAACTTAGTACTTATATTCTCATAGAGGACCATGATGCACATTTAGGGGTATTACATGTGTTAGGAAATGGTCCATAGGGATGTATGCACAAACAAAGAGGTCTAAGGATAGATATTCTTGTCAATGGTATGAACATTCAAAAGGTTTTACAGTTGTCATACACTCTGAGAAAAGTGCAGGACAAGATGTGCCATTAATAGAAAGAGATAGTGGTTATGATAAGTATACCAACATCATGTTATGATGATATCATTAATCACATTTATGATGAGAAGTGATATTCAAAGAAATGAAACCATTAAATTGCATTGATTGTGAGAAGTGATGGTCAAATAAAGGGGGTTAGTAAATGCAAGTTATGCCCTTAAATATTTGAAAATACATTTGAGGGATCATTATAAATTTTAACTTTGCTTTGAATGTGATTTACAGAGCTGAAGTGTGAATAATGGAGTTCAGGTGATTCTAGGATAAGTAGAGTATCGATTTCATGTTTATTGATTATTAATAAGGGTCTTGTCTAAGTGATCAAGTGGAAGATAGCTAAATTAAAATCACATAGAGGGAATTTGGTGAATACATGTTTCAAAGTTCAGTATCCACCATTATCTGTCATCAAAGAAGGAGAGTCAAGACATTTCCATAGTAAACACATATTATTTTAGGAATATTAGATGGTCATGCCTCAAATTTTGGGCTACATGAAGGGTGATGCAGCCTAAGAAAAGACCTAGATAAGTGAGCCACTATCACCTATGTTATAAAAAGAGGAGCTAAGTTTTGGGGGAAAAGTGGTATTAATTAGAGAAGAAACACCTAAAGAATAGAGTCAACATGTAAAAGGCAAAGGAACAAGAATGTCATGATAAACTAAGATGAAATCATAAGTACCTCCACCTCCACCTTTGCTAATAGAGGAGATGTAGTACCCAAAAATGGTGTTACACATAGAGAATTAGGTATCAAATGTACCCACATGTATTATTTTTTACTATAACCATTGCCAACTTGAAAATGAGGTTGAGATTCAGAATGATTACTAGGTTAAGTACCAAAACACCAAGAGTGAATTGGTATATGATTTAAAAATCTTCAATGCCTTGGACTCTATATGGCTCTTCTAGATTTCTAACCTACCATATTTTGGAAAATTGGTAGAGGTAATTAAATTTATTCTTTCACACATCCATGAGGACTATATCTATTTTTTAGGAATTGCATGAAAATTATAGCTGAAAGAATCAACAATGTGTCAGGGTTGTAATGCTTTGGCATAGACCTTGAATTTGATTTTGAAGACTCAGAGGAAATAGAGAAGACCACCATGATGTTGGAATAGTAGAAGTAGGGCCATGTCATTCATATTAATAACTTACAATACCCTACCTTTGGAAGTATCAATGTGCATCATTATGACAAAATTTAGTAGTATTGATCGATGGAAGGACGTGGGCATGGCTCACCTATATATTTCCCACCAGGTAACCAAGGGATTGAAATATAACTGGGCAATGTATTTTGCTAACAAAATTATAATAGATGTAGAAAGGACCCACCATATACCTAGCCATAGGTTCTCATGGGGTTTATTTCTTTTTTTAATGGTGTTTGATGAAATTAGTGTACCTAATTACACCTCTAGAGAACTGAAGTAGTTATACCCACCTGAGCACAAGTCCCCTATAAAGCACTATAAGGCATTCACATACCCTAGTTATATCACTCAAATTTTCAAAATCAAGATGAATTCATGGTATGATATAATGAAGGAAGCTTTTGGAAATGAATTGCACATTCCAAAGGACTCACCCATCTAGGTTGGCAAATAAGCCAAATTTATCATCAAGAAACATTTTTCTCTAGTGCATATCAAGATGGCCCCCTTTGGAGAACTCTCAAATTGGTTGAAGTTTCCCTATACTTTCACAACATGGTACTTTTTCAACTTGGTGAACTATATATATGAATCTCAGTCACTCACCCTTAAAGCAGAATGAATTGACTCAAAGATTTATACTCTCCACAAAATATATGGATATCTTGGAAAGAAACAATATAGAGAAAAGCATGAGACCAAAAAAACTAGCATTAAGGTTCACCAAACTATAGTTAAGTAGATAATTCATAATCTATTTTATATACTATGACCTAATAAGAAAGCTTTAGGAGGTGAAGATCATGAGAGAGAGAAGCTTCCTCTAGTATCCCCACTTGACAAGAAGAAGTATACTAGGCATGATGCAAGCACTTACAGTCAAAACCACTAAAAAGGAAAAGGACTACCTAGGCACCACCACCAAGGGCATCCCCACCAAGGGCTTTACCTAAATAAGATACGTTAGTAAGATAATCAAAAGGTTTAACACCATCACAACAAGTCATTCCATTAGAATAGGAAGAGCCTGAGGGTCACAAGGAAGAACTATAGGAGTCAGACTCAAAAAAACACCCTCCTAGTGTAAGAGGAGGAAACCACCCTTGAATAAGCATAGTTGGACGTGGAAAATTTTGTTGGAAAAGAAAGGGATGGTTTTATGTAGAATAATTAAGTGGTATGGACATCAACAACTCTTCATTGGTACTAGATACATATGTCAAGAACCTTGAGTGGGATCCCCTCAAATGGAAATAGCTAGTTGAATTTGAATTTAAACCACCTATGGTTGATGCAACTACCAACTTACATACCCAAAATCAAATGTTCCTAACAAGTTTTATTTATATTCTTTCATCTGAAGGATGCAACTATAAACATAAGGCATCATTTATCATTTTTCTTGGGCATGTATAATAAAGAATGCCATTTTTAAATAACCCATAATAGCCTAGTTTTAAATTTTGAAGCAATGATGTTGCCCACTCCTATTTGTGTTGATCCCCAATAATGTTCTCCTCTACTAACTAAAGATGATTTTTTGAAAATGACCTTTGAATTTACATGATAGAATTTGATTTTAGATTCTAAAGTGTGAACTACAAATCAAAAAGATGGCAAGGTGGTGGAGATGCATGATAAAGAAGTTATTACTTGGAAGACACTTGAAGAGGAAATAACCAAATTGAAACACTATTTAGAAGAAGCCACGATAGTAAAAATTAAAACTTTAAATTTATGTAGAGCTATTTTGAGCTAGGAACCAACATTGGTAGATGGAGTCCCTTTAGAGGGAGAAGTTGTTGATAAGTTGGAGACCCTAGTGAATCTCCTATTAAAGTAGTATCAAGAGAAACCCACACCTAGAAATGAAACATTTTGGGTAGCTGAATAGTTTTCCAAAGTATTGGAAGTATGTAGGCACACCTTGCAATGGGTTGGAGAAGTGATCCCCATCTTGGATGGCATTTTTGAGACGCTGACATTGCACAATAAAATTTTGGAGGCACGACTCTAGGTAGAGGAGTCTTAGTGATATTAATTGGTAGATGTCACCTTATTAATAAAATACCACATTGAATACACTAAGGCATTTAAGGATGTTGAAACTATGGAATAAACATGCATTTGTAGTAAATAAATTATAACTTTATAGCATTAAAAGGATAATTTTTGAATGAGGTCACCATGCTTGAAGAGGCTCAAAAAGATGCTTCCACATCCCTAGAATAATTAGTCAATAAGGCAAGCAAGTGTCCTGATTAACCTAAGAAGACTAAAAATTTGAAAGTGATGATTGATAAAATAACCACAAAGATAATCGACACCTTATCAAATTAGGAAGGTGTCATGAAGTAGATTGAATAGGTCAGCCCTAAATTTTTGGTGTTGGGACCAGTGCTTAGTCCAACACAGACTAAGAGCATAGTGTGGGGTGATATTGGGCCCCTAATTTTGACTAATTATTTTGGATTATGGCATAGAATGACCATGTTGCAGTAAGACCATGGTGCATAAGAATCATGGTGTAGGAAGACCATAGCATGGAATGAACATGACATAGGAAGACCATGACATAAAATGAGCATGGTGTAATAATATCATGGTGGGGAAGACAATGGCATAGAATACCATAGTGTAAGAAGACCTAATCAAATGAGAGGCATAAAACATGGAGAATCTAAGAGTAAAGGACTCAGTATATCAATGGAAGACTTGGGGAGTGTGAAGGAAGAAGGAAAGGGTTGTGGAGTGATTCTCAAGGATAGAATAAACTTTAATCATACATGAGTTTTACACTAACGTACACAAAGGAGGAAATTTGGCAAGATGGATCCAACACCAAATAATAATATAGGGGCACTAAGGCTCAGGTCCTTAGGGAAAATAAGTAAACAACTACCATGACTCTCAATCTATTGGATATCATTTGCTAGTCATTAAAGTGTCATAATTAATGTAACAACTTAGTCAGGGAAAATAAGTATAAATACCCCTATATAACATTTTAATATTTTTAAACATTGGTATTATGTAATGATTAAATGTGGTAATAGAAAAAGCATAGAAGTTACTATTAGTTTGGATGTTATGCTACAGTTGTTAGTTAAGTTTTAACATTGAGTTATCAGTACATTTATTATGTAACATGTGGTTTGTATTTGACTATAATGAATAGAATTTGTATTATATGAACTTGCATAATTAATACTTTTAATCTCATGGTAGTTATTTTCATAATCATGTTTATTTACATAGTTGAAACAAGGTCCATAGTGGTGCACTTATTTTTTTGTGTAATAAATAATTAGATATATGAACAAACACCAATATATGATAAGTGTGTTACTGCATAACATAACCCACAAGAATCAGTTCATTGTTTCATGCTTTAGGTGAGCATGTAAGAGTCCAATATTGCAATAAATGCCAGTGCATTAGCTTGTTGGGAACTAGACAATTTAATACCCTAGGGAAAATTTGATAGAAAAACCCAACAAGATTTGTCTAAAAAATATAAGTTTTGATCAATCTAGATGGTCCCATATGTGTGGTTAACACTAAAGAGAAACATGTCATTTGGATCCAAGTTAATTGACTTGTTATAAAAAGGTCATGTCCTTTTTACAACCAGTACATCCATCAAATTGATCAGTCTAGTGCAATGTCTAGATTAGGCCATTATTCTGAGGTAGATATTACTAATAGAGTTAGTTTAACCACTCAAACTAACATCCTATCAAGTTACCCTCAATTTATATTCCCATCATGGAATGGGTTGAAATGATGTTGGGAGATAAAATCCTAGGTCAATAATCCCTTAAAGAATCTGTAGGGAGGTGATGAACTCCCACCCACAAGCCAAGTACATGAAAGAAATAAAAAATAGGACTTTAAAGGTCATTTTTTAGATCACCCAAGTTATTCAAACTTGGGGAGAGCATAAATGATGTTCCTTATAGGCTTTAGACTAAGAGACAAGGTAATGAATGAAGTGATTTTGGTCACCTGAGTTCCCTAAAGGGGACGGGGGAGAGTATATTCACAAAACTAAGTTTGTAAGAAAATAAAACAAATAATAAATAAAAATAAAAGCTATTAAGAGCACATAGTCTAATATTTTTGTTCATTTTAAAGCAGTATGTGAAGTGTGAAATGAAGGTTTCCTTGTTTTTATTATTTTAATTAAACTATCAAAGTGTTTTAATCCTATAAAAATAGAGTTTATAATAGTCAGTCAATGGTGTAAGATTTTAAAAAGAAATTGAAGCTTGTTATTTTTAACTTGCTAGATTTGGACACAAGGCTACTCATCATTTTACAGAGTGATCCCACCATTCCATAGAGAAATCTCATTATTCCATAAAAAGGTAAACATACTATGTGACGACTTCACTAATTAACAAGATGACCTCACTGATTAATAGGATGAGTTCACCAATTATCAGGATGACCTCATTGATTAGTAGGACAAGTTCACCATTTTTAATTAAGTTTTAAACACAAAAAATAGTTACCTATAATTTTGGTTCAACATGAAATCATTGATTAGTAGTCAACCCCACCATTCCAAAGGTTAATATCACTACCACACAATTTAATCTTATCTATCTGTAGAAAACAAATAGTGAATAGAAAATTACAATAGTCAATCTCACTATTTGTATTTACAACCTCATTATTACTCAGGGCAACCTTGCCATACCATAGGTTGATCTTGTCGATGTTTAGGATAACCTCACTAATATACAGGGTGACCTCACCATTTGTTACAGAAGATGAAAAACATAAGAAAATAGAAAAAAAAGCAAAACAACATCAAAAGATGGTCTGAATGCATAATTAGAAGGATAAAAAGGCCTTCAAATGGATACGTGAGATGTGTGATTCCACTGGGCATGCCAAAATGTAGAGTAAGATTACAAACCAAGTTAGTTCATGTGTTAATAAGGAAAACCAATAATAAGCATAAAGAACCTAATATACTAAGCCCACTCCCTCAAGGGGTAGCATTAATGAAATCAATAAATTGATGAGGAAAGAAAGATAGGCAATACCCTCTCATAGTGGCTCTCCTTCAAAGATGGTCCATAAACGTGTTTATGCCCAGATTTAATGTTCCAAATCTTTATCAATGTGGTTGGGAAAGTACATATAACATCTCTTCTTGTACTAATGGCTTTGGTTCCTTGATTGATCAGTTTGGAGGAATTAGTGAAGCTCTTTTAGAAATATTTTTACATAGGTTGTATAGACACTAGAAAATTGCACACAATGGTTCTAGATGTCAAAATGCCTCAAGACCCCCTAGGGACCACCCAACCTCTCCTAACTATAAATGTAAGTTGAAAAACCCACTAACTAACCCACCTAACCCTGAGTCAAGTTAGATAACTAGATAAATTAACTCACCAATTTTCCCTTTCGACCCAACTTTCTTCAACCCTCAACCATCGATAATCACCTTGACCATCAATGGTTACCCAACCACCGATAGTCACCATGACCACTGATGGTTAAACTTGACTACCAATGATCAGGTCTTCCACATCTAAACAAATACAAATCAAGTTATGTGCAACCTAACACATCAAAATTTAATATGGATGGAAAGTTAACATATTATGAAGCATCAAAACCATCAACCAAACCTCCTATGGAACCTTCTACTCCATCTCTCTTTGCCTATAAAAGGAGGTGAGTAGGAGGTGAAAAGGGATCCAATATTTTAGCAATCAAGCTATCAACCAATAGTCATTAGGAGCTTCTAGAATCAAGAAATTCTTTACAGGTCTTCCCTCTAATGATTTAGCAACTATAATAGAGACCCAAACCTCTACCAAAATTATTCTTCAAGAAAAGTACCATTACTCTACCCAAATTACTCTTGAATCAGCTACCAACTACCAAACAACTAGTTAAATGTATTTCTAGTTTTCAAGTTCTGATTTTTAGTTTTTTGACCTAGACCCTTCTACATCATACCTTCTAACCTTCCATCCTTAACTAGACCTTTAATAATATGCTACCTGATCACTAACCTCATCAACCCAAGCTTTCTATAACACTTCTTATAACCCATACCAATAGTCGATGGTCACCTTGACCATCGATGGTCACCTTAACCGTTGATGGTCATTCCGACCATTGATGATCACTATGGTAAGAAATAATAAGTTATTCCCACCTACTTACCCTCAACCAAATTCCATGTTCTATCTTTATGCTTGTTTATAGAGTCCCCACCTATTTTTTAAACCCAACCTAACCTATTTAGCATTAGTATTGGCCTGCTTATTGCTATAATTAGTTTATTTCCTTTATCAAGCATTTATTTATTCTTGTATTCCCTTTCAGTCTTTTCTATCATTTGATGCAAGTACTTCATCTTTATTTCCTTTAACTTAACTATTCTAAGAGAGTGGATTGATAGCCTCCTATTAATCTCATGCTTCTTAGATCTAGTTCACACTAGGTGATCCACCTTGTTATCCATATAACAACCCTTTTATTTTAGTATTTTCTTATCTACAAGTCATTCTTCCCAAGCCAAAGAGGATCTCTTCACAATCATCTAGATCATGCGTGCATAAATAAATAGGTTCTTCTACCATACTTGTATCTAGTTTCTTACGTCTTCTTTTCTAAAAAAATAAATCAAAATTAAGATAAACAGGTTGTTTTCACTAAAAATATATTTTTTTCTATGGTGTCTCATGTATTTATACTTTTTTAGAAATGTTGAGAATCAACTGTGACCATCCATCTTGAGATCAAGATGTGTGGCCAAGGATTAATTCAATTTTGGAGGACAAAACACTTAATATTTTGGAGTAAGGGAGCATTAATAAGGCATGGGTGGACTTAAACCTTATATTTTTCTGCATTAATGCCTAGTTTTTAACACCCTTTTGATGATGTCACAGCCTACATATTTGAATTGTGAATTCCTAATAATAGATATTCAATAACTTTCCATGGATTTTCCACTTAAACTCTTGATCTAATTTGATTTTCTCAATGACTTCACTTAGTATTTTTTAATTCTTGGAAATCAATTGCATGTTTAATAAAAATGGTCAAAACTGTTAATATTTTTTGTCACAATTTGACTAGAGTTGGATCAGAAGAAGATAACAATTTTGAATGATGTATTTCCCCATCAGGGATACATAGGCACAAATTGCAATTACACGTGATGTGTGAAAATGAATTAGAGCATTTAAATGGTCTAGAACAATAATTTGCTTGGTCATAAACTTGACACAAAGTGAAATGGAAGAAGATAATTATTGCATAAAATGCATTGCCCTATTTAGAGATACATGAGTGCAAATTAGTACCTACACATGACGTGTGTAGATGAATTAGAACATTTCAGTCAATTTGGTCCAAATTGTGCATTATTACAGAATGTCATTCAGATTTATAATTTTAGCACAACAATGATAAGAATAGGATGTCTACAATATGATATCTACATAATAAACCAATATAATGTATGTATATGACATCGTAATATAATATAATCTAACCATAATTTTTTAATGTATGATGTATGTTATATCTAGCATTCATAAGGTTGTCAAAATAGATATAATGATGTAAGCATGTGTATGAACAACAAATATGACTAATAAACTAAGAAAATACCTATGGGGATGGGGCATGATGTTCATCATGACACCTAGGGAGGAAGGGGAGATGCATGAGGTCCCTCATGGCATCTAAAATGTAGTGTGTAATAAGAAAAAGACAAGTGACATGCCCATGATGCATACATGAAATCATACATAAACACACATGAGGCACACAAAGTAGGCCAATGGACCACAATACAACGGACATGTGCACATGTCGCAAAATATAAGAAATAAATACATACAAATACATGTTCAAATGTCCACATATTCAAAGAGGAATCAAGTTGGCTTAGATCCACATGGAAGGACATGTTCAAATGTCCACATACACAATTAAGAAAACACACACAAAGACATGGTCACATGTCTAAAGCATACATAAAATGAAAGGAAGTGGCATAGATTTGTAGAATAATGGCATATTTAAATGCCCTCAAATATATGTATAAGCATAAAAACATAATCAAGTCTAAACTAGTAAATCTAGAAGTGAAAATATGTATGAACATGTGGTATAAATTTGTATAAGAGCGAGGATGTACATAAACTGAGTTTAGAGTAGTAGTAATTAGCAAAAAATCTAAGTAGTATCGAATGATTAATATGAATATATAACAATTCTAAATCTATGATATAGAGTATTGAAAGATCTAACATGGCAATGGGAATTCCATATAGGATTCCCCCAAATGGGTGAATGTATCAAATGAGGAATATGTGTATTTATATATATACACCTAATGGGTAGATAGTAGCCAATATAGATCTATGTGGTGGACCTAAGTCCTGTAAGTATCTACTAACACTCAAAAATAATAAGTGAATCATGTATGTGTGATAAAACCAACTACACTAAGATAGCTAACATATATAATGACTATCAAGTATAAGAAGTGTAACCATGGAAATGCCTACAATCTATAATTTGCATTTTCTAAGTAAATATTTGAATGTTTTTGTGTTTTTGGCATATTATAATATTTTTATATTTTTTGGATATAATTTATATACAAGAAACATGAAAATGTATATACAAGGAATAAAATGAATGAAATTATGTACAAGTAGGGAAGAGCATACTAACCGATGAGTCTCATGGGAGACTCACTATCAATGTGTCCTATATCAAACAAATGAAGAAATATTATGTGTGATGTGTCAAAAGGTATCTATGGTCTAGAAATTAACTGTGTTGAGTGATCTATAACTGACATTACCTGTGGAATAGGGATAGGAATCTAAGTAACTAACTTAACTGGCTTGTGAACTATGTTATGAATTTATGAAGTTGGTTGAATTAGCCTATAAATTATAGGGTTCTTAAGGACCCATCTAGTATAATATGATATAACTGATGTGGATGCTCTATGTTGAGAACCATGGCAAGTCAATAACACTAATCTCAGAATGAAAGGGGTAGATATAGGCTCTATAGAATCTATAACATGACTCTGATGTATAAATTTATCTAATAACACTAGATAACACTATATAATTATACCTCACATGCATTGGAAGATCAATTAAATTTTATGGTGTACTAATAGAAACTATATTCAAAACTATAATTGGTTGTTGTTTTATAACTATGTGTGGGATAGGTAAAGGATACTCATATGAAAGGCCCTCAACTGTAACCACCTAATTAACATGTATATAGTTTATAAATATGTGTATGGTGAATGGAATGGCTCAAAGCTATTGTATCCATGGCCTACCTAATAACATATTAAATGTACCTACACTAGGTACAACTAATAACCTAGTGGTCACATGTGTTGTCTTAACCTGTAATGGGAATATAATATCCCTAATGGAGCTCTCAATGTGGACACTAAAACCATAAATAACTATAATGGTTGCATAAATGTCCTACTCTAAATAAACAAAATGTTGTATAAGTATAATGGTACACATGTTGACACTTGATCCATTGTCAACCATGACACTTTGAATAGGGTAATGATCAATGTAAAGTCATACAAAGAGTGCATATAAATTTGAATCATCATCAAAAATATATTTCTCTGAGAAAGTGATGAGAGCTCTAGCTATCACTTTAGTATGATATACCCTAATGATATTATGTAGGGGGTGATTATCCTCAATATTAGTATGATAAGATGTTGGTGGTGGATGAACCTGATATGTGTAGTGAACACCTAAAGTGTCTCTTGCCTCATTATTTATGTGTTTTGGAAATGGATCTAAAATTATTTTCATTTCCTTATATTCCATTGTTTGAACTTTAGGTGCCTCTATAGGTGTGCCCTCATCAATGATTTTGGCCTATATCAAGTCTTGTGTCTTATGTCTCAAATTGATGCATCTAATTATAATATGGCCTAGTGCCCTATGATAATCATAGAATGCATTAGAATATAGCTATTTGAAAGAGGCCTAGTCATATAAGCTTCTTTGATGGGAGGGAGAGATATGACATTGCATTCCAAGATCTGATATAGAACACATGCCAATGATTCTAGAAGATTTTTGAAGACTCTCCATGGAGGATCTGCATTGACTATGACATTTTTATCATTCTTTTTTTCATTGGGTTTCACCTTCAATGGAGTCTTATTAAAACTCTTATTACTTGAATTTGATCCAATTGTGTGCTTTAATTTTCCCATAGAGATAATCTTGACTTCCTTTTCTTTCACTATGTAGCATAAATATGTGAATGTTGGAAACTTGAATAATATATTCTC
The DNA here is from genome assembly GCA_037957365.1 of Torreya grandis. Lineage (NCBI taxonomy): Eukaryota > Viridiplantae > Streptophyta > Pinopsida > Cupressales > Taxaceae > Torreya > Torreya grandis. The sequence continues at coordinate 2,138,791 of JARHVA010002254.1, read as the reverse complement.
ATGTAATATTGGTAGTAGACTTTGTTTGAATATGTCTTGGAGCTTTCTATTTTATACCATGGGGCTACTCATATTTGATAATATATTTTTATATCGTAAGACATATTCTGTTATAGGCTCATTGTATTTTTACTTAAGTTGTTACAGTCATATAAAATGTCCAAATTGGTATTTTGAGTGTGGCTTGTGACACCCCATCTATAGGTCTTTTTTGCATGTTCTTAAAATCATTCTAGACACTTTTTTTCTCATTACTAGTCATCTAAAACCTTCTAAACCTTACTTCCACCTCATCTAAACATTATTCCCTATGTCAATCATATTCCCCAAGTCCTAAGCCTGTAAGATAAGAGCACCCCATTTAGACTATTGCACTGGACACCAAAGTGTCCACTTTTTGACTCTCTTGTCTATTTTCACTTTGAGCCCCAACAGTCATTTTCATCTAGTCCTTATACTTAATTAGGTTGGCCTAGCATGAATACATCTAAACCATGACTAGTTATTCCCTATAAAAGTCCACTCAAAGCTCATTTACAAAGGAGGTGACCAAACTTATAAAGTAAGCAAGAATAAAAATAAAGCACTAAGGAAAACTTCCATATTCTTTGCACACAGTCACCCAACACAACTGCAAACATACTCAAATCTTCATACTAGTCCCTAGCCAACTCAAACACTATGAAATTGTCATTTACATATGCATCACATTATTTCACAAAGCATATTAGGTAGGAGAACTACATATGGATTGATCCCTCTTTAGAGTATTGATATGTAGCAAGCATGCCCACACAAAGGGTGTGGATTGCAGATTCATTACATCTTACACACCAACTCCCCCTCTTTATCAAGTAACTCAAATATCATTTTATCAAGCATGATGAAGGGTTAGGATTTGCAGACAAAATTATATCCATAGTGAGTTTCACAACAAACAGTACTTGATTTTTCATAGGCATGCTCACACAGGCACAATACAACTACCTAGAAAGTTTTAGGTCTCTATGATCAGTTTGGAAAATAATGAAAGGAATGGACAATAACACTAGACACCAATGTATCTACTTTTTAGTGCTCCTATCCTTTTGTTGAATGAAATATAGATTCAAGTTTATGACACCTTTCCAATCTTGCACAACCATTTTCAACCTCTGTATCAGTCGTCTCAATCTATTTTCTAGATAAGTTATATTTCTTCCTATTTATTGTTATTTCTAGAAAGGTGAAAAAGACAAATAGTAATACAAATTAGGACTATAATTATTGCTATATTTTTTACTAATTTATTAATCTAGACCCTTAACTAAAATATAAATAAAACTTCATTATTCCTAAATAAGTTAAATCAGTTGTTCAACTTGAGCATATGAAACCTTATCATCGATGTTGATTGAAAAGTGTGCCAAAAACATATTTGTTAATGGATTGAATGTAGTGATGGAATAATTTGGAAGATCATAGAACCATTATAAAGCATAGTCTTTTATACTACATGGGAATAACTTAGTAAGGATCTAATCATTAGACACAGTCCAAATATGCTGTGTGAAAAGCTCATAGATGATGTTTTAGGTCACCATTATCATCATACAAATTAAGCTTAGATGCCATAAATCTAGATGGAAAAGGGGTTAACACTATGTGTTGTGTCAAAGGTGTATGTAAAATAACATGAGAATCTAAGGCATGAGATGGCCTAGTATCACCCTATTGAATATGTAACACATTGTCCTGTAGATGATGGATCTCATGCATAAGGGATTGTACATCTAGAGAAGAGGAGCTAGCCATAGGAGGTGTTCCCATTGTTGAAGTTTATTAAGTTAAATAGGTTTTTATACAAGTTAGGTTTCCCCAAAATTAGGTGTAATAATATTATTATATAGGGGAGTGAAATATTGGTCATTGTTTAATTTATTCTTTATTTCCATTATGGCTTTCAAAATTTGTGCATGATCATGGGGTTGTTCCTAAAATCTATTTATGAAACTCTATAAAATCTGATCCTTATTGACTATATGATTCGCATTATTAAGTGGTGGGAGAGTGTCTTGATTAACATTGTGTGTATCATTTTGATCTTGATTGTATTACTCATCTTTAGATGCATTATCATTGAAGTCCACATAATTTGATCATTATTAACTTGTTAGGGTTATGGAGTGTAATCCTGAGGTGTTAAAGGTATTGAGTGAAATAAATCAAGGTATAAAATATGCAATAAATACAACCACTAATTTATGAAATAACTGAGCTAAATTGATATTTTGAATAATAGTATTGAAGGAAACAAATAAATATTTAGCTAGAAATTGGCTGAGATAAAAGATCTAGAAGCTAAAAACTAGTACATGAGTTGATCTGAGTGTCACAAAAAGGATCCAAGTGACCCCTCTTGGATAATAGTTCCCTATCCTAGATAGTAGCATTGTGGCACTAGTGTCCTCTATGAAGAAATTATTTTAAGCTTCTAAGAGTACCTATGTCTAAGTTTATTAATCATGTTCTTGTGATAAAAAAACCTAATTCACTTTTTTTGACCTATTATGACTAATTTTATATAAAAACCCTATACCTCCATGTTATTAGGGCATTTAAATTGGAAGAATTAGTAAACATGTGGTGTTAGTTGGGTAGGCTAAACATCCTCAACACCCCACTGTGATGATATTTGCCTACATACCAATACTTTGAGGAGGGATCAAGCCTGATGTAGTTCTCCCCACCTAAGTGTTGGTGTAAGTGTAAGTGAATCTAATATGAATGTTGGTTTAAGTGTTTTGAGTGATGCTTGAAACTATAAATATGAGTATCCTCAGCTTAGGAAGGTTGTAGGTGAGTGTATGTAAAAGTAGGGTAAAATAGGGATTGATACCTTGATTGTGCATAACTTATTCTGAGTTTTGTTTGTGTATTTGCATATAATTTATATCTATTAGATAAATGTATTAAATTCATGCATATATATTTATTTTTTTCTTGTGTGATTTTAAATAGGTCTAGGTCGACCCTAAGTGCTATAAAAATTGAAATGATATCCATTGGAGCACAAAATAGGGAAAAGGGCAATAACCCCAAATATGATAATAACATTTTGGCACTATTTTCCACGTATGGTGATAGTGTCCAATGGCATAACTTAAGGCACTAGGGGCCTATATGCTTAAGGAAGGGCCTGGGACTGATTTTTAGATGTATATAGATGTGTGTGGCCCTCATGAAATATGGATAAGTGTCTAAATAGGCCCTAAGATAGGTCTAAGTCTAATATAATAATGGGTGGTCTCAAGTAACACTCTTAACACTCAAGTGCCATTTTTAGATGATTACAAGCCATAATATGATGCACAACCAGTAAAGGATCAAGCCCTGACATGTCTACATAAGACCATGCAAACACATAAAAAAGTTATTTAATCAAAAGTGTGAATATTTTTTTCTCTTCTTGAGTTAATTATGTGTCAATATTAACTATCTTTAGATTTTCCTCTATCCTAGTGTTAACTGATATGGTGTCTTCAACTAGGAGAGTTGGTTCTTATCGATATTTTGTAGGTGTTGAAGAAAGGTTGAGTTCTTCCTCAAGGTCTTCATGATCAAATTTTTATTCTTGAGATGTTTTTGTTATAATTATTTGATAATGTGATAATAATTCTCCAAAATATGCAAAAATATCTATCTAGATGGAAAAATCCTTCTTGTGATCACCTTCAAGAATATGATCTCTTTTGTTCAAGAATTCAGATATTACTTCATCCTTTTTATAGTGATCAAGCATAGGTGTTGATTTTTTGTCCCATAAAATTAGGTTTGGATATGTTAGTTCAAGTGTTAAGGTAGTGGTTTCATTAGATAAGTTGTTAATATATAGATATTCAAATTGGTTATAGATGGAACCCGTATCAGTGTCCAAAGATCTTACATTAGGCTCATTAGAAAAGTCACTTTGGATAAGTGTTTTGCTCACATTAGGTGGGTTAAATATTATACCATGTAAAGCCTCATTTTATTTAAGCATGATTTACTCTATTGGTCCTTTTTCTTAGAGTCCAAGTCTCTTTCCTTTATAATTTATTATATTACACATAATGTATTTGGTGACGGTATATTAGTTGTTAAGTAAGCAAGTAGCTTGTTCATCAAAATAAATCTATGAAGAATTTGAATCTTTGATTTGTTCATTGAAAATAAGGCCACATTATATGAATGAATTTTTTCCAAAGTTACAAACCACTTGAGTATCCTTTAGATAATGGGGATTTCCATGATTGTTTAGAGACGTGTGGATTTCACCTAAGTAATGAGCATCTTGGATTTCATATTTGCTAATTTCTTTGTCAATATTTTTGAATTGGGATGGAGGAAACGGTGTGTTTTTTGAATTTTAAGGTTGATTTTATGATTTAATTGTATATTGAGTATTTATTGAAGTGGATGTGGATGACATATTCAACAAACCACTAAGTGGGGGTGTTTGATTCAATGTATCAGGATGAATGTAATTGTTAAGTTTTGGTGATTCCTCAATAGGTGTATATATGTCTTATATAAAAGGAGATAATTAGATTTTTGATAACATCCTTTCAATAATTTTTAATACTATAAAGTGTGAAGATAACCATGAATGGTTACTTCCATGCCATCATGAGAAAAATTCAAACACTATTGTAAGGTGGATGGTATAGGGTTCATATAATAAATCCATGGATGTCTAAGGAGTAACCTGTATGACAAATCCAATTCAATCACATGAACTAATATCTACTAAATTACAAGCCCCACCATCAAAGGAAGATATATATTTCCCATATATTCATGTTCATTATTGTTATATGCCCTAATGGTAATAATATTCAATTACAATGCTATTTTAGGATACCCTAAATGTTTGATTAATATTATTGTACACAATTTTAAAGCTAAGACATTGTCTATAAACACCCTTTTTACTTTGTGTCTATAGATTATGACTTCTACATAAAAATGTAAATTATGTGCAAATCCCATAGGGGAGACTCAGAATGATCGAATGTAACTTGATTGTTAGTGGATAAGTTTCCAACTAACACTTGAAAATTGGATGGATTGATGTATTAAGGGACTCTTAACTCTTGAAATACTTTATACAAGATGTATTTATATATGGGGTATGTTCTGAGAAGCTCTAAAATGGGTATGTGAGTTGGCATATTCTCAAGGTGGTTTATGATATTGTACTTACTCTTAATAGTAGGAAAAGAATCACTTGGAATGTTAATCTTGGCACATCTTATTGTAATGATGCAATCTTGGGATTTTACTATGATGATGGAAACATGATGGCTTATATAATCAACACAATTGATTATATAATCAAAAGGGTGATTATTTTTATTGACATTACTAATTTGGGTATGGTCTTTACCTTGTGTATTGTTCCCTTTCTCATGTTTTAGAAATGAATCTTTATAGATGCCCAACTTTTGGTTATTAGATGATGTAGATGGTTGAATTTCAATGGCTACATCCCCATGATCTATGAGATATTTGACATAATGTTTTATCTTCATACACTAATTAGTTGAATATCCCTTAATTATATGGTATTCATAATGTTCATTGTCATGTTACCACTCAGGTTTAGGGACATTTTATTTGAAGGATTTGGTGTTGGGACATATGATCATGTTTACGTGAGCCAACTTTCAAAAAAATTGATTCATAAGAATCGCCCAATTGAGTAAACTTACGCTTTTGGTTTTCTTGTTGTTTTTTACCACTAGGTATTTTGATGTTGTTGATATGTTGTGGTTTTTGAACATGCTTGAAATTTATCAAACCATCACCTAAAATATTTTTGTTTTTGGAAAAAAACTTGGGTTTGTCTATTTAGTTTGAGGAATTGATGTCTTGTTTGAAATTTTTAATAACTCCCTTGGTAATTAAATTTCATTCGATCTAGACTCCTTTTTTGATGATTTCATCAAAGGATGTTGGAAAATGAAGTTTTAAGTGATGAGATAACTCAGAGTCAAGGTTGTTCATGAAGATGGTAATGAGTTCTTTTTTAGGGAAAGACCATGGAAAATGGCTTGCCAATGACCTCCATCTTTGTAAGAAAGAGGCAAAGGTTTTACCATTTCATTGTTTAGTATTATTTAAATTGAGCATGGTCAATTTATTTTCAAAATTATATTATAAATGATTAATAAACTTTTTGGATAGGTCTTCAAAGGTGTATATTGGTCCTTTGGGTAAATGAGATAACCACTCTAGGGATTGAACCCCTAGACTATGCAGAAAGAGTCTTAACATGTATTCATTACTATATGAAACATATGCATGTGCCATATAAAAGTATTTAATATTCTCCCTAACATCACCCTTACCTTTGTACTTATTTGTTTTAGGTAGTTTGAAATGTTTTGGAAAGGGTGTTGTCATTTTGTTTACATCATATGATAAGGACATATTTCCTCAAACCTGTACTATTTTTGTCTAGAAAAGGTACCATATTGTAAGCCTTAGATCTTATCCTTCATGTTTTTCCACTCTTGAAGGAAGTGTGATGATATTTTATTAATTTATCTTGAAGAGTTAAACATGTTGGATGTTTTACCCATAACTGGGGTTGAATTGGTGTTGGATTGTGAAAATGAATATTGATTATGGGGTGGATTATTGATAAATTGAGTAGGAAGTGTACCGAAAGGGGGATTTATATTTTGTAATTGTATGAAGAGGTTTGGGTTTGTTAGATTTGGATGTGTGAATATATTTGGATTAGTGGTGTTTATAAAAATATTTAAATTAGTTTGATTTGTAAATGAATTAGGGTTGGTTTGATTCTGGGGTGTATTGATAAATGCATTTAGGTTCAAAATTGGATTTGGAAAAGTATGTGAACCAAAATTTGGGTTTGGATGATTGTTAAGGTTAAAAGGTTTATGTGGATTGAATATTTAATTAGTTTTGATGAGTGGGAATGCATTCATGGGTCTTTGATTTTGATGTGATGGAGCTAAACCTAAAAAAAATGGATTGGTAAAACTTTAAAATTGATTTGATGTACTTCCTAAATCAAAACTTTGATGTAGGTTGATGGGTAAAATTGAATAAGAATTTAAGTTTGGATTTGGATTTTTTTATTGTTGATAGGTGAACTAGAATGAGTATTCAAGTTCAAATTTTGATTTGGATTTAGCTGATTGTTGATAGGTGAATTAGAGTGAGTATTCAAGTTTAGATTTTGATTTTGATTTGTATGGAAGTTCAGATTTTGATCGATTGGAAAACTTAAATAAGCATTCAAGTTTGAATTTAATTAGTTTTTGGTTGGTAAGCTTTCAAGTTTGGATTTAATTTATTTATGATTGATAAAATTTAATAAACATTCAAGTTTGAATCTAATTTATTGGAAATTGGTAAACTTGAATAGGCATTCAAGTTTAGATTTGATTGATTGATGATTGGTAAGGTTGAATGGGAATTCAAGATCAAATTTGGATTAGTTTATTGTTGATAGGTGAGATTTAATTAGCAATCAAGATTAGATTTATATTTATTAATGAGGGTGAATTTGTGTTCACACTCAAACGTATATTTGGTTTGGAACTTTAGTTAATGAAAGGATTTGTTGACTTATTGGATTGGAGGTTTTTAATCTCTTTGTTCATTTTTGGTTATGTAAAACCCATTGCTTGCTTTGGGATGATTCCTCATTGAGGATAACTTTGCATTTGTCTTAGGAGACTTGGGGATTGGAATTATATGAACCAATGATAACCTTGTTAGAATCTAAAGAGCCTTGTGATGTATATTGATTTTGGATGGGTGATGAAGACTCTCTTATAGAAAGTAAATGTTGTAGGTTTTAAACATAAAAATTGGGTGGAAGTTTGCCCCTAGACTCAAGGCTTGGAGTAGAATTTCATTATTGTTGGATAAGATGTATTGATTGAATGGTGAATTAGGTAAGATGGCCTTAAGGCTACCTTCATCTTGATAAGGTCCTTATGATTATTCGTTGTCATGAATTTAATTTATTTCAACATGGTGTCCTTAATTTTATTAACTACCAAAATAAAAGGGGTCATTGCCAAAATGCTTATCCCTCAATTTATAATTGTTCAACATATCCATGTGCCTTGTGATAGGAGACATTTCTAAGAGAAAGGATTTTGAATTAAAAAAGTAAAAATTAAAAATATTGATTTTGGACTCTAAGAAAGTGAAAGACCAAAATGAGTAAAAGTTGATTTGTTGATAACAAGGTACTTTGAATTTTGACTTTAGGACTAAATTTGTGATTTTTGAAGCTTTTGAATTATAATTTATTTATTGGTTTCAATACTCAAAATATTTTCAGTTTCAATTAAATAATTTTAGCACGTGGTATTTCAAAAGGATGCAAATAAACAAGTCCTATTCTAAACACATATACATTTCACAAAAAAGGATAAAAACTAGGCTAAGGGACTTGAATAACTTGTAGGCTTTCTATGTCACTTAATTTTCCTTTGAATTTTATTCAACCTAATATTTTAAGGCACTAACCATGGAATATCTTATTTTTCCCATGGCCCACTAAGCCCAGTTTCAAGGGTGTGTGGAAAGTAGCTTCTCGGTGCTAATTGCTAACTGATGCACCATGAATTAGATGGTAAAAATGGATTTTTTAGGCTTAAGTTATGAAAAATAATATCTAAGGGAGTCCTCTATATACCTTTTGGTATTTTGAGGCTTGAAACCATGTAATAAGTTGATTTAACGAATGCACATAAATGGGCCTAGTCCTAATGTGCCCAAAATAGCTATAAGATTTAGTGTGTTGATGTCAAAAAAAACAAATTTCAATTTGTGCTATCTAAGGCTTGAGTATTCAAGGATAAAACCCCCTCACTTCATGGTCACAACACTTATTGGCCAAAAATGATAACTCTAACTCAATTTTTATAACCCACTGGTACACAGGGTTGGTCTGTGTTATGAAATCCATAGTTTATAGAGCCCCTAATAAAAGAAAATATATAAAAAAGACTTACACTTACATATAATTATTAGGTATCATCACCAATTTGATGCCAATAAAATAGCATACACATAAGTGGGTCTTGGGAAACAAAATTTTGTAAATGTTGTTTCTAATTTTTTGAGTATCATCACCAATGTAATGCCATGAAAAATAGCATGCGCAATAAGAAAAACACAAATAAATGCTTTGAAAAATAAATTTAATTAACTCTAAAAATTGAAATGTGATATAAGTTACTACTAAAAAATAAGAATGATGAAGTGAAAAAAGCTATAAAACTTGAAAAAAATAAGAAAAAGAAAAAGAAAAATAAAGTTTGATTTGGTTAGCTTTCTTTGGTTTGTCTTGGACTAACAACCTACAAAAAAATTGTTAAAGTTATTTGTATGGATAAAGGATAAAGGCATAATACAAAATTTAGTTGAAAAAGATAAAAATATGAAGGAAAATAGGAAAAGTTAGCCTCTGGAATGAGTTCACTATTACAGAGTCAGATAAAATAGTAAATTTGTTAAGAACTTCGAATTACAAAAAATAGAGAATAGAAAATGGGGTAACAAACACTTACATAATAATTTCACTATTTTAAATGATTTTACTAATATATGGAATGATTTTATTGATGTTTATTATGAATTCATTGAAGTTCATGACAATTTCATTGAAGTTACAAATGATTTTGTTGATGTTTTTGATGAATTCACTAAAGTTTGAGATGATTTTATTGAAGTTCATGATGATTTCACTAATGTTCAGAATGATTTCATTGTTCTTTAATGACTTAAATAGAAAATAGAAAGTAGAACTAAAACATAAAGGGGTTAGGAAAACCAAACACACATAGAAACTATTAGAAAACTAAAAAACTTATACAAAAAAAAAGAGTAAAAATGACATAAGAACAAATTCACTATTTTTTGTAATGAATTCACTATTACATAGAATGAATTTGATGTTTTTAAAGTTTACAAACAAAAATATCATAAAATTATAGAATTAACCTATAAAATTAAACATAAAACTCCAAAATAAGGGTTAAACATATATGCACAAGAACAACAATAAAAAACAATTGAAATAACTCCCTAAATACACCTATGATGTGAAAGATGAGGGACAAGGTCCTACCGAGTGTGCCAGAATGTATAAGCATAAATTTTATAATGCAAGATAGTTAAGAAATCTAATAATAAAATCTAATCTAAACTTAACTTAAAATATAGAGCAACAAATGAAAAATAATAATAAACAAGAAATACTTATAACTGTGAAGTATTCATCACCTTCTCCAATATGATCAAATAAGGATTTGCTCTTGAATGATAAATGTGGATGCTCAACTATTTTCCAAGGCAAAGATAATTTGGTAGTGTTTTGAGGTGAAAAATGACTTGGATGGCTTTGATTTTATTTAATTTATAATGTTAATTTGATATCACTTTGTTAGCTTGAAGATGGATGATTTGAGTGGAAGATTCCATGTCAACTATAGGCTTGTAGAAGATGACATGAATACTTGAGTATTATTTGGATTGTTTGAATTATAATAATAATAAATCATTGGATTTGAGTCCTCATCCCAATGGATGATGACAAATTATTATGTTGAGGAAAAAGGGGAGGTGGTTGAGTGACTCACCAAAAATGGGTCAAGTTAGTTGGCTGAATCATAGAGGAGGTTGAAATGTTATAATATGAAGATGGTTGAATAATTTAATGGATTCGTTGGATGAGTTAACATGTGATTGAGACAAACATATAGGATGTCTAGGTGAGGTGTAAAATCTAGATTTTTAATTAGTTTTAGGGGAAAATAGATGTGCCTGGTTATAATTGATTGATTAAGAGTTAACCAATTATTTGAATTTTAGAGGGAAGCAATGTTAATTTAAATTTGAATTGGGGATGGTGATGAGTTAGTGTGTCAAATTGAGTTTCAAAACTAAATGGTGAAATTTAGGTGTCTATAGTAGTGGTAGTGGTAGGAAATGGTGAGGGAGCCACAATAGCATGCAATACTAGCATATATGTCAAAGTAGTGGGAAATGGCACCAATGTATTATGAATCATAGTGGAAGGTGATGGTAATGTGGAAACAATATGAATTGACAAAAAATAAGTAAGACTTACTTATTGTATTATTGTCAATGGGGGCAAGAGTGTAAAATAGAGTGATCTCATTAGCCTAATAAGATCTATGTTGGTTTTATATTGAGAGGTAACAACACTCAAAGGTATAGGAATGCCCTTAAAGATATTTGACTTGACCTGATGGTCTTTCTCCCCTTAGGTGCTAGTTTCACCAAATGGGACTACTTTCACGTAAGGAGGAGGAGATTGAAACTATTGTAGAACCACTTCCTCATTTTTAATTTGTTTTGCATCTTCTTTACTAATGGTAATATCTTAATTAATACATTGTGATATATGCATTGAAATTTGAGCTCTACGCATTTGAAGGTAAACCTCAAAGTCATATTTAGTATTGATAAATATATCATCATACTTGAAGTATCAATGCATGTATGAGATGTGATCTTTATTTCCTAGTCTTGGAATGGTGGTTTTGATGTTATTTTTGGGATCCCAATATTGGAATGCCTCCTTATGCAAACCATAATGCACCCTTACTTTTCCCATTGACTGAAGATGTTTCCACTTTGTAAATTAAATATGACCAATTCTAATTGGTATTTTATGTATAACTTGTTATTAGGTACCCTTAAAATTAACATCCACATTGTTGGTCAGTTGAAAGTCACTTTCTTGTTTAGATACTTTATCTAGAATGTTGTGTGGAAAATATAATGAAGAGGCCTTAGTCCCTTCTATCTTGATTATTATATACTTAGGGTAATACCAATAATCCCTCATTTTTTGTACACTTCTCTTTATTGGATCTGAGAGTCTAGGCATGTTAAACCTATATATAGACCTATACAAAATTGCATAGAAAGTCTCTAAAATCCTCTTTGTTTCCTTCCTAAACTTGTAAATGTAGAGAATGCTAAAATCATCACAAACCTTATTTTTTGATTATTCCTTAGATGGCTCCTAAGTCTATTCAAAATATTAATGGATGGTGGCCATGCCATCATCTACTAAGTATGCCATCATATAAAAATTGTCATCTAGTATATTTTCTGCTATGTGTATTTAAAGCCTTAGGTTAGAATGGATTACTTATCCCATAGCTATGATTTTTTTTCACTCAAAATGATATCCAATAGTGGCACCCATATTTCATGAACATGAGAGAATCTAGGAAAACCATATATCAATTGAGCAGTGTCATATCCAATCTTATCCCTGGTTTGAATGTTAATATGATAAAAATGGACCTAAAATCACTAAATTACCTACATCCTTTGACCCATTACTTTAATTTGTCTCTAACTATGATGGTTTTTAACCATGAATCTATCATGGGATTAGTATGTCATATCAGGTGTTGGGAGCCTATAATACTTATTAAATGGATTGCCCATAATATATGCTACATGAGTGGTATTAAGTCAAAAATGTAAAAATTTATTATAAAGTTAAACCATTGGTAAATAAATCATATAACAAGTCAATGCAAGGTATTACCTCTAGGTTTACAATGACATTATGCAAGCATATAGCCTTGATTACCAATATGTCATCAGCATATCTTATCATAGTAGTGGATAGTTATTCTTAGGTTGTGTATGGATCTATTGCATCAATTTCTTTCCAAATATGTGAATAATGCTAAAAATTTGTGCTCTAATGTTGTTGGCTCAAACAATGTATCTAGGTACTCTATCTTTCTAGTAATGGAGTATGTAGAGGGAGGGGGATAATGAGATGCATGATAATAATATTACATTCCTAATCTATGAAGCTCTATGAAGTTATTACAATATTGATAGAAAACTAGGACCTTTAGTCACTTATGAGCTCAAATTCATAATTTAAACAAGATAGTTTGATAACAATGTAGTTTCATTTTGCATTAAGAGCCAAATATACTAAAAATATTTCATTGGGTTCAAAACTTGAATTCATTGAGTTTCCAATTCATTCCAATTGATTATATGGAATGAATTTTTATTTATTACCCATCTATTTCTCTTTAATTTGATTTTTAGTTTTGCAATGTTAGCTTTGGCAGGTCTGATTTCCATGTGGCATCTTTATGTTGATTTTAGATGTTTGGTTATTTTATTATGAAAAGTGTCTCTTTTACATGATTTTTATGATTTATTTCATGTATTTTAACTTGATTTATTTGGAAATAGACACATGGAACCTTTTCACTTACTAGATGGGTGTGGGCCTTTGACTTCTATATTGTCCTATTTTGGTAGTAGGTTGCCAAGATTGTGACACGTGGAGTAATCTCATTTATTCAGAGGGATTTTATATTTTGATTGTTATCAACCAAATTTTCACCCTTTGGAAGGTATTTTAAGCCTTAAAATTTTGTAATAACATGGAAACAATCCTAGGCTATGGGTGGCCTAAACTTGGATTAAATCTCTAAGTTAAAGGGCTAGGTCCCCTTGATGAATCACTTAAGCTCATAAACTACTCTACCAATTTTATAGGAAAAGATATAAAAACCTACTCTAATGAATGTGATGCACCAAATAATTTTGACCACTACCAACCAATTGAAAATGCACTTCAACCATGAGACTAACTTGTAACAAACATTACTCCAAATCTGGCTCTCTACATCAACATTTTACATGAAGGTTGTGAAGAATGTTTGGGCTAGGAGGAATAATCAAGTGGTCATGAAATGACACTAATGAAAATACAACTCACCATACCTTTGCACCTCACATAAACACTTCACAAGACCTGAAAAAAGGATTTCAAATTGAACAAGAATGTTAGACAAGGACAACATACCAAGGAAGCAAAGCTAATCAGTTGATAAGATCAACTAATCAAACACACACATTGAACCAGTCAAAGGAGAAGGTAACATCATAAGTTTCACATTGATCAAATTCTTGAATATTGGTAGGAATTCACCATACCCAGGTGGAGGATACTAACATAGCCTATCAAGGCTGAATTTATAGAAAATGAGATAGAAAAAGGGAGAAAGGTGTAGGAGAGAGAGTGATAAATGAAAAAAAGAGAGTTACAATAATAAAGGAGATTGAAACAACTATATCAAGTCCTAAAGGATAAGTTTTGATCTCCTAAATATTTTCTTCTCCTCCAAGTGGCATGGGAGTTTGAAACTTTGATTGACACCTTGATCTTACTCTTAAAACTACCCCTTTTCTTAGCTTGTGATGGACAAATGGCACACTAGATCACTAACCTATCTTGAACTATATTTTAACCTTCTCTTTGAAATTTTTCACTTTTTTAGGATTTTTCATATCTAATGTTATAATGATGATTAAAAATCCTAACTGTCTTGAAGCCCACTTGGCCTTATTATACCTATCTTACTTGTAAGTATCAATTATTTGATTTCATCTTCGCCAAGGAAATATCTCTCCATGGATGGTCTATTCACATCATAAAATACCTAGAACAATTCATTTGGATTTATCAAATTCTCTCCAAGTCTCCATTTTGCACCAAAAGATCTCATTTAGCATCATTCCTTATAGCCCTAAAAACATGTAAACCTCCTTGTGTAGGATAGTGTATAGATGATCCTATAAAACTTATAATATATTTGAGGACCCTGTATGGATTTAAAACTACATGCCAAGTTTCATGACCTAATAATGAGTTGAGGTATACTTTTTATGTTATTCTCTCCTTAATTAGGCCTCCTTCCCTATAAACTGCATTTTGGCCCAAAATCACTCATACACATGTGAAACTTCTAGGAAGCATTTTATTCAATTTATCCATGCCAATAAAATTATCCATGTCAATTTTCATCTCTTGAGACCCTATACAAATATGTGAACCATGAAATGGTTAAAACCCTAGTCTAGGCATTTGAACATGCTTGAGAGGTAGTTGAGGTGATTTTCTAAGAAATTATTAGGTTATAGTGATTTGAATATGATTTTTTAGGTCTAAAACACCATCATAAAATTAAATATTCTAAAACTATGTATCTTGAAGTACCTTATAGGCTTGTAGATAGGCTTATTGACCTACAAACTAGTGCATTCCTCTCTTCTTGACTCACTTGACAAATTACAAAGCTTATGAACCTTCTTTGGAGACCTAAAAATTATTTTTGATAATTGTATAACCTTTTTCAAGTATTTACAAACTTATGCTTTTGGTTTGGAGTTCATCCTAGACCCTGTACTCTCAAAAACACACCTACAACCAAGCTTTTAGCCTTGTTCCATATAGTTGTGCCTTCAAGTGTACCATAAAGTACATAATTCAATTGTTCATTAGAGTTGGTAAGGTCATAAATGTCATTAAATGGTCAATTTAATCCATCATAAAGAATTTTAAGGCCTATTTCTTCCATCGAGTCACTTTTTTCTTTCTAGGCAGCCTGTGAGTGCTTTAGGGTCTTAAGGATGATTCATAAAGGATAGGACCTTAACTTGCAAACCAATGCCTAAGGTTTTGAGGGTATATACACTACTAATAACCACTAATATATTTTACCACCATGTATATTTTCTTGAGATATCTAATCAAAATTTGATAGCCTCTCAGGCTGGTAGACTGTGTTAGTGAGGTCTAGAGAGAGAATTTGAGAGTAGACGATGTGAAATTGATTGAGCTTGGATCCAAAAACTTTTATGATACTTATAACACCTATCCTACATATTATCATGGTTTTTATTTTTTTACAACTCTTCAAAGTGTCTATAGACTTCTCATACACATGTCTAGGGTTCTTAATCCATCCAACATAAATTACCCTAGATAAATGTGTTTCAGCTTTTTCTCAACACTGTAGGGATTCAAAACTTATTAGACTATTTTCATGAAGTATCTATAACATTTTTTATACCCATCAATCACTTTTATTTTATTTTATAATACCATCCAACATACTTACCACACTATGCACAATCAATAGTTATGATGCCAAGACATAGTTTTAGGTGTGTGTTTGGGTTTCCTTGCCTTAAATGGAGAGAATAAATGGGAAGAAGATGTTGAATAGGTTTTTTAAAACCTTAATTTCCTCATCACACCTTTTTTTTGTAATCAAACCTCATTGTCTCTCAAAACAAGAAGGAACCTTACATTTAACTAGGCAGATAGGCCTAAGAGAGTACAAGACTGAGTATATGCAGGGTCAAGTACATTTTGGTTCTTATCATCTCTTTGGACATAATTTAAGTCTCTTTTATCTTTAGTGTCTTCAAAAACTTGTCTATATACTCAATCTCAATCATAAAACCTTACATTGTCATCTTCAAGTTTGAAAACCAACCTTGATTATCTAATCGGGCCTGTAGGTTACATATACATGTTGATTGAGTTTGAATATTTTCAAACAATAGATTTCATAAAAACTCTCTCTTGAGGATATTTCAAAATTTTCATGACTTAGTTCCACACTTCCATTCAATCCTTGATTTTCATATGAACATTGCATCTTCTTTACAATATCTGAAGGTGAGTTTGCATCTCTTAAAATGGACTTGACTATAGGGGAGAGTTAGTCTGCTAGGCTTTGAATTTATCCTTCCTCAACTAGGTTATTAGAAATTTATAATACTTTAAAACCATTGAAGACTATTTCACATTTAAACCTATCTCTTTGCAAGTCTACTAGCATTCTTATTTGATTTATACGTGTATACTCTCATTGGGTCTACCTGTAGGTTTTATCAAAGTGATTTACACATTGAACTTTAAGATACACCTCTTTTACACTAGTCTTGGATTGAAACCAAGAATATATAAACTATTTTTATTTCATATTAGGTATTCAAACTCAAAAATTAATGCACTTATCAATTCATATCTCATGTAATTACAATTGCTTATACAGAGTTGATTGAAAAGGTAGAAATATGCTTTGCTAGTATGATTTAAAGGTAAAAACATATTGAGTTAGGTTATATGTCAAATGAAGGAGCCCCCTTAGGTTCAATATTAATGAATTACATAGGTTTTAATTTTTTATGCATTGGAAGGTCTGAGCAAACAATAGTAATTCTAAAGCCACTAAGGAGGTTTTAAGGCTTTATGTATAGACCATTATTTTTTGCTTAGAGCTAGTGTGAAGGATTTCAGTCATGCTAAATGGTTTTTTAATGAAATAAAATATGATTTGAGGCCTCTAAGACTAAAAAATTCACTATCAACCTTCCATATACATATGAGAATGTAGAGTTAGACCTTTCAAACTATTGTTGTATAGGTAGTCTATACATGATCTTCAAAGTGAGTTATGAATGGCATTGGGAAGGCTAGTACGAAATGATCAGATGATTAGAGATCCATGGATAGATTTTAAAAATGGTGAATCATTTTCAAAATCATTTTGATACATTATAATCAATATAAAACCTTAAAACCTCAAGTACAACCTACAAGCTACCTTAATGAGGCTCTCATGCTCAAAATCCAATGCCATACGTGTTAACCTTGATGAATGAAAGTGTATAATGGTATTTCAAACTCTAATGTTCTTTAAAATTTCTCTCATGCTTCAAAGGGTTAAATTTTTCAATAAATATTTCCTAAAACTAAGCCATTGGGGTTTTGCACTTCAAAAAAGCACCTTAGCTCCTTAGAAATTGTTCATAAAGCTAAGGATCTCAATAAAACAACTAATGACACTAATTAAGATTTCATAAGGGTCATAAACTTTGGTCAAAATCTTAGGCTCTGACTCTACTTGTATGACTTATACCATCCACTTGAAATTTACCTTTGTGAGCTTATAAAGGGAGCGATGGAGGAGAGAGAGGTTTCTTTGAATTTATGGAACCTAAAACTTCATTCCAAGCATGAATCTAACCTATGGAAGTTGAATATACACTTTTGAACTATTTTCACCTGAAAGTGAGTTTAAAAAGTCTGTACAAGTGCCTAAAACTCCCTTATTTGGAATTAAAATGTAATATTCTAACCAATGTCTAACATCCTAACATATAATATAGTTATGTAACTCCTCTAAGATCCTTGGAAAGTGTCATTTATGGATCATTCACTTTGGGAGCTTTGATACACTTTGGAGTTTGTAAAAATCATTTTTTTCCTTCATAAAACTTACCTTAAATTTCATAAAATAACCTTAAACTTTCCAAATACATGTGAAATGTTCATTAAAGGTATTATGGGCCTGAAATGACTTTGATAAGTAAATAAAGACCCTATGACACCATTTAGACAAGCCTCAATACACCATGACATATGTGGAATTGCATAAGACAAACAAATTATTACCTTTAAATTTTCAAATAAACCTTAATTTTTTCTAAGAAGATTTTAAAAATACCCTTTAGAGACCACATAAGGCATGACAATATTAAGGACAAGGTCAATAAAACATGACAAGCAAGTTTTTGCCTATATGGGTTGACCTTTTGACCTTGGGGCCAAAATTGATCAACATTAAATATGTTCCTTAATCTAACAAGCAATAGGTATATGATATTGTGCCATGTGGATAACTATCACTTTCTTTGGCTCTGACCTATGTACTTTACTCTAGTAGTTTGAGGGTCATTAAGAGTGTGACACATGGATAACCCACACTGGTCCGAATGATATTCAAGTTTTGACTATGTACTTTGGTCCCTTAAGTTGTGGTTCATTAAGATTGTGACATGTGGAGAAATCTTTCTCATCTAAAGGGTAGTGAAGATTTAAAATCTATGTAAGGACATGTCAGTCATAGATAAGTAAGATTGTGCAAATGTATAGTCCACACTTAGACACTATACTAGATGATCATATGATATATATTTGGTGATGTCATTCATGAATAAATGGGATGGTGACATGTGGAAATCCTAGCTACTTTGAATAATTTCCAAGACTTATAAAATGTATGGTTGTCAAAGGATCTTCAGGTGAATAAGATGATGACACATGGCATGATCTTGCTCACTTGGGTGCCTAGATGACTTCATAGACTATGTCTTAGACCTGCATGCCATAAATAAGTAGGATTGATATTAATCTCACTTGTGGGGGTGAAAATTAGATTTATAACTTTGAAAATCATGGGTGAGGAAGTTGGATGAAGATGAGTGTCAAGATATTGTGATGTTAGGGCTAACCTGAAGATTTATGCATAAAGAGAACTTTTGAAAAGACATTAGAGTAGTTAATTAGTAATATAAATCATAACCATATCCAATTATACCCTACTTTTGACATAAATCCATTAAATTTTTGTAAAATATTTTGATTAAAAACACATTTTAGCCCTCCAATGATCATATTTTAGGAATTTTAAAGGCCAAAGTCTAAGACATCAATATAAAGCATTCTTTTTAGGCCAAATTCAACATGTTACAAAATACCCAGATAGATCTTGAAAACCTTAACACTATGAAACTGAGTCTTGCTCATTAAAATTACAAAAGATTGAATAGCCATTAAGAAAAGAAAGCCATTTTCATGCAAGATTGATGTTAACATGCAATACATAAGACATGATCATGAATATTTGAATGGAAAATGGGTCCCTATCTAAAATTTTTGAAGGTAGGGTGTGTTGGTCACAATAATTAGTCCCCAACCATGATGATGATATCTAATACAAAACCAAAAATGTATATAGCGGAGCACAAAACACTTCTCTCATGTGTAGAGTTACCATTGTAGATGTAGGAGTCAGCCTCAATTAAGGTTTCCTCCTTCCCATTTCCCTACTTCTCCTTGGCATAAAATATTTAGAAGTGATAAATTTATGTAGTTGAATTTAACCATCTTTCCCCCTAGTAAATTAAGAGGGTTGTCATAATAGAATTATCCCATTGAGGAAGGACAAGACTCATAAGCTAACACCAATTATAATCTTATTCCTAATTTTTCACCATAAGATGTTTGGGAGGCCCCAAACATAATGCTAATACCCATCCTTTGGTTACAATTTTTTTTATTAATTATAATTGTCTTTGTATGGATTTTTATGAAACTATGATGTCTTTAACATTATTTTATTTTATTTTTTGATATCAAGTTGGTAGGAATTATTTTTTGCATGCCTTATTTATAGTGATACTTCGCTTACATGTTATTTCATGATAATAAATTTTCTCATTTCCCATGTGCCATGGATTTTATTGGGCATCATGCCATATGACTATAGTTTTATAGTATTATGGCTTAGATTTATGGTGTGATTTCATTCTAATAACATTTTTTTATAGCTTACACTTCATAATTTAATATAATGAATCCTATTTACAACCCCAAAAAATAGTTTTTCCACTAATTATTGATAAAATACTTTAAATATTAAATAGAAACCAAAATAAAACTTACTAGGCATCAATAAATGACACATTGTAAAATATTTTATTTGATTGTCCATCATTAACACTCACCCATACACAAAAGTGCTAAAGATGTGAGCAAGTTAACCATTGATCACAAACTTTGTTACCAACAATCCCTAGATTTCCTCATCAGGACATGTTATTTTTTGAAGTCTTGTAGGTTGTGACAAATCTCACTAGATGTTAAGAACTCATATTAGTACATATGTAGACAAAAGTACATATAACTATCTAAACCTTCTCAAGGCTAAATATGGATTGAAAATTACATATATCAGAAGATTTAAATTAATTTCATTTATAGGCCATGTTCATCCTTCTAGGTGGATAGACAAAATATAATTAGGAAAGCTAACCAACATATTATACTACCCTTGTTGGGTATATATAGATTTTGAAAGGAACATGACTCTTCATTTATTTGACCTTTATTTTTATCTTAATCTAAATTTAAGATAAATGTTCTAGATTATAATGGTTATAAATTGAAATATATGACTAATTTTAATAAATATACAGATTTGTTCATCCATCGCATGTTCACATTTATATAAAAAATGTGTGAATTACACTTCATAATATTCTACTAACATATTCCCCTACTTAAATAATTGTATTTTCCTGAGAAAAATTTGTTGTCAAAGTGCATTAGATGTGCATATGATTTATATCAATAGTGGAGTTGTTAATAGTCATTCCTTACTTCAATGTGAATAAGTTTTGGTCACAATTTCCCTTAAGTGTCATTTACCTATTTTTATTTATCACGCACTACTTATTAACCCTTTTAGGTTTTTAACTAAGTAGCATAACACCCTACTATCTTTTAAAAAAATTAAATAGGGTGGTGTAACCAATATTCCACCCTTTACGGGTTTTCATCCTTCATCTCCCTAATCATAAAAACTTTCTTCCCATAAAAATTTTGGTGACCTAGGAATTGATGTCCACTCGGCATTATAGACCTTAATCTTTTGAACCTACTTATGTTGAACCAAGCCCCTCGAAGGTTCCTTATGGTTATGTTGTTTATGTTCCTCATTGTTTTGGGTCCTATGTTTTCATAACTTGGCTTGATGTTACTTGCACATGGACCAAGGTTTATTGCATAGTTTATGTCTATTTCCTAGCCTGCTCATTATTCTTTATTGATACTTCTTCCTTCTCCTTCTACTCATGTTCTTCATTTTTCCAGTTTTCCTATTCTTGTTTCTCCTTAACTACTTTTTCCATTGTGATTTTTAATTCTTATTCCTCTTCCAAATTATTACTAACTATAGATACTAAAACTAAATATTTATTGAATCTTAGTCTTGTACATTTGACAAATAGAAATCAAGGCTCTACCCTTCAATTCTAGACCTCCCTATTACCAAAAGGCTCATATTTGCCATCTCATTATGCCTAAATGTTTACCTATTAGTCCAATTCATATCATTTTAATGACCTAGGTCTTCCACACTGCACACAAAGCTTAAAAATTGATAAACATCCTTCACTATCTATTTTAGATATGTACTTATTTTCTCTTCCTCTAAACACTACCAACCATAGAGGGACACTACCACCGATGGTAGTGTCTAGATATTTATCTAGTGTCTAGTTTCAAAAATCCATTCAAATTATAAATGTTTCAAAACATATGGGTCAACATATTTGTTTTATTCAACTCTACTATGATATATTTTCAAAATGTGTGCTATAAATACAAGTCTAATCCTTTTCATTGATCATCTAGCATATCAAGCAAACACCTACTAAATCTTAATCAATGAACTACATAACTAATATATTATACCCTATTCATCATTATTTACATATAAATCATAAGAACAATCATAATACATGTTTAAATCATTTAAAGAGTAGTGTATGAGCTATATTTGTCAAATTACAAGTTATATCACTACATACATCTTCATATAGTATATTATACCCTTGTGCACACAAATTACCACACATATGGGAGAACTACATAAGTATGAGGCCCTACTTGGAGTATTGTCTATGTAAGGAACACTTAGTGATAGATGGGTCATTAAGGTTAGCTCAACACCATGAGCCCACTAACCTATTTTTAGCAAACTCATTTCAAGGGTAAAGAAAGATGAAGATCTAAGGTTTGATCAATTAGAAAAGAATGACAACATGTATCCTAGATATGAATATATCAATATAAAGGTGACATAAGACCCTAAACAATGGATTTGGTTGAATTGAGCTCTAGTTATTATTATGCATTATACATCTATGTCATAACAAGACACTAACATTGATGATAATTTCTAGATTTCATAGTAGTGTCTACAATTAGAAAATTACAATTTATAGAATTTGATAACTGATACAGAATACTGATCCTACATACTTTCCACCTATTTTCAGTCTAGATCTGAATGTGCATAGTAAACCTAGCTAAGTATCATTTTCATTTAGTATTTCAATCAATTGAATATTTTTCAAATTTAATACTTTGTATATTTAGCATATCTCAATATTAGAATTTAGAATGTTCATTTATCTAAGTTTACAATTAATTGGCCTACTATAGATTAGTTTATCACCCTTGTTATTAAAAAAATTATATATTTTTAACCTTATCCCTAACCTTTTAAAATTTAGGAACCCAACTATTGGTCTAAAAACCCTTGATTAACCTAGGGTTTTCTATTTTATGATTTTTTATTTTTGTAAACTATAGTCTCAAATTATGAATTTATAAGCAATATAAAATGGTAATCAAAACAATCACTTTCAAATGGAATATAAGGAAGCATTAGTCAATCATATCAATAAAAATAAGGCATTAATGGATGTAATTTTGTATGTTACAAGAGATGAGTTCGGTAAACATGTTAAGTATAAGGCATCCTCACCTAGTGATGGTGAATTATGTTATCACCCATCTAGGTTTTACTAATGAAACACAATTTTATTTTATTTTTAAAATTTTACTTAACATACTTTACAAATAATCTTATCCATTAATTTAACATAGTGATTTAATGTTTTATAGCTAAATACATGTAAAATAACATGTGATGACAATAAAATTAACCCATTGGTTAAGTTATAATATATTTATCTCTCAAATACCTTAAATAATTTAGAAGATTAAAATTATCACATAACACATGTTGAGTGAATGGTACTAAATTAGCCATTTGTACAGTTAAACATGAATATACAACTACTATTTTTTTCATCATTATGAATCATGTACAAGTGCACATCCACTACTATACCTAATAACAAAATCACTAAATGTACAAATATTATAATTTTTCATTGTATGTCATAATATCTCATGTTAAGAAGTATAAAAGTACACTTAATCTTCATAAAATAGCTCAACAATAAATAAAATATCCATGAGTATGCTTCCAAAAATTTTGATTAGCATCATCAAGGTGTTTTTCCTTCAACCACAAATTTTTGGTCTCTCACACACCTCCCCACCAGAAGTGGCCCTTCCCTTCAAGAGAAGATAATGGCAATGCAAATATCAAGAATTCATCCAAAACCCTATGTAGTAAAATCACCAATGAATGCAATAGTCATATAAACCATGGAAAATAATCCTCTGTCTAATATGAAATCATGCATACACATGTAAACTAAAAATTACAATGGAATGACAAAGTTTTAGATATAACATTAATTTGGCCAAAGTTTTTCATTATAGATTTTAGATCACTCATAGATTTAGTTAAATACGCACACACACACACATGCTCTTAGCTAAAAAATATCAATTTATCCTATGATACCAGATGATAGGTATATGAATTTCATGGCATCAACTACATATGCCAATCATTTGTTATCGTAAAAAGGTATGCAATGGTATAGTATTATAAACTAGTTCAAACACATACTAATAATAGATTTTCAACATTTAAACACTTTGTAATTCAAGATAGATTTTCTCATGACTATACTATAGAATTTTAAAACATCCATCATTTACAAAAATCAATTTAATTTTCTATTATACAACTATTATTTGCATATCCAAGATATGCAGGTTTATATCTATAATTGACATTCTTAATCTCTAAATGTAAGCATAACTACATGTCTATGTTATATAATTTCAAGTAAATAGATACATTATCCTCTACTCAATATAATTATACAACTTTATTTTCCTTATGATTATTTAACACTATAAAAAAAAAAAAAAAAGTCAAACACATTTCTAAAAGCTTGTGTACACATAAAACAAGGATTATCTATCTATTTTGAAATAGGCCATTATATCACTTATTTACTAACTTTTTAATCCATATTGACTATTTTGATAGTTAATTAGCATAATACAACTTTAATTTGTATCATAGTGTGTGTGTGTGTGTGTGTATATATATATATATATATATATATAATGTGTATCTATGTATGTATTCATATATATACTATCATGTCATTTCATTACTCAAGAACAAGACTAATAAATCATCATTTTCTCAAGTCTATCTATAGAAGAATAAGAAAACATATTTATAGGTATATTTTTGTATGATAGAAACCTTTCAAAATTATTTTAATATTCCATTCAAATCCAAATCACCATTGAATGTCACACCAATTTATCAAATATGCCAACTCTATCTAAGGTTGACTATAAATCCTATTACATATCTATAGTTTTGTATGTATTTACTATCAAATATGTCTCAAAACTCAATTTCATATCATTGGGATACATTCATGTCTTGAATATACATAGCTCTCTCTCTCTCTCTCTCTCTCTCTCTCTCTCTCTCTCTCTCTCTCTCTCTCTCTCTCTCTCTCTCTCTCTCTCTCTCTCTCTCTCTCTCTCTCTCTCTCTCTCTCTCTCTCTCTCTCTCTCTCTCTCTCTCTCTCTCTCTCTCTCTCTCTCTCTGTGTGTGTGTGTGTGTGTGTGTGTGTGTGTGTGTGTGTAGACACACACTTGCTTTTATGTATTATACGCAACTTAAACACAATCTATCCTTTATCTCATATACATGAGATCATTTAATAAATCAAGTACATATATAAGTTATATATGTTTTATGATACTACCAATCAACCTAAAACATACTTATCAATAAATTTATATGGTTCACACACACACACATACATACATACATGTATGAATTTATGTATATATATATATATATATATATATATATATCTATGTATGTATATATATATATATATATATATATGTATATATATATGTATATATATATATATGTATGTATGTATATATATATATATATATATATATATGTATGTATATATATATATGTGTGTGTGTGTGTGTGTGTGTGTGTGTGTGTGTGTCTATACACACACACACACATACATACATACATACATATATATATATAAACATATACATACATATATATCTATATCTATTTATACACACACACACACAGAGGACTCTATAATTCTATCAAAAATATACATCTATAGCTTATGTTTGTAAAGTATGGTTGTAAACAAATTTCCCCTTTATCAAATAATAAACCCATAGTTTTTTATGTAAGGACATATAATTACCAATCGACAACTTCAAATGCAATCCTGAAAACTGTAGTAGTTATAAATCAAAACAAAACATTCCCAAGTACTACTTAATCTATGACTTTTAAATCAATAAAATATTTTTTCTAGGTTTAATCCGAAGCCGTGAAGGCAATTCAATAATTCAATTTACTATAGGTACTATGATAAAATATTATTATAACTAGAACTATAAAATAGAATACCTTTTTCTTATCTTATAACTTATCATACATAGCAAAGATAAATGTCGTGGGTGTATCTATCAACTATCAAATATGTATTTTTAATCTTTAACAATGGCTCTATTCTCATTTTTAAGGTCTTGTGAATGAAAATGAGTTCCATCCTTAGGTCTGTAAGAATAAGGCCCTAAAAATACAAGGTATTATCAAAATATGAATTTAAATAATTTTTAATACTAAACCCAAGTAAATAAAGAATTCAAAAAAATTTGCTTCTAAATGAAAAACTCAGTACCCATACAAATTTTTATTTTCAAATTGAAATACTCTAATTTATTGGTCAATAACAATGGCCATCATTAAAATCTATATGTTGGTATCCCTTTCTCATTTTGAACATGCTCCTGCTCCTTCTTCCATGTACCTAACTCTTCCATTTTCCATCTTATTCTATATTCCTTTCTCAGTCACATTTTGCATGCCCTTAAATTTTTTGTAAAACTCTACAAGTTTTCCCTTATAAGACTCAAATTCATAAATGAATATTCATTCATTCTACCAATAAATCATAATTAGTTATACCTATTTTTATTGGAGGCTTATCAATGATGTCTCCAAGGTGACCAAGGATGTTGATGAGGTGTCATGTGTGCTAGAATGACAATGACAAAGTGTGCTTCAATGTGCCTCAGAGTTCCTACATGGTTCTTCAATGTTTGACTGAGTGAGGTGATTAGGGATGAGTATCACGATTTGAGGATGTGAAAAGGGGCCTATTAGAGGTTAAGGATGATTAGAGAGCTTATGTGCATGAGTAAAATTCACCTAGTTCTTCATTATGTTCATCTAGGCATAGTTAGCTTTGTGAAGATAAATTTGAGGAGGCATATTGATGATGTCATATCTCACATGTGTGAGGGTTTCAAGAGATGATCGATATATGGATGGATTCTCCTATTGTGAGGAGATCACATGGTTTAATTTTTAGTCATGTGAATAAGCATAACCAAAGTTATTAAGGTGAAAAGTTAGTCCCTCAAACAAAAGTGCACTAAGTTCCAATACTTAGTTAATTTTTAAAGGCAGATATAATGGTATACATTTCATTACATTTAATATCAATGGTGTGAAATTAATCTAATCTAAACTTAGTTATTTATCTAAGTTTAAAAATAAATCAAGTAAGTAGTTTTTTAATAGCATATCTTACATGTGAGAAGGTTTCAAGAAGAAATGGTCATATGGTTTTGTTCAATATTATGCCTAGTTTATATGATGCAAATTTTAGAACATGAGATGGATTAAGGAAAAAGATATGCCTATGCAAATTTAGCCTTCTAGACAAATAGCAATGGTCCCCATACTTAGTTTATTATGCATGAAGTTAGAGATCAAGACCAAATAGAGATCCAATGGTTTGAGGGAGTTCATACAAATAAATATCTATGGTGCATGTTGATTCAAATGAGTCAAAGTGTTTTTTGGTTAGCAAAGTTAAAGATCGAGCTCCTTACAAAAGTATCAATGGAGCATGTTTATTATAAGATGTCTAGAAGCAGTGAGATGAGGATAAGTATTCAAACTTTAACATCGAGAAGAGATAGAGACCAAGCTTATTCCAAGATCTAATAGCAAGTGGGTGTTCAAAAAAATAGATATGAAAGGTGTGTATTGAGCGAGATGTTTTCAAAGTGTCCAATGTTTAACATAGATAAAGATCGAGCTACATACAATAAATCAGTGAAATTAATTAAGTCAAACAGTCAAGACGAAGATCCAATAGTGAGTGATGAAAGGTAAATTTCAAGATACTTCAATAAATATTTATGTTTCATGTTTAATTTAAGCATTGAGGGTACAAGATGATAGCAAAGTGGTCGAGGTTTAACTATGACCATTGGCATTTGAATATTTGAATTTTACAAATGAAAAAACTAGTTTTATATCTTGTCCATAAAATTTGATCCAAGATGAATTTGAAGGTGTTATAAAAATAAAAGTTTAAGAGGACTCCATGGTGCATCTAATGAACCTAGCTATAAGGTCTTAATGTTTCCATAGTCAAAGATATTAAGTTCTATAGTTGACTATGTGTTTGACTATGTTCTAAAAGTGACCTGAGAAGGATAATTGAGTTCATGTTGATGATATATAGATTCCTCATAATTAATTAGATATTTGAGAGTGATATATAATCTATGAGGATCATTTTTGTGGTAATTGGATGTTTGACCAATATATATTTTGTATAAACAAAGATGGATAAGGTGACTATGTTTGTTGAATGCACTAGCAGTTTGAGTGACCATCTTGCAGAGGTAAGTTGAAGGTGTTCTAAGTAGAGTAGAAAAATAAAATAAGCATGGAGATGTTATGTAAGTATCTAAGTCTTATGAGAAGACATTTATTGTCATGATATGGAGATTCAAAATAGATTGACTATATTTTGATTGTATATGACCAGTCTGAATGGTCATCTTATGTATGTTGTTTTGAGTGCTTAAAACATATGTTTATGTGTCTAAAGTGCATGGAGGTATAGATAAGGTCCTGAAAGGTTCACCCATGTGATATAATAATATGGATATGTGAAATATTTGAGTAGTTTTTTTAGAATTTTAAGACTATGTTTCCTATGTATGAAGACCTAAAGAGCTAGGAGACCTATTCGGTAGATTCAAGTGTGGATTTGGTGGTTCAGATAGCATGGACCCATGTGAGAGTGATCAAGGGGATATTGGATATATTTTTGATATGTTTAAATCATTGGTAAAGGATGAAGGTGTTCTAATTAGTCTCACATGTAACATGTGAGTATAAAGGCCTAATGGTTTTAGGTCTCACCATGACCTAATGGTTTTTTGTGGATAATGTGGCATTGGATGACCTATGGATTATGTGGTTCTTACATTTAATGTGTATTATGACCTTTTTTAAAGGTGTAAAAATATTTTTAAGCATCTTGGCCAACCAAGATGGGTTATACTAAGAGTATGGTATAAGTACAAGACCTATTTGGCCTATTTGTTGTAGTTATGTGAATATGGAGCCATGTGAAGGAGATAACCTTTGAAAGAGAAGGTACAAGTCATTAATGACTAGTAGAGAGAGAAGAGGATTAGACATGATTTTTTTATCAAGGTGATCACATAGATCATTGTTCCTAATAAGCTTAGAAGATGCAGAATGAGTGAGTATGCTCAAGAGGCTATTTAAGAGAGTGTGTATTGTGAGAGAAGGCAAGGTGAAGGTTGTGTGTGCTTATTGGATGGGTTGAAGGGTAGATAAGGTTGATGATTGTGTGTATGACCTATATGTCAGTTTTTGATGTCATAATAGTGTTCTTACAGGTTTGAAGATTAAGTGTGAGTGAAGAGTTGAAGAGTGGGGTTAGTTGGGATATGTAATGTGTCCTAATTAATCTTTGTGTGTTGGTTCAAGTATGTAATGTTATTTATACAATAGGGAGTGTTGGATGAAAAAGTGAAGGTGAAGAGTGATAATCATAGGTCCATCATTAGGTGTTGAAGACATTAGTTTAAAGGTGGAGGTGTTAATTTTAAAAAGAGGGTCTAAAGGACTTGATCTTATTTAAGGGTAGTTTTTCCTTGTTAAATAGGTGTTTCATTAAAGGTATTTGGTCAAAATGACCTGACCAAGATTTTGGGTTAAAAGGACTTGATCAGAAGGTGGTCAAGAGGACTTGATCATTTTATGGGTAGGTGTTTCTTATGGAACAAGGGTTTCACTAAATCTTGGTCAAAAGGACTTGATCAATCTCTAGTTTGTAATACCTTATAAGACAAGTAGTCCAAGTATTTGTAGGCTTGAGAGTGGGTTTTACTCCCCAATAGGGTTTCCCATGTATGTCATGTGTTATGTGTTTGATCTTGCATTATATTTCTTGTTCATTGCTATGAATTATGTGTATGCCTCATGAATTTATTATTAAATGATTTAGAGTTTAAAGGAATTAGAATTAAAATTGGATTATCTGGGCTCAGTAATTCACCCCCTAGTGTTTGTACTTATAACAAATAGTATTAGAGTAGGTCCTTTGGAGGAAGCTTAATAGCTTGAATAAGATACTAAGTTGGTACAAAGAAGGCTAAATAGTTGAAGAAAAAGAATCAAAAGTGGAAGGCTATGATCAAGGCACTTTATGAGAAAATATGTACTTTAAAGAAAGATGCCAAAAAGGATGAGAATTTTATCAATGATCTCAAGGTTCAGCTGGTAAATGCCAAGACAAGTTTGTGTTCAAAATAAAAGGACATCATTTTTGATAAAGAAGCTTACCATAACAATAGATAAGATGACAAGGAAGAAGTAGTTGATATAGAAGCTAAGCTCATGAGTGAACTTGGTGAACTAAAGGAGTAGAAGAAGAGGAATCATAAAATGAGGAATATGATCAAAGGTCTTAAAACACAATTTAGTTCTCTTGAGGGAATTTTGTTAGGCATGTCTAAAAAAGAATTAAAAAAAGTATTAATAATAGATCAAGTCTATTGAAGTGCAATCATATAGATTTAAAGACATGGCCAACAAGGCCAAAGAGGATGAAGAGAATATCAGTATTCTTGAGGATCAATTAAGGTCTATAAATGTAAATATGAAAGTAAAATAAGATGAGTGTAATTAGTTGAAGGTTGAAATTAAGTCATTGAAAAGTGAGCATGAGCTTGTTATATTCAAGTTGGATAAGCTGGAAAAGAAGCATGATAAGCCTGAGTATGTGAAGGAGATTGAAAGCTTTGAAAGTAATGCAAAAAGGTCTGTTAGACAACTAAATGCTTCAAGGTATGCTAGTTTATTCCATGGTCATAGAGCTAAAGACTGTAGAAGGAAGTCAGTCAAGTATGGGCATTCATGGAGCCTTGGAATAAAGAGCAATTGGTCATGGATAATTCATAACTCAGATCAGTCAAGAGGTAAGTTGAATGATATTGTTTATTATAATTGTAATAAAGTAGGACATATTACCATATTTTGCAAGAATAGTTTGAAGAAGCATTATGCTCTTAAAATTCAATCAATGGTGTTGAGACCCAAGACTATGAAGGATAATATTTATCAAGGTGGACTATCTACTACAAAAAAAAGGAATTAGATATGAATAATATACAAAATTTGTATTTTGTCAAGATAGAAAAGGAAGATCACAATCATCATCAAGCAAAAGGTATGAATGATCTTGTTTGTTTTAGTTATCGTAGAGTTAGTCATATTTATAGGTATTACAAGAATAGGTTGAATGAGTTCCCAAATCAAAATAAGGTGTATGGAGCTCCTAGTGTGTAAGGAAGAGGTCACACATGGGTATGAAAACTTGAGCTTGTTAGAAGAGATTAGACTGAGACCAAAGATGGTTTGTTTGCCATGATAGACATGAAGGAAAGTCAAGAGTTTATGTTTACAACATTTATTGACAAATATGAAGAAAGGAATGAAGTCAAGGATTCATTCAAAGTCAAGCAGGACTACAAGTCAGATAATATTATTGATATATAGGACTCTCTAGAGTTTTGGGACTTCTAGTCTTTCTATGTCAAAGGGGTGTCTCTCTAAGCTTCAAAGAGACACTTTATAGAAAGAGGAAGCATGGTGGATGTTGGTTGGGTCTTGATTGATGTTGAAAGACAAAGAAGGTCATGAGAAGATGTGTTGGATTATTGATAAGGAATTTTTTTATTGGTAGACTTGTGTGTCAAGATGTTCTTTAGTTGATTAGTTTGCTCTCAATGTTTTAAGAACTAGCCCAAAGGATTAAAGGTAGTGACTTGAGGGTTTGATGTCTACAAACCCTAAGGTGTGTGTTCATGATAATAATGACTCAATTTTGGTATATGGAGCTAAGTGAACATTAGGTGGAAAATATGCAATGTTTTTATTCCTTGGTGAAATGCTTGTAATGCATGGTTGAGCCTAGTTTAGTGTTCTTTTTCATGAAATAATGTTGGAAATGTGTGTAAAGTCTACAAGTAGGGAATAGTATTTTCTAGGTGTCTGATTAAGGATGATGTGGTGTAAAAATATTCTATTGCATAAGAAATATTGAAGATAAAGTTAATATGGAGGATGAGGAGAATGTGTTGTCTTATCTTTGATATCATGAAGAAGGTCTTTGAGTTCTATAGATGACAAGTTGTGTATACCATGGAGTTAGGGGGAGTTAACATAGATAGCTTGAGTGGATTGAGGAGTTGTGTATAATGTGAGGGGAAGCATATGTGAGATGTTCTAGTCTTGGTGGATATTTGAAGAAGTCTACTATAGATGTGAACTCAATTATGTTTATATGATGACTTGATCAGATAAATTTAGTTATTTTTAACAATGTATTGAATATTCTTGCATAAACAAAGGGGGAGATTTGTAATTAGTTAGATTTTAGGATCAGAGGACTATGTAGTTAGATCTGAGAAAAAAGTTATGGAGGTGATTTTGTTGATTCATCATTGTTGAAAATGATCTGAAGATTCTCAAAGAAAAGGTGCCTATGCTATGGTGACTTAGGGGGAGTCCCTCTTAATATTTTCATGGTAAGTTCATGTAGTTTTTATTGTTCATGTATGTTTCATAGAATCTATGTATGATCAAAGAAGAGTGTTGTCATCAAACATGTTTGAGAAGGTCAAGGTGAGAAGATTTTTACTAAATTTTAAAGGGAGTCTGTTTCATCTCTAGAATATGGTCTCTTCTTATTATTGGTCCTTGATGTCTTTTCAGGTTTATGGGATTAAAAGTTTAGCCCACATTATCATTGTGTCAAAGGGGGAGAAAGAACTTGAAGAAAGACAAAGTCTAAGAATAAGCTTTGTATTTGCATTTGACATAAATGAAAAAAGGGGAGATTATTGGAGTCTTGTCAATGATGTCTCCAAGGTCACTAAGGATGTTGATGAGGTGTCATATGCTAGAATGATAATGACAAAGTATGCTTCAATGTGCTTTAGAGTTCCCACATGGTTCTTCAGTGTTTGACTAAGTGAGGTTATTAGGGATGGGTATGGTGATTTGAGGATGTGCAAATGGTCTTATCAAAGGTCAAGGATGATTGGAGATATTTTGTGCATGAGTGGAATTCACCTGGTTCTTCATTATGTTCATCTCAACATAGTTGGCTTTGTGATAGATAAATTTGAGGAGGCATATTAATGACATCATATCTCACATGTGTGAATGTTCCAAGAGCTACTTGATATATGGATGGATTCTCCTATGTGAGTAGATCACATGGTTTAAGTTTCATATCATGTGACTAAGCACAACCAAAGATATTAAGGTGAAAAGTTGGTCCCTTAGACAAAATTGCACTGAGTTCCAACACTTAGTCAATTTTTAAAGGCACATCTAACTGTCCACATTTCATCACATCGAATATCGAAAGCATGAAATGAATCTGATCTCAACTTATTTATTTATCTAAGTTTAAAAATGAGTCAAGTGAGCAGTTTTGTAATAGCATATCTTGCATACAATAAGGTTTTAAGAAGACAAGGTCATATGGGTTTGTTCAATATTATGCCTAGTTTATATGATGAATTTTTAAGAACATGAGATGGATCAAGGCAAAATATATGCCTATGCAAAGTTAGCCTTCCAGGCAGATAGCAATGGTCCCCATAGTCTATTATACATGAAGTTAAAGATCAAGACCAAATAGAGATCAAATAGCTCATGGGAATTCGTACAAATCAAGATCTATATTTCATGTTGAGTCAAATGATTCAAAATGTTCCTTGGTTACTAAATTTAAAGATCAAACTCCTTAAAAAAGGATCAATGGAGCATGTTTGTTCTAAGATGTCTGGAAGCAACGAGATGAGGACAAGTGTTCAAAGTTTAATGTCAAGTAGAGATAAAGACTTATCTTCTTCCAAGATCTAATAATGAGTGATTGTTTGTACAAATATATATCAATTATGCATATTGAGTGAGATGTTTTCAAAGTGTTCAATGTTTAACATAGATAAAGATCGAGCTACGTATAGGAAATTGATGGAATGTATTAATTCAAACAATCAAGATGAAGATATAACAGTGAGAAATGAAAGGTAAAGGTCTATATAATTCAATAAATATTCATGGTTCATGTTTAATCTAAATATCAAGGGTATGAGATGATAAAAAAATGATCGAGGTTTAACTATGACCATTGGCATTTGAATATTTGATTTTTGTAAAGGGAAAAACTAGTGCTCTATATCTTATCCATATATTTTGATCCAGGATGAGTTTGAAGGTGGTATAAAAATAAAATTTGAAGAGGACTACATGGTGCATCTAATGAACCTAGTTATAAGGTTTGAATGTTTACATAGTCAGAGATATTAAGTTCCATAGTTGACTATGTGCTTGACTGTGTTCTACAAGTTACCCAAGATGGATAATTGAGTTTGTGTTGATGATATATGGATGCCTCATAATGAATTAGATATTTTAGAGTGTTTTATATTCCACCATAATAATATGTGTGGTAATTATAGGTTTTACCAATCTATATTATAATGAACAAAGATGTAGAATTTGATTGTGTTTGTTTAATGCATTTACAGTTTGAGTGACCATCTTGTAGAGGTAAGTTGAAGGTGTTCTCAGTAGATTTGAAGAAGAAAATGAGAAAGGATATGTTTTATAAGTCTCTAAGGCTTTTGATAAGGAATTGGTTTTCATTATATGCCTTTGATCAGATATGGAGAGTCAAAATAGCTTGACTGTATTTTGATTGTATATGACCAATCTAAATGGTCATCTTGTGTATGTTATTTTGAGTGATTAGAACATTTGTTGATATGTATAAATCACATGGAGGTATATTTGAGGTCCTGAAGGGTTCATCCATGTGATCTAATCATATGGCTATGTGAAATATTTGTGTAGTTTGTTTAGAAGTTTGAGACTGTGTTTCTTATGTATGAAGACCTGAAGAGCTAGGAGACCTATTTGGTAGGTCCAAGTGTGGATTTGGTGTTATAGATGGCATATACCCATGTGGGAGTGATAAATGGGATATTGGAGATATGCTTGATATTTTTTAATTATTGGTATAGGATGAAGGTGGTCCAAGTAATCTCACATGTAACATGTGAGTATGAAGGCCTAATGGTTTTAGGTCTCACCAAGACCTAATGGTTGTTTGGGGGTGATGAGGCATTGGCTGACCTATGGAGTATGTGGTTATTAAATTTAATGTGTATGAGGACTTATTTCAAAGGTGGAACAAGTGTTTTAAGCATCTTGGCTGACCAAGATGGGCTATACCAAGAACATGGTATAAGTACAAGGCCTATTTGGCCTGTTTGTTGTAGATGTGTGAATATGGAGTCATGTGAAGGAGAGAACCTTTTAAATATAAGGTATAGGTCAATGAGGACTAGAAGAGAGAGAAGAGCATCATACATTCTTGTCTAATCAAGGTGATGAAGGTGATCACATAGGTCATTGGACCTAATAAGCTTAGAAGAGGCAGAATGAGTGAGTATGCTCAAGAGGCTATTTGAGAGAGTGTGTATTATGAGCAAAGGCAAGGTGAAGTTTATGTTTTCCCAATAGATGAGTTAAAGGTTGGATCAAGTTGAGGATGGTTTGTATGACTTGTAGGTCATATTTATGATGTCATAATATTTCTCTTTTACATTTGAAGATTGAGTGTGAGCAAAGAGTTGAAGAGTGGGGTTAATTGGGATATGTAATGTGTCATAATTGATATTTATGTGTCAGTTCAAGTATGTAATGTGTTTTTATAATAGGGAGTATTGGATGAAATATTTAAGGTGAAGATTGATAATCAAAGGTTTATCATCAGGTGTTGAAGACATCAATTCAATGGTGGAGGTGTTCATTTTAAAAGGAGGGTATAAAGGACTTGATCTTTCTTATGGGAAGTTGCTCCTTGTGAAATAAGTGTTTCACTAAAGTCCTTTGGTCAAAATTACCTAACCAAGGTTTTGGATCAAAAGGACTTGACTAATAGGTGGTTAGGAGGACTTGATCATCTTAGGGGTAGATGTTCCTTATGGAACAAGTGTTTCACTAAATCCTGGACAAAAGAACTTGATCAGTCTTTGGTTTGTAATACCTTATAGGAAAAGTAGTCTAAATGTTTTTAGGCTTGAGAGTGGCTTTTATTCCCTAATAAGGTTTCCCACGTATGTCATGTGTTATGTGTTTGATCTTGCATTGTCTTTCTTGTTCATTGCTATGAATAATGTGTATGCCTCATGAATGTATATATTGAATGATTAAAAGGTTGAATGAATTAGAATTTAAATTTGATTATCTGGGATCACTAATTCACCCCCTAGTGATTATGCCTCTAAAAAAATTTGCATGGAGGTTGCATGATAAACCCCACCACTTAGCATCCCACCAAATGGTGAGGTAAATACATGATGATAGAAAAATAAACCCAATTTTTATTCCCCAAGATTCCAAAATGACCTAATTTATTTTTGGTTCAAATAGTGCATGGTAATGATGCCACTAAAACCTTCCAAGCCATCCCAAAAAATTGATTTATCTAATTTTTAAAACTCATCTAAAGATGAATGCTTTGGCATATTTTTCCCCCTTAGTCCACCAAAAAAGGGTAATAATTAAGTCTAACAAACTATACATAACTAAATACAAAGACATGGTTTAATAAACACCCTCTACTCTAAAGGTTTACAATGCATAAAAATAGGTCCATCTTGATTCATACTCAAAAATCCACAGTTTCATTCACATAAAGGTTTCATAGAGGTTCATACAACCAAAACATATTAGTCGAGTTAATGATTTGTATTAACAAGAACATCCACTTTTAAATTGGTTATTCCATAGAAAATTAATTAACCCATAATAAATGCAAAACATGCAATATTAGCCATAATGACAGATAGTAAAAGTAAGCATTCAACACATCCATCAATATTAAATCATCTTAGAATATAAAAGTCTGATTGTGTGTGTGTGTGTGTAGGTTTATTTTCACTCTTTGTATCCCTAATGCTAATATTTACGTCCTCTTCCCATATGATACTCTCCCTTTGCACCACTTTAAGAGGGTGGGATAATTATACAAGCACATCAGTCAAACAAAATAGTAGTTAGTCTAAACTTTGAAAAACAATAATAAAATACTCAAAATGTATATACATTAAATGAACTATTATAAGACAAATAAAATATGCAAATGAAATCATGTCTAAATAATATTCCAATATAAGAAAATATAGTATATCCAGATACATGTACAAATTTCATCTATCACACTATACCATATAACATCTATCAAAACAAACAACAAAGATGTCCAAACATTTCATCAGAATCAAAAAATACTAATCATTAGTTTTACTTCATTTCTTAATATTAATGCAGTCATTGGAGAGTAGAATGAGATGTAACATCATTCCCTCCTAAAATAGGTCATCATCCAATGAATTTTATTTCAAATATAAGTTATAAAAATAAAAAATAATGTTCAACATAAAATTATTCAAATATATGATGAAACAACCTATATTTACGTCCTTTTCCCATATAATACTCTCCCTTTGCACCACTTTAAGAGGGTGGGATAATTATACAAGCACATCGGTCAAACAAAATAGTAGTTAGTCTGAACTTTGAAAAATAATAATAAAATATTCAAAATGTATATACATTAAATGAACTATTATAAGACAAATAAAATATGCAAATGAAATCATATCTAAATAATATTCCAATACAAGAAAATATAGTATATCCAAATACATGTACAAATTTCATCTATCACACTATACCATATAACATCTATCAAAACAAACAACAAAGATGTCCAAACATTTCATCAGAATCAAAAAATACTAATCATTAGTTTTACTTCATTTCTTAATATTAATGCAGTCTTTGGAGAGTAGGATGATGATCTATTTTAGGAGGGAATGATGTTACATCTCATTATACTCTCCAAAGATTGCATTAATATTAAGAAATGAAGTAAAACTAATGATTAGTATTTTTTTATTCTGATGAAATGTTTGGAAATCTTTGTTGTTTGTTTTGATAGATGTTATATGGTATAGTGTGATTGATGAAATTTGTACATGTATCTGGATATACTATATTTTCTTGTATTGGAATATTATTTAGACATGATTTCATTTGCATATTTTATTTTTCTTATAATAGTTCATTTAATGTATATACATTTTGAGTATTTTATTATTGTTTTTCAAAGTTCAGACTAACTACTATTTTGTTTGACCGACGTGCTTGTATAATTATCCCACCCTCTTAAAGTGGTGCAAAGGGAGAGTATCATATGGGAAGAGGATGTAAATATAGGTTGTTTCCTCATATATTTCAATAATTTTATGTTGAACATTATTTTTTATTTTTAAAACTTATATTTGAAATAAAATTCATTGGGATGATGACCTATTTTAGGAGGGAATGTTGTTACATCTCATTCTACTCTCCAAAGACTGCATTAATATAAATAAATGAAGTAAAACTAATGATAAGTATTTTTTGATTCTAATGAAATGTTTGGACATATTTGTTGTTTGTTTTGATAGATGTTATATGGTATAGTGTGATAGATGAAATTTGTACATGTATCTGGATATACTATATTTTCTTGTATTGGAATATTATTTAGACATGATTTCATTTGCATATATTGGTAATAATTTTTTTAATTTCCCAAACTTAATGGAACTCTTTTAGAGTTTGACTCATAGAAAAAACTTATCTCCAACTGATAATTACCATGCTTTCCTTTTTAGATCAACATAGATTTTCTTCCTATCATTAGCTTAATCCAATATTTACTTTATTAAGTTCACCTATTCCTCTATTGTAGTGATCATATTAGGTCTAAAAAATACTATATCTTCCAATTTATCCCAATTGATTGGTGTTCTACACCTTTTATTGTTAGTTAAAATGAATTATTATAATAAGATTCAAACAATGACAAGCATTCTTCCCATTTGTATTCTTGGTCCATGCAATTACACCTTAAATGCTATTATAATATCTGATTTACTCTTTTTGTTTTCCCATATGTTTATATATGGTAAGCTATTCTAAATTTTAGTTATGTACCCAATGTTGCATTAAGAGTTTGCCAAAGCCTTGAGGTCATCCTAGGGTCCCTATCTGAAATGATATTTTTTAGAAATCCATGTAATATATATACTTATTTTACAAACCTTTTGGTAGGAATTAGTGCATCATCTATCATATTACCCAAAATGAACTGTGCTACTTTGGTGAGTGTATCAACAACCACCAAAGCATATCAATATGGTTCCTTTACATAGAAAAACCATGGAAATTTTCCATACTAATGACTTTCCACTTTTATTTTGGTACAGAATGTGGGTATAAAAACCTAGCAAGATGAACTTATTCAACCTTGACTCACTAAAATTCAAGCATTTTGACATAAATTCCCCCACATTTTTCTTGACTCCTTTCCAGAAATACAATGGTTTTAGATATGCTAAGATATTAGTTACACTAGGATGTCCTAAATATGGAGTGTTATGTTACTCCTCTAACATAGTAATCCTCAAATTTTATTTGTGAGGAACATAGATCCTTACATTATATCTCAAAAGTACATCATGCTTAAATCAAAAAAAATTGTATCTAGGATCTTATGATTCCTTTAATAAAGCTTTATTTACATGCTCATAGAATTCATCTCTTGGGGAAATTTTCACTACTTAATCTCTAAAGTTACTCATGATAGTAACTAAAGTTGTAATGTACCTTCTACATCTAAGGGCATCTACAACTCTATTTTCCTTGTCCTTAATGTAGATAATGTCAAATTCATAATCTAACAAGAATTATAACTATCATCTTTGACAAGAATTAAGGTTGGGTTGGGTAAATATGTACTTAATTCCCAAGTTATCTATTTTGAGTTCAAATTTTTTTTCCAATAAATAATGCATCCATACTTACAAAGCATGCACAATGGCAGCTAACTCTAAGTCATGTGTGGCATAGTTTGACTCATAAGGCTTAAATTTCCTTGATTCATAAGCTATAATTGAACCATCATACATTACAAATCCTCCTAAACCACCTTTTGAAGTATCAATTATTACTTTAAAATGACCATTTAGATTTGGAATCCATAACACTAGTGTTGAAGTAATCCTCCTTTTGAGGATTTGAAAATTTTCATTGCACTTATCAAACCACATAAATCATTACTCTTTTCATTACAGAGAGGTGATTGGATTTTATATCTTAGAGAAATTTGGCATACACTTCCTGTAGTATCCTAATAAACCCATAAAAATACTTACCTCATGCACATTTTTAGGTGTTGACAATTCGATGATGGCTCTAATCTTAATTGGATCTATTGAAATTACTTATGTAGAAATAATATGTCTCGGATATTGTACTCTTCTTTTAAAGAAGGAACATTTAGATAATTTCACAAAAGCTTGTGTTTTTTAAACCATTGTGAAACTAAATGAAAATACTCAATATATTCTTCTTCACTTTTAGAGTAGACAAGGATGTTATAAAGGAAAATAATCACAAATTAATCAAGATAATATTTAAACACATCATTCATGAGATTTATGAATGTTATAACTGCATTCTTTAGCCTGAAAGGGAGTATTGTGAATTTATAGTGTCTATATCTAGTTCTGAAGGCTATTTTTGGAATATCATCCTCCCTAATCTTCAAATGATGGTACCCAACTCGAAGGTCAATCTTTGAAAATATTGTTAAACCTTGTATTTGATCAAAAAGATAATCAATGTGGGGTAAGGGATATTTGTTCTTAATGATTTATTTATTAAACATCCTATAATTTATGCATGGGTGAAGGGTTATATCCTTCTTCTTTATATACAATATAGGTGCATCCTATGGTGAAACACTTGGCAGAATCAAACTTTTGGCCAACATCTCCTGAAGTTGGGATTCTAACTCAACTAATTCAGTTTTTATCATTCTATAGGGAGCCTTAGATTGAGATTTTGATCCTATAATAATATCAATAGTGAAATAAAATTCCATTTTGGGAGGTAAACCAGGTAACTCTTATTGAAAACATCTTATAACTCTTGTAAAAAGGGGTAGTTTCAATATGGAGTTCCTAGGTTCTTTGATTTTGTCAACTTTAACCAATAATACTTGGCATCCCTTTCACTGAGACTTTTTAAATTACATAGTTTATATTTGTCTTAGTTTCAACTCTCTTTTCTCCCTAGATTTATATTTGATCCCCCAAATCATCTAAGCATTCAACCTTCTTAAGAAAGCAATCGACCTTAGCTTTATGCCTAAAAAGGAAATTCACTCCAAGAATCAAAACATATGATCCTAGTGGTGCTACATATAAATAAATTACCATGGTGAATTATACTAACTTCACTCTAGCCTCCATAAGACACCTGTTTACCTTGACCTTGGATTCATACTTGTACTAAATTGATCAAGCATTTGCCATAAAACTAGCTTTTCTAGATAGTTTACTTAAAATTTTAAGAGAGAGAAATAATTTAGTGGCTCATATATCTATTAAAATATAAATAATATGACAAAGTAAATTACTTGATAATTTAATGGGAAAATCTTGAAATTCATCTTGATGATTGTCAATAGTTGCATGATTTCTCTATTGGAAGGTTTCTTGTTGTGATGTAGAGATAGACAAATTATAATTTTTACCTTATATGTTTAATTAAGGAAAATCCCTAGCATAATGGTATCCTCCACATGTAAAACATATACCAATTGGTCCCTTCCTTTGAGATTGACTACTTCCCTGGAATCCTTCTTTGAAACCATTACCAAGTTTTTTATTCCCTAAAGTGTTATTGAACCTTCTTGAAATTCCCATTATGTATCCAATTCTTTGTCTTAAAATTGTTTTTTAGATTCCAAATTTAATTTTGAATTTTTATCTAACTTCAACAAGTGATTTCAATTTCTTCTCTTGCTTATCTACTTTCTTAAAGCCCTGGTCTAGGGTAAATGGTTAATGAACCTCCACTTTACATCCAATTTGGGGTTTTAATCCCATGATGAACTTCCTAATCTAAAAACATTCATATTTTTGGTATTGAGGTAAATTCTTCAAAAAAAATTTGAAATTTTCCCAGTATTCATTCATTGATATATCTCCTTGTTTCATATTTTGGAAAAGTAGAACTGGTGTAGCCATCAAGCTCTAAACAAGATTACTATTGACCAAGTTTGACTTTTAGGTCAAACTTGGACCCCTATAGGTAAAAACATGTTTTCTTAGATGATCTAAGGGTATAAATATATTTTCATAGGAGTAATTTATGTCATTTAATGTTATTCAATGTAATTTTAGCCTTGGTCTTAGTTACATTAGTCAATTTATCAATTTGGAGTCATTTATTATGCTTTTGAGTGTCATTAATGCAAATATAACATTTCATAAGGTGACATAGTGTCCTATTTTAATTTTAAATTTCCAATATGTCATTTTAAATTTCAAGGATGTCAGTTAAATCAAAATATTACAGGTTATCTAACTAAAACTTCAAAAATTAGTTGAAAAAGAGGGAAAATGACACTTGTATAACACATCAAAAAGTGTGCCACATGTGGAAGATAATGGGAGGTCTCATAATATTAATAAAAATCATTTACATTATTTTTTTATCTATAAGTGTCATTTTATATCAAAAACCATTCTGCTCATTTTTGGGTTTCCTAGACACACTAAAGTGACCTTCAGGTTTTTGCTTGGTATGGGAAGCACAGGTAGTTTCAGGGAAAAAAATTTTGGCAGGTTGTTTAACACTCCAATAAATTAATTTTAATATAATAAACTTGAGAAATGATTAATTTTTTTAATGAACAATCACTAACAAGTTGATTGTGTTATTTTACTAGTTGCTTCATGCACCATGCAGGTTTTGGTCCATTTCTATCAAATCCATACAAACTAGTTGGTTATGTTAGCTCCAAAGTATGTGGAATTACTTATTAGATGGTCTCCATTATTTTTTTCAATTTTCATAATTTTTGGATGAGTAACATAGTTCATGTTGTAAAGAGGTGTCACCATGTGTAGTTTCAGTTGGAGTGTTTTTGTTTGTTGAGTGTTTTTTCTTGTAGGTGTCTCATATATCTTAGAAATGGTGTTCTACAAGCCTCTATATCATGTGACCATCTCCTTTAATTTTTATAATTCACCATATCACCTCTAATATTGCTTACTAGTTTGTTTCCCTCCATGGCTAACTTCATGCCTAGTTTCACTTACTTTCATGTGTATGGGCTTGTTTATCTTGTTTTTAGAGTTGCATTCATGGTGTGTTAGTTTTTCATTCCATCAAGAGTTGAATAAATCCCATTGATAGGTTTGTAAAATGTTTAATAAGTGACCTCAAGCATATTTTCCATGAGAAACAGTCATTTGGTGCCTCTATCTACTCTTTTCCACATGTATGCAGGTGATTTCCATGTTAAAGGAGATGGTTTGAAACTGGTTACAAGGTGAAAATTATATAGATCATGTATTTCAAGGTTTAAAATTAATTTTATGTAATTTTTAAGCTATTCACACTATATTTTTCCATATCTCATATCTTTCTTGCATAACACAGTCAAAACACCCACCTACAGGTGGCTTAGCAGAGAGTTAAAAGTATCATTTTAAAACATTGAAGCATAATTTTAAAATCCTTTTGAATTCCTGACATGTGAGTTCACCATGGCTAACTTTTTTAAGGTTTTTTTGACTAATTAAAAATTAAAATCATCTCTAAGAATGATGACTGAGATTTTGGGACTGTCTACCCTAAAAACACAAAATAAAGGTCCTCAATGTTTTGTGTATATGTTATAGCATGGTTGAAGTAACTCTTGGAACAACTAAGCTGATAAACTTTGTATCCCTTGGTATTTATAAGGACCATTCCAAGATTGGAAGAAGAATGACAAGTAAAATATGGTCATTTGGAGGCCTAAATGTGCCTCTAAAAATATTGAACTTAGACAATAAAATCTACAAGATTTCATCTCTTTGAGTAACTCTTGTTTCCCAAGTTGATACTAGATTACACTCTCACATGTGAATGGATCCAATGGTGAATATAAAAATTTTATGATCTAAATATCATATAGAAATGTTTTAATATGGTATTTTTCTTATTTTGCATACCCTATCTGTATATTTCCCTAAAAACATGCATTTATAGCCATGGTGGAGTTTCAAGCTTGAAAGAGGTCCCTTCTTGCATTTATGGAGGTTAGGTTATCTTCATGGTTTAAAAATATGATTAAAAACTTTATAAATGTCCCAAGCCTCATTATGATCAAAATTTATTGTTCTTTCAAAACCTAAGAGCACCTACAAGTGTTAATAAATGCAAGATTTCTCAGTCCTACAAGTAGGGAGGACTAAATTATGAGATATGTGATTATAAATCCATTAGAAGGGGTTTTTAAGTGAAGTAAAATAGGATAATTGATGTATTTTGTATTTTAAAGCTTAATTGAGGTTTATACTTTGTTCCTAATAATTATAACATGCTCAGGTACTCCTCAAGCATGGAGAATGGCCACCTATAGGAGTCAGTTAGTTTTGGTGAAGAAATAGTGAGTAGGAATGTATTATGATA
Organism: Torreya grandis; assembly: GCA_037957365.1. Lineage (NCBI taxonomy): Eukaryota > Viridiplantae > Streptophyta > Pinopsida > Cupressales > Taxaceae > Torreya > Torreya grandis. The sequence goes on along the minus strand of JARHVA010002254.1, from coordinate 2,094,032 downwards.
GTGTTTAGATATATAATGTGGGTTTAGATTTTATCAAGTATTTTTTGACCTCAAAGGTGAAATTAAGAAGGTTTTTTCCTTCATAATCACCTTAGCCAAGCCTATGAACACCTACAGGCAGGACCATGATGAAGTCCCAATCTTGAGCTAAAATGGCATACAAATGGCCTAATGGATACTAGGGGAGTAAGCACAGGGTATAAAAAATAATGTGAAGGTAATTTAGGGTTAATAAGGTTTCAAAACATCTTATTTAAGACCTTAATGAGGTAATAGATACCTACAGCTAGCCTAAGGGTAAAGTTGTCTCAGTCAATAGAGAAGAGATAACATGAGCTATGAGAAGGACTATGACACTCTTAAGTGAGAGACCATTTAAATAAGTAATTTGGTGACACAAATATGTCTTATTAGAGTCTAATAACATCATGTGAAATAAATTTGAATCCCATGAAACCTACAAGCCAAGGTAAAATAGGGGTCTCAACCTAGGTACAACAAGGTACCCAGTTGGGCTATAAGGGGCATATGAGGCCCAAAAGGGATTTTGGATGATATATCAAGCATGAATAATCTCCATTAGAACAATTATATAATATATAAGATATTTTTTGTATAAAATAATTATGCATAAACCCCCTAAGGCCCTTCATATACCTACAACTGAGTATGCACTCTTAGTAAAGGTAGGGGTCTATCATGCCAAGAGAAAAATAAAGTTGACCATCAACTTGAGATGGTTTATGATAATTAAAATGATTTTTTTACACAATTTAATACTCTTAAAATATGCTTACTCATTTTTTCCTTGCTTGGACAAGGCCATTAGTCCTTACAAGTGACTAGGCAGCACCTTTGCCCAATGGGCAAATATGAAGAATTCACTAAAGAGAAGGGTTTTGAATGGATTTAAAAGCTCAAAGAGAATGAAATGAAGGTTATAATAATTTTTAAACATCAAAAAATCATGTAATTGGTTTGGATAGGTCACCCATAGGTGTATTTGAAGAAAATATAGAAAAATAGGGTTTTTTAAAGCCATTTTTAGGCATATTGAGATGATTAAATACCCTAAACATGAAATCAAGGAAAACCCTCTGGTAAAAATAATCCTTATGACTTGGAAAATCTCATAAATTATTAATTTTTCCTTGGAAATAAGAGATATATCTCTCTATTTTATCTCAGAAATCAGCCAGTCTAGGAAAATCAAACCTTGGCAAAGTGAACTAGTGAAGACAAAATGAGCAAAGGACTCAAGAAAGGGATTTGGAAACTTCATGTAAACATATGATGAGGTGTATAAAATGTAAATAATGTATAATAATAAATTTACCAAGATAAAAATCCTCAAAATTCCCATTTTCCCTTCTCACACAGTCCAAAGAGGTAGATTTCCACTAGGCCTAGTTGACAAGTAAGAAAAGAGAATGAAGTAGGGTGCTTGGAGGGTTATGTGTTGGATTGGTAATATAAAATAAAGTGTGAATATTTATAATACACCAAAATAAATACAATATATTATTCCTATCAATAAAACCTATCAGGATGCCTATAAGACCTATTCGGCTTTGAGAAGGCCTAGTGCCAAATAGTTATACATTTTCACTTTTATTCTTTGGTGAACTATCTAGATGGTTTATGAAGGTTAGGTAGGTATATATACACATTATTAAACTTATAAAATGTAGATAAAAACAATAATAATCCATTTTTGGCCTAGATAGGGCTCAAATAGGAATAAGGAGCAAAATCCAACTTGAAAGGGTGTGTTCAAATATTTAGATATTTTCTAGAGTTTTGCATTGGAGAGAAAAGAGTTAGGGGAGGTTAAAAAGGTCCCTTATGATCATATTTTTAGAATTTTTTGGTATGTTGGATGTTGGTTTTTTATGAACCAGCATTAAGAATCAAAACTACTCAAAACCCTTCCAAAACTCTTACAATGACCCGATGGGGAAAATGAGTTTGGAAATTTGATATAAAGGCATAGTTTGTCAATGAAAAATATTGGATCATGGAGAATACTTCCTCAGTGCGCCCACCCCCCCCCCCCACGCAAATGTTTTGTATGGAAAATATGCAAAATAGGGTTTTTCTCACCATTTTTTGTGTTTTTCAAGCTACAGGAGGAATTGGAAAAGTGAAAACAATTTTGGGTGGAATATTAGGACTTATAATAAATCCTTATGTCTATTTTATTATACGAAAAAAAAATTAAGTGTTCAAAAAATTGCCTTCCTTTCAACTAGTCAAAATTGGCATACTGAACACAAGGGTGAGAAGGATTATAACTCCAAGTGTGAGCCTTTTTAAGGTGTACCTAAGTATTCCAAGACCATTTATATAATTTAAAAGTGTCATTAACTCCCTCCCATGTATTTACATGGAAAAATGAAGGCATTTATGAGGCCAAGTGTGAGGGGTGATTTAAAATGGAGTTTTTTAAACTGTAGATAGTGATTGCTTCTTTATAGGAGTTTACAAATGAGTAGGACTACCAAAAATGCATATAACGGCATGAGTGAATACCTTCCATCTTATCCAAATAATCATACCTATACCTAGTTAGTGGTGGGATGTTCAAATAGCTCCAAATGATGAAGTCAGTTTTCTGAGCCAAGATAAGAAATTTTGTGACACTTTTCATAGATTTCATGACTTGTATGGACAATTGGACCTCCTAAAATTGTATGGTTCACCTCATGCCTATTTTTCATGAAAATTTTAACCCCTTTTTAAATATTGAAACATGTCCAAGTGACCTTTGGAGTTCCTTTGCCTTGTTTCTCTCTTAAAGGCTATAAATATTGACTCTTTTGGCTCTTTTCGGTAGCCTCTATTGGTTAATGGTGAAACCCTAGAAAAATTTGTAATTTAATGACTCTTTAATAAATAAAAAATCTTTTTTACTTACTCACATGTTTATTTATTTATTTTTAGTGTAATCTTGTTGGTCTTGTCTAGTAGAAGAATATCTTTTCTAGCATGTTATCCTTGATTGTTCACCAAGTGTGCAGAAGAGTGATTGTTATAGGTCTTTGTTAGTGTTATTTTTAAGTGTATAAGTGTATTAAAATTGTTATATGACTTTATTATATAAATTAATCATTCATTTCTCTCATAAGTATCAAATACCTTCTTGAACCTAACTATGAAACACTGATGTGACAATACAACTTAGATTATGAGTTTTATGTAAAAGAGATCTTATTTTACTCTAAGTGGTAAAATTTTAGTCAATAGGAGGAAATATACTATTGTTTCATCACATTTTTTTATTTATTAGTTGTTTTATTGAACCTTTTCATCCAATTTTTATAGGCAAGAAAGTGTTTTCAAAGATTGCATCAAGGGAACTAGCCCTTCTGGAGATTCATCTCAACAAAATTATCATCCATAACAAGAGAGATGTTTTAATTGTGCCACTTATATTGGGAGAGATAGGTATCTCCTCAAGGGTTAAAATACAAGTGAAAATAGTTACAAAGTTTCCCCAAGTAGTGGTGGTGGAGTCAAGACCCATCTCTTGCTTCATAGTGGCCCACCAAATTATTGCTTCACCATTCAGTTGGTAGGGTCCCCAAATAGCCTTGGTTATCTCAAAATAATTATGAATTTAAAAATATTTTTCTATCCATATAATCCAAGATTCAAATCCATCACCAAACACTATACCATATAACTTTGATAGATTCACTTTCTTCATATCTCACACAAGTTTTGTAGTTATGTGAGCTCTTGCTACTTTCTACTCCATATCATATCCTTTATCCTGAGGCTCTCCTTGACTAGATGGTTGTTCTTCTAGTGATTCTTGTTCATTTTCCTCACCTTAACCATGAAAATCCTATTTTATGGTTATTAATCTTTCTCTTTTTTCATTCATGATAGCAAGGATTTGACAAAGTTATACATCATGTTGAGTTACCAGTTGATTAGGATTAGCTTGAGGATTCTCGTTAGAGGTCCTTGTTGATAATTTTAACCCCAAGTCAAAATATGTCAACCCCATATAGTAAAAAAAAAAATTATATGGGTATATTATAATTTAATAGGGTGTGTCATGCTCTTATTTTATGTTATTTAATGATTTATTAGTTTTGGTCACAGTCAAATTTGGTCCTAGGTCATTTTATGTCACTTAGGTGTTACATTTGAGTCATTAATGAAGCTGATACAATTTTAATAGGTGGAAAAGTGTTCCTAAATTAATTTAAAAATATAATATGTCATATCTTATCATTCATGTCATTACTAACTAAAATCAAGAAAATAGTTGGAAAGAAGGAGGTTTTGGCAGTTGTACAACCTATAGAGGAGAGTGGCACATGGGGAATATTATGGAATGTATATTAAACTTAAATAAACTCATTTAAATTCTTTATAAACTTTTAAATTCTAAAAAATTGCTAAAAACTATTATGCTCATCCATCATTCCTCTAGACATGAAAAATTGATTAACAAGTTTCTTCTTGGTATGACCAATAGGAGAGGTTTTAGGTCAAATGATCTTGGTGGTAGATATTAAAAAAATTATAATTCACATTCATGTTAGGATTTGGAATAATGGTTTCATGTGCTTTATGAACCATTCTTAAGAAGTTGATTGTCTCATTTTTCTTACTAATCCCCATACCCTATAGGTTTTCTCCTTGTATGAGCTTGTCCATACAAACCACTTGTTAAAATTGCTTCCAAAGGATTTGGATTTCATTATTTAATGGTTTACATTTTTTTTCATGTTTTGAGGTGATTTAATAATCTCAAACATCTTAAGTTACAAGTTGAGTGTACCATTGCTAAGTTACAGGCATGTTTCACCAAATGTAGAGATATTTGTTCTTAAAATGGTTTCAAATGAATGTGAGATGATATATTTCATTATTTTCATGTCATGGAAATCTTATTCCTTCAAAATAATTAGTTTTAAAAGGTTTCACATTATATTTATAGTCATGGCCAACACAGTCAGCTTTCTGCATGATTGTCATATATAGTCAAATGGTAAAGGACCTTACACGACCATGGTGGGTAAATATAATGTTTTAAAATCATTGAGGTAGATTTTTAGGTGAAAATGTGTCTTTCATATATCCAATAGTAGTTTGAGATTAATTATCCAACACAGTCATACAATTCTACCTTGCTTACCATTGATGAGCATCCATAGGAAACTGATAACATTTAAATGAGCATTTAAATTGGTTTGAACTAATTTAAGGTGGAAAGGGTTCATTTTAATATATTTAAGAGGTATAATTTTGATTTTAAGGTCATATTATATTCATATTACTCATGTATTGTATTCATTGGCCTGCATTTTATAGTTGCACGTACAAGTGGCCCTCACAAAGGCTTAAAGGTGTTGAATGGATAGGTTTGGATATGTTTAAGACTCCTTAGAGGGTTAAGGAGTTTTAAATGTCATAAGAACCATGGTTTAATCCATAATGTATCAATCAGGTCTGAAGAGTCATGTACATATGTGGAAAAGGCATTTTAGGGACTCGTTACCTTAAAAACTCTGAAAATAAGACCTAGTTCACTTTTGATGCTACTATATGATGAAGAGACATGGATTCTAGATGAGTATGGATGATTCCATCATGAATCCCTATCCTAGGTAATATGCCTTAAACAAATAAAGTGGTAATTTATTTCCAATAATTGATGTAGAGGGAGTTCCCAATTCATGTTTTCTTGCATTATAGAATGTTAATGTTCTTTGCAGTGCTTTGAACTTCAAGTGACCTTATAGCCTTTGGAAAGAAAATAGGAGCATACCACCATGTTGAATGATCCTATTAAGGTGAGATGGACTATTGTCTCAAAGAACACATTGAGAAGAGTTGGATTATAAGGTTTTTGACCTGCATGACAACCTATAACACCCATTTTGGACCAAAAAGGTACACTTATAGGTTTCAAAGAAGGGTGACATGTTAAAATTGATAGTGAGTGCATTGGTCTAGTCATAAACATGATATGAGTATATTTCACTCATTAAATGTGACAAGATTATTTTAATAAATCTTAGACATGAAATGGAATATGAATTTCATCCTATAGGTGTCCTTTTGACTCTAAAAATGCACACCTATAGTTGGATTGTATCATGACAGTGAGCTAAAAGATGATGGTTTAAGAGGATAGCCTAGCATGGATAAGGTGTGAATAGTCCTAGTGACTATTAAGTGACATTGAGAACATAAAAATGGTTTTATATCAATAACACAATCTCTAATATTTTGGTATACACCTATAATTATGCCATTCTTTGAGTCAACAACACAATCACAGTTGACTGCAACTAAGCTTGGCAAAATAAAAGGTATGCATTGAGAGTTTAGCAAAGGTTGAAGTGTTAATAATATGTTTTAAAGGACTCAAAATTATTAATAGACATCTTAGGATAATCTCATCACATGGAAATAGGGTAAAGAAGGGTTCTATCATGAAACCTACAATCAGCATACAAAACCCTGCACAATCAATGTTAAATCAAGGTTTATCTTAGGTTTTAGGATATTTTAAAATGCTATTAATGATATACAACCCTTAAATTTTGTGAATAAGGTCCCCATTACTTGAATAAACCTCCTATACCTTTTTTTATTGAGGCAATAGGATAAGTTCCCTATGTTCTATCTCAAACAAAGGGTATTCCCAGATGCACATATCCTGTAGGTTCAGTGAGTGATGAGAATGTGGGTTGAGAGCTGAAGAAATTTTGAAAAAGGTTTTAGGGAGTTTTTTTAGACATGGATCAACATGTAAAACAACCCATAGGTTCAATAACATAATAAGGTGGCCCAAACCCACATAGGAGTAAATAGACCTATTAGGTCTGGATTAGGCCTAATGTTGAAAAGGGGTGTGGCCTCACTTCTAACATGAAGTGAACCCCGAAAAGAAATAAACACCTTCATGAATAGTTATAAGGTATGTGAAAACCTTTTATTTATAGAAAATATCATAGAGGATCCATTTCTTGGCTTAAGATCATGATAGCTTGTACATAATGAAGGAAAGAAATCAAGAGAAGTTTGGAAGCTCACACTAGTGCGGATGCACAGCATGGGAACCTAAGGAGTTGGGATATGTTAAAGAGGGTCCTGAACTTTCATTTTGTGGAATTTTTTCATAGGTTAAATGTCACATTTTTAATAATAATCCTTAGAGGTCAAAACTACTTTAAACCCTCTAAAATCCTTGATAAGGACCCAATGGGAAAGATGAAGAAGGAAAGGCATCCAAATGGGCTAGTTTGAGTATGAAAGTTATTTGGGTATGTAGATAACTCTCCAGGGCTCCTTCTTATCAGATGGAGTTATACCCTATTTATACAGACATGGTACAAAATTAATTTTCTTGACAAATTTATGTGTTTTGTAGGTATAAAAGGGTTTAAAAAGATGCAAATCACTTTGGAAAGTATAAAGACACATAACCTAACCCCTCATATCTAATTATTGCTTTAAAAAATCACATAGATACCTATACAAGCACCTTCATCTCAGCCAATCCAAACTAGCATAGTGAACAAAGAGTGATCACCAAGTGAGAAGGTAATAAATCCAATTGGGAGACCTTTTAAGGTCTGATTGATGGATCTAGAGACTTGATGATCTGTAAACTGAAATGCAAGTGTGGCAAATTCGAATAACTCACTTTTGAATTTAAAAGATCTTTCTATTTTCTAACATTTTTATTTAAATTTTGAATAAAGAAAAATAACCATAATTAAAAATGAAGAACAGAATGATAAAATAGCATATAAAAATTAGAAGAAATCACCAACAAATTGATAACAGAGTTTGGCTTCAATAGCCTATGTCTCCAAGTCCGTTCGAAGTGAGGACCATTCTCATTAATTTTGTGCAATAAATGGCTTCCAAAATCAATACAAGTCTTCAATTCACCTTCTTTGATATTTGTTTACCTATAAATATATCTCTCAGACCTAAAAATAATGGCCCAAGGCTGTACAAAACAACAACAAGGCTCTAACCTTCTTAATTCTCTTTACACAGTCGACTTCTTATGTCTATTCAAGTAGAATTTACTCCCTTTTATAACACTTCGACCTCTATGGCTGAAGTGGTCAAGGCATTAACCTTTTTCACCCTAGGTGCAAAGTTCAAAACTGCCTCCCACCTTTCTAGGCGCTTGGGCATGAGGAAAAGGTCAGCCTCCTCCTTGTTTGGCACTCTTTGACTTTGTTTTGTCCCACATTTGCTACGAAAATGGTTTTTCATGCTTAAAATAGACAAGTTGAAGATATTTTAAAATGCCTAAGACTTAGGCACCAACTTAGGTTGTGCTTTGACTTGGTCTTATCATGATGATGTGGCAGGTGGTGTGGCAGTTTGTTCAAGTGGGCCTTTGGCGCCTTGTTTAAATGTTTGAAATTTTAAAATAACATGTGAATAAAAAACACCAAACCAGATTTTTTTTGCACCTAATTATTTTTACATGTGTCAAATGGCTATTTGTCCATTTGGCATATTTCAATAGTGCCACGTCACTTTTGACACCCCTTTTTTTTACCTATCGCAAGATTTCTTCAACTAGCTATATCTTGAGCATCCAGACTCCATTTTTTGAATCATAAAAAGTGCTAGAAAGCTCTCGACAAATTCTATGATGTGAAAATGATTTAAATAGAATTTGAAGACTTTTAAAAAATAGAATGGTACATGGATCCACCTAGATCATTCCTCCCCACTGGGAACTTTTGGACCTCTAAAAGTTGAAATTAATTGGTAATGAGGTGAGGGTATTTTTCCCTCACCTTTCTAACTTCCATCCATTTGGACTTGCTTGGGTGCATCCCTTTGAGACAAACATGAAGATATTCAACATTACCTCTTCACAAAGTCTGCATATTCCTATCAAGTATAGTATCTTCTTACAATTCTTTTAGATATTCAAGAGATAAATTATCAATGGAAGGAATGGATACACTTTCATCATGATCAATTATCATTGGAGGCTCATACAATTTCAGATTTTCCACATTTACAACTGAATAAATTTTCATGTAAGATGGTAAATCTGATCGAAAAGCATTTGTGCCAATTGTTTCCATTATCTGAAAAGGACCATACCAGATTGGTTTCAACTTTTTACCTTCACCTATCAGTCTTTCCTTACTAATGTTAATCCATACCATATCACCTATAAAAAATTGGTGATCAATACGATGTTCTTCATGCCTAGCTTTGTACTTGGCTTGACTTTTCTCCAATTGAGTATGAATAGTCTGATATATGAGCTATATTTGTTCAATGAACTTCTTGGCTTGAATGGCTTCTTTTGGTTCACCAACAGCTGTATCCTCTCCATAGCAAACATATAGAGGAGATTTAGGCAAGTATCCATAACAAACTTCAAATAGAGATTTCATAGTAGAAGAATGAAGTGCCCAGTTATATGCATGTTGTATATAACACAATTATTCATCTCATAACTTTGGATTTTTATTGCTATAACCCCTAAGCAAATGTACCACAGTGCGGTTCACAACCTCTATTTATCCTTTGGTTTATGGATGAAATGCAGTGCTCTTTTTTAATTTTGTGTCCATTAGTCCCCATAAAGTTGACCAAAACTCCCCAATAAATCAAGAATCCCAATCAAAAATAATTAAAGTAGGCAAACCAAAATGAACCCATACATGTTTAAAGAACAAATGTGCAGTGCCTTCGCCAGTAATTTGCTTAGTGCAAGGAATCAAAAGACACATTTTGCTAAATCTATCCACAACCACATATAAATAGTCATGTTTTCTTTGTGTCATAGGCAACCCCCCACAAGATCCATGGAGATACTTTCTCAGGGGCGAGTAGGAATAGGTAGATGAGTATAAAGTCCCAGTTTCCTGTTACTATGCTTACTTGTGGCACAAAGGGTACATCCCTTTATATTTTTAGCAACATTTTCCTACATACGAGGCCAGTAAAAATACATTTTCAAAAGTGCAACCATTTTAGCAACTCCAAAATGACCAAAAATAAGAGAAGTATGTGCTTCTCTAATCATGTGCACCCTCTCATTTTAAAGAATACATAGTTTACCCAAATGTTACAAAAGATCATTGTGTACATGATAGTCCAATTCTTCTACTTGTCTACTAATCATCAAGTCTTTATAAACATCTTGAAAATCAAGATCATTCACATATTGTTCTTTATAACTTTCATGAGACAAAGAACCATGTTGTAGAAGAATAGATGCAACAACCATAGGAGGCCTAGATAACATATATGTAACCTTATTCTGAATACCTTTTATATACTTGATCACAAGATGAAATTGTTGTAAGAAACCCATCCAATGAAAATGTCTAGACGGTTGCAGTTTGGTTTGTGATTGGAGATACTGTAAGGGCTGATGATCTATATGTATTATTGTTTCCTTGCCCATTAAGTAATGTTTCCATTTTTTAACACTTTGAACCAATGCTTACCATTCCTTATCGTAAGTTGGATATTTTCTTACTGCACTTGTAAAGGTTTCAGAATGATAACAAACTAGTTTCTTACCTTGCATTAAAATAGCTCCCATAGCATACTCATTTGCATCTGTCTCGATCTCAAATGGTTGTTGTATATCAAGAAGTGCCAATACTAGAGTAGTACTTATCTTTTCTTTCAAAGTGTCGAAGGCTTTTTGATGTTTGCCTCCCCACTGAAAGACCTATTTCACACTTGTCAAAGAATGCAAAGGTGATGCAATATATGAAAATTGAGCAATAAACTTTCGCCAAAATTGTACTGCACCAAGAAAACTTATAACCTCAATTGTGTTAGTGGGTGTAGGCCAATTAACAATGACTACCACTTTTGCAGGATCAATTTTCAATTTACCATGTCCTACAATGTAACCCAAGTATATCAAAGAGGTCTTGCCAAATTCACAATTTGACATTTTTAGATAAAGTTTTTCCTTCGTAATGCATCCATGACTTTCTTAATGTGGATCAATTAAAACATGCTATTTATTTCACTAAGCTAGATTTGAGAAGTGGATATCATCAAGTAAGATTAAATGAAAGTGATGTGTGGAAAACTACATTCAAGACAAAATAGGGATTGTTTGAATGGTTTGTTATGCCTTTTGGGTTGTGTAATGCCCCAGCTACATTCATGAGATTGATGAATGATGATTTTAGATAGTTCCTTGATGATTTTGTTATAGTTTACTTAGATGATATATTGATTTTCCATGGTGGATCCATGTACCATTATATTTTTTTAAAATTCTTCAAATTCTATTTAAATCATTTGCACATCATAGAATTCATCAAGAGCTTTCTATCACTTTTTATGGTTTGAAAAATGGAGTTTGGATGCTCAAGATATAGCTAGTTGAAGAAATCTTGTGACAGGTAAAAAAAAGGAGTGTCAAAAGTGACATGGCACTATTGAAATATGCCAAGTGGACCAATATCCATTTGACACATGGAAAAATAATTAGGTGCAAAAAAAATTTGGTTTGGTTTTTTTTATTCACATGTTATTTGAAATTTTCAAATGTTTAAACAAGGTGCCAAAGGCCCACTTGAACAAACTACCATGCCACCCACCACGTCATCATGCTAAGACTAAGTCAAAGCATGGCCTAAGTTGGCACCTAAGTCTTAGGCATTTTAAAAGATCTTCAACTTGTCTATTTTAAGCATTAAAAACCATTTTCCCAGCAAATGTGGGATAAAACAAAGTCAAAGCGTGCCAAACAAGGAGGAGGCTGACCTTTTCCTCATGCCCAAGCACCTAGAAAGGTGGGAGGCGATTTTGAACCTTGCACCTGGGGCGCAAAAGGTTAATGCCTTGACCACTTCATCCATGGAGGTTGAAGTGTTATAAAAGGGACTAAATTCTACTTGAATAGACATAAGAAGCAGACTAAGCACCATTGATTACCATATACAAGCAACTTAATATGCGGAATTAAACCAAAATCACAAGTAACTAGAATTTAGAAACAACACAGAATATGAGAGACAATACACAATCTTATATTAATACTCATCCAGAAAAGAATACAATAAAGAAGATGCCACTTCTTCTTCACACCTCTTAGAGGCTTCCCACACCTCAAGTGTATAGTACTTCTTTCCTCAAAGCTCTCTCTCTTACAGTCCCAACACACAACTCAAACACAGAGTTGGTGTTCACCTCCAACCAGTCAATATCCACTACTGCCAGTACACTAGTGCTCCACACACTCCAAGTACACAATCATACTTCAAGTAGATCTCCCCTAAACTTGCAACAACCTATAACTCAAATGATCTTACTTATGGAAGGAACTACCTTGCCTTCCTCTTTGCTCTTTATCTGAGTACACACCATACTCCAAGTAGATCCCACCTGATCCTGCTCCCTGTTGTGTTGCTGTCACCTTGATTCTGCTACCACCTATAGATCAACCTAGTTCTACACACCTGCAAACCTTAACCATGCACACACATACACCTGCAGATCAATTATCTTACTTACCATGTAGATCTCCAAACGTGGCCTTGCACACCTGCTGACCAAGATCCTACACACCTGAAGAACCCTTCTAATTCTCTAAAACCAGCACCCACACTTGGCACTATTGTGGAACTAGGAGGAACACCCTTGCTCACTTCACACACAGAAGGAGCTAACTTTGCTCAACTCAAACTAGAACACTTTTCAATACAGCCTATGAGTCTCTTAAATAGATCTCATGCAAACAATAATTAGACACCTAATTACAATAATTAGATCCACAGCTCAAGACTAAAATTAGCCTCCTTCATGCAAACGACTGATTCATTAAAAAACTATCTGTAACACTCACAGTTCTGATCCACACAAGTGATCAATGTTGGTCCCTGTCTGCCTAGAGATGATCGACACCGACCGATCTCTGACCGACATCAGTTGCTCTTCCTATCTAATCCTGTCGACATCGGTTGGCCTGATCGATGCCGGTGTTTGTGATACTTCAGCAACCTCCTTCCTTGTTTGCATCAGTGAAGCTTTTAGCTCCACAACCTAACAATCTCCCACTTGGAGATAAACATCTGCACTATACTTGTACCTGTACCCCATCTAATCTATTTCCTGGCTTGTATCCCTCTTCAAGATAAATATTGAAGACCACCCACCACATAACCTGTAGTGCACCTCTTGTCATCTGAGTAACCTACCACATCTGAACCTACAAACCCATATAGTAAAGTCTTGACCCTGCATAGCATGAATCCTTGCTGCTGGTCCCTCTCAAATACCTAAGAACCCACTTCCCTGAATTGGCTCCTAACTCTCTGACAGCACCCATTGCTTGGGCAAACTCAGGTCTATACCAGACCTCATGTGATTTCAGACACTAAATTGTCCAGCCCTTGGTGTGCTCCGGTTTTGCATCCTGCATATTGAACCTCACCAACACCTGATTCACATCAGCTCCCACTGGAGACAAAATTAACCTGTGATCTCCATGTCTCTCATGCCAAAGAATTTTGCTACTCCAAATTCCTCATGACATGCCACTAAACTAACCTTACCCTTAGCTCAGCAAAACCCTATATGTACAAACCTACTAGCTATCATACCATCCACATACAATAATAGGATAATGTCATGACCATCATCTACCTGGTAAGACAAACACAATGGTTACACTGACATTGACTAAAGCTCTGCTTTGTCATCCACCTGTCAAAACCTGTACCACTGTCCTGCAGCTTCCTCAAGACCATATGACCTAGTCTTCCATCTCACATGTCCATTCTCTCTATTATTTAACCAAGGTATCCATTTGTCTTAGTGATTTTCATACCGGCTGGCAACCCTACCAAATCTCCTATTTGGTTTTGCAACCTGATCATGCCATGCTCCCACTGTTTCCTGGATCCTTCCTGCTCTGCAGTTAGCAACTAGTATAAAGAAGAGGAATAATGAATTTGAGGCCTACTTACACTTTCAATCTTCCCCATGGGTATTTGAGACTTCTTGATAGCTTCTTATCTGCCTAAAATCCGTCTCAATGACCGACCTCAATCACTACACAGTCTGCATCCGACTGACGTCAGTTCCATGTGACTGTTCAGGTCATTGACGCTAGTTATCCTACCGACATCGGTCTCCACCTGCCTGACACCACCGACTCCTTTGGTCTACACATGACCAACATCGGCACCTGTCTATTCGATGTTGGTTACCTTTGACCGATGTCGGTACCTGTGTATGCCTGTGAGTGATGACTTTTTACCCGCAAGCTCTCTTTGAATCAATCCCATGTCCAAACTGCCCTGCTCAGAAGTATCCAGCCCCATCCACTGGTCTCTATATGTCATCTCCTCCAAGAACACCAAGGCTTTCTAATTCTTAAGTCTGTCAAACACATATGTCTTTCACTTAAGAACATGCATCTCCTTCTTGCTCATGTGACCAAGCCTACAAAGCCACGTCTTTGCAATAGAAGTGGAAATAGTAATATAAGTAGATAGATAAGGGATACCTACTTTCTTACCACCAGCTAATTCAAGTGCATCCACTGTGAGAGTTCTTGTGCATCTCTCATCACCCAACTTTCCTAAAGTAATTAGTCGCATCTTCAATACTGGGACCTACATGACCTCCTTCAACACCCATGTGTTAGCCACCTACAATTTCAGAAACACTTCCCCTTTGCCAATACTATGACAAGGCTCACCAACCCCTCTACTTGGGGCTACATGGAAAGAGGCAACAGAATCTATTAACCAAGATTCAACTTTATCCAGAGCATCATGTGTAACAACACCTGCAACATTTGCTTCTTCATGCTGATATGCTACCAACTAACAATATTTCTTTACCTGCTCTTTCTTTCCATAACACCATAAGTGACAATTCGTGCTATTCAGTTTCTCCATTCGTAGCTTACTTTCTTCTGCCATTGCTATACTCCCACTCAATCAAAAACCCCTGAGAGTGACCTGTAACCAAACACAAAACTTGCTCCCTACAACCTTAGCTCTGATACCAACTGTTAGTGGTATCAAGCTATGAGCCAACAACCTGGCTCTGATACCAACTGTTAGGAACCCGTGGAAGCACCATTGATTACCATATACAAGCAACTTAATATGCGGAATTAAACTAGAATCACAAGTAACTAGAATTCAGAAACAACATAGAATATGAGAGACAATACACAATCTTGTATTAATACTCATCCAGAAAAGAATACAATAAAGAAGATGCCACTTCTTCTTCACACCTCTCAGAGGCTTCCCACACCTCAAGTGTATAGTACTTCTTTCCTCAAAGCTCTCTCTCTTACGGTCTCAACACACAACTCAAACACAGAGTTGGTGTTCACCTCCAACCAGTCAGTATCCACTACTACCAGTACACCAGTGCTCCACGCACTCCACAAGTGCTCCACACACTCTAAGTACATAATCGTACTTCAAGTAGATCTCCCCTGAACTTGCAACAACCTGCAACTCAAATGATCTTACTTATGGAAGGAACTACCTTGCCTTCCTCTTTGCTCTCTATCTGAGTACACACCATACTCCAAGTAGATCTCACCTGATCCTACTCCCTATTGTGTTGTCACCTTGATTCTACTGCCACCTACAGATCAACCTGGTTCTGCACACCTACAAACCTAGACCATACACACACATACACCTACAGATCAATGATATTACTTACCATGTAGATCTCCAAATGTGGCCTTGCACACCTGCTGACCAAGATCCTACACACCTGAAGAATGCTTCTGATTCATCAAAACCAGCACCCACACTTGGCACTACTGTGGAACTAGGAGGAACACCCTTACTCACTTCACACATAGAAGGAGCTAACTTTGCTCAACTCAAACTAGAACACTTTTCAATACAGCCTATGAGTCTCTTAAATAGATCTCATGCAAACAATAATTAGACACCTAATTACAATAATTAGATCCGTAGCTCAAGACTAAAATTAGCCTCCTTCATGAAAACAACCGGTTCGTTAACAAACTATTTGTAACACTCACAGTTTCAATCCACACAGGCGACCGACGTCAGTCCCTGTCTGCCTGGAGATGACTGACGCCAGTCAATCCCTGACCGATGTCGATTGTTCTTCTTGTCTAATCATGCTGATGTCGGTTAGAGCCTTGTTGTTGCTTTGTATGGCCTTGGGCCATTATTTTTAGGTCTGAGAGATATATTTACAGGCAAACAAATATCATATAAGGTTAATTGAAGACTTGTATTGATTTTGAAAGCCATTTTTTGCATAAAATTAATGAGAATGGTCCTCACTTCGAATGGACCCAGAGACGTAGGCTATTGAAGCCAAACTCTGTTATCAATTTGTTGGTGATTTCTTCTAATTTTTATATGTTGTTTTATCATTCTGATCTTCATTTTTAATTCTGGTTATAATTTATTTATTCAAAATTTAAATAAAAATTTAGAAAATAGAAAGATCTTTTAAATGCAAAAGTGAGTTATTCGAATTTGCCACACTTGCATTTCAGTTTATAGATCAGATTTTTGGTATCAGAGCAGTTGTTATTTAACAGTGATTTCTAGTGTATGTTGACAAGGTGTAAATCTCAAAAGGGTGAAGGAAAACTCATTGAGTATAATCTAGAGATTGGTTCAAGGCATGCTTCAAGGATGGCCAAAGAAGATATGGAATCCGAACAAGCTTTCTGATGAGCTTTCATGGACATGAGAAGCATGGTTGAGGAACTATACCATGACAAACAAAAGAAATCTAAGAATGAAAAAGAAGGTGATTCACGAGAATCAAAAGGTAAAGAAACTGAAAAAACCTTCTTCATTAGATGATGGTAAAAAAACTATGAATCTCTCCCTTCACTAAAATTGGATATTAAGTTTGAATTACCAATGTTTAATGGTGAAGTTAATGCTAAAAAGTTGGATAATTGGGTCAAGCAGATTGAAGTTTATTGTAGGGTCCAAAATATTGCAGGGGATGAGTCAAAAATTCATTTGGCTACTCTTCGTATGGGAGGCACAGCTCTCATCTGGTGGGAGAGTAAGTTGAAGGAAACTAAGCTTCAAAAAGGTAACTCAATTTCTACTTGGAATGAATTTATTAAAGAACTCATAAAGCAATTCTATCCTTTATGCTATATGCAACAAGCCATGATCGATTGGAAAAGTTTCAAACAAGGAAAAGGCCAAAGTGTTCAAGATTATACACAAGAATTTAGGAAAAAGGCTTTACTTTTGAATGTTCCTCTATACACACAAGAAACACTGCTAAAATATATAGGTGGGTTGCATAGTTACTTAAGACATATGATTCTTATGTTCAATCCCACTAATTTAGATGCAATATGTGTTCAAGCCACTCATTTAGAGGCTAGAGGAAAATAATCAAAAGAATATTTTCCTAAAGTAAAAATTAATAAATCTAATGTTAAGCAATCTAAAGGGGAAAGTTCATCAGGAAAGGGTAAACAGAAATCCACTTATATTATTAAAAAACAAGAAGAAGGAAAACCATTTTGTAATCATTGCAATAAAAATCATGATGAGTCTAAGTGTTGGAAACTGCATCTTGAGTTAAGGCCTAAGAGGTATCAAAAGAAAGAAAAGAAGGCTAATGCTATGGTTCAGGACTTAGGTTTAGATTCAGGTGATGAAACTAAGATTACAGCTATGGGATTACATAATGATTTTTCTCTTTCAGTTTCTAACACTAATGCTGCATCTTCTTCTAAACAGAATTTTGTGCATGTTGATAAGAAAAGAAATGAATTGTTCCACATTAGAGTTGTTTTAAATCATACTAAGATTGACACTCTATTTGATAGTGGTTCACAAGCAAATTTAATTTCTAAAGAGGTTGTTAAGAAGCTAGGCTTACAAACCAATCCCCATCTGAAGCTATATCCACTAGGTTGGGTGTGTGACAATGTGAAGCTAAAAGTCTCACAAACTTGTAAACTAAGGTTTGCCATCACATCCAAGTTTGTAGATGAGGTTGAGTTGGATGTTGTTCCATTGGACATATGTGGGATTGTTTTGGGAAACCCATAGCTTTATGATAGAAAAGAAATCTTCTATAGAGAGGAGAATAAGTACTTGCTTGTTAAGGATGGCATTGAATATATAGTTAGAGCACATCACATTAGAACAAGTCTTTCATTGGTTACAGTAGGGCAAATGAAAAGACTAGTTAATTCAAGCAAGACTTTTTGTCTCATGTTGATTAAGTCTAAGGAAAAAGAATATTCTCAAGCTTTGGAAAAGTGTGATCCTAGACATAAGAATGAATTAGTTGAAATCATTTCTACTTACGATGATGTATTTTAGGATCCTAACGGCTTACCCCCTAAAAGGGGAGTTCAACATGAAATTTAGCTATTGTAGGATTCTCCTCTCCCTAACATTGGCATGTACAGGTTATTAGCGGTGGAAAATGAGGAAATCAAAAAATAGGTAATGGATCTATTGGATAGAGGTGTTATTCATCCAATTTCATCTCCTATTGGTTCGCCGATTATTTTGGTGCCAAAGAAAGATGGCACTTGGCAAATGTGTGTTGATTTTCATGCTTTGAATAAAATTACTATTAAGAATAGTTACCCTCTTCCTCATATTGATGAATTTTTGGATCACTTGAGGACCTTTTAAAAGTGTCATACCCTCCCCTATATGGATTGGTTTGAGAAACTAAAGAAAATCTTAGTGTCAAGTGTGAAGATAGGTTTAAAGAAGAGTGATATGACTATAGGTAGTGAGAACACTTAGTCATAAGAATATTTATGATTAGGGACACATCCAATTCATGTTGGGTCCTATTTATAACCCCTCCCTCATATTACAATGATATCATCTATCCCTAGTCTATTATGGAGCGTTCAAGGAAGGCCAATTGATGAAGGCTATTTCTAGGCAAGCAATTAAAGAGTCCTAAGCCATATTTGAGGATTTTCATGCCTTTTAGGGATAGTTTTCTAAGTATAACTTGTATGGTCTTTATAATACTTAATTCACTTATATATTTAACTCCTCTCAGTTTGACAAGTGTTTTTGTGACTCTTGGACTTCTTTCTCCTCTCTCCTCTCTCACATTCTATAAGTAGTAGCCATTTTGGCACTTGTTTAATAATTCAACACCATCTATGGTAAATACCTATTGGTTGGATTTTTTACTTTATATTTTAACAATAAATTAAAACTTGTTTTAGTTCATATAACATCTAGTCTAAGTGTGAAAAGTTATGAATGGTGAAATCTAGTGATTATATCCTTGCCTTTCCCTATCCTTTCATGTCTTGTGTAATAAGTTCTCATTATAACAAGTCATATAGAATTTATCTAATGTTTTTTTATCCCTTCAAATGTGAAATTTTCCTTAGATTCAAAAATTTGATCTCTAGTTTACTTACCTTGAGTTGTCTCATGCATATCACCTCTATATTGAAATAATTATGTTAGAACATCTTAGGACTTTAAAGTTGGTTTGTAAGTCTTGTTTATTAGTGAAATAAGTATGATTTCATATTATATATATTCATTTTTTATCACCCCTTTATAGTATATTTATTTCATGCATACTTCTATCCCTTTTCCCACAAGTAATTAGTTAGTATGAGTGATAAGAACTTCAAGGCAAATTCAGGGAACTAGCCCTTAAACCTAGAGGTCTACTTCTACTATAGATAAACCCACATACCTATAAGTATTACCATGTTTCCAAAATCTTATATTATGATTTAAAAACTTCCTCTATGGTACGATATTTAGTGATAATAGTTTTGGCATGCCCAGTCGGGCCCACTATCCTAAAGATAACTTGTCAAGGTGAATGATGGTCTTGACAGCATCAGTTGCATATTGGTGTGATACTTAGCTTTTGGTGACTCCATTCAAGGTAAAATATTATTGCATACCATTATTTTCTCATATATTTTCTCTCATACTTCATTATCCTTACTAGGTCATCTTCTAGTAGAGTGTTCAATCATATCAATCCACCTATTTAGCCTGAACTTCCACTTGAAGTTCAACACCCTAATCATATTATTCCCTTTGAAGAGCAAGAGGAATTTTCTATTTAATAATACCAATAAAGTGAGGAAGATCTTGAAGAAAACATGGGTAGGCATTATGCCTTCCCAGTCTTAGATATTGAAAATCCAATCCATCTTAATGCATATAATTCCATTCCCCCTAATGCTACAAAGAGTGTTCATATATTCAATGGTTAAGGCCATGTCAATCCTAGTGAACACATTAGGGACATTTAAAATTTGTGTAGTTTACACAATGTCACTAAGGAAAATCTTGCCATTAGACTCCTTGCCATGTCCCTTAGAAGGAAATCACTTAAATGGTATAAGACTTTGCTTGGTGGTTGCATCATACCATGGGATGACTTTGGATTGTTTCTAACTTCAAGATTTGAGGATGAAAGTGACCACACTTCACTCATACATCATCTCAATGTGATCCAAAGATCCCCCAAGTAAATAATGCATGACTTTAATGAGAGGTTCTAAAATATTTGGCATAGGTTTCCTCTTCCCATGAGACCACCTACTAGTTTTTTATTTCCTATATACTTAAGAGTCATTGGTACTGATATTACCATCATGATTCAATCCATGGGAGGTTTCACTCTTCCAAAATCCTATGAAATTTCCATTAAAGTTGAGAATGGCCTCATTTAAGCTATAAATTTGCCTCATAAAGTGTTTATGCCTTTGCTACCTAATGTTCCTAATACTAATCCAAACATTACCCAAGTTTCAAGTGAAAATTCTAAGCCAAAGTCTTATCCTAAGAAGTTAGAAGATGTCATTGATTGGTAGTTAAGGTCTAACTTCTTTGAGGAAAAATACCAAGCCTCAGAGGCTCAAAATAGGCAAGACAAGTGTAACAAAGTGCTCATCAAAACCTCTATCCTTATCATCAGAAATATGGTCAATAATATGGGAGATGGAGAGGTCAATGGAAGCATAATTTCAATAGGCCTACCAAAATGTGCAAGCCTACTTCCACCACCAATACAAGAGAGATGGTACTGGTACATAGCAACTTGGTGCAAGGAGAAGAATAGCAACAAGGCTAATTTATGGATGTTAATTAAGGTAGAGAACAATTTTTAGTTACTCAATGAGGAATAAATCCTTTATTATTAGTATAAGATGAAGTCCTAATGCAAATAAGTCAAGGTTGGCAGCCTCAAGGAGAAAGATTCACCAACTTCCTAGTTGAGGATACCTTTGAAATCAATCAAAGAACTTATATTGTAGATAATATAAGAGCCAAGATAAAAGCTTTAGGAAGTGATAATAATGTGCCTACAAGTTCATCTAATCTTCATACAAGGTAACAAAGCATGGATGCAAGCATGACAGTCCCTAACACTCCTACACCTCCTCCAAATTAGAATGTGGTAAGGTCTACTCAAGGTACCTAGATATCTCAAGTTTCAATAACTTCCTTTCCTCCAAGGATTCATGATAAGGTAAACATTTATGCTTTAAACATATTGTATTCATTAAATAATTCCAAGGCATTCATTTCCCTTTGGGATGTCCTTCATATGCTTAGCCAAAAAGATCTCTTGAAAAAATAAATTTCCACTATCCATACTAGTCATCCATATTCAATAAATATTCATGGTCATGTATCTATCACCAATGCCCCTAACAACATTATGTAACCATCTACTAAATCTTAGAATCCTCCACCTTTCTACCTCACTTTTATAGTGGGTGACAAACTAGTTCATAACTATACAGTTGATAGTGGAGCCTCTAAATTAGTGATGCCTAAAGTTGTAGATGATAAATTAGACCTAAAGTATGAACCACATAGTAAAAGAGTGCTTTAATTAGGTAGTACACTTGACAAGACAATAATGTTGATTAAGGGATTGAAGGTTTTATTTCATGATTGTCCTAGTTTCCCCATCCTTTAAGACATTATTATTGTGGACTTGCCTACTCATTTTGTAATCTACCTTTCAATAAATTTTATAGTTAAGATAGGAAGCTACCTCTCAGCTGATTGGCCCTTCTTGGCCTTCAGGACAAGATATGGAACCAAGTGACCATAATAACTCAGCCACTAGCAAGATTCCACATTGAACCCTATGTTGAGGCAAGCTCAAATTTGAATTTTGTAATCAATGAGAAAGAGGAGTCTAATGTAGATGATTGTGTTTCTTCAAATCTTGAAGGTATAGTTGACTTGTTTCTAAATGAGTATGGTGTAGATGCTTATGAGCATGATCCTTATACTTACTTTGAATAAACTGATCTTGGTGCTATATTATCCATGAAGAAGCATTTAAGCAAGCTAAGGTAAGTGTTGAACATTCTTTCTCACAAGATATTGAAGGTAACTATTTGATCCATGTATATGAGGATGAAAGATTGAAGAGTTTGATTGATCACCATGATGATAAGGAGGATGTATTTCTACCTATAATTGATGAATTTTCCCTTAATGATGACATTCTTGAGGAAGAAGAAGATGACTTGTGGCAAAGGTTCAATGCTATATGTCAAGAATTTGACCAGTTGGGTAAGATTCTTTCTCCTCCAAAATATTTCATATCTGATGTTAAGTTTGCTAATGAGCCTAATGAGTAGGTTGTTGAATTCCTTGTTAAGTATGAAAGTGAATGCCATACTATTATTCAAGAAGTTACAGTCTTCGAGGAGCCTAATGAAGTCAAGATAGATGTATTTGTGCTTAAGGAATAGCTCATACCTCAATATGAGGTAGAATCACATTCAAAGATGTTGGAACATGGTGAAGAGGAACTTGACTAAAATATACATCAAGTACATTCTATTCAAGATGTTAGAAAGTGTGAGGTAGATGTTATACCTTCTAGTCTATAATATGAAAAGTGTATATCAGATGTGATAGAGATCAATCACATTACAACTCCAATCAAGGTCTTTGGAGGTTATAAAAGAGCATTCATGAAGGCTCTGTATACACATAATATTCTTAACTTTTATTGATTACTAAAACTTTGTATCTTGTAGGAACCTATCAAGTCTCAATCTCTCTAAGTGCATGCCTTAAGGGGTACACTGAGAAAGGGGTGAGTATACCATCAGTGCTTCATAATATTGTTTTTCCTTTTTCTACTTATCATCTACACACTTGTCTCCTTAAACCATGAACCCTAAGCTTATTTATCTCTTTCTTATCCATTCCAATCATTGACATGTTTTATTCCTTAATTTCTTACCTTGTTACCCTTTTGAAATATTCAGCAAACTAGGTTGACCTGGTTGACTTAGTGTGTTTTGGGGACACTTTAGCTCTTTTGGTTTGTTAGCCTCATGGCTGACCTATCACAGACCTAGTGAGTTATCTTGAAAATGTGCTAGGTTAACCCGATCAACCTAGTATAATTGACACGTCTAAAAAAATTTAGGTAAGATCCACCTATATATACAAGTTCATTTCATCATTATTAAAGAGAGAGAGTTGAATAAAGTGAAGAACTATGAACAAACATCTATTTATTGACCATTCTACTTGAGGAATAAAGCTTTAAGGTTCAATACTTTCTTTGGAGCTCTGATCTTGTCTTGTGGAAAAGTATTTTGGATGCTTAAGTAGGTTGTGTAGCCTAGAGCTGATTTATCTTGGTTATCCTTACAACCCATAACAATCTCTTTCTAAGCACCTTGGCCAAGGGAGAGATTGAGGATCGGCAAGTTCATCTTCAAAGGTGAGTATTCCTAAATTTATTTCTCCTTTATAAGAGTAAATAGATAATGAAATATGTATTCTTATATTCCATATATTAGGATTCTATATAAATTTACATGAGTATATGTCTCCTATGCATGTTTGGTTTAGTTGTTGTTTATTTGTTTTATTCTAACCCCCACTTTATGCCACAAGCTTTGGTGTGCACTAGATTAGTTTACTTTTCTTCTTATTAGAATAGTTTACTCTCTTGTTTATTAGCATAAGTGAAAATATCAAATTATAGGACTATTTTAGGGTTGTTGTATGATTGTGTTAGATCATAGGCTTTGGAACCCTTCTCAGCATGATATGTTGTGACAAGTGATACAAGTGATCCCCTAATCAGGTCTAGTGGATCCCCATATTAGTCATGCTCCCTCTTAACAAGTGTATACCCAATCTAAATTATAGGTGTGCTCTATCTTATTTGATCCAAGATTAATTCATGTACATCATGCAATTTTGATTGCATACATTCTAGTGAACCTGACATGAAATAAACCCTTGTAAGATTTCTTTCACTTTTCCTTTATTATTTTTGTCATCATTTTTATCATATATTTAATTTATTTCATAACTTTCTATCAAATTTATCATCTTCCTACATCATCATGAATTTAATGCATTTTACGGTTTAAAAAATGGATAAGTAGAACCAAAGATATAGGCAAAACAAGAAATCAACCCCTGTCTATTATACTAGGTCAACCCTGTCAATTTAGTATCTTTTTTATCCCCTGTGCATTGTACTAGGTCAACCTGATCAACCTAACACTATTTTTATCCTCTTTTACCTTTTCCACTAGTCCTTATACACTGTACTGGATTGACTTGGTTGACCCTGTATAGTTTTGTAGTCCCTGTTTCTATGCTAGGTCAACCCAGTCAACCCTGTACTATTTTCTATCACTTTATGTCCTCCTTGTGTGGTTATCTAGTCTTGTTTCATCATGATGACATCTTTCTAGCCTTCCCTTAGTTAATAACATTGCATTATTAAGGACTTAGATACTAACCTCACTTATTTCATTACCTCTAATGAAACTATCCAATTTCTTCCTTCCCCTTCTCCTAAGCCTAAACAACTCACTACACAATGTAATATAGGTGAGATCCTTCATCATAATCTTCCTCCCAAGACCAATGTTTGGAGTCCTTCACCAAATAATACTACTCAAATTGATAATCTAGATGGTTCCCAAATATTCAAAAAACTTGATGATAATACTATTTACACTCCTCATAAGAATGGTGGCCTTACCAAGCTTCCTTTTTCTTCTACCACACTTAAGACAACTAATACCAATGTTGGTAATCCTCCACCTACAAATAATCCTCCTCCCACTAACACTAATAATCCTCTTCCTATCAACACTAATACCCCACCTTCAAACACTAACCCACATATTGATACAACTCAACTTCTTGCGTAAGTCATATAAAAAATGAACATCATGCAAACAACCAATCAATCTCAAATGATAAACATGCAACAACACTTATGCAACATGATTAGTCAATCATCTCAAGTCATCATGTCTCAACCAAATCCAAATTTTTTCCCTCTTCCTCTTAGAGATGCTAATGGAAATATCATCCCTCAACCTCTAATCAATAAAAAAATGCTTCAACATATTCAAAATGAACCTTTAGCCCCATTCATTAAATTTATAGATATTGGAAACATTTCTCTAACTATCACATATAATGGGACTAAGGATCCTACTATCTTTCTTAAGTATTTTGGTAATATTTATAAGGAATGGGTCTAAACTAGCACCTTTGCTACCACCAAGATCTTAGCCAAAACCTTTTTCAGTGATGCACTTGATTGGTACAGCCAACTTCTTAGACATTCCATCTCACAACTAGAGGATTTAGTTAATTCTCTAGTGAAGGAATTTCAACATGATGACCTTCCTAAAAATTACATTAGCCATTTCATCAATGCCAAGTATCTTGCTCATAAAATGGACCATAACATGAATTATGATACTCTTTTAAAACTATTTGTCATTTCTCTTAAACCACCCATTCAATACAAAGTTCAAATATTTTCACCTTATACGAAGCCTTAGACCAAGAAAAAAGGCATGACTTTCTTATGACTCAATTTGAAATACCTAAAACAAATATGGAAGCATATTTCCAATCTTCTTCTCATACCATTGATTCATCCAAGTCTCCCCAACCTCAACATGGAGCACCCAATTCAACTAATTTTAACCCAACCCACCCTCCCTTGAGTCTAGAACAACTTATGATGAAATTTATACCCTCTAAACCCATGAGCTTTGATCCTTCCAAACCTCCTCCAAAATGCTACAATCTAGATAAAAAAATTTGGTGGGATGCTACTATAGGTAATTCTCATGAGTCTTGTCATGATCTTCACCAATTTTTTATTTCTTCCCTGCTTGGTCCACATTTCAATCTTGATATTCTTACCAAATAATTTTTTCAAGACTATCTTCAGGCTTCTCACAAATAATATCAAGAAACACAATCACATCAACATCAACTACCTAATGAACAATAAAAATCATCCCATACCTATAACTCATCTACTAATTTTATTCAAACAATAATTTATCCTTCTTCCTACACCAATAAACAAAGGATAGCTAACATGAACAACTTGAAACATGTTATGGAATCCATTGAATTGTAACCTCTTAAGTCATAGGCACTAATAGAGTACCTACTTCAAATGCCTACTCTAAAGCATATCATCCATGGTCCTCCTTTACCTCTTTATACCTATCCTACACATCATTTATCACATTTAACATCCTTAAAATCTGGAAAACCAACACATTTACCTATTTGTAAATGCACCTACCAACCCACTATAAATCATTCTAATGGTTCAATATCACCTCACTCCAACTCACACTTTGGGGCATCTTACGATGCCCATCTACATGTCCCTTCAAAATTTGGGGTATCTTGTGATGCCCATCCATATATTCATTTAGACTTTGGGGCATCTTGTGATGCCCATCACTGCATCCACTTACCCTTTAGGGCATATTTATATGCCCACTCTTCTTCTCTAATGCATAATAAAAAACACATCCAACTTCAAGAAACATTTTGAGACTTATAGACTTGTCTTTCACATGCTCATCTTTTATATAGACATTAACATAGATTTTACTTGTTTCTTTTTATCTCATGTTTCTTTATTTTTGTGCATTTTTATTCTTTTAGTTTCACCTTCCTAAGCATCATCATTTTATTTTATGTTATTGGACTTATTACACATCACATTTTACATTTTCTTTCATTTTTGCCCTTATATATCTCTTTTATCCTTTGTCTTTTTCTATCATTGTTTGCCTTAATAGCTTTATGATCATTTTCACCCCTTTCTTTAGCATTTACCTCTTGATGTACCATATTCTTCTTTTATTTTTTAATATTTTGTCACCCTCATGGGTTTATCTTTTATGTATTTACAAGGTAAGACCATGGGTAGGACCTATCCCTCCTCATAAAATTTCCATCTTTTCATGTTCTTTGTGATCCTTGTTCTTAGACTTTAGCTTTTACTTTTTTTGCTAGATGGAATTTGAAAACAATCTTTGTTAGCATGTTTTCCTCCATTTCCCTCATTCTTATGATAATTAATCACACTTTACTATCATTATATCCCTTTATCACATTTTAAAAATTTGAAGCAATTCAAATTTTTCCATGTGTCATCTCCTCTTGAGTTTTCCTTTCTTTCATCTCCACATTGGATAAAATAAGGTCGAAGTCAAGATAGCACTTTTATTTCACTTATATTTGCAATACTCTTAGACCCCATGCTCTTTTAAGTTCTCTCTCTTAACAACCTTGTCCCAAGTTTTGAAATGAAATTCATCTTTAGTACCCATGTTTGGTCTTCCAAATCTGTATAAAGGAGGAATAAAAAAGCCATCAAATGAAAGTTAAAATCCAAATCATTTGAAACAAAAGGCAATGATATCTAAAAGGAAACATACAAATCTCAAAAGTCAAATTCACACCAAAAATGTGATCCTATCTCTAATCAAAGATCAAACTCCAAAGTCAGCTTCACACAGAGACAAAGTCCTTTGGTATATGGTAGGCTAGTAGATTGGAATAGGGGAATTCAAAAAAATCTATGGTGTTGCCTACTTTCTCATGTAACTACCCAATCTTCATAGTAAACTGACAACTCTATAAGGGGTCCTAAATAATGGGGAACATGTCATGGGGAGGTAGGTCCATTTTAATTTTCATGCATATAGCCTTCATGGGATGATCTATATACTCCATTTGTTGACCCAAGACTTGTGTAGCTAAGAGAAGTTCTTCATAGTCCTTTACGTCAAAAGTCCTCTTATTTTGACAAACCAAATTTGAGTGTCTTGACTTCGATAAAGAGTTTCTCTACCTTTATTTTTCCTTCATTATCCCCTCCATGCATTTTATTTAACCCCTTGATAAGCAAATAATGATTCCAAATCTATTTTCCCTCTTCTTTAATTCCTTTTTCTTCATCTCTTAAAAACATGGTAGCACTACTTTGTTTCAGTTTTATCTATCCATAGAGAAAAAAAACATGTTTGAGTAACTATGAATCACTATTTTCTTTCATTTGTCATTATTTTATTACCCTTCTATTGTGGACAGCTGAGTCTGCACCCATTTTCCATTATTACCTATTTCTCTTTATGTATGCCTTCTTCATGTTTATCTTACATCTTGACTTACATTTCACTCGATATGCTTTCATGTTTTTTCTTTATGTTTGATTCTTTTATGCCTATATTACATAAGCTTACTTTTTAATTTCTTACATATCTTTGTTCAATTTTTCTTGCATTGACATTCATTTTTGTCATTTATGTTTTACATACTTCCCAACATGATCTAGTATGTTCTACATTTCCTTTTTTCCATTTATGTTTTATTTATCATTTGTCATTTATTTTCACTCATTTGTCATTTATTTTCCATCCTTTTGTCATTCATTTTCCATCATTTGTCATTTATTTCATATTATTTGTCATTTATTTCCAATCATTTGTCATTTATTTCTTATCATTTGTCATCCATTTGCCATCCTTTTTTATCATTTATTTGTCATTCATTTTCCATCCTTTTGTCATTCATTTTGACATCAATCTTTTTGATCTTAAATTGCCTTAACAATCCTAATTTTCCAAATTTTCCTAAAATTTCAATCTAACCACTATATGCCTATTTTCCAAAAATCTATTTTTGTCTATTTTTTGCACTAACTTCTATACATTCCCTAGTGTGCCTTACATTAGATGCCTTCACTTTATTTCGGTCTACTTATTTATCTACAACACCAAGGTAAGTTAAAGGTATGTGTTTTTCAATTTTGTCCTTTCATTTATCTTATTTTTTTCTTATTGTAACATACTTAGCATTAGCATTTTGTATTATCATTATTTCTTCTTAATCATGATCTCATGTTGCACTTACATGACACATGATGAGTTTCAACTAGGGTATATGTATACACATAATATTCTTAACTTTTATAGATTACTAACACTTTGTATCTTTCAAGAACTTGTCAAGTCTCAATCTCTTTGAGTGCATGCCTTAAGGGGTGCATCAAGAAATGGGTTGGCAGACCATCAATGCTTTGTAAGATTGTTGTTCCTTTTGCCACTTGCCATCTACACACTTATCTCCTAAAACCATGAACCCTAAGCTTATTTCTCTCTTTCCTATCCATTCCATTTTTTGTCATGCTTTATTCCTTCATTTCTTACCTTGTTACCCTTTTGACCTATTCATAAAACTAGGTTGACCTAGTCAACCTAGTGTGTTTTGAAGACACTTTAGCTCTTTTGGTTTGTTAGCTTCCTAGCTGACCCAGCATAGACCTAGTGAGTTAGCCTAAAAATGTGCTAGGTTAATCTAGTCAACCTAGTATGGTCATGTCCAAAAAAATTTAGATAAGATCTACCTATATATACAATTTCATTTTGTCATTATTGAAGAGAGAGAGTTGAATAAAATGAAGCAGTATGAATAAACATTTACTTATTGACCATTCCACTTGAGGAATAAAGCTTTAGGGTTCAATACTTTCTTTGGATCTCTGATCTTGTCTTGTGAAGAAGTCTTTTGGATGCTTAGGTAGGTTGTGTAGCCTAGATCTGATTTATCTTGGTTATCCTTATAAACCATAACAATCTTTTGCGAAGCACCTTGACCAAGGGAGAGATTGAGGCTCAGCAGGTTCATCTTCAAAGGTTAAGTATTCCTAACTTTATTTCTCCTTTGTAAGAGTAGATAGATAATATAGTATGTATTATTATCTTCCATGTATTAGGATTATATATACATTGATGTAAGTATATGTCTCATATGCATGTTTAGTTTAATTATTCTTTATTTATTTTATTCTAACCCCCACTTTGTGTCACAAGCTTTGGTGTGCACTATATTATTTTACTTTTCTTGTTAATAGAATAGTTTACTCTCTTTGTTAGCATAAGTGAAAATAAATCATAGGAATATTTTAAATTTGTTGTGAAACTATGTTAGACCATAGGCTTTGGAACCCTTCTTAGCATGATATGTTGTGACAAGTGAGATCCCCTAATTAGGTCTAGCAAATCCCCATATTCATCATGCTCCTTCTTAACAAGTGTATACCCAATAAAAATTATAGGTGTTATCTGTCTTATCCAATATAGGATTAATTAATGTACATCATGAAATTATGATTGCATATAGGCTCCAAAAGAGTCCACTTGAAGGTATGAGGAGACATAAAGATGGTAAGATTCTTGACCATCTATAATTCAAGTGATTGAGGATGAGCATGCATCACATGACAAGTTACTTTCATAGAGTAACAAAGATGCAAGAGAAACCATATCTAACCCTGGTTAAAGTATGGTAAGATGCCTTTCACCTCAAGAGTGAGGTCTTGTAAATATTAGGTTAGGTGTGTCTTTATTTTAGTTGTGTGTGTGTTCCATATGTGTTCTTGAGAACACATGTTTGTTTCCTTTTATTTGTCTTGTTTTGTGTGTCCTTTCTTTATGTTTAATGTGGTTTCAAAGGAAAATTCAATTTTAATATTGTGCATATATGACTCCATGTCCCAATGGATAGGATTAGGTTACTAGTCTAGGCATAACAAGCATACCACCCCTAAGAAATTGCCAAGACTGTTGACTATTTTAACCCTAAGTCAAAATAGGTCAACCCAATATAGTAAAAAAATTATATATGGGTATATTATAATGTAATAGGGTGTTTCATCGTACTATATGATGTTATTTAATGAGTTATTAGTCTTAGTCATAGTCAAATTTGGTCCTAGGTCATTTTATGTCACTTAGGGGTTACATTTGAGTCATTAATGAAGGTGGTATAGTTTTATTATGTGTAAAAGTATTATTAACTTATTTTAAATGTCCAATATGTTAGATCCTATTAGCCATATTAGTACTAACTTATAAACTTGCAGGTTCTTAACTAAAATCAAGAAAATAGTTGGAAAGAATGAGGTTTTGGCAGTTGTACGATCTATAAAGGAGAGTGAAATGTGGGGAAAGATTTTGGAATGGATATTAAACTTCCCTTAAATAATTTAAAAGATTTATTATATTTTTAATGATTAAAAATGGTTGAAAACCATTCTATTCATCCATCGCTCCACTAGACATGTAAAACTTGTAAACAATTTTCTTCTTGGTACGACTAGTAGGAGAGGTTTCAGGTCAAATGTTGATAGGACCCGGAAGCACAATTGATTACCATGTACAAGCAACTAAATGCAGAATTTAACCAGAAGTAACAAGTAACTAGAATTCAAAAATAACACAGAATATGAGAGACAATACCCAATTGTATTAATACTCTTCCAAAAAGAAATTACAATGAAGAGATGCCACACTCTTCCACACCTTTCAGGATTCCCACACCAAGTGTATATTAATTCACCTTCAAGAGTTCACTCTCTCAATTACGGTCCCAACACACAACTCAAACACAGAGTTGGTGTTCACCTCTAACCAGTCAGTATCACTACTGCCAGTACCACCAGTCAGTATCACTACTGCCAGTACACAAGTACTCCACATACTCCACGACCGAGTACACACCATACTCCAAGTAGATCTCCCTTGATCTTGCTACCTGTTGTGTTGCTGATCTCCCTGATCTTGCTACCACCTATAGATCAACTTGGTTTTGCAACACCTGCAAACCTAGACCATGCACACACACACACACACACACACACACACACACACACACACACACACACACACACACACACACACACACACACACACACACACTGCAAATCAATGATCTTACTTACCATGTAGATCTCTCTACACCCTGAAGAACCCTTGTCCTTGCCTCACCAAGTCCTTATGATTCTCCAAACTAGTATCCCGATGGATCTTCTACCAGATCTTGCTATCTCACAGATCTACCTAATCATACACACTCAGCACCCCTATGGAACTAAGAGGAGCTACCCTTGCTCTCTTCACACTGAAGGAGCTAACCAAGCTCAACTCTCAAACTAGCACTCTTTATAATACATCCCATGAGTCTATTATATAGATCCCATGCAAACAATAATTAGACATCCAATTACAATAATTAGATCCATAGCTTCAAGACTAAAATTAGCCTTTAACATGCAAACAACCAGTTCGTTAACAAACTATCCATGAAACTCATAGTTACAAACCACACAGGTGACCAACATCGGTCCCTGTCTATCTGGGGATGACCGACATCGGCCGATCCCTGACCGATGTTAGTAGCTTCCTGTCTCCACCTGACTGATGTCAATTGGCCTGACCGACGCTGGTGACTGTGACACTCAGTAACCTCCTCCAATGTCTACATCAGTGAAGCTTTTAGCTCCACAACCTAACAATCTCCCACTTAGAGATAAATAACTGCACCTGTACCTATACCAGTACATCTTTCTAATTTTTTTCCTAGCTTGTATCCCTCTTCAAGCTCAATCTTGAAGACCAACCACCACACATCCTATGGTGCAACACCTATTATCCAAGTAACCTATCATATCTAAAGTGCCTGACCCTGCATAGCATGTTAACCTGCTACTGGTCCCTCTCGGATACCTGAGAACCCACTGAACTACTCTCCAGTGCTTCCTTCCTAGATTGGCCACAAACCTGCTAACAACTCCCACTACTGGGGCAATATCAGGGAGTACACATGTACTCAACCTCATCATGTGATTGGGGACCCTATTCTGTGAACTGTCCATCATAGATGCGCTTGTCATTCTGCATCCTGCACTACCTTCACACAATCATTTTGTGACAACATCAACTTGTGATCTTCCCTATCTCTAGGATTACTCATGCCAAAGAATTTCGCTCTTTCAAATTCTTCATGACACACCTCTGAACTAACTTTACCTTTAGCTCAGAAAAAACCATGTATGTGTAACCTTGCATCAAGTAAACACACATCATACAGTAACAAGATGATGTTGCAATCATCACCCACCTAGTAAAGAAACCATAATGGTTACAATGACATTGACTAAAGCCATGCTTTGTCATCCACCTGTCAAACCTGTACCACTATCTTGGAGCTTCCTCAAGACCATATAACCTGGCCTTCCATCTCATGTATCCATTCTCTCTATTCTTTAACCAAGGAATCCATTCGTATTTTAGTGCTTTCATACCAGATGGAAACCTTACCAAATCTCCCATTTGGTTCTACATCCTAAGAATCAAATTCCTCATTCATGCCATGCTCCCACTGTTTCCTAGATCCTTCCTGCTCTGCAGTGAGAAATGAGTATAAAGAAGAGGTATAATGAATTTGAGGCTTACTTACCCTTTCAGTCCTCCATATGAGCGTTTGAGACTCCTTGACAACTTGTTGTCCACCCAAAATCTATTTTAGTGACCGACCTTAGTCACCACATAGTCTGCATCTGATTGACATCAGTTCCATGTGACTGTCTTGACTACCGACACTAGTTTCTTGACTGATGTTGGTGTCTACCTATTACCAACATCAGTCTTACCTTGCCTAACACCATCGGATCTGGTCTGCACATGACCAACATCAGCACCTATTTATTCGATGTCGCTTCCTCCTGACCAATGTCAGTACCTGTGTTCTCCTGTGAGTGATGACTTTTTACCCGCGAGCTCTCTTTGGATCAAAACCCTATCCAAACTGCCCTACTCAGAGTTACTCAACCTTCTCCACTGATCTATGTCCATCATCTCCTCCATGAACACCAAGGATTTCTAGTTATTAAGTCTATCAAAGACATATGACTTCCTCTTAAGAACATGCATCTCCTTCTTGCTCATGTGACCAAGCCTACAAAGCCATGTCTTCGCAACAAAAGAAGAATCAGTAATATAAGTAGATAGATAAAGGATACCTACTTTCTTACCACTTATTAATTCAAGTGCATCCACTATGAGAGTTTCTGTGCATCTCTCATCACCCAACTTTTCTAAAGAAATTAGCCACATCTTCAAGACTGGGACCTGCATGACCTCCTTCAACACTCATGTGTTGGCCATCTGCAATTTCAGCCGCACTTCCCCTTTGCCAAAACTTTGACAAGGCACACCAGCCCCTAAATAAATCTTTCCAAAGTCTTCAAGGACATTAACATGGAAAAATACTCTATTTCAGGCTGCATGGAAAGAGGAAACAGAATCTATAACACAAGATTCTACTTTGTCCAAGGAACATACTAGAGCATTCTGTGCAACAACACCTACAACATCTGCTTCTTCAGTTCTTTCATGCTGATCTTCTACCAACCAACAATATTTCTTTACTTGCTCTTTCTTTCCATAACACCATAATTGACTATTCTTGCTTTTGAATTCCTCCATACTTCCTTCTGCCATTGTTATACTCCCACTCAATCAGAAACCCCTGAGAGTGACCTGTAATCAAACACAAACCTGCTCCCTACAACTTGGCTCTGATACCACTTGATAAGACCTAAAAGCATAATTGATTATGATGTATAAGCAAATAAATGCAGAATTTAGCCAAAAGTAACAAGTAACTAAAATTCAAAAATAACACAGAATATGAGAGACAATACCCAAGTGTATTAATACTCTTCCAGAAAGCAATTACAATGAAGAGATGCCACACTCTTCCACACCTTTCAGGCTTCCCACACCAAGTGTACAATAATTCACCTTCAAGAGTTCACTCTCTCAATTACATTCCCAACACACAACTCAAACACAGAGTTGGTGTTCACCTCCAACCAGTCAGTATCACTACTGCCAGTACCACCAATCAGTATCACTACTGCCAGTACACAAGTACTCCACGTACTCCATGACTGAGTACACATCGTAATCCAAGTAGATCTCCCCTGATCTTGCTACCTATTATGTTTCTGATCTCCCTAATCTTACTACCACCTACAAATCAACTTGATTTTGCAACACCTGCAAACTTAGACCACGCACACACACACACACCTACAAATCAATGATCTTACTTACCATGTAGATCTCTCTACACCCTGAATAACCCTTTTCCTTGCCTCACCAATTCCTTATGATTCTCCAAACTAGTATCCCAGTGGATCTTCTACCAGATCTTGCTATCCCGCAGATCTACCTGATCATACACACTCGGCACCCCTATGGAACTAAGAGGAGCTACCCTTCCTCTCTTCACACTGAAGGAGCTAACCAAGCTCAACTCTCAAACTAGCACACTTTACAATACAACACATGAGTCTATTATATATATCCCATGCAAACAATAATTAGACATCCAATTACAATAATTAGATCCGCAGCTCCAAGACTAAAATTAGCCTTTAACATGCAAACAACCGGTTCGTTAACAAACTATCCGTGAAACTCACAGTTCTGAACCGCACAGGTGACCAACATCAGTCCCTATCTATTTAGGGATGACTGAAGTCAGTTGATCCCTAACCGATGTCATCAGCTTCCTGTCTCCACCTGACCAATGTCAGTTAGCCTGACTGATGCTGGTGACTGTGACACTCAGCAACCTCCTCCAATGTCTGCATCAGTGAAGCTTTTAGCTCCACAACCTAACAAATGTTCTTAGTGGTAGATAGTACAATTTTTCTAATTCACATTCATGGTAAGAGTTAGAATAATGGTTTCTTATGCTTTATGAACCATTTTTAATAAGTTGATTGTCTCATTTTGCTTGATAATCCCCACACCCTATAGGTTTTCTCCTTGTATGAGCTTATCCATAAAAATTACTTGTTGAAATTTATTCTAGAGGATGTAGATTTACTTATTTCATGGTTTCCATATTTATTTTCATGTTTGGAGGTTAATTGATAAGCTCAAACATCTTAATTTATAGGTTGAGTACACCATTGCTAAGTTGTAGGCATGTACCACCAAATGCAGAGATCCTTATTCTTAAAATGGTTTTAAATGAATGTGAGATGATATTTTTCATGATTTTCATATCATTTTAATCTCTTTCCTTGAAAATACTTAGTTTTAAAAGGTTTCACATTATAGTTACAATCATGACCAACACAGTCAGCTTCTTGCATGACTATCATATGCAGTCAGATGGTAAAGGACCTTGCATGGCCATGGTGGGAAAATATAAGGTTTTCAAAGAATTGAGGTATCCTTTGAGGTGAAAATATTTATTTGATATATCCAATAGTAGTTTTATATTTGTTCTCCAACATATTCATACATTTCTACTTTGCTTGCCATTGATGAGTACCCATAGGTCACCCACAAGAAATTGAGAACTTTAAAATTATCATTTGAAATGGTTTGAACTATTTCAAGGTGGAAAGTATTCATTTTAATATCCTAAATAGGTCAAATTTTGATTACAAGGCCATCCACTATGCATATTTCTTATGTCTTATACTCATTGCCTTGTATTATATAGTTGCAACTATAGGTGGCCTTCATAGAGGCCTAAAGGTGTTAAATGAATATGTTTGGATATGTTTGAGACTCCCTTAGAGGTTTTAGAAGTTTAAAAATGTAATAATAACCATGTTTGAATCCATAAAGTGGTAGGCATGCCTGAAGAGTCGTGTACTTATTTCTCCTCTCTCCTCTCTCACATTTTATAAGTAGTAGACATTTTAGATCTTGTTTGATAATTCCATACCATGTATGGAAAATACCTATGATTTTTATGTTTTACTTTACCATTTAACAATAAATTCAATCTAGTTTGACTTCATATAGTATCTTGTCTAAGTGTGCAAAGTGATGAATGGTGAAGTTTAGTGATTTTATCCTTGTTTTTCCTTATCCTTTCATGTCTTGTACAAGAAGTTATCATTATAACAGGTCATATAGAGTTTATCTAGTGTGTTTGGATCCCTTCAATTGTGTAATTTTCCTTGTATTTATCAATTTTATCTTTGGTCTACTTACCATGAGTTGTCTCATGCATATCATCTTTATATTAAAATATTTATGTTAGAACATCTTAGGACTTTAAAGTTGGTTTGTAGGTCTTGTTTCTTAGTGAAATAAGTATGATAACATAGTGAATATCTTTATGTTGTATTACCCCCTTAGATTATCTTTATTTCATGCACACTTCTGTCCCTTTTTCCATAAGTAATCAGTTAATATACATGATAATCACTTCAAAGAAAATTCTGGGAGCTAGCCCTTAAACCTAGAGGTATACTTCTACTATAGGTAAACCCACATACCTATAATTATTTCCATGTTTCCCAAATCTTATATTAGGCTTAAACAACCTCCTCTAGGGTACAATATTTGGTGACAATGGTCCCCTCAAGATTTAATCTCCCTATAACTATTCTCCTTACTGAAATAGGAGAATTAATTAATGTTAGTGGACTCATTAGATCTAAACACTTGAACCTCTAATATAATACCAAAATGTTATTACCCCTTTGGGTTTTATAATGAAACATGGTTTTTTGTACTTTAACTTAGCATACTTTACATATAATCTTCTCCATTAATTTAACATAATGGTTTGCTATTTGAAAACTATATATTTTTGTGAGGTATTTTGACACGGCCAACAATACATTGTTGGTTATTTTTAGTCCCCATCTTATCCTAAAAGAAGGGATTTCCTACAAGAAAAAAACCTTCCCTAAGGTCTTGGTATGTAGGGTAACCTATTTGACTCTTTGTGATCATACCATATCAAGGGTCTTCAACATGTATTTCAGATAGATCATATACATTAAAAATGAAGAGCTTATGCCTAGAGAACCATTAGAATGATTTGATAATGAATAAATAGTTGATTAAAGGAAACACATATATTACATGGTTACAATAGTGCATAAATAACAATAGACAAGGATCATCCAATCAAGACAAACATTAGACTCAAACTACAACTAAAAAAATAAATTAATCTAATATAATAGAATAGTAAAAAGGGGGAAAAAGATAAGGATAAGTGATGAGTGTCATTTAACTCCTCATTTAATCAATATTCAATTGATGTCTTATCAACTAGGGCTGGTGTCCAAAGCTGTCTGTAGTAAGGTATGGGATGGTAGATCTAGAAGGCTGCTTATGGGAGTGTTTGATTGTCCTATTCTAACTTTGACTAAAGAAAGAAATGTGTCCTAAACTATGTGATTAACTCTATTGATAAAAAGGAAGAAGTCAAACCAACCCACTCTTTTGCTGAAACTAAAAGATCACACTCTTATTTACACTTACATGGAAAGTAAAATCACACTTCTTCACTAACAAAAGGAATTTATTTCACATGTTTACTGTAAAGGAAAACACACATTGCTTAGAAGGAAATAACTTTGAAATAAGAAAATACTTTTTAAACTATGAATTTATTTTGATGTTTTTATGAGTAACAAGATTCTAATTAATTATAATAATGAATTAGTAAAACATAACATAAATACCATACACAGTTCCTAGTTCCAAGGAGAGTAGGCCCTTGCTCCTCTCAGACTCAAGAAAAAAGATTAATCAGTGTTGGAAACTGAAGTATTAATTCATAAAATTGAAATGATTACAATCTATCTGAAACTTGTAATATGCTTATACAAATATTTTCCTCTATTATCTGCTCTCTATCATCTGATATCTATTAATTCTAATATATAAAAATCTTACATTTTATACTAATATAATTAACTCAATATAGGATGCAAAGGAATAGGATTTCTTGGTCGATCCACTCATCCAAAGATAGGAGATTGGATTTCTAAGAGATCCAAATATTTCGATAAAATAGATATCTTATCCTATAATAATATTAAGATCTAAATATATATACTTCTTTATCAAAATCAAATCCTAAAAAATATTAGGTGGTTATTTTCCTTATTTGATTCCAACTGGAGTGATTCTCTCTTATCCTATCTAGCCGCTAGCTTCTCTATTTGTAACTTCATCCTTATAGAATTCTTGGAATTGACCCTACAAAGTCGAGAGGAATGAACCTAAAAAGTCTATAGAAACAAGACTATGGAGTCCATAGAAATGAGCCTACAGATTCTATAGAAATAAGCCTACAGAGTCTATAGAAATAAGCCCACGAAATCTATCGAAACAACTATGCATAGTCTATAGAAACAACCCTGCAGAGTTCGTAGAAACAAGCCTACATAGTCTGTAGTTTTATTGGATGATGATCAAAATTGCACGTTAATTATACATTACTTGTGTATTTTTCCTGAGCATTCTTCATAATAAAAATCACCAAAACATGCTATGTATTAGACATTAATGACAAAGTAAAGGCTTAGTCTTTAATTCAATATAAATAAGATAAATATCTATTTTCCATGTAATAGCTATCTAAAAATTTAATATTTTCATAAGATAATATCCTTTGAGAGATGAATTAAGGGAAATAACATGTCAATGATGATCCATATTCTGAGCTTATCATCTCCCCCAAGCTTTACCTTTTGCAAGTCCCATTGCAAATATTTATTGGCATTCATAGCTATGGCTTCTACTTTCCACACTCTGACTCAGATCATATTTATCAAATTCATCTATTATATGTTTGTCTGAATTGCTTGTAAATCCTTGATGTGATTGAATCATTTGCTTCCATATATTGAATTGCTCCTTTGATTGTGGAGCCCAAATCTGCCATTCTGGAATAGGTATGATCAGCAAAGGGGGTCTATATCTCATGCCAATCTATTTATACTCTCCCCTAGAGTTTATTACCTCTATTAAGATTTCCAAAATTGAGGATGCTCTCCTCATACTCCATCTTAATCTATTTAGGTACATGACCTCTCATCTTTTAAGAGGTACTAAAGTTTGGTCCCATCTATTTACACTTGTAGCCACCATTGAATCAAAACTCTGTCTTGAAAATAAATCAAAAGGAATAGCATAATCATATAGAGCCTATAAATAATGTGTTTTAACCTCATCATCTAACAAAGCACAATTAAAATTCTATTTGATCAATCTAGGAATAGGAAAGGCTAGTCGAACACACAATCATGTAGTCCTAGCATGATTTGTATAGTCCTCAAATCTGCTTTTCCATACAATTTTATTTTTGAATGTAGAATGTAATGCCCTCAGTTGAACTTCTCTCACATGAAGATTTATCAAAAATTTATTGTGCTCATGGTCTCCTAGAATCAAATCATGTAAATAAAATTCACAAAGCAAATCCTGTTGATCTGGTTCAGCACTATAGAAAATTTACAAAAATGTTGTTGGCTGTAAAATTTTGTAAGGAAGATGACAAGAAATCTATAGAAGCTACCATATGTAAAATTGTTCAAATAAAAACAAACTATATGCAAGAAAAGGATTCCTACATGCCAAAAGAGTTTCCCCTAATTTTCATACATCCTGCAAATTTTCTTCTAAATCTTGGACTTTAGCTTCTAATTCTTTCTTTTCATTTTCCAAGAGTTTGTTTGAAGAAGTTGCATCTTTATTTTTCTATTTAAGTACAGAATATTCTTCTTCAATTTGATGTAGTATTTGCAAGGGGGGAATACTTGGATCACTTGTTTGACAAATGTGGTAAAAAATACCTTAGGAGGAGGAGGTACAATATTAAGTGCTTTGGAATATTTTTACCAAACTCTGTAATCTCCTATTTTCCTTCTTCAGACTTTCTATATATATCCAGAGATCTATTTGATCACTTTCATGTTCCCTTCTTATTTCCTCTAATCTGTGAACTTCTGTTGCATGATCAGTAGATGATGTATCCAATTTCTACACCAAAAATGAGTTGAGATGATCCTTGTCCTGTAATTGACTGATCAAGTCAATAATGTCAGCTATTTGTTGTTGTTCAAGAGCTTGAGCTTGAGAAAGCTAAAACTCATTGGTACATATAGTTTCCTTTTATCCATTGCAATTTCAATTGGAACAGGTGGTTATTCTGCCATACTTGATTCCTCTACTATGTGTGGCTCTTCCTCTGGAATTAGTTCCTCCATTATGATTGGAGAGTTCCTTTCAGAAGGAATTTCTTCAATATCTGTAGGTGTAGTGATATTTTGATGTATGGAGGAATGAGATACCATTTTAAGACTTTTCAAAATGTCTACAGCTTCTTGTTCATCTTCATCTACCAAAATGAGCCTCCTCCTTCTTTTAGTCACTCTTTGGGATAAACTTGGTTGGATTTCCTTCTCAACCATTAATACCTTGGTCTTATTAGGTTTTGTAGCAACCTTTTGTCTCAATTTTCTTCTTCTTGACAAGGGAAATGGTTGTACTACAGATTCATGAGGTTCTTGTGGAGACTTTGAAACTTCAGGGATTTGAGACCTTGTGATTCTTCTTGAAGAAGAAGAAGGATTTTTTGTTGGGACTACAATCTGTAATTTATTCCTTGATGTTGTTTTCTTAGCTAATGTAGCAGGTAGAGATGAGCATTCCTATGGTGAATTTGGGTTTTATTATGCATGCAAATCTAGAATTTGTTGTGCTATACTGTTCTAAAATTCCTCCTAGACCTCTTATCCTTGCTGAAGGAAGTGATGTTGGATAATGAGATGAATAAGGCCATGATGCCTAAGAGCAGCATTAGGGGTTGTAGACATAACTTGTAGAGCACCATATAAGAAGGATGGGAGGTTAATTTTTTACTGAGAGATTTGTCTCCCATGCTTAAGATGTATTAACATTTTCATGGCGTTTCCCCCTAAAAGACTGTGTTTCCCTTCATAAATGATAAACTTAAGTGCCCACTTGGCAACATATTTTTAGGGTTCAGGAAGTGAATTTCTACTGATCCCTTTTGATTTTCCCTTGGAATCTACTAGACATGAAGTCCTAGTCTACTCATTACCATTAAATTGACTAATTAAATCACTAAATGAAATTTTTCTTGTAGCTCTCATTCCCTCTTCTGGAACTTGTATAATTTGGCTTATAACTTGAGTTGTAATAGGAATAACAATGCCTTTCACAATTGAAAATTCAAGGGTGAGATTAGTGATGAATTTACTTACCATTATTTCAGTGAAACCCTAGAACTTTTCAATGAAAGGTAGCCAGCCATTGGTTCTAAACACTGCCATAGAAGCTTTGTCTTTATGAAACTTTGTTGGATCCTTCAGCTCTAATCTCATCTTATATCCCATTTCTATGCAAATTTACAGTCAACTATGTTCCTTTAACTCTGATTGAAGTGTAGACCAGTCTTTTGTTGAACTTGGTAGGCAATAGTCACTGAGGATTTGGAGGTGACAATCATGGAGGATCTATAGACTAGCTTTTATTGAAGTCTATAGAAATGAAATGGTTGACATGAAATGCTACAGCTACATGAGTTTGTAGTTTGATATGATGATTTGATATAGTTAGGCATTGCATGTTTCTATGGAGTGTGCCAGCCATTTCATCTCATTAATACAAGTTGTGTGAAATGATGATGTGTCACATTGACAGTGACAGTGATTCATTACTTAATTTGAAACCCATTTTTATGACATCCTATCATTATGATACTTGATGACTCAATTGATTATATCAAAGCTGCACACTTATCCATACACCTTTGGCAGCTCAGTTGCATTTTTTTTATGGCATGTGTCATGTCATTCCATTTTGGAATATTCAAATTTAGGTCATCTCCATAGAATAAGTCTTAATTAAATTGAAGATAATTATTTAACTAAACATAGATAAATAAAATATATGTCTTACTTACTTTAACCTTAGATGTTATCCTTTGCTCACCATGTGTTCTGCACAAATAAGTTTGCATGGATTAGTTTATTGCATGGAGATGACCAATCATAGTGATATGATGATATTTTCTTATAATTTTTTGTGTTTTTGCCCTTTGGCCATCCATTGCTGATTTTCTAGCCAAATCCCTTTTTACAATGCATAGCCAGCTAGCATGTTGGTTTTCTGGGCATGTATTGTCAATAGCATCCCTGGAAGGATTTTCACTATTGATTTTTTTATAATGGACTGAAAGATTATCAAAGAGCATGTTCACTGGAAGAAGTAGAGATCTCTAGAATAGCTACCTAATCCTTTACCTTTTGAACAAATTCTTCTTTATTAAGAGATTTTTGATAGAGCTTCAATCTATGTCCATTAACTAAGTGAACTCTTCTACTGCCATCAATAGGTATTAGCTTAACAGAACCATTTTCATAGACCTCCTCAATATGATAGGTTCCCAACCACCTTGTTTGTAATTTTCCTTTGAACTGTTGAAATTTGGAATCAAACAACAGTGCCCAATCTCCTTTCTGAAACTTCCATTGCTTGATTTGTGCA
Source organism: Torreya grandis (assembly GCA_037957365.1). Lineage (NCBI taxonomy): Eukaryota > Viridiplantae > Streptophyta > Pinopsida > Cupressales > Taxaceae > Torreya > Torreya grandis. The sequence goes on along the minus strand of JARHVA010002254.1, from coordinate 2,050,534 downwards.
TCATGCGAAAATTTTCTTTGATGTTGTACCAATTTAGTTCTTTGTAGTACTTCCATCCTCATTTCATCAAGTTGATTAAGCTGTAGGAGTCTTTCTTTCTATATTTCTTCTAATTCAATTCCTAATTCTACAGCTATTTTCAGAGTTTGTAATTCAAATTCAACAGAGAATAAAGGCTTCTTATCATAAACCAATTCATAAGGTGAAAATCTAGTTATTTTCCAAGTAGTATTATAGGCCCAAACAGCTTATGGTACCTTATCTACCCAATCCTTTATGCTGGAATTAACTACCTTGGTTAAAATGGTTTCTAGTTATTTGTTGGTGACTTCAACTTGTCCATTAGCCTGCAGATAGTATGGAGATGTTTTTTTTTATGTTGAGTTTGATATACTTGAATGAAGTGCTTTATCATGTTTGACATGAACTACGGTCCTTGATCTAAGACTATCTCTCTTGGAGCACCAAATCTTTGCATGATTTTGAAATAAAATAAATTAGCTACCATCTTTTCTCTTGGATGAGTTAATGTTTCCACTTCTGCCCACTTGGTCACATAATCTGTACATACTAGGAGATATTCTCTTATTCTAGAAGGAAGATCCATAGGACCTATAAAATCAATTCCCCATTTCTCAATTGTTTCTAAAACCAATTGAGGATGAGGGCATAGAGGCATCTCTGTTGAAAGAGTAAGTTGTCTAATTCTCTGACAAGCAGCATAGTGTCTAACATATCTTGTTACTTGTTGATGAAGGTGAGGCCAATAGTATCCTGCTCCCAAGATTTTATGTATGGTTCTTTGAGATGAATAATGCCCTCCTCCTGGTTCATCATGACAAGCTCTGATGATATCATAAGCTTCACCATTTGTCACACACCTATGAAACACATGGTCATGTCCAAGTTTAAATAACATTCCATTAATCCATTTGAAAGAAGAGATTTTTTTTATTAAACATTTCTTTTAATTTTGTGAAAAGTGTAGAAGAAACTTCCCTGTGGTGAGGTAATTGGCTATATCAACAAACCATAGAGATTTTGATGAAATATCAAATAGTTGTTCATTTGAAAAGTCATCTTCCACTAGTTCTTCTTCACCTGTAGTCTTTATTCTTGAGAAGAAATCAGCCACCACATTAGACTTCCCTAGTTTATCTATAATAGTAACATCAAATTCTTGTAATAGCAATAACCATCTAATAATCCTACCTCCCACAATTGATTTGTTGGTAAGATATCTAATAGTTGAATGGTTTGTATAGATAAATACCTTATAGCCTGTTATATAGTGTCTGAATTTATTAATTGCATAGATTACAGCTAGGAATTCTCTCTCAGTTGTGGTGTAATTTCTCTCAGTAGGTGTCATGTTTTTGCTAATATAATATATAACATACATGTTTCCCTCTTCATCCTTTTGTCCAAGGACTGATCATAGTGTTGTATTGGAAGCATCTGTGTATATATGGAATGGATTATTCTAATCTAGTCCTTTCAATACTAGAGCAATAACAAGTTTAGCTTTAATGGTCTCAAAGGTCTATTGGCAACTATCACTCTATTCAAATGTACTATATTTTGTAAGCAAGGTAAACATAGGGGTATTTATTTGGCTAAACTTATCTATGAAGCATCTGTAGTAACCATCATATCCCAAAAAACTCTTAATTTCAATTTGTCTTTGTGGAATGGGTAAATTGGAGATTATTTTGACTTTATATAGATCTACTTAAATGCCTTTTGCAGATATATGGTGTCCCAAGACTTTTCCTTCATCCATCATTAATAAACATTTCTCATGGCTTAGAGATAATTGATGTTCCTCACATCTAATCAATACTCTTTCCAAATTGGTAAGAGCCTCTTCATAAGTTTCACCATAAACAGTGAAGTCATCTATATATACTTCAACACAATCATTTGTAAGGTCAAAAAATATTTCCAAAACTACACTTTGGAAAGTTGTTGGAGCATTACAGAGTCCAAATGGAAGTACTTGGTAAGAAAAAGTTCTCTAAAGGCAGGTAAATATGGTTTTATTTTGATCTTTAGTTTCTAATATTATCTGGATATACCCACTAAACCCATCCAAGAAAGAAAAAAATATCTTCACTACCAATTTTTCAAGAACTTGATCAATGAAAGGTAAAAGAAAGTAATCTCTGAGTGTTGCTTTGTTCAATTCTCTATAATCTACACATACCCTTAATTTTTTTATTTTTGGTACAATTACCAGAGGTGAAACCTACTAGCTATCTGAGATGGGGTAAATAAACCTAGCTTTCAGTAACTTTTGGATTTCTATTTTGACTATTTTCTTTAATGCTATATTTATTCTTCTTTGTAGTTATCTGACCAGTTTGACAGATTCTATGTAAATTTGATGAGTTCATATGTTGGGGTAAATTCTCTTCATGTCAGTATAATCCTAAGCAAAAGCCTTGGTATGTCTTTCCAGTACTTCAAAGAGTTGATCTTCTTCTTCATTCGTTAACCAAATATTGATTTTCAAAATCTTTCCAGGTAATATCATGATTGGTTTTGTACCTAGGTAGTTGGATTCTATTTGCTTAAACTCACTAATCAATGAGTTTAGAGGACATGGATGAGGAAGTAGCTTATGAAACATTGTTACATTATCGACATATTCTTTTTTAGGAGGAATCAGTCTTGTTAAATAATAATGGAATGCATCTAAGAAATAAGTTTGTTGTTGTTCTGCTAATTTCCACACACTTGAATTAATCCATGATTATATGGTGAAGAAACATTAGAAGAAGTAGAAGTGAAGGGTTTAGAATATTCTGGTTGACCCAAGAATCCTAAACTAAGGTAGTCCATAGCTTTCAGACTGGCAAAGTCTATATATTTTAGACTGGTAGAGTCTGTAGATTATGGGTATATGTCTCCATTCAATTCTTCCAAGTGTGTTTTAACTGTGATCATAGATAATAAGGAAATGTTGTTTAATGTATTATCCGATTTATCCACCCAAAGTTATTATAGGCAATTTGTTGATGGTTTTGCAGGAGGATATAAATAAATGCATTTGGACTTTATCCCATTAGAAATGGTCATGTCTCCTGACCTAAAATCAATCAATGATGCTACCTAGGATTATGGGATATCCTAGATTCTTTGTTTTGGGTTGCAAAACCATGAAATCTATTGGATACTCCCAAGATTATATTAGTACTTTAACATTTTCTATAGTCCCTTCTGGTTCCGTTATAGACTGGTCTGCCATTTGAAGAATGGTAGATATGGGTTACATTCTCATAAGAGATAATGCATGGAGAGTATCAGTTATTATAACATTGATTGTTACTCCCAAATCTACCAAGACGTTAGGAATTTATTTACCTCTAATTGTAACTGTGATCACTAGGCTTCCCAGATCTACATATTTTGGAACTAATAGTTTTCCTGCTAATAAATTAGCAACTTTTCCATCAACATGAATGGTTCCAAGATATTTTACTTTCCTCCTAGGTGTCTTGATACAAAGGTTTTTGATGATCTTGTTTAATTCAGGTATATCCCTAATAGCTTGTAGAAGGGGTACCTCAATATTGATCTTTTGCAACTTATGGACCAAGTTTGATTCTGGTTTAATACCCATTTATTTTAATATTTCAAGAAAAGGAACTACTGGGGTAGTAGTTTTTTTAGGGCTCATTTTGATTCCATCCTCTTTAGTATTTAATTGAGATAATTTGGTCTTTTCATTTTCATCAGGTATCTCATAAATAAGAACTAAAGTTTTTTGTATAGTTTTCCATGATCTCAAATGTATGTCCAAACACTCAATAGCTCTAATATTGATTGTATCTTCCTATTCATTAACATAAACATGTGTTGGTTGTTTATTTTTTGGATTTTCTATTGGTTGTGTAGGCATTAAGGTTTGATTGATGTGTCCTTGTTGATGAATAATTGGAGGTAGCATAATAGTTTGTTATTGAAGTGGTCTTCTTGGTTGGGTATATTGTGACTATGGGTTCCACTGTTGATTCTATTATTGATATAGTTGTGGCATCCATTGTTGCTATGGTACCCATTATTATTGTAGTTGTGGCACCATCCATGGGGGTGTTAGCAACCAATCTTGTTCTGCCCATGCATTTTGCATTGATGGAATTTGGGGTTGATTCCAAAATGGTGAAGGAATTGAAAAATTCCATGGTTCCATCCATGGATTAATTGTATTTCTTGCATTAAACTTCCTTGAGCCTGGTTTTGTGGGGAAAAGTTTTGTCTTTGAATATAATTTACTTCTTCGATGGACTGGACTTGTGTTTTCATTTGATTCTTTAAAACAAATAAAAGGGTACAATGTTTGGCATCATGATCTATTGCATCATAGATCCCACATGATGAAACATTAGTTCTATCTAGGGGACAGTCTCTAAGAGTGTGTTTTTATCTACACTTAGGGCAGTAGATTGTTAAGGGTTCTATTGCATTTGGCTTAGCTTGAAGGCCATCCGATGTTTAGTGTAACTAGGATATCTATCTTTAGATTAGAAAATTATTCCATTAACTTACCCACTTCATTAGATTTCCTAAATATTCCTTTATTAATTCTAGGTTTTGTTCAAGAGTAGTTGGTATAAAACTTAGAAATCTGATCAAAAACCAACTTATTTATATCTCCTTTGCCCATCAGATTTAAGGCATCTCTAGTGTCTTCTTCCAGCCCTTTCAAGAAAACTAATTTTTGAATGTCTTTAGTGAGTGGATAATTGATTCTTTTATGAGTGAACATGAATCTATCCAAATAATCCTTTAAATATTTATCCTCATTCTATTTGATTTTTAAGAAATCCTCTATTCTTTCACACACTCAGCATTAATCTTAGTATTTGTTTAAGAATTTTGTTTCTATGTCATCCCATGTTCTAATAGAATCGCTAGGTAAACCCATGAACCATCTCATAGCTACATCTTTAAGTGTAAATGGAAATAGTTTTAATTTTTGACCATTTGTTATGTAATCATAGGTTTGACATAGCACCTTAAACTCAAGTAGGAACTGATCAAGATCTTCTGTAGATCTTCCCCAAAAAATTGTCAAATTAGTTGGTGAAATATTTTTCATGGGGGTTTGATCATTAGGATCTGCAACAATAGGAAAGGAGAAAGTCCTTCCTGGTTGCGAAAGTTGTTGATTTTGTTGGAGAGCCATTTCCTCTTCTGATAATGTTTCAAAACTGGAATGATCTTCCCAATGAATGTTTGTGGTATTAGTTATGGGTTGTTCAAAATTTTCTTCAGTTACATATTTTTGAAATGCTTCTTCTAAATCCTTGGAAAATTCTAAATAGTGTCTTCCTGCAAGAGATTGATCTTGAGGAATTTGTCCTACGGGGCTTGCTTGTGGCAATGGCCTAGTTTCTATCCAAGTTTCATAAGATTCTTGCAAATAGGTTTCACTCGTAACTTCTGGTTCACTACTCAGAGATGTTGAAGGAGTGTCCACTTGTGTTCTTGGTGGAAACTTTGGGGTGAATCATCCTTTAGAATCTCTAGGATGGTACATCAATTTATTGAATTTTTATAGGATTTTATGGGTTTTTACAATGTTTTCTATTTTTCACTCTAGACCAATAATTATTACCTTACTAGCACCTTATATCCCTGACAATGGCACCAAAAATGATGAGTGTCATTTAACTCCTCATTTAATCAATATTCAATTGATGTCTTATCAACTAGGGCTGGTGTCTAAAGCTATCTACAGTAAGGTATGGGATGGTAGATCTAGAAGGCTGCTTATGGGGGTGTTTGATTATCCTATTCTAACTTTGACTAAAGAAAGAAATATGTCCTAAACTATGTGATTCGCTCTTTTTCTGAAAAGGAAGAAATCAAACTAATCCACTCTTTTGCTAAAAGTAAAAGATCACACTCTTATTTATGCTTGCATGGAAAGTAAAATCACACTTCTTCACTAACAAAAGAAAATTTGTTTCACCCGTTTATTGTAAAGGAAAACACACATTGCTTAGAAGGAAATAACTTTGAAATAAAAAAATGATTTTTAAACTATGAATTTATTTTGATGTTTTTATGAGTAACAGGATTCTAATTAATTATAACAATGAATTAGTAAAACATAACATAAATACCATAGACAGTTCTTAGTTCCAAGGAGAGTGGGCCCTTGATCCTCTCAGACTTAGGAACAAAGATTAATCAGTGCTAGAAACTGAAGTATTAATTCATAAAATTGAAATGATTACAATCTATCTAAAACCAGTAATATGCTTATACAAATCTTTTCCTCTATTATCTGCTCTCTATCATCTACTATCTATTATTTTTAATATATAAAAATCTTACATTTTATACTAATATAATTAACTCAAAATAGGATACAAAGGAATAGGATTCCTTGGTCGATCCACTCATCCAAAGATAGGAGATTGGATATCTAAGAGATCCAAATATTTTGATAAAATAGATATCCTATCCTATAATAATCTTAAGATCCAAATATATATACATCTTTATCAAAAGAAAATCCTACAAAATAGTAGGCAATCATTTTCCATATTTGATTCTAGCTAGAATGATTCTCTCTTATCCTATCTGGCTACCAGCTTCCCCATTTGTAGCTTCATCCTTACAAAATTCTCAGAATTGACCCTGCAGAGTTAGGAGGAACGAACCTACGGAGTCCATAGAAAAAACTTACAGAGTCCATAAAAATGAGCCTACAGAGTCTATAGAAACAAACTTGTGGAATCCATAGAAACAAGCCTATAGAGTCCATAGAAACAACCCTGCAGAGTCCGTAGAAACAAGCCTAAGGAGTCTATAGTTCTGTTGGATGAAGATCAAAATTGCACAGTCACTATGCATTGCTTGTGTCTTTTTCCTGAGCATTCTTCATAATAAAAATTAGTAAAACATGCTATGTATTAGACATTAATGATAAAGTAAAGGCTTAGTCTTCAGTTCAATATAAACAATACAAATATCTATTTTCCATGTAATAGCTATCTAATAATCTAAGATTTGCATAAGATAATATCCTTCGAGAGATGAATTGAGGGAAATAACATGTCAATAATAATCCATATTCTAAGCTCATTAATAAGGAGAAATATAAAAAAGGCCCTGCTATCATAGAGAGGAATTCAAAGTGTCTGATTGAACAAATCTCATGAAAACTAGTCCTTAGCTAAGTTATACTTGGAATAACTCTAGCTAAAAGACAATGTAAGAGTCTAGGGAGAATTTGATGTGAGCAAAGAGGAACGTGACCACTATAAAAAAAATGTATTAAATGGACATTTGACAACACAATAATCTTAATATCAAGATGTTTATTAGTGATTAGTAATAGTGAGATTTATAACAACCATCCAGCGACAAACTTCATTTTACATAACAACAAAAAAAACACTACGCTAGGATAGCATGAAAAATGTTTAGTCTGCTAACTATGAGAATATAAGCATGCCTAGTCTACTACTCTATGTTCTAATCTAAAATAAGCCATCCCTTATTACATCATAGAGTTGTTATTATATAGATGCATAGGTTCATGAAGTTCAAACTCAATCAAATCTTCCTGGTAATAGGGTAGTTACAAATATTCATTATTGATTGGGAAATGCAGTTGAGGAGGTATTTCAATATCTCTAACAGATCAATGGAATTGGTAGGGTTAGAAAAATTGAAACCATGCTTTAATTTAATTTTTGTATCTAAAAATAGTTGGAATTGCATCGATCCTACTAATCACTCATATTCTACATAATTAAAACCATGCCTCTTAAGGTTGAGTTTGTATTTTACATTTTATGCCTAATCCTAATGTGCACACCATCTCCTTGATTTATGTTGATGCCCATATTTACCTTTAAATTTTTTATTTATTCATGATTTTATCCAACTACAACTTGATTATATAAATCAAATTAGATGTGCATCCCATTCTTGGATTTTGGTAGGTTTAACAGCTAGATGGGCTATCAATTTTTAAGCTTGGGTCTTTTTGGTTGTGAAAATAGCATGTCCTTTACTTTGATAGGTCATTATTATAAACACATAATATTTTTAAACTTTATCAATTACTATTGTTTTTTCTCTTGTAGAAACCCATCAAGTCTCAATCTCTCTAAATGCATTCCTTAAAGGGTGCACTGAGAAAGGAATGGGTAGACCATTGGTGCTTCACAAGATTATTATTCCCTATACCACCACTTAAAACCAACACAAGTCCCTCTTATACATTTCCTTAAAATTTGACACCTCCCTTCCACATTCCTCAAATATCCCCTACCTAAGCCAAACCCCTTTTTTTACCATCCTTTTAATATAGTCAAATGGGTCAACCCTGTTCTGGGAATTGATCACATTACAAGACTAAGTTGGCCCAACCAACTTAGTTCATGACCTAATACTCTATTTCTGAAACAACTAGGTTAACTAGACTAATTGTGTCAGCTAAAACTTTAAAATGGTTTAGAGTTAGATCCAGTATATCTCATTGCAAATTGGGTCCACCATTCTACTTGAGGAGTCATTGTTTAGGGTTCCATACTTCTTTTGGATAATAATTTTATCTTGTGGGAAAATGCTTTTGGATGCATAGGAGAAGTCTTATAGCCTTGAGTTGACATATCTTTATTATCATTATGAACCACGACAACCTCTTGTGAAGCACCATTAGCCAAGGGATATATTAAGGCTCAATGGGTTCATCTTCAAGGTAAGTATTCCTAAATAGTATTCCTCTTTTATTAAATAGATAGATTTGCATGTATTAGATTATGAATGTATTCATCTCTCCATGCTACCTCTACATTGAATTGAGTAGAGTCCTTTTTTACATGTTTATTTTTATGTTTATTATCCCCCTTTTGTGCCACAAGCTTTGGTGATCACTAGAATAGATTTACTCTTACTTTATTATAAACCATATGACCTAGTTAGGGTTATTGTGTGGTATTGCTCAAATATAGGCTTTGTAACCCTCTCTAGTGATATTATATGGTAAGACACCCCTTAGTTAGGTCTAGCAGATCCATATTGGTCATGACCCTATTATTTAAATACACCAACAAGTGGATGGGCTAGTTTGATTTATCTTCTCCAAGCTATGATTGATTTATAGATTAGCTTCATTTTCCCTTGTATACATTCTAGTGAACCCGATGTGAACTAACCCTTGCAGATTTTATTGCATGCTTTCATTTATTATCATTTCTTATTTATTTCATTTTTACATCATTGGATTGAATTTATTGACTCAATATAACAATTTATGCATAGTTTTAACACATAGTCAATCTGATCAACTCTATTTGGCTTTATGTAGGTCATCTTCAATTACAGGTAACTAGATCAATCTGATCGACTCAGTTTGCTTCTTCGCATACAAGTTTTTAGACTCAGTCAACCCAATTGAATTTGTTAGTAATTTAAAAATCTTCATCTGGATGACACAGTATAAAAATAGCAAATTCATCATTATTAAAATCATCAAGTTCATTCTCACCAACTTAGTCATTTATTTTCAGCATTTCATTCCTCTTTTTCATAGTTTTTAGTCTATAAAACTATAACCCTATAGTCAACCAAGTCAAATGGATTAACTTAGTTTTGTACTTGCTTCTTGCCCAGAAGACTTAGTTGACTTATTCAATTGTGTTTCTTTTTCCCTTGCTTTAACAGACAGAATTGACCCAATCAATTTTATTTTTTATTATTTGCATACTCGATCGACTTGATCAACCCTATACTCTTCAAGTAAAATAATCTCATATTTATAATAATTACTTCATCTTCATTTTGATATTTTCTTGTTTAGAATAGCACATATACTAAATAGGAAGGCTCAATTTATCGATTTAGTCACATTAATTTTTATTTTATTCACACACTTCCAAACCACAAAATATCAAAAATCATTAAACAAATTCTACTCAAGTTCTACCTACTTCAATTTCATCACTAAGGGGAAGATAACTCAATTTTATATCTAAGTGTAAATGTATGGTTGATAGTATATATTGGTAAAGCTCCTGACACCCTTATCACTATAGGATTATGAAGTGAGGGGGTAAGCCCTAATACCAAGCAAGTACCATCACCAATATAGATCCCTTTCAACCTTAAAAACCTAAAACTATCTTTATCTCACCTTTTTAGTTCCTTTCTAAAGTCAACACCCTTCACATTTATTTCTAAAATTATAATTGAAAACTTTCAAAAAAGATCACATAGATTAACACTTATATTTTTTATTGTTTTATCTTTATCAATTGTATGTTGTATTGTAAAACTTATATTGAACAATATTAGTACAAGTTTTATATTGTGTGTCATAACTAAATCAACTAGGTTGACCTAGTTGCATGTGTGTTTATTTTAATTTTTATGATAATTAACATTAGATCCTCTAAAGTGATAACTTTAAAAACCTATGTATACCCTTAGAACATAGTTGACCCACTTGACTATGTCTCCATATCCAGAACCAACCTCAACATGCTCAATGAGGAGTGTAAAATCTTGATGCCCCCTCATCCCCCCTTAGGAATTCACATGGTAACCTCATACCACAACCCCCAATTATCAATAAAACAATCAAATATTTACAAAATTAACCTCTTGTACCTCAAATTTCTAACATTGACATAAGATGTATCACTCCCACCATCACTTAAAATGGTTTTATTGATCTTACCCTACATTTAAAAACATTTGGCAACATCTAAAAAGATTGGGTTAATTTTAATACTTTCACTGCCACTAAACTCTTAACTAAAATGCTTTCAAGAGATGATTTAGATTGGTATAACCAAATAAAAACCCAACCCATTACTAGTTTAGAATACTTGGTCAATTCATTGGTCTAAGAATTCCAAAATAGTGATCTTCTTGAAAATATCTTAGCTCATTTTATCAATTATAAATAACTAGAAACCAAAACGGCACAAGTGTTTATCAAATGATGGAAAACTTTATCTAATAAAACTAAGCATAATATGGTGGATGAAAACCTCTTACACCTATTCACTAATGCTCTCTACCCTAAATTATAATATCTCATTAGGACCCTTTCTCCAAAAACTTTGGAAGAGGCTCTTGACCAAGCTAAATGCCAATATTTTTATCATATGTTAATTTGAACCTCCCCAACCCACAACAGGAACTTGCATTCTTATAAAAAATAAAAAATTTCATGCCAAAAATGATGGTGTTATAGACACTTATGATACCATACACACTATCCAAACTATTGCTCCAAATATTACCATGGATCATGTTCCTCCTCCTAACAACAATTCTTAGCATAATCCCACATTTTCTCAAAACAATCATACTAATGTGCACAAACCATTGTCATTAACATAATTTTAAAAATGTCTTCCAAGACCTTTACCATGAGATATTAAACACACTCATCCTGTTGAAACATGGTATGATCCAAATAAATTTTGTTGGCTTCATGCAAGTTGGGGCCATTCTCATGAAACTTGTAGACAATTAAGAAATCTTGCTATGGATTTTATATTTGGTCCCAAATTTGACCACTAATCCCTTATAAGCAAACATCAACAAGATTATGACATATAACTTAAATCTCATGATACTCAAACTAAGAATCAAGCTTTAAACCAAGACAATTCTCATTTATCCATCTATAAGGACCACCTTCTTAATCATCAAGATGACATTGATCAAATTACCCCTACTACTAACAACATTGAAAGTTTTATAGACCTTAACACCAAAGATTAATATGTGGTTAACATGACTAATATGAGAATATTAGTTTCTTATATTGATTCAATCCCAACACCTAACCATCACACCTCTTCAACATTTCACATTATTCAAGATACTTCCCCATCCCATCTCATAGAATTGGGGTATAAGGAACCAATACCCATACAAGCATCAACCCCAACAACAGCTATTAACCATACCCCTCATACCATTGATATAAATTTCACTCTTTCCCCAATTTCTATCCCTCAAGAAAACATCCCTCAAACTTCCAATAGCATTTCACCCAAACGAAATAAATACCTCAACTAAGGTCCCTCAACCTACTTGCAGTCAACCTAAAACACCAATACCTTATCAACATAAGTTTTACTATACATCCAATCCCCCTTTAATGGATATATTACAACACTATTCACCTTTATCCAATAATATTCTCATGGGTTATGATGAATGGGATCCTATTACATAACTTTCCCATCTCTATCTCAAATTTCCTTCTTAGAGATTATGATAACTTCTCCCCACCATTGTAATTGCATAATTAAATTATTCTTTGAAATTAACATCCCTCATCCTCTACCCATAGGGAAAGAATCTACCTTATCTAGATATAAATATAGAATTCTTCAACAATGTGAAGAGATGTCCATCCATGTTGACAAAATCGTGGACACCTCTCTCACACTCAATTTTCTTATCTCTTATATGATTCATAATGAGATATTGCTCCAAGTGAATAACCCACCTTTATTCATTAGCATTCAAATAGGTGATATCCAAGTTAATCATGCTTTAACTGATGAAGGCTCAGGTACTTGCATTGATTATCTTAACTTTATTAAAATACTAGGATACTCTGATTGTAAACTTAAATCCACATGCAGTATATGCCAAGGCTATGATAGAAGATAAATGCCTCTTTTAGGTTATGTTTAGCTTCCCATTAACATTCTTTCCATCAATTTTTATTTGAAAGTCACAATATTTAACTTTCCACTTTCTTGCAATAGCTTACTTGGTTGACCTTGGACTCATTGCATGAGAGCAGTTGCTTTATCCGCATGCCAATGTGTCAAATTCCCTTATAATGGTGCTATATAAAAGATTCAATGGGACATAAATCCTTGGAATTTTGAACAATTTCCAAAAATAGGTGTCTTTAAAATACCCAACCTTGAACCCTTACCTATCATTCCATTTTAATAATCCCAATGCTTCAACTATCCCATCAACTCTACTAAAGGTTATAATGGTCATCCATAACTAATTGAAAATATTCCACCTAACCTCTTAGACTCTAATGATGATAAACCAGATGAAAAAAACCTAAATATTAAAACCTTTGATCTCTCCCCTAACATCATCGCTCAACTTCCTCCTTCTTTTCAACCTCAATCCCATTAGAAACCTCTTGATGAAATACCAATTATTCTAACCAAAACTAGACATTCCATTTACCATGCTTCTTTGACTAATAAAATAGTTTACACATGTACTATCCACTTACACACCTGATTATGATGATGGTTATTCTTTATATGACCCATTTTTAGCTGGATTCATTCAAGCTAAAAATCTAAGGTTATTAGATATCATTCTTCTTTATTTCAGTCTTTTAGTTATCTTTTTATTGTTCCATCTCTTATAGCACTTAATATTAGTTTTTACATTATTGTTCATAGGTTAGAGAAGGAGCACACACATATTATTCTTCCAATCATATCATAACCTCTTAGGATTGAGCTCATGGATCATGTTATGATATTACCTTACCATTTTTCTAGATATCATGATCTTTCTAGCTTGATTCCCCCATAGATGTTAGACACTCTATTTAGACCTGTTGCACAACTAGCCATACCCATAGATGAGCCTAGTCTAGTTTCTTCTCTATCTTTTTCCCTTCCCTGGTGATGGTCTTCTAATATTATGTAAGCTTTATCCCTTACTTGCATAATGGGTAGATGATCCTTATTGTGATATTCGTAGAGTTATTAGTCATTGGGCCAAGGATTATCATCTACACCAATAGCCACAGGCTTCTTCCTCTACCACTTTAACTAAGAAACCTTCATAGTCTAATAATAAATGTATTTGTTGTTTCTATGAAACAAATAACCATTCCTCTACTCATTGCTAAAATCTTAGACATTACATTGACATATTGTGTCCAGTCATTTCACATCCCAAAGACAAGACTTTCCCACCTCCCAATGTACTTCTAGAGTACATCCCTAAGTCTGGGGAAGTTTATTATCTTTGTAATTAGTGTTCTACCCATCATAATGATATGGGTCGATGGCTTCAACAATATCTCTGATATTTCCCATAGTCTATACTAGCACCAATTATTCTTCCTATTATAGGTTGTTCATGAATAAAGGCTCCTCCTTCTTAACCAGTTGCACCTCCATATAGATCCATAGATACCATTCATATTGAGATACCTATTCCTTGTATTGAGTATCCCATACACGAGGCACCATATGAGAATAAATATTATTATACTACACCTACCATTTTATTAGAGATGATATGGAAGCAAGTCTTTTCACAACTTTCCATGAAGATTGATGAGACTCTAAATAACGTTAGAATTCAATTGCATAAGGATGTGTTAGATGTTATGGATGACATTTTTGGTCATATCTATCAGTATTTGTGAACACATCATGGTGTTATCTCACATTATTTATTATTCTATAACATGATTTGGATCAGATTTGTGATTCATTTATATATCTTGTATTTTTGACTATTTGTCAAACATAATTTTTCTTATCTCTTTTGCATGAACCATTATATTATGTGTTATATTTTACATGGTTTATTTATCTTTATCTTAATCTTATGTATTATCATTTATGGATTCAAAAATTATGCTTATGGTTTCAATTATTTCACATGGAATCCTTTATTTTCTCTTTCATGATTATTTTCTACTTTCAAACTCAAATAAAGATATTTATTTTGTTCACTTGGTTATAAAACCCTCATTCCCTTAGTATTTTATCTTTACCATATGATCGGTTAGTAAACATGAATTATCATGGTACTAATTATATGCATTGATCTCTTTGATCTCCCTTTTTCCTTTATTTCCTTTTCACATACTAAGCACACATACGATTGAAACTTGAGATTACATATGGGTTCATAGGTAAGCCTAAGTTGTCTAGTCAGTCATATATCTATATAATTAATCTCATATAACCAAAGTCTAAAGCTCAGTCATGTGTATCACTTTTATCACTTGTGTTCATTATTCTAAATTTGTATGGAAGAGTAATTGCAAAATCCATAAAAATTTTAAAATCCAAATCATTTAAACAAAAGGCAATGATCCAAAAGGCAAATATAACATTTAAAAGTCTAATCACACCAAAAGATGTGATTTCCTATTTTTAGCACATATTCTATTCCTAATCAAATATCAAACTCCACAATTGGTTTGATGATAGAGCCAAGGTCCATTGGGGTATGGTAGGCTAGTAGATTTGGATAGGAGAATTAAAAAAAATCTATAGTGTTACCTACTTTCTCACACAAGTACTCAATCTTCATAGTAGACTAACGGTTTTGTAAGAGGTTCTAAGGAATGGGGAACATATTATGGTAAGTTAGGTCTATTTTACTTTCCTTTTTTATATAAACTTCATGAGTTGATCTTAGTATTACACCTATATGCCTATACAACTTTGTGCTTATTTTTAGTAGGTATCCTTTGTATTTTGATGGTCACTAGCATCTTAATGTCTTTCTTTCTTACCTAGTATTCCTCATGTTTACTAATTTTTTTTATAAATTCCTAAGTCTTAACTTTTAACACTCTCTATTTCATTACAACAATCCCAATATTCACCTTGATGAATATTATTTTGTTAACTGATCACACCCATAGGGTTTTCATTTGTGAGTTGCACTATAATACCTTGGATAGTACCATGCATTCCTCACAAAACATTTTCTTATTTTTACCCTTATTACCATTCACCTCATTGGTGTTCACCTTATGAGTTGTAGTATAAGACCTTGGATAGGACCAAGAATTCCTCAAAAATTAACGCATTTAAACCCATTTAATATGTTTCAATATTTGTATCCACCTCATTGTTGTTCCCTTTGTGAGTTGTAGTAGAAGACCTTGGATAGAACCAAGCATTCCTCAAAAAATATTCCTATAAAATTTCATACTATGACCAAGTCACAATAATATTACATGCTTCAAATTTGAGATAGTTTGTGTTACATTATGATTTACATGTCATTTACATACTTTCCATCTTGATTTAGTATGTTTTATTCTTATTTCATAAACATTTCACTTTATCTTCTTATTTTCTAATTGTGTGTATTTTTGAAACCATTTTATTAAATTTCTCATACTTCCCTTCTTGATTTAGTATGATTCATTTGATTTATACTTACATTTTGTTTTTGTTTTCATACTTCCCATCTTGATTTAGTATGATTGATAAACTTTATTGTACGTTTGTTTTCATGCCATTTGTCATAACATGTTTTTCCACTTTATTTCAAAAAATATCATACTTCCTAGCTTGATTTAGTATGACATATATTTGTTCTAATTCTGTGAAATTTTACTTATACATGGTTTGAAACACTTGTTACCTTTTACTTTACCATTTTGGTTTACTATATTTATTCATATTTTATTTGTACACATTTCTCATCATGATATAGTGTGTATTACATTTTATGATTATTTATATACTTTTCCAAATCATATGCTTTTCTTTTTAACCATGCATGTGTGTCATATAATTATAGAAAATAAAACATGCATTACATATGTCTAATAGCATTTACAACAAAATCAAAATGCATGTACTAGAAAGGAAATACATTCATACATCCATCAATAACATCAATACAATTCATAGATCAATAAATATCTATATCAATATATATAACATGAGTATGATATAACATAATACAAGTATAAAATAATACAATAGATATAGCTCCAAATTTGTGCACCATAATGTCTATCAAGTGGTTGAGCCACACTAACCATTGATACCTATGACTAACCCCTTTGAATAGTATGCTATAATGAGGCAATTTGGGATCTCAAACCATTAATTTATCCTTGTAGATTGGCCACCTAGGCATGCTCACATCTAATCTCTATAGTCATAGCCATTTGGGTAGCTCACTACTAGGACAATGTTTATTGTATACACATAATATTTTCAAACTTTATTAATTATTGATGTTTAATCTCTTATAAGAACCCATCGAGTCTCAATCTATCTGAGTGTATGCCTTAAAGGGTGTACTAGGAAAGGAGTGGGCAGACCATTGGTGTTTTTTAGAATTATTAGCCCCTATACCACCACTTGCTATCAATCCCACCTTCTCCTATACAATTTCATAAGCCTTGCCTCCTCCCTTACATACTCATCTGAGTAATTCCTAACCTTACTTAGCCCCTTCCTAAGCCTAAAACCCTTTTTAACATTTGCCAAATAATGTCAGCCTAGGTCGACCCTATATCTAAATTGATATTTGCACATTATGGGTCTAGGTTAGCCTTGGCTGACCTAGACTAGTACCAAACTTATTTTTTATCAAATATTGATACAGATTCAAATTAGGCTGACCCTATTGAATAAATTTTTATAAAGGTTTATGGTTAAATCCAAATATATATACACATTCATTTCACCATTTCTAAGAGAGAGACTGTTAATGATTCATTTATGCTTCTTTACAATCTACTCTTCCACCATTCTATTTGAGGATTTTTTGCTTAGGGTTTATACTTGGAGAATAATTTGCCCTGTGGAAAAGTCTTGGATGCTTAGGCCTTCTTTAGTGATCCTTAAAAACCACAAAAAACTCTTGAAAATCACATTTAGCCAAGGGAGAGATTGAGTCTCAACGGATTCATATTTAAAGTAAGTATCTCTAACTTTACTACTCTATTTTAGTAGATATAAATAGCATAAGTAATAAATTTTGAATATATTACTTTCTCCATGTATTAGGGTCTTATCTATACATAGATTAATTAGGATTCTCCTATGCATGTTTAATTTTTATGTTTATTACCCCCACTTTGTGCCATAAGCTTTGGTGAGCACCAAATTAGATTTTACTTTGCTTTGCATTACTTTGTGAATATGAAAACATAGGACTTAGCTAGGGTTATTACATAGTGTTGCTTGACTAGAGGATTTGGAGCCCTCTCTAGTGATGTTATTATGGTAAAATATCCCTTGGTTAAGTCTAGAGGATCCATCTTGGTCATGCCCCAAATATCTAATATATCAATAATCGAAAGTGTAAGTGTGACTTATCTTCTCCAAGATAGATTTGATTAATAGGTCTGTTGTATTTTATTTTGTATATATTCTAGTGAACCTAATGTAAATCAAACCCTTGTAGGTTTTAATCACCTAAAAGTGGTAATTGGATGCTAAGAGTGTCACTTGAGTTAGCCTATTCCTAGCTTAGCTTTAGACCTATCCTAGAGCATTTTCCACACTTTTTCAGTCATTATGTAAACCACAGACACCTACAGTCAATTCAAACATAGTCCTAGAATATATTTTTTAGATCCTAACCCAACTTGCCTAGTAATCTTCCAGGTGGACATTAGCTCCACAATTGGTATACTACATCCACATGGATCTAGTGTCCCCAATGAGTGGTATTGTACTTAACTTTAACTCTCCTAAATGGATAATTTTTCAAATGTGTGCCCCTCCTAAGGTCAGCCTAAGTACATTTTCTTATCTACACAAGATATAAATCTCTATAAATACAAGTCTATTTAACCCTTATTCACTAGATGGAAAATAGATGTAAGAGATTATTCAAATAAAAGACAAGTTGAGCAAAATTAAGGGATTTGATCCATATTTTAGCCTACTTATGCATACTACCATCTATAGCAGACCTAATCCCAATTTTTAAAGATTTCAAAGCTCAATCATAGCAAGGCATATAATTTAACTCTCATTATAGAATTCACTTGCACTTACATCAAGCACTAGGTGGGAGAACTACATCGATATTGATCCCTCTTCAAAGTATTGGTATGTAGGCAACTCTCTTCATAATAGGGTGTTTAGGATGTCCAACCTATCATACTAACAAACACACAATTATTATTCATGCCATACTTGTAAGTAGGATTAGGGTTTGCATATTAAATTAAGTGTTTTAGGCACAAAATAGAGCTTTAGATTTTGTATGCGTAGGAACAAGACCTAAAAACATAGACATAGGTACTCTCAAAAAATAGGAATATTCATATAAAGAGGATATTGTCACCACTTTGTGGAAACTACAACATGGCACTACTTCTAGGTGGGATGTTATTGTCCAGTGAGTAAATAAATCCGATAATCCTATTGATGATACTCAGAACTATCCAAAACTTAGTTTTTAGAACTAGATCATCCGCGATAGTCACTTTTCAAAAAAATCTATATTTATGCCTATTCATTACTATTTTTAGAAAGTTAAAGAAAGTTAAAATCTATAACAAATAAGTACTTAATTATTACATATTATTTAATTGATTTAGACATCTCAACCCTTTAATATAAACATTGGATTTACATAGTATAACCCTAAAAGGTTATTTCATTTGGTGAACCCATCTTAGAATATTACTCCAAACCCTAGCTTGCATTAATCCAAATTTTTGTGTAATAATTTAGGGCAGCATACTTTTGATTTTCTAATTTTTTTAGATAAACCTAGATAAATTAAATCAATTTTCATATTAGGGTTTTAATTTATTTTACATATAATTTAAATTGGTGTAAAGAACACTAAATTCAAAAACCCTAATCCTAGATACACTTAGGGTTTGTATCCTTTTCTATAAATACTCATATTTTACTTCTAAAATATCATATTTGTTTCAATAATTAAATTTTGAAATCTTCCATAGAGTATTATTCTTAAAAGATTCAAAATATATAAAACTTATTTTCCTACCTTTCAACCTACAATGGTAGAATTTAATAAAAATTTTGATGAACCCGATAACAAATATTTATAACACTTTATGTCCAAACATATGGATATACAAGATAATTTCATTAACATTCTTCAAGAAGAACTCTAAAAGACAAACACTAGTCAATATTCAACCCATCCAGTTAATAATGTTGTTACACCTCCAATGGGGCTAACTCAACCAACTCAGATAGCACAACCCAATATTGTTATTCAACCATCAACGATAGCTACATAACTTATAACTAGTTTCTTGCCTCCAGATGTATAATCCCTTATGCATGAGATTCATACTCTACAATCTAAGGTGTTACATCTCAAAAAGCAAGCAACTAGGCCCTCACATGCCTTGGATTCCAACATTATCTTGCATACACATTTGGCACATCACATAGCAGTAATTCCTTTGCTATCTAGTTTCATGATACCCAAGCTTACATTATATGATGGCAAGGGTGACCCAAAACATCACCTCAAAGCCTTTCATGTAGAATGCTTGGACTATGTGTCCAATGATTAGCTTCTTATGAAGTTATTTCTAGGTAGTATTGAGGATTATGCCCTACAATAGTTATATGATTTTCTAAATCAATCTATCATGGCATTCAATACTTTAGCTGACATGTTCCTAGCATACTTATATATTAGCATCAGTGATAATATATCATATGTACTAGTGACATAGTTAAATCAAAAGTTAAATGAGCCTATCATAGATTGTCTTAAAATATAATATAATATTATCCAAATTGACTAGCCCCATGGTAGATAGAGAGCTTTAGGATATATTTAAATAGAGTCTATTACCAAAACTACATAAAGTTATCTTGTTCAATAAGTTTCATACATTTACTGATATGTGTTATACAATCAATGAAAGAGAGGTTAAGCTCTTATCAATGGGAAAATTCAAGTACATAAATGGATCAAAATCAAATATTAAGATTTAAAAAAAACCTCCATATAATGTGAGGGCCACATAAAATAAAAGTGCTCAAAAGGCCACAATCAACGAAGTTTTCAACCCATCTCCCAAATTGGTTTTATCCACTCCTTAGTTTAGAGTCTTTACTAATATTCAAGAGTCACCATCACAAGTTATACAACAACTATTAGAATGCAATGTCATATCTCTCCCTCACATTAAAGAGGTTGATATGACACATCATCTTCTAAAGAGTTGTGATTCAAATTCATTCTATGAGTATCACAAGGCACCAGACCACATGACAAATAAATGCATTAGCCTAAATCACAAGATAAAATATCTCATTGAGGCTAACATTATTGATGTGTGCATAACCATAGAGGCACAAAAATAACAGCAAATAGAGGCTAAGTCACTAAAGATATTTTTATATCCTTTCCCAAAGCATATAGTGAATGAAGTAGGGGGCGCATCAGGTGTCTACTATACATACCAAGTACATCCACCACCAAATTCCTATCACACAATTATAGAGGAGACATATCCCTTGCATAAAATTATTGGCATGTATCACACTACATTTCCACATAGACCACTTATCACATTTTAAGAGTTGGATATTGTGGATGATGACAAAAATTTACATGCACTCTTTGTGAACATAAGAATCCGATAAGGTGAGATTAGTATAGTGTTAGTGTAGGAAAACCAAATCCAAAAGCACACTAATAGATAACACCTTAATCCTAGATAAAATGGAGGAGCATAATAAAAAAATTATGATAAAAACACAACTAAAACATAAAATACCAAACCTTTTACCTTCCTTGTGTCTCCAAGATGACTTGTTGAAGTGGGTTGCTCAACTTATGCTCAAGAGGTCTTCATCAATGGAGTTTTGGCTATTCTCCACATCCTCTTGGCATCATTGAATTTATGTATTTAGCTTGTGAATCTTGACTCAAAAATTTGGCATAATAACACTCTATCAAAATCACTTTTGAAATCATTTGAGCATAATAACTTTGGCTTGAGAGAGATTAAAATTATTAGTGTGAGACCTTTTATTTATAGATTTTACCATTTGATCAGAATGAACATGAACTATCCATCTCAAGATAAATATGTATGGATAATAATCCATTAAATTTTGAAGGCTAAAATAAATAAATTCCCTCATGAATATTTGGGACAAATAGGCATTAAAGATGCATGAAATGACTTAATTAGATATTTGTAGCATTTATGGCTTGTGGATGCCACCCTATAGATGATGTCTTAGGTGATATTTTTATTCACGATCAATTTACATTAATGAAATAATCAATAACCTCTATGTAAAATATATTTAAGCTCTTGATTCAAATTAATTAGCTTTAAATATGATTAGTCTATTTTGGGTACAAATTCTTTGGAAATTGGTGCCTAATTAAACTAGTTAAAATGTCATATTATTAGATTGAAATTTTATTGGAATGGAATTAAAATGTGATGTTATATGTGTTGGAACAATTATCCCATTTATGATGTTATCGACACAAAATAATAAAGGCACATGTCTTGTGCAAGTAAATTGGTAGAAAAGAGCAATCTAGAGCACCCAGGTGTGAAATCATCATTTTGACTCGAAATGATCTGATCAAAGTTAAGTATCACATAAAATACATTGACTTATTTAGGAATACATTTGCCTAAATCATCACTTGTCTATGAAAAATTCAAACCATTTAGCATGTTTAAGTGTTTTTAGGCCAAATTATGATATTTACTAGAAATTAATTTGAAGCTTGGTTAGAGGTCATTGGTGACTAGTTTTAGGTGTCTATAGTTTGCCCCTATTTGGGAAGGCATTACAAGTTATAGACATAGTAGCATCTTATCAAAGAATTAAAAGGTCTTATATGCCTACAACTTCAATGACAATGGATGAACTATATGTGCCCCCTTGAGGGAACGGTTGGCAAAGGGGTTGGCAACTAGTCCCTTGAAAAGAGGAAAATATTGGACCAAAAGGATGAAAATGATGGGTTGGAAACATAATAATGTGCCCAAAGTTGAGAAAAATCACTGAGAATATCAGTGGAATAGTGTATAATGATTTTCCCAAATCTAGTTATAAGTATTGTACCTTGATAGTCGTAACATGGTATGATAACACAATGATTTTCCCAAAAGTAGTTATAATCACTGAAAAGATGGAGTTGCCCTAGTGAGGATAGACAAATAGGATAATAATAGGCCCTAGTTGGGTAGAAGAAAGTAAATGATTTTCCCAAAGGAAGGTATAATCATTAACCCTCAAATTGGTGAGAACACAATGATTTGTCAAAAGATGATTATAATCATTAAGATTGCAGATGGGATAGTGTACAATGATTTGCCCATAGGAAGTTATAATCATTAGACCCTAATTATGGCAAACATGATTGATTTATCGATGATTGAAGAAATAATGATGATAACGTGATATAGAGAATAAAGATGAATTAGGATAACCTGTTAATAGGGAGATGTTCATCTAAACTAACAAAGTTGAAATTATTTCATGGTTTAATTACTCTACTTGGGATATGATTGGAATTAGATCAAGATGTTATTGATGTTTATGTCAAGGATAGGTTAATGCTACTATTGTTGTGTATATTTCCTAAAGCTGATTTTTTTTGTAGTATGTGATAGTAGGCATCATGATAAAACACCATGAGGACTTAACCAAAATATGCATAAGGACTGACTCCCAGAATCTAATACTTAATAGAAAATAATACACCAATGATAAAAATCATGATGACAATATAGATTTATGAATATGGATGGATTCAAGTATAAATGCATAAATAATTACCCAATGAATGCACATAGATTAAATCAAAGCAATAATGTTGAAAGCAAACAAACAGGTACACAAACAACAAACAAACAAGCAAAGAAATAAATAGCAGTTAGTCCTAATGTTAGTACAAATAATATGATGAACATTTCCCCTAGAAAGTAGGTGACAACTTAACAAACAAAAATCAAGTGGGAATAGAATAAAAAGGAAGGGGTTGGCTGAGTTATCTCCATATGCACTAGGTAATTGGATGTTGCCTACATAATTCCATGGATGTGATGATCTAAAAAACTTTAGACCGAATGTAGTTATCCTAAAAATTGTAAAGAAAATGATAACTGATGAAAAACAAACATGACAGATGTGATAAAATAATAGGAATGGTCTTGAAAAATGGAAAGTGCATGGGATAAAAGGCTAAAAAGAAGGGGAAAATAAGGAACAACTGATTGGCCTATGAATTAATGAGGATTCCCATAATCCTTAAGGTAAATAAGTGGTCAATGTTTTTGGTTTTTCTAAATGATTTTCAAATGTTTTTAGAATTTTGGAAGTATCTCAACTCAATCAAGAATGACGAGACACTAAATGGTCCAAGCTCATAAAATAGTGAGAGCGTGGCTTAGGTTGCTTATAAAATGGTGAGAGCATGGCTTAGGTTACTCATAAAATGATAAGTGTGTGATGGCAAAGAGGAAATGAGCTGACCTCAATGTGAATTAAGCATGACCCACATAGTCCTGAAATAGCCCTAGTTCATAGTAGTTATACCTTTCAAAGGAGGAATATAACTAGTGTAGTAGCCAATTCAAACAAATTAGGCAAAGATGGTAAATGGCACAATAAATCATAGAAATGGCAAGGTGGTACTTCAAGTCATGATAAACAATCGTTGCCCCTAATTTTCCCATAGGTAGTTATAATTAGGAAATAATGACATAGGTCAATGATACTAATTTGCCCATAAGTGGTTATAATTAGTAACATGACAATGAGAGAGAATGAAACAATAAATGAAGGATACAACTACCAAATGTCTATCATACGTCTCCAAAATACTACCTTCATTTGGACTATTGAATCCACTATTGACACTAAATCTAATTCTTCTTACTAAAATCAGCTATGGAACTAATGGAATGGACCTAAGGTCTTAGGGTCGGGTAGGGACATAAAAAACAACTTGGTTGATGAGAAAGGTATGGTTAGGATGAACATATGATAGGATAATGATAGGATGTTAGGATGGTAGGAAGGATGGTAAAATGGTATGGTACAAAGAAGAATATTGATAATATGGTATAACTTGAAATGGTCCTCATAGATAATATATCAAGTCACTCAAGTGTAGTACCATTTGAGGTGAAAAATGTTCATCGTCTCATCAAGTTCATCTCTATCTAGTGTAGTGAGCATGTATGCTTGTATGCTAAAATTTTCAAAAATGATGAAAGGGCCTATCTAGTTTGGTTTGAACTTACATTTATCCTTATTTTCAATTGTGGTATTCTTTTGGTTCTCTTTAAGGACAAGATCACCAAGTTCAAATTCTCTATGCCTGACATGCCAATTATACTATCCACATAGGTGGTTTTGGTATTATTATAGATTATTGAGTGTGTTTGTGCATTTCTCATCAAGTAGTTATAGCTCTTGTAGTTGAACTCCTCAGTATTCTTCATCATCTAGGACATGCTTCAAGGAGATGCATAGAGAAAGAAACTCAACCTCAATGGGAATAATGGCATTAGTACCATAAACAAGGGAGTATGGAATGGCTCTTATGGGGGTACAATGATTAGTGCATTATGCCCAAAGGGTGCAGAATATTTGGAGGTACTGATCATAGCCAGTATCATTAACAATATTTTTAAGGACATTGATAATGGTTTTATTGGATGATTCTATTTGGCCATTACCTTGTGGGTAATATGTCATGGAAAAATGTTGAGTAATCTTGTACTCAACACATAGCGATTTAAAATATTTATTTTTGAATGATCCACCATTATCAGATATAATATCAAAGGGATACCATAGAGGCATATGAGATGGTTAAAAAAACATTTGGAAATTTGTTTTCCAGTCTTGTAAGTGAGGCGTATAGCTTCAACCCACTTAGTGAAATATTCAATGGTGGTAAGGATATGTTTATGGCCATCTAATGAGGTGGATTTTATCTTCCCAATGATATCAAGGCCCCATGTAGAAAATGTCCATGGTGTAAGCATTAGTTTTATATTTTTGGTTGGGTTATGAATTAGAATAGCATGTCATTGACATTTTTCACACTTCATATATTCAGCTACATCTACATCCATTATGGGCCAATAGTAATTAGTATGCAAGAGATTTTTGGATAAGATGGCCCACTCATGTGGGCTCCACATATTCCATGAAATTCCCATAATACTAGTGTAGATTTTGCCAAAGTTAAATAATGAAGTAGATTTATATCAAAACTATGGAAGTAAAGAGTTGATCCAAGTAAGGTATAATGAGTGGTTTGGTGAATGAAGGCTTTAGATTGTTTATATATTAGGTTAGGTGTAAAAACATGGTTGTTTAATTAGGCATATAGGTCAAAATACCAAATAGAGTTGGGACCAATAATATCATAGATCATCACGATGGTTGAAGGTGCATGAGCTGGCACTAGCAAATTCTTGATGAAAAATTGATATTTGTTAGCCATGTTTGTTTGTCAAATTAAAGATCCAATAGAAACCATATCATCTATTGTTTTGTTACTTTCCCTTGGTATATGTTCAAATTAGACATTAGTAATCTACTATTTGAGAGTGTCAACCATGGCATTGTATGGTACCAACTTGTCATCTTTGGTCTGAAAGTGGTCTATAACATGATTGATGGTTAACTAAAAAGCACCATAAACCTTGAGATGAGATATGTTCCATTGTACCACTTGGAAAATCTCTGTAACAAGTGATTCATATTCGGCCATGTTATTGGTATAAGGAAAGTTGATCTTGAATGATTTATGGATTAGATCCCCCTATGGTGTAATAAATAAAAGGCCTTCCCCTGATCCATGTGTTGTGAATGATCCATCAAAATATAACTTCTAGTGTTGCTCCTCAAGAGGTTGTGTCAATGATGGTCATAATGAATTCATCAATAAATTGGAATGTGAGTGGTTATGTATTGACAAGGGGTGTTTCAACAAGCTGATATGTAAGAACTTGCCCCTTAATAGCTTTTTATTTGACATACTTGATGTCAAACTCACTAAAAATCATGATCCATTTGCTTATACAGCCTTTCAAAGCTATTTTAGATAGTAGGTACTTGAGTGAATCTAATTTTGAGATAATCATGGTCTTATTGTTTAACATGTAATGGTATAGTTTCTAAGCTACAAAGACCATAGCTAAACAAGCTTTTTTAATGGGTGTATAATTGTGTTCATACATGAACAGTGTATGGATTAATTATTACATAGCATATTCCTTTCCATTATCATTATGCTAAGCCAAAAGTGACCCAAGGCATTATCTATATCTGATAGATACAATAAGAATGGCTTTCTTGGCATGGGAGACAGTAAAACAAGTATGATACAAAATAACAAGACAAAAAAATAGTCCATTAATTGCTAAAAAATTGTTTGGTAGTGACCATTCCAATGAAATGTGACTCCCCTTTTCAAAAGATGCATAAAAGGATGAAATTTGTTAGCCAATTATGATATGAAGCATTAGATAGATTGGATCATGCCCTATAAACTATAGAACTACTTCAAATTAGTTGATGGTGGCATCTAAGTTATGTCTTGTACTTTATCTGGATCAACTTCAATACCTCAATGAGACATAATGAAGCTAAGAAATTTACCTGAAGTAACTCCAAAGACACACTTCTTAGGATTAAGCCTAACTTTGTACTCACATAGTATTTCAAATATTCTATGGAGTACTACTAGTTGATTGGCCCTGGTTTTTTATTTGCTAAGAATGTTATCAACATAGTCTTCAATAATGTCATACATCATATCATGAAATATGATGGTCATGGCTCTTTGGTATGTGGCCCTAGAATTTTTAAGACCAAACAGCATAACTTGATAACATAATGTTCCCCATGGTGTGGTGAATGTTGTTTTATGTTGGTCTTCTAGTGTTATTTTGATCTGATTGTAGTTAGAGAAGCCATCCATCAATAAAATAATTTCATGACCTATTGTGAAGTTGAATATCATGTCAATGTTTGGTAAAGGAAAGTCATCCTTGGGGCATGCTTTATTTATGTTATAGAAATTAATATATATTTTGATTCCTTATAGATTTTTGCTAACTAACACAACATTTGAGATCCACTTTGAATAGTCGATCAATTGAATACATCCTACTTCTAAGATTTTTTCCAATTCTTTATTCACAAATATAGCAATGAAAAGATGTATCTTACGTAACTTTTGTTTTACCAATTTGGCATCAAGATGTACCAAAATGTGGTGCATAACCAAGGTGGGGTCCAAACCTAGTATATCAGAATAGGCCTATGTAACTATGTCAATAAAATTCCTCAAAAGGGTTGTAAAGACTTCATGCTCCTTCTCAATAAGGGATGCACCTAGATTGATCCATTTTGGGTCATCTAGGGACCTGATGTTAACCATTATTGTGTCCTCCACTAGAAGGGTCAAACCATCATCAAGAATAGTGGGCAAAGATCTAAACTAATTGGAAATGTTAGAGTCCTCTCTTGGGATTGGCTCTTCAAGTTCTAGGTAAGATGAATCAAAAACCCCTAATGAGAAGGATGTCCATGTAAAAAAGATTGTTGAAAACTCCTAAATGATTCAATCAAAGGCTTATTATTCTTCAAAACTAAACTCAAACCCTTAGACAAGTTTATCATTGGTGGCCTCTTGAGCTATGCTCGAAGAAGGATGAATATCCCCATCTAATGGCACCTGAAACAGGGTTTCACCACTAAACTAGCCTTTTTCTTTACTTTTTCCCTAGTTCAAAATCACCTCAAAGAGGTTTTCAATTTGGGACCTCAATGTCTTATTTCTTTGATTTTGGCTAAGGGTGTTCACATGTTCTCCAAAATAGGCCTCAGAATCCAATTTGATTGAGAACCCTAATTTATGGTCCCCTAATGGAACATTGTCTTTGAGGCCTAGAAAATCATAGAAAGCCTCATCATTTTGAAACTCATCAATTAACACATTGGATTCTTATTGGTCCTAGTCTATTATTTGGGGATAATACAATGGAAGTTGGTTGTGATGAATGACTATTTGAAGGGTACAAATGGCATTATGGTCAAATAGATTGGTCTCGACTAAGTCATCAAAAAGGCTATAATCAAACTCTACTTCACTAATGACATCATCATCACTAGTCATAGGCATTGGAACATGATATTGTACATGGGATCACCCCTAGGAGGTTTAAATCCAAGTATGTAGGGTCTTTTATACTTAGTCATAGAAATTGGCTCAAGTGTTCCTTGTTGATTTGGTCAGAGGCATCCTCTATCATAGTCTTGATTTGTCATAATCTTGTTAGAAATATGATACTTTGAATTTTTATAATAATCAATCTACTTATCATTATACAACCATGATTTATCACATTCAAGAGGGTCCTATTCTAGGCTAGATGTTGGTATGAAATTGACAGGTGCTAGACTATAAAGTTTGTCTTTGCCCTTTCTTTACCATTCCATGTGAATTGGTTTAGATTTAGGTCTTCAAAATGACTTGTTGTTATGTGTAAGGTTTACAATGTGAAAGGTGTTATGGGTCAAATAATATCATGGGCCATTAGCTGAGATGGTATAATGATTAAATATTTAAGGAAGCAACATGTGGGAAAGTGAATCAAAGGTATTAGGATTAATTCAATTGTCCTCTGGTAAATCAAGGAGTATTTCCTTTCCCTTGTCCTATTTGGGAACTAGATTCATGTCAAAATGATAGTTATAAATCTTGAACTCAGCCTCTAGATGTTTTCAATGCTCGTATGGATGCAAATATCCTAGTATACAAACCTCTATTCTGGAATGGGAGAACTTGATACATTGGTGTAACATTAACGGGGCTGCATGAATTTCATGTAACCAAGGTCTACCAAAAAGCATATTGTATGACAAATTGAGATCTAGCACATGGAAAATTGTATCATGGGTCAAGGGCCCAAGGATAATTGGTAAATAGATGGTGCCTTATGATTCTTTTTTTCATTGTCATAGGCTTTAATGGTTATTATTTTTTCTTGAAGATCTATTGTCATGTACCCAAGAAGCTTGATAAGCTTTAGAGACACTATGTTTAGACATGATCCATTGTTTATAAGTACATGTTTCACTTTGTGCCACTTTATGCAAACTTCAATGTATAATGGATTATTATGCAATGGGCCAAGTGATGACATATCACTTTGGTTGAAGGTCACTTATTAGGATGGAGCTAGGTATCCAACCAAATCTTGAAATTTGTCAAGGGATGTGTCACTTGAAACTATGGCTTAGATAAGGAACTCATTTAAGATGTTTTTGTGGATCATTGACATATGCAAAAAATATAAAATGGATATTTTTTATGGTGTCTTTTGTAATTATTTCACAATGTCAAACATATTTTATTGAATAGTTTTAAATGGCTTTTTCTGAGGTAGAATGGCTAGTCAAATGATGGGTGAAGTGGTAAATGGTTGTGGGTCTGGGATGGTAATCTTTGATTATCAAGTTGTGATTGCATAATCAAGTTAGGATACAAAACCATAGTTGCTAACAAACTATGGTAGTGGTGGGGGACCAGATAGGACAAGTCTTGATTATCAGTACAATTATGTGTGATCATGAGGCAAGGATAAGTTATCAATGTAGGGTCCAAAATTAGTAATCCATGATTGTTGGTATGCTTGTATGTAGTCTCAAGTTAAGGAAGAATTATTAGTATGCATTGGTTGATTGGCATTATTTATCAAAGGTCATGATTGATTGGTATTTGGTCTTAGATTGATGAAGATGGTAGAATATGACCTCCTACAATATGGCCTACAACCCTATTTTAGTCATGTGCAACTACATGGTAGGTCTACTAGTTATTGTTGTTCTGACCTTGGTCTCATCAATTATGTTGATGTTGTTGGTGATTTAGTTGATTATATTAATTTTATCTTGGTAGCTGATATTGTTGTATTAGTGGTTATTTCTATTATTGTTATTGTGGTTGGTTGTTATGTTGGGGAAAGGGGTTTTGATAGATTCCAAGGTTCATATTGGAAGTAGAATCACCAACATCCAATTTTATCTCCCTATTCTCTAACATATTTTGAATCACATGTTTGATTTGCACATAACATCACAAATTATGTTCATTACCCTGATAATATTCATGGAATTCATCTTGTTGATACTAATTAGGATAAGGAATGCCCTTAGGATAATGCTTTGGTATAGGCTAGCTATTTAGATTAGAGGTGGTGAGCTTGAAAAACACATATTCAATAGGTTCTACAAGTTCACTAAAAATGTGACGAGTAGGCATTATTCTCCTTAGAATAAGGGTTTATAATAATAAAGGTTGCTAAATTTGTTGCATGGGCCTAGGTTGTTGTGCTTACTGTGTTTGTTGAAAACGTTGTGGATTAGGTGTAATTTGTATATGTTGTGTGGGTTGAGTAGATGACATTTGCATTATTTGGACATGTCATGACTTGATTAATCCATTTCCCACAACATTCTTATTTTAATTTAAAGGCTTGGGTTTTTCATAGTTATTGGACTATGTCAATTATGATGTTTGCATTTAGACATGGTTCTAGTTTTGGTTCTGGATAGTTCCTTAATTGGTAGATTGATTTTGATTTGATGAGGTAAGTTTGATGATCCCTTTGTTAATAATGACTCACTTGATCAACAAACCTTTATCAATTATCTCTTTAAAAGTATGTGCACACTATAGTTCTAGATGATTAGATATCTCACTGTACAAATTATTGGTAAGCACAGTTTCTAATTGTTTGTCTGGTAAACTATGGGTGAATCAGCTTTCAAGGGCTCTCCATCACTGTAGATAAATTTCAAAACTTTCACTGACCTTTTTCTTGGCTTGCATCAAGTCGAACAATGAAATATCATGCTCAAGATTGTATGAGAAGTTTTGTATAAACTTGTTTGAAAGATCATCAAAATCTGATATTGACTTCTTGGGTAATTTCAAAAACCAATCCAAGGATTGTCCTGCAAGACTCCTTGGGAACAATAGTAATAGGTTTATGTTTATATATATCAATGGCTAGCATGAAATAAAAAATTATATTAAATGAGCATTAGGGTCACCTTTCCCCTTGTATTTTTTAAATTTTGATGGTTCATACCCTGGATGAAATGGTATCTATAAGTACTTCATGTTTACTAGGTAAGAACACACATCATCCAACTTAAACTTTTTTATTTTCTTCCTAGATTGGATGGTGGCAAATGCATCCTTCATTTGTTATAGTTTTTAGGCTAAGAAACTAGAAGGAACATTGGTTTAAGGTGGAGGATGGGTGGTCACAAGAAGATTATTTTGACAAGGATATAGTGGATGTATAGTTTATTATGGAATGTTGGTCTAGTTGGGGAATGGACCAAGAATACGCATGTGTGGATTAAGGGATGATTGTTGATATTGTAGTTTTGGTGGTGATATAATCTAGTTGGGGTTTTGTATATGGTCTTGATTTTGGGTAAATTTTGACTGAGAGGGAAGGATATGGCTAGGAGTGATGTATTATACCTATTGAGTTTGAATAGGGACTTATTTTTGACTAGTCAAACTTTTCTGATTTAGGGGTACTTGTGAACCAATACCCTGTCATTGAGCTTGTGGCACACTATGGACAATAGGAAATTATTGCCTAGTTGGTACTTGAGGAACATTGGAACCTCTATGTTTCATGAATCCTGTTAGAAAGTGGATGCATGTTGAATATTTAGTATTTTTCACTGACTAATATTTACACATTGTTGGCTAGACATCATTTAGTTTTGAAATGGCATATTAGTCTATGATGAAAGAGGTGTGTGCATTACTACTTGGTGAGGTGGAACATTGGTTACCCCTTGTTGAGGCAGCAATATGTTTTGCCTTTGTTGCATTGATACATTATATGACACCTACTATTGTGGAATATTATTCATCTCTTATTGGGTAGGAGTAAGATTCATCACATTTTGTTGTGGTGTAGCATTAATCATTGGTTGACTACCTAATCATGTTAGTTGAGTGATTCAAGAAGCAATTGGTTGAGGATTAGTGGTAGTTGTTTGAGATTGGGACATAGAAACTCTTACTCCCTAATTTTGAGAACCACGAATAGTGTTTATTAAAGGCACATTTGTTTATGGACTAGTTGTTTGTGCACTGACACCAATTTGGTTTAGATTGGATGTTACTTGTGCATTATCCATTGTGTATTACTCAATTTTCTATGTAGAATCAGAAGACACTTCTTGGATGGTTGGGGTATGGAATATGTTATCAACTGAAGTGTTTTGCATCAATGGGTCTAAAACCTAATTTTATTGACTAGTCAATTCTACTAAAACTCTTATTGAAGGAGCTAAGTTAATAAAAGGCCTATTTGACATGGTCATATTATTAAAATTATGTGTTAGGTTCAAATATGTTTGGTATGATGTCTAAATCTATATAAAGTGATCCTCCATGATGCCTTTTCCTTTTACAAGCATACTAGGGTTTTGATATGTCAATGGGACTAGAGCTAGAGGGTTGCTAGAAGAAGCCTATTGACTATATAGTATATTATGAGGCATTATTACTAGACTTGACAAATTATCATGGGAAAAGTCTACTGGAAACTTATCCCCTAATTCTATAGCTCTGACCAAAATCTTGTCCTCGTTTTCCAATAAGTGACGCTCAAATAGATAAGGATCATATGTTGATGGTGTAGTAACATAGTATGGTTTTTGAGGACATGGTTCTTCAATTGTAGGTACTATATCTAGGTATTATTCTATTTATTCTTGATCTTTCTCTGAGTATGGAGGCATGTTAACTAAATAATGAGCCAATGGTTCTTAGTTTTGTGCCCCTGTTTGAGTTTTATAAGATGGATAAAGATATGTCTCATAAACAACATTGTCTGAATTAGGGGTCTTGACCATTTATTCTTGAGATATTACATTACTAAGCCTTATATTGTAGATGATTCCACTATGAGTGTAGGAATACATTTTGGGATCCAAAGTAAATGTTTCACTACTAAATGGAATAGAGTTATACAAACTATGAAAAAGTAATGTCAAAAGGGTAAAAGGTTCACACTTAGTCTAACTTAGTCAAATGGATGGATATGTATATCCAAAAAAATTTAAGCTATGACTTGTAATAAAATAATCTAACGTCAAATGTATAATGTTACATGTCTCACATAAAAAAGGTTAAGTAAATGAACTGAAAATCAAAATGCCAATTTCTAAGATCAAAGTGTTTCAACTAAGTCTAATCTAGGAAAAACAAATGTTGTTAGATCTTTTGGCCAAATGCGGCATCAGAATCTAGGTTCAAATGGGTTATGATAGGACTTTTATCCAAATGTAATCAAAATCTAGACTTGAAATAAAGATGAGATATTTATACTAACAAATTTGAAACACTTTTAACAAAAACTAGGCATTTGACTCTTGGACATAAACTTGATCAATGGGTATGAGGTATGAAACAAAAGGCACTTGGAGATAGATTATTTTTTCCCAAATAATGGCATAAACTAGACTTTTTTGACCAATAAACTATACAAAACTGAATGACACAACTACATTAGACAAAGACTCATAAAGTACACTCAAATTGGTTTGAATTTAGAAAATAATTGGGCTCTGTACAAATAGGTATATGAAATAATTTGAGTAGTGTAATGATGATAAAATTCTCAAAAGGTGTGACAAATGTTTGTTTCAAGACTCTAAGTCAAAATGGTTTGATAATATTTGGGTAGCATAATGCTACTCTCCTCAACTCAAATGACACACACACACAAAGTTTGACAAAGTTTTGAGGCAAAAGTGTTATATCAAATGGACTCAAGACTCACTTCACTATGGCAAAACAAGAATGGAAATAGAATGGGTAGTATAAAATTTGTTTCTTGGACTCAAATCATGAGTGATATTCAAGATGACTTGTGTCTACCAATGATGATAATGATAGTGAGTTTATAAACAACCCTCAATAAAAATTAGAAATTGAGCCTAAGTTCCCTCAAGTCTAGTGTAAATGGTGAACCCAATTAACACACAAACCTTATGAACTTAGAAATTAAAATTTTAAAATTTAAATTATTAATAAAGGATTTAATAAAAATTGGCAAATGATCTAGACTCAAATGGGTAACATAACTACACCAAAATGGATGATATGACACAATGTTTTAGATGACAAACTTGAAAAAGGAAAAAGATGATTTTCACTTGGACATCATAATGCCTCTTTGATCAAAAAATTTTGTGGATAAAGTGTTTAGTTATGGATTTTTTTAACAAAAAAAATTTGACTCAAAACAAGATAAAATAACCTAAGACAAAGACAAGAACAACTAAGTAATCATCCTAAGCCCTAAACTGACAAGGTTGCATGATATTATTGAAGTCCATCTTTATGCATACACTTAAAAGGAATTAAGTGTTTATCCAAAATAAAATTTCATTATATAATAGGGTTTTTACGCCCTCCTTCCCTCAAGTTACAATATGATGACATGAACCTTAGGGCACACCTTGCATCAACAATATTTCTATAGTAAGTGGGGTTTATCTAAAACTCTACAATTTTTTACCATCTAAATGGATCCCATATGTACCAAATTTCAAATTAGCACACAAGATAAGTAGCACATCATTTGTTTCTATGTCAAATAGTTTGAAAAGGTCTAGTCATTTTCACAACCACTACATCCGTCACTTACTCAGTGTAATGTGATGTCCAATATGATCATAAGTCTTGGGCTTAGCCTATACAAATGAAGATGGTTTAACTAATCGAACCACCATTAAATTAAGGGGATTCCAATTTATATAACCCACCCATGGAGAGGGGATGAATATGATGCTAGGAGATGAAACCTCAGGTCAAATCTTCCCTATAGAACTTATGAGAGGTAATGAAGTCCCCCTCACAAGCCAAAATGTATGAAATGATAAAACTAAGTAAAAAGAGTTTATGGTTGTTCTTAGATCACCCAAGCCATGTGGGTATTTGGGAGAGCCTTCATAACATCATGTTTATGCCTTTGTACCAAGGCACAATTTACAATGAATATGGAATTTTTGATCCCACAAGTTCTCTATAGGGGACGGGGGAAAGAATACATCACAACTTCCTTTTTGCACAAACAATTCTATCTAAGAAAATAATAAATAACTTGTATAAAACAAAAAATTGAAAGTGAGTTCAATTCTAAATCACTTAAATGAAATATTTGCCGGTGTTCTTTGGCCCCTTCACTATAATTTATAAAACTTTTGAAAAAACAACAAAAACTAATCAAATAAGCATCTAAATTTTTCTTTAAGCACCAAATGAAAGATTCCTAATTATTTTTAAGCATCCAAAAGAGGTTTAAAAAATAATTAATTAAGCTTGATTTGATCCTTTTTCAAGTAGGTCTTGTAATAAAATTATCAGGGTTTTGTTTAGCTTTGAAGCTTTTTTATGAATGAAACAGGAAAACCTAGAAAGTATGCTCTCGTGTTTGCACAATATAAAACCGCAACTCCATAGTCCAAAACCACAACTATAGAAAACCAATAATGGTTAAAAAATATTGAAACTCATGGGTTATATAGTATAAATAAACAAAATTGTTACTCTAATAGACAAAACCATAAGTTATAGGGCAAAACCATAACTTCAAGAGTTACGATTTTATCACTTAACCCCCCATGGCTAGGTTAATCGCTAGTAGTTTAGCCACAAAATTGTGACTACAATCGATGATATCATGACTTATAAAATTTTCATATTGAAATATAATAACTATCAAGCCATAATATTGCAATATCATAACTTGACCTGTAGACAAAGAACACGTTAGTCTAAAAAGCTAGTTAAAATGTAAAATCGTGACTATAAGACAAAACCATGACTATGTCAGTTGTGGTTTTATGGTCCAAAGGAAAAAATCACAAGTTCATAATTAAAAAATCATTACTTCCAAAAAATGGCTTTTTCCTCAAAATTTTCACCCACTTTTGCCTCAAATTCTAAGATTATGCATGAAAATGGTTAGTAGTACGATTGTAGGTGCCATTTAAGCAAATTCATCAAGTGCGATCCCATTGGGCATGTTGTTTGTGAACATAGGAATATAATAAGGGGAGATTAATATAGTGTTAGTGTAGGAAAACCAAATCTAAAACCACACTAATAGCTAACACCTTAAGCCTAGATCAAAAGGAGGAGCATAATAACAAAGATATGATAAAAACATAATTAAAACATAAAATACTAAACCTTTTACCTTCCTTATGTCTCCAAAATGACTTGTTGAAGTGGATTACCTAGTTTGTGCTCAAGATGTCTTTGTCAATGGAGTTGTGGCTATTATCCACCTCTTCTTAGCATCATTGGCTTTGTGGTTTTGGCTTGAGAGAGCTTAAAATTATGAGTGTGAGACCTTTATTTATAGATTTTTCCATTTGATCATAATGAACTTGAACCATCCATCTCAAGATGAAGATGTGTGGCTAAGAATCCATTCAATTTTGAAGGCTAAAATCAATAAATCCCTCATAAATATTTGGGATAGAGAGGCACTAAAGAGGCATGGGAGGGATTAATTATATATTTGTGGTATTTATGGCTTATGGATGCCACCCCATAGATGATGCTATAAACACTGAAATCGTGTCTACTCCTTGGTCGACTCTCCCCCTTGGTCCCCTTGGTCCACTTCTAACACATTCCTAACCCACACACTTATTAATTTAAAATAATAACTTATTTTGAATTAATAACCCCCCTTTGACACATCACCCATGACACCTCACTTCCCCCTTGGATTCCTTTCCCTTGGATACCCTCATTTATCACCCTATGACCTATTCCAACTTCCCCTCCACAAATCCTCACGTTTATTTAATCCACCTTCGACCATTTTTGCATGACCAATTGCCCCTGGCAGTTGGAAGAATGGGAAAAAGGCTAATTTTAGCCCTTTTTCTATTATTCCAACTATCGACTCGGTTACCAGTCGACCGATGCCGACGGACATCGGTTACCAGTCAGCCGATGCTAGTGGGATCACCGACGTCGGTCACTTAAAGCAATCCAAAGGTGAATTTTCTTCCTCCTGGAACATTGAATCATAGACCAAATCAATCCTCTCTCCCAACTGCTAATTCTTTGGCTGCATGTATTCGACCTCTCTCTCTCTCTCCCAGACACACATCAAGCATCACAGGCTACAGGGACATTGCAGGAAGTCTTCTACAACAGCAGCATCAGCAACCAGTCTTCTACACTCCTCCTTTAGCAAGTAATAGCTAAGTATTCCTCTAGTTTTTCATTTCAGTAGTTTAGAATGTATTTGTAATCAATTTTTTTGTTTATTGCTTCTAAGCCACATCACCAACCAGACCCGGCTATCAACTAGACCAATCAGACACTCTTCTTGGAGAGGCTAAAAATCCCTCCTCTTACCCTGACCCCTTTTGACCACTATCCTCTACTCCTTGTCCCTCCTAAGACCTTGTCTACTGCCCTACAACCTTGCACAGACACTTTCAAACTCCTAGACCCCTTCTATCAACCACAGACACAACCTCAGACCCGTCCACAGACTACTGCCCCCACCGATGTCGGCAGTCTAACCGACATCGACAGACTTTATAAACTAACATCGGTAGACTAACCGACGTCGGTGACTGTGGAAGACTGACAACAACACACAGGTATGCATCTTCTCTATTTCTTTTGCTTAGTCTTCCATTATTTATCATTATCAAACATTTTCTTTATCAATCAGTGGACTGACACCCTTCCAGGAAGTCTTTGCACTTCTGGGATCAAGCATTGCTTGGCAGTCTACCTTACATCCATCTAACAATCTCTTTGTTTGAGTCTCTTTCTTCTGCAGGTGTCATCCTCCACAGCCAAAGAGGAGTTCTCTCAACGTCTGGATAACGGTGTGCAGACCTCATCCGGGTATCATCTAACCCTAGACCACTTATCTTAGTTTCTTACTTCCTTTGAATGTAGAAAAGCGAAAATAGTTTGAAATAGATGCCTTAAGTGATGCAGTTATTCATAATCAATTTCCATTAATGAAATAATCAATAACCTATATGGAAAATCCATTTAATATCTTGATTCAAATTAATTAGCTTTAAACATGATTAGTCAATTTTGGGTGCAAATTCTTTGGAAATTGGTGCTTAATTAATCAAACTGGTCAAAATGTCATATTATTAGATCAAAATTTGACTGGAATGGAATTACAATGTGATGTTAGATGTGTTGGAACCGTTATCCTATTTGGGATGTTACTGACACAAAACAACAAAGGCACATGTCTTGTGTAATAAAATTGGTAGAAAAGAGAAATCCAAAGCACCCA
This sequence comes from Torreya grandis, assembly GCA_037957365.1. NCBI lineage: Eukaryota > Viridiplantae > Streptophyta > Pinopsida > Cupressales > Taxaceae > Torreya > Torreya grandis. The sequence goes on along the minus strand of JARHVA010002254.1, from coordinate 2,011,410 downwards.
AGTGTGAAATCATCATTTTGACTCGAAATGATCTGATCAAAGTTAGGTATCAAATAAAATGCATTGCCCCATTTAGGGATATATTGGCCTAAATTGGCACTTGTATATGATAAGTTCAAACCATTTAGCATGTTTTAGTATTTTTAGGCCAAATTGTGATATTTGATAAAAAGTGGCTTGAATCTTGGTTGGAAGTCATTATTGACCAATTTTAGGTGTATACACTCTTGATATGAGCATATAGAGACCACCATCCTATTCATAGTGTTATGGTTAACAACAAGTCAAGCATAAACATGTGCACCATGACACTCTCATAACACTTAGGCTACACATAGTCGGATATATTCCCCATATACAGACTCATTAGTGGTTTTATTAGCCACATTTAGAGCTCCATTGAGGATATTGTGCTTTTATTATAGGTTGGATCCACACACATAGCCACTCAATTCTTAGTAGTACCTAGTGAAGGTGTATTCGATATATTATTAGGAAGGTTATGGTTACAGTAGCTCCACATAATTCCATATATAATACATCGATACCTAAAGAATATACATGATAATCAAGTGGTTCCATATGATTATCCTCTACCCATATCATAGGTAGTTCCAACATAATTTCTAACTACAGTTTATAGCTATAGTACCAGCATAGACACTAGTTATAGTTATAGCACCATTACCATATATTATATGGTTATCAGTCATAATAAAGAGTATAGCTCTTATGAATACATCATAATGTTTAGAAAAGTCATCAATGTAGCCCAGGTCTACTCCTATGGTATCTAAATGTACACATACTCTCCCACAGAGACCATTACTAGAGATACCCCTACATCAGAGATACATCACTGATTCTAAAGGACCTTCCTCTCCTCCATTTAAGCCAAGATCAATTTTATTAGTTTGTATGGGTTCTCAACACAAGACACCTACATCACCTATAGATTCTTATTCTACCAAATGGGTCCCTAAGACCACTATAATTCACAAGGCATCACAATCAGTGCCACAACATCATATCATCACTACACATATAGCTTCAATCTCAGATTATATAACATATCAAATCATGGGTTCATAGTTTCTATTTCAAACCACAAGCATGATCACAATTCCCCTATTAGACATAGGTCATGGTGATAGTGAGTCTCCCATGAGACTCATTGGTTAGTATGGTTCCTACTCTTGTACATACTTCCTTCTCTCTCTCACTCCTTGTACATAATTTACTTTTATTTACTTTTACATAACATATACTTAGAAAACACAAAAATAATATAACATGTCAAAATATAAAAACATCTAAATGTTTTGAAAACACAAAATTTACATATTATATGTATTGTTATGTTTACCTTTTACTTGTCAAATATTACATATTGCTAGTTATCCTAGTATAGTCAATTTTATCATACATAGATGCTTCACTTGTCTTATCGAGTGCTTGTAGATTACATATAGGAATTTAGTCCACTACATTGATCTAGAATAGCAATCATCTACCCATTGGGGCATATACATTGATCTAGGTTTATATATTTGATATATCTACCCACTTAAGGGCATCTCATACATAGTTGCTACTACCAGGTTTTATTTTTACATACTATACATTTAAGTTTATGCATTGATTTATCTTGATATTGATCATTTCTCCTCATTTCTCAAATTTTTTATTGACTATCACTAGTTAGACTCAATATATATGCATGTTAGCATCTACATAGATTTGTACTACATAGCTATACATGCTTTCATTTCTAGTTTTTTCTAGATTAGAACTGATTGTGTTTCCTAATCTTCTTCCATCTTTGAGGGCATTTGAATATGCCATTATTCTTTGTCTCTACACCACTTTTTTATTTTTATGACTTGGACATGTGCCCATGTCCATTATGTGTGATTTTTTGCTTCTATATGTGGACATTTAAATATGTACTTCTATGTGGATCTAATCCAAATTTCTTGTTTATTACATATGTGGACATTTGAACATGTCCTTATATGTCTTCATTCTCATATTTAGTGACATGTGCCCATGTCCCTTATATTATGACCCCTTGACCTAATTTTGTGTGCCTCATGTGCTTGTATGTATGCTTCCTTGTATGCTTCTACACCATGACATTTGTCTTTTCTTGTTACACACACACACACACACTAGTTTTTGATGCCATGAGGGATCTCATACATCTACCCTTCCTACTTGAGAGTCGTGATGGACATCATGCCGCATCCCCCTAGGTGGCTACTTAAATTTACTACTACACACATTGATTACATCTATCTTGACACCCTTGTGTAATGCTAGATTAAAAAAAAATCTTGCATTACTTACTCATACTCATATTCATTTACATTCTGATGTTATGTTTGTACATTATATTAGAATATCATGTACATGCTCTAGCTAACACATTTTTTAGAGCTACTTCTTTAGAAGTTATTTCTTAAAAAATTCACAACTACCCTCAAAATAGGGGGAATTCATAGGGGTTTTTCATAAATATCAAGATACTACTTTGTTATTCACAGATAAATTTTAGCACACATGCTCAATTTTAGAAACTAGACATATGGCAGACACAAAAAAAATAGAGACTTAAAAGTTTGTTCTGATCAGCCACATTTCAGACCAGGTAGACATTAGCACCCAAATTCGTAAAATAACACCATAAGGTGTTATTGTTCACTACAATGTGTTACTATCTAGTAGCCCCAATTTTAGGATAGTCCAAATTAGCCAAACCAATACACTAGGTACAATACAGATTTGCATGTATACAATCACATATTTGACATTTATATTCATATTTTTCTCAGATTCATTTATTATATCTCATATTCATACTAGTTGTTTAGATTTGGAGGCATCATGCACAACATGATAACTCCCACATTCAATTCAATTACATAGATTTAGTTATTACATACTCAGTTCAAATTCAATATACTCAGATACCATATTGGGGGCATGTGTGCAACACATAGTTTCCATATACTCAGCTACACATAGGTTGATCAGATGGAATGGCAAACTCCATGTCATTCTCTATGTTGTATACACTTTCTATCATATTTTAGGTTATCATTAGAATTTTACCTTACTCCATCTATAGTAGGTGGCATTCCCAAGTGTCCTAGAGCCACCCAATATACTTGATTGGCTATTGAGTTGACATACATAGTTATATTTACTTAGATACTTTCATCACTTTGTACAGTTTAGTTATAGATGCATATACTTCACACATGTGGGTAATGATGGAGTCACGGCCTACTTGAGTTCTTGAGTTGACCACATGAGAGGGTTAGACACACTTACAATCTTATCCAAGTTATTCACAAATCAAGATCCACTAAACAAGGGTGGGAAATGATGGATTCAAAACTATATTGAGTTCTTGAGCCACCCATATGAGGATTGAGCAAGCCATCAGCTCAGTCCAAGTTATTCAATGATATGATCACTATATACACTCACACGCATAGGTTATCACTAAATTATTGCATTGGTTTGCATGCCCAATGAGGTGTATTCAATCCTTTCGTCTCTCTTTACTCAGCTTTTACTCAATTACTTTATTCAATATAGTCTTTTGATTTTGATTATCTCTTAAGTAAGTATTGATGTTTACATGTTTTATTATAGGTCATTGCTTTGGATCATGTTTGACATATGCAGACCTAGATTTACATATTTAGACTTAACTACATGGGCTTGACTTCCAAGGTAAGTCCAGGTACACATCTTTTTATTTTATAATAATCATTTACTTTGTTGAATTTCTAGCATAAAGGGGGGGATGTAATCACCTAAAAGTAGTAATTGGATGCTAAGTGTGTCACTTGAATTAGCCTATTCCTAACTTAGCCCTAGACCTTTCCTAGAGCCTTTTACACACTTTTCCAATCATTGTGCAAACCATAGACACCTACAGTAAAATCAATCTTAGTCACAAGACAAATTTTTCATATGCCAACCCAACTTGCCTAGCAATCTACCAAGTGGACATTAACACCACATTTGGGACACTATAGCCACATGGAACTAGTGTCCCCAATTGGGCACTACTATCCTTAACCCTAACTCTCCTAAATAGATACTTTTCAAATGTGTGCCCTTCTTAAGGCTAGACTAAACATATTTTATTATATGCAAAACTTACATATCTTTATAAATATAAGTCTATTTGACACTTATTTACTAGATGGAAAATATATGTAAAAGCCTATTCAAATAAAGGATAAGTTAAGAAAAATTAAGGTATTTGATTCCTATTCTACCCTAATTTTGCATACTACCATATATAGCATCCCTAAGCCTAGTTTTCAAATATTAAGAACATTCAAGGCATCCAAGTCCACTCTCATTATAGCATTCACATGTACTTGCATCTAAAACTAGGTGGGAGAACTACATCCGGCTTGATCCCTCTTCAGAGTATTGGTATGTAGTCAACTCTCTTTATAGAGGAGTGTTAAGGATGTCTAACCTATCCTACTAACTAACACATAATTATTGATCATGCCATATTTGCAAGGAGTATTAGGGTTTTCACTTTAAATCAAGTTTTTTAGGCACAACATACAGCTCTAGATTTCATGCATGCAGAAATAAGACCTAAAAACATAAGTGTAGGTGATCCTAAAAAATATAAATAATCCTACAAATAAGACACTAGTTCCACTTTGAGGACACTATAACAACATTTTGCTATTGTCCAGGTGGGCCTCTACTATCCAGTGAGCAAACATATCCCAAAACCCTATTGATGATGCTTAGAATTGTCCAAAACTTATTTTTCAAAACCTAGATTATCTGTGACTATCACTTTTTAAATAAGTCTATATTTATGCCTATTTATCACTATTTTTATAGAGTCAAAGAATGTCAAAATCTATAACAAATCAATACTTAATTATTGTATATTATTTAACTGATTTAAACATCTCGGTCCTTTAATCTAAATAAAGGGTTTACATAGTAAAACCCTAAAAGGTTAAATCATAGATTTTATTTTATGCATTCATTTTATCATCATATTATATATTTTTATTTTTGTAGTACTATATCAAACCTATTGGCATAGCTCTAATAATATGTGCATAAGTTTAACATATGATCACCCCAAAACAACTATGTTCTATTTATGCAGGTCTTCTCCAAATATAGGTGATTAGATCAATTAACTTGGCATAGTTTTCTTTTTCAGTTACATGATTGCATACACAATTAAACCATTCGACTCTATTCATAGTTCTTATTTTTTAGCATATAATTTTATAGACATGGTCGAGCTAGTTGACTCTATTCATAAATTTTTTTCAACACACAGGTTCTATAAATTCCTTTGAACCAATCAAATCTATTCATCAAATATTTGAATCAATACTTGAGCATCACAACATAAAATTTTACAATCTAAGCATATTCAAATCCACCAAGGTTCATTCTTACCTTTTTTTTCATTTTAGTCTTTCATTTTTAGTATTGTTTTGCATAAGCTTGCAGTTTATAAAATTGTATCCCTATATCAAACTAGGTTGACCCGATCGATACAGTTCTATAGTTTATATTCTATCTAAGAGACATAGTCAACCTATTTGACTATTTTATTCTAGATCTTACTTCCATAGAATAGTAGCAATGCAGTCAACTCTATTCTATTTTGTTTACATACAATGTTACCTAAACTAACTCTGTACTCTTTGTAGAGAGGATTACAAAGTAAGTTAGTCAAGCATTAGTCCATAAATAATGAAATATGCATAAATAACTAACTAACCAAGCCTATATATTCCTATGGGAATTCCAAAGGATAGCAAGAAACAAATGAAATAAAGAAACACCATATTACCTTCTCAAATGGATTCACCATACCCATGTGGCTCAAAAACATGTTCTCCCTTGATCAAGCATCCTTGTCTTTGTCAACAATGGTGGTAATCTCCTCCAATGCCTCAAGAACACTCCATAAAACCTAGGCTCTTGATTGTAAATCACTAAACTAGCTTATCAATGAAGCTTTATGGAAATAATTTAGCATTATAACTTTGCAATATTCAAGATTTGAAGATATTTAAGCATAATAAATTTTCACCAAAATAGCTTAGAAATGATGTTCATGGCCTCTGTATTTATAGATTTTTGATATTGGTCAGGATTAACCATGATTATCCATCTCAAGATTGAGATGTGTGGCCATGGATAATCCTGATATTAGAATTAAATCCATAATTATATTCATCACGAACTTGGAAGAAGGGGCATTGAAGAGGCATGGGAGGCATTGACTAGGCATGGGTGACCCATAATCCTGATATTTGTGGCATTTATGGCCTAGGGATGTCTTTCCAAAAAATGATGTCACCTGATGATGTAGTTAATAGGAATCAATTTTCAAAAATAAATATTCAACAACTCTCATGGAAAATCCACTTAATCTCTTGGTTTGGATTAATTATCCTTAAATAAGGTTAATCAACATCTGTGCAATTATTTGAAAATTAGCCCTCAATTAATCAAAATGGTTAGAAAGTCATATTATTAGGTCATAATTTGACTGGAGAGGAACTGGAAGGTGATGTTAGATGTATTGGATTTGTATTCCCATTTAGGATGTTACAAAGACTAAATAACAAAGGTACATGATGTGTACCAATTAATTAGAATAAAAGAGTGATCTAGAGCACTAAATGGCAAAATTATCATTTTGACTCAAAATGATCTAATCAAAGTTAACTGGCCCATAAAATGCATTGCCCTATTTAGGGATACTTTGACCTAAACTAGCACTTGCAAGTGACAAGTTCAAACCATCTAGGGCATTTTATGGATTTTGACCTAAAATGTGCATTTGAGTGCAATTTGAGTAAGATTGATAATGTCAACATAAATGGTGTTAAGAATTGGATGTATACATTTTGCCCCTATTTGAGAAGGTGTAGTAAGACATTCAGGTGAAGCAACATCTTTTCAAAGAAAAGAGTTGTCAAGAAGAAATTGGAATAGACCCATGATGCCCCCTCGAGAGGACATACTACAATGGAAGAGAAGGATGGACTCTCAAAAAGAGAGATAAAGTGAGAGTTTAACCTATGGAATAGATCACATCCAGATGAGCTAATGCTTGCACATGTGATTACCATCAATGATAAAAATATAATGAGAGGTATAATAGTCCCCAGAGATGAGGGGAATTAGAAAGATACAATCCATAAATGTAAGGGACACACTATAAATGTACCCAATTTGAGAGTACAAGCTACATGCTTACGGCATTGATCAATCCTGGGACAAGTTACACACTAAAATATTTCCATCATGGGATTTAATGTGGAGAGCTTGGAATTAGAGGAAAAGGGAGAACATTCTACTTCAGGAAGGAAAGCACCACTAAAACAGGGTCTCCAAAAAGAATATAATAAGAAGTACCCCAGTAGAGCAGACATGATCATGATAAAATAGTTTTTCCCTAATAGGGTGAATCTTGATCATTGATAAAGAATAAATAATGATTTTCCCCTATAGAGATGATTTGATTTGGATGTGGTTCAGATCTTTTTCCCCAGCATGGGCAATTGGCAAGTAAAAATATATCAAGGATATAACCAAAAAGATAGGTTTAAAGTGAGTGGATGAAAACATACATGTGATGGTGTAATGGCTTATAAAGCCATATGAAAACCAAGCATATGAGAATGCACAAAGTGATGAGAGAGATGAAAAGAAGAATGAAGATAGCCAAGATGACCTCAATAGAAATTGAGTGCTACCTACATAGTTCCATGGACTCATGTTCCAATATGAACTTCAGGCCAATGTAGTTCACCCAAGTTTGGGAGAGAATGGAATGGAGAATGATGAAAAATGACAAAGAATTGATTAGACTTATAATGCATGAAAATAGATGTACATCTAATCATAGACAAAGAAGCCTAAAATTCATGCTACCTAGAAGCCTAATTCCATATCATGAGCTTAGGTTTTTTGAAGTGTTTTTGAGAATATTTTATCAGAGCTGATGTTGACATTAAGACATTGAGACTTGAACACAAAGTGCCTACTATAGAAAAATAAATTAAGCATCATAAGTATGAATAACTTAGAATGACATAAGATTCCAATTGTGCTGAGCTAGTTTAAATGTGAATACCTATAACTAAGGATAATGATAAAATAATGACCAAAACCAGAGTTACAGTGATTAACATTTAAACAAAAAAGCAAAAGAAAAAGATAAACATAAACATAAATGAACCTAACTTGAAATCAAGATATGATCTTAAGTAGGAACAAAAAATTTAAAAACAAAATTCAAGAATGTCTTAAAGACATGAGACCAAGATATGAATAATCAAGATCCATGTGAAACATCAAGATGTTCTAAAACACTAAAAAGATAAGTAAAAATAAAGGAAACACAAGACCAAGATGAGACAATAAGTAATAAAAATAGAAAATGATAAATAAAAGGAGAGGTGTGAAATCATAACAAAATACCAAGAAAACTCAAATAAACACACACAAACAAAAACCAAGTTAGTGTGGTTTAAAGATAAATGTTCATGCATGTGCAGTAGAGGTGTTACTTTCCACCACATTATAACAAATAACAATGACACGATAATTGTTCCCTAATTAAAGAGGAATAATGATAGAAGAAATGGGAGAAGATAAGAAAAGGGAAGGGTTAGCCAAGATGACTCTAGATGTATAAGACAAGTGGACGTTGCCTACATAGTTCCATGGATATATGTTCCAACATGAACTTCAGGCCAAATGTAGTTCTCCTAAGAAATGGGATAAAATAAAAATGATGATCAGACTATCATGATTAATGTTATATAAGAAATGGAAGATATGACAAACAAATGAGAATGGTCTTGTAAACAAGAAGGTGATGAGATGAGAAAGAATGATGTTTCAAAATGGCAAGTGCATGGGATAAGATGAAATAAATAGGTGTTTTTATGCTTAAAAAATGGAAACAACATTCAAAATTAATAGTTTTTCACAAAATGGTGAGAGAATTCAAACTTAACAATTGTCACAAAATAGCGAGAGCATTCAAAGTTAATAGTTGCTCACAAAATGGTGAGAGTGTTCAAACTTAACAGTTTCTCATAAAATGGTGAGAGAATTTAAACTTAACAGTTGCTCAAAAAATGGTGAGAGAATTCAAATGTAATAGTTTCTCATAAAATGGAAAGAGTGTTCAAACTTAACAATTGCTCACAAAATGGTGAGAGCATGGGATGGTGGAGTGAGAATGTACAAATGTATAGAAGCGTGAGACAATGTTTTTGTTCTTTTATGGATCATGTTCTAATGTTTTTCATATTTTCAAAGTATTTATAATGTTTTTGGTGTTTTTAGGATAAAATATGCATAAGATGGGACCATCTAGTTGAGGATATGCACGTCCTAAGAGTAGAGGTTCCAATAAGATAGCTAAGCTAGTTGTAATGGCTCATGCTCACAAATCAGTGAGAGCGAGATTCTTGATAAAACAAGAAAGAGAAAAAAATAATTGTATTGATAAGATGTGGTTGTTCACCTATCAGAAGCTACACAAGATTGTGCTAGCTGAACTGCTTTATCTAACTATTGCTAAAGATGTTCATAATGCTCATGAGACTTAATCAAGATCATAATTGGTCAAGAGACAAAAAGTGTTCAAGCTTATAACATGTCCTAGACAAAAAAAAGAATATACTCTCAAAGAGAGCAATCTAGAATGGGATGACGAATGTGTTCAGAGTGCTAAGATTTCAAAGCCTTTATTGTCAAGATTCATGAAAAGTGGACCAGGGTAGTATAAAATGTGTTCAAGGTAAGATAAAAGGGTGGGACAAAATTATGACAGCACAAGTTACCCCCAAGTCAAGGGTATTATAGATAATGGATCAAATATATTCATGCATAGAACCTATTAAGGTGTATGATGTTCATGGGATCTATAATTTCTTCACCATTAGGTTTAGCTAGTTGGTATGCTCTCGATCCATGGTTTGTTGTGACAATATACGGTCCTAACCAATTAGGCTGAAATTTGCCTTTATTTTTGGGTTTAACATTCATGTTCTTCTAGTTCTCTATCAAAACTAAGTCACCAATCTCAAATTATTGAGGGAGAATGAATTTTTTATATATTTTCCATAATCTATTCTAATATGCCTTTAAGTTTTCTAGGGCAGCCAAATGCTTACCATCAAGAAGTTCTAGTTCTTGCAGTCATGAGGCTCTATAGTCTTCATCATCTTCAATGTGCTCTATTGATATTCTTAATGATGGGATCTTAATCTCAATCAAGATGATATTTTTAGTGCCAAAAATAAGGGAGTATAGAGTCATTCCAATTAGTGTGCGATGATTGGTTCTATAAGCCTAGAGGGTAGGAAAGAGTTGCAAGTGCCAATTATGGCCAACATCATTGACAATATTTTTTAAGATGGTTAGAATGGTTTTATTTGATGCCTCATTTTGTCCATTTCCTTGTGGGTTATATGGAGTGGATTTATTATGCTTGATTTTGAATTTTTCAAAAATATATTTCACATCTTGGTTTACAAAGGATCCACCATTATCAAATATAATACGGGCTGGGATGCCATATCGATAGATGAAATGGTAATGAATGAATTTGGATATTCTTTTCCTAGTAACATAAATGAGAGGAATGGCCTCAATCCACTTGGTAAATTACTTGATTGTAGTCAAAATTTGTTTATGGCCATCTGAAGATGTTGGCTTAATTTTCCCGGTGAGATCAAGACCCCATGTTGAGAATGGTCATGGTGTTGTAATTAACTGTAATGATAAGGAAGGTGCATGTATCAAGTTTCCATGTTTTTGATAAGGGACAAACTTATTTACATAATTACAAGCATCTATCTCCATTTTGAGCAAATAATAGCTTGTACTGAGAATCTTCTTTTCTAGGACTACACCATTGGTATGGGCCCCACACATTCCTTCATAAACCTCCTTTAGTGCTAGCTTGGATTCTCCCAAAGATAAATAATGAAGAGGCATTCCATCATATCCTTTTTGATAAAGCATGTTTCCAAGGAGGATATAATGTGTTAAGAAATGAAGGAAAAGTTTTTTTTGGTTATTGGAAAGGTTGGTAGGAAATACATGGCTATGGAAATAGTTATAAAAATATTGGTACCATGGTAGCTCAAGTGAGGGATTAGGATCAGAAATGGTGCATATCCTCTCTAAATCTAATAGAATACTAGCTGAAGAAGATTTTCAATTAGGAACTGATACTCCTAAGCACTGTCATGCATTTGAATCTTGAAACCAATTTTTGCCATGGTGTCAAAAGATCTGTTGTTGACTTGTGAAACTTTCTCAAACTATAGATAATTAAAATGTGTTTTAAGGTTATCAACAATTTTCTTGTAAGGAAAAAGCTTATCATCTCTTCTTTGATACTGATTAGTTGTTTTATTTATGATTAGCTACAAATCTCCATAGACCTTTAAACTTTGAATATCCTACTATATGGCAAGATGAATCCCTAAAACCAATGCCTCATATTCAGCCATATTATTTGTACTCTAAAATTGTATATGGAATGCTTTGGGGATCAAATCCCCCTGTGGCATGATCAATAATATGCTAGCTCTAGATCCTTAGGATGTGAAGGATCTATAAAAATAGAGAATCCACTATTCAAGCTCTTGTGATGCTTATTTTATTTCCATGATAGAATCATCTAGAAGATCAAATTTGAGAGGTTGAGTGGTTGTAATAGGAGCTTTTGTAAGTTGGTCTATAAGAATATGTCCTTTGATTGCATTTTGATTCTAGTATTCAATATCAAACTCACTAAGGAGCATAATCCATTTATTCATACATCCTTGGAGAGCTACTTTAGATAAGAGGAACTTGAGAGGATCTACCTTGGTGATAACAATAGTTTTGTTATTTAACATATAATGTCATAATTTCTGAGTGGCAAACAACATAGATAAATATGCCTTCTCAATAGACATACAATTATGTTCATAGGCTACCAATGTGTGGCTTAAATAATAAACCATGTGTTCCTTACCATGATCATCATGCTAAGCCAAAAGTACCCCTAGTGCATGTTCTATGGTTGATATGTAAAGAAGCAGTGGATTTCCTTGTGTTACAGGTTGTAAGACTGGTAGATTGGCCAAGTATGTTTTAATCTTTGCAAATGCTATCTGACAATCTTCATCCCAATAAAATGTTACCCCTTTCTTTAAGAGATGGGTAAATGGGTAGCACTTATCTGCCAATTGAGAAATGAACCTGTGTATAGACTGGATCTTGCCTTGTAGACCTCATAACTGCTTAAGATTGTTTGGTGGAGGCATTTCCATAATAGCAGTGACCATTACAGGGTTGACCTCAATCCCTTCTTGTGATACAATGAATCCTAGAAATTTTTTTGATGTGACTCCAAAGACACATTTCTTAGGATTCAAATGAAATTTATATGCATGAATCCTCTCAAATATTCTTCATAGAATATCAGGGTGTCTAGCTCTTGTTTATGATTTTGCTAGTATATCATCAACATAGTCCTTGACAATATCATGAATCATGTCATAGAAGATGACAGTCATTACATATTGATACGTGGCTCCAGCATTATTCAAACTAAATGGCATGACTTGGTAATAAAATTTCCCCTATAGAGTGGTGAATGTGGTCTTATGCTGATCTTTAGGGGCTATCTTGATCTGATTATAATTAGAAAATCCATACATTAAGGATAGAATCTCATACCCAATAGTTGAGTCAACAATCATGGCAATGTTAGGTAGAGGAAAATCATCTTTGGGACATGCCTTGTTGATATCAAAAAAATTAGTACAAACACATATGTTTGGGGTCTTTTTACTTACTAGCACTATGTTAGAAATCCATTTAGAGTAGTATAGTGGTCTAATAAAATTGGCTCCTAACAAATTTTCCAACTCAGCCTTAACCAAAAGGGTGATGCGTGGATGCATCTTTCTCAACTTTTGCTTGATTGGTTTAGCATCAAGGTAAACAACTAGATGATACATAACTAAATCTGGATCCAGGCCTGGCATGTCAAAATATGCCCATGCAAAGATGTCTATATAATCCTTAAGAATGGATATAATATGTTCATGTTCCACTTCAGTAAGGGAATCTCCAAGATAAACATTTTTGGGATCCTCATGGGTTCCCAAATTCACTTTTGTTGTGCTCTCCATAAGGAGTGTGGATCCATCTTCTAGAATTGTAGGCAATGTATGATTGTGATCATCTTCTTCTGCTATATCTTCTTGTTGTTCCTCCCAAAGATCTAGATAATATGAAGAATTAGAATCTACCTTCTCAAGTAAAGGAAAATTGGTAAAGACCTCTAGAAACTCAAGAGCAAGATGCTCAAATATTTGATTTTGTTTTGAAGAGATGCTTTTACTAGCTATGGAACTTGGGCTCGATGGACTTTCTATGTCCTGAGGGGATGAGAAAACTTTCCCACCTGGGAGCACCTGAAATAGGGTTTCACTCAAAGGCTTGTCTTTTTCTTTACTTTTTCCCTAATCAATAAAGTGCCTCAAAGAAGTTTTCACCTGAAGGTATCAATGTTTGTTCTTTATTATGACCAAGAAAGTTTGCCTGCTCTCCAAAGTAGGCAAAAGAATTCAATGAAAAATCAAAACCCTGCTTATGATCACCAATAGGGAATGCATCTCATAGGCCCATGTATTCTACAATCTATTCTTCATTTTGATACTCATCGAGGCATATGATCAAATTTTTTTGATCCCAATCTATGAGTTCAAGATGGCAAAGGCATAGGTTACATTGAGGGTTTTATTCAAGATGGGAAACACTAATGGTAAATATATAATGTCCTACTTCAGGAAGGGAAGCACCACTAGGACAAGTTTTTGTTTCAAGATGGTAAGCTCCAATAGGATGGATTTTTGCTTTAGGATGGGAAGCTCCAATAGGTGTTATAGTCAATATGGCATTTGAATCAAACAAATCTAAATTAGCAAGCTCATCAAAAAGGCTATAATGGGATGTTGTGTCACTACTAGGATTCTCATTACTAGTCACTTTGGAAGAGTCACTACCAAATTTTATGAAGCCATCCTTTGGTGGTTTAAATTTGAGACCATGATTCCAATTGACAACTCCAGCTGATAAGGGCTCTAAAATTCCTTGCACCTATGGGCCAAGGCCTTTCCCTGTATAGTCAAGATGATCCATTATCTTGTTAGGGATAGGATACTTTGGATTTTGAAAACAATCCACAAGGCCCTCAGAATATAGCCAATCTCCCTCGGTAAAATCCTCTCAATCTTTCTTTGGTACAATTCTAGGTAGAAAAACCATAGGAGGTTTGGTTGCTTCTTCTTTGGTTGCCAAATCTGATCAGGTCTATTAGGAGTCTAGGAATTTTTAGGCTTACCAAATTTTTTAGGGGATTTTAGTAATTTTTCAATATGGAGAATGTCCTTTAGATGGTACATGGAAATGCTTTCATCTTTAATAATAACCTACTTGGCTAGAGTTGTAGGAAATGGATTAGTTGAAGTAGAGGCTAGATCACCAGGGTCTATTTAATTAGATGGAGATGGATGAGAAATGATGGCTTTGTTCTTCTTTGCAATGAATTCAAAACCTAGATAATAGTTATAATTATGAAACTCTACTTTAAGATATTTGCATTATTGGTATGGCTACTGATCAACAAGAATAATAACCTCGATTAAGGCATTTTGAAGAGTATATGGAACTGCCTATACTTCATGGATCCAAGGATGACCAAGAAGTATGTTATAAAGAAGCTTAATATCCATAATATAGAATAACGTGTGATAATAAATATCCCCAACCATGATTGGAAACCAAATTATACCAGATGACTCCCTCTTGATGTTGTCATAAGCCTTGATTGTAATAGTCTCTGGCTGAATGTCTTTGTCCATGTAACCCAATCATCGCACCAATTTAAGAGATATGATGTTCAGACTTGAACCATTATCTATAAGAATCTACTTGATCTTCTGATCTGTAATGATTATCTCAATGTATAGTGGGTTATTATGGTTTGGCCCAAGGGTGGACATGTCCTTTTGATCAAATGTGATTTGCTGAAATGAAGACAAATATCCAACTAGGTTCTGGAATTAATCAGGGTTTATATCATTAGGCACAATAGAATCTTGTAAAAGTTTGTTGAAGATGGTTCTATGGACATCAGATGTCGACAAGATTTCTGATATGGAAATTTGTCTAGGGGTTTTATCTAATTGATCCATTATACTAAAAGGCCTTTGAATTGTGGATTGAACTAGTTTAGTCTTTGTTGGGATAGTATTCAGATTTGGAACCATTGGCACAATGTTCTCATTGGGTTTTTGGAAAGAAGTGGGTGAAGGGCCCTGAATGGTAACTCATGGGCATCTAGTTGTAACTACACAACCTAGAGGTGGCAAGGAGTCATTATAATTATGAGAGTGAGGCAAAGGGCCTTGGATAGTGATTTTTGGGTGATTAATGGTATTTCTATAATTTTGGATCAATGAGGAGCCTTTAGAAGAATGGTACTATTATTTAGGATTAGTAACCCATGCAAATAGAGTAGCAACATGATGATGTGAACTCAACATGGTATGACTAGGGGAGATGGTGTTGGCCCTATAATGATAGGTCTCGTGTTACGAGGAACATGACATTGGCCACATGGCATCATAGTAATAGTGGTAATGTGGGTTGTATAAATGCATCCCACAGTGTTATTGTAGTCATAAGGTACATCTTATAAACCACATTATTAGTATGGGGATCATGATCTTGATTATGTTCATTATAATTATAACCTTGTTGTTGGTTCTGATTCTACCTCTATCCTTGATTGTGACCATTTTTATTGTTTCTTAGTGGTGGTGGATCATGTCAAGGAATGAGGTCTTTATAGATTCCCATATCCTAATTTGTGTCCTGATTAGGAGCCAACTTGATTTCCAACTCACTATTTTCAATAAAGTCCTTAATAATATATCGTAATTGAACGCAATAATACACATTGTGACTAGCAACACGATGAAAGTTACACCATTTATTCTCTTTGTATCAGTCTAGTTTTGGCTGATCTTGAGGAAATGACCTTGATACTAGCCATATAATTAAATTATCTGTAAGGAGCTTTTGTAACACTTTTTAAACTGATTCTCCAAGCTTGCTAAAGACTATAAAATTGTTATGAAATGTTATTCATGGAGGTTGTCTATGTAAAGTAGGTAGTGGTTTTGGGGGAGTTAATTATACATTTAGAGGAGGCATAGCCTATACCATTTTTACATGTCTTGTTTTTGTCACCCCATTTCTAACCATGTTCTTATTTTTGCTAAATCCCTTAGACTCGTCCTGCATAACTATTTCATCTGGTGATTTAGTCTAATTAGATGCTTGTCCTTGTGCAAATATCTTAACAAGGCCCCTAGAAATAAGAGCCTTCTCAATCTACACTCCTTTGTCAATAATTTCTTCAAATGAGTTAGCACAAGATAACTGTAGATTATGCACAACTTTAGGATGCAAATTTTGTGCAAATATATCAGCCAACTATTTGTCTGGTAAATTGTGTTGAGAATAGCCTACCAATGTTCTCCACCTTTGTAGATATGCAAAAAAACTTTCACCATCATGTTGTTTGACTTTGCATAGGTCAAAAATGGTCAATTCATATTCCATGTTGTATGATAAATGGTTAATGAACTTTTTTGATAAATCATTCCAATCTGCAACTGATCCCTTGGGTAGTTTAATTAACCAATCAAGAGCTTGTCCTACTAAACTTTGCAAAAATAGTTTAGTAAGTACTCGCTACTATAAGCAACCTTTTGACATAAGATGAATAATGCTTTTATGTCTTCATACAAATATCCTTTCCCTTTGTATTTTTCAAATTTGGGTGCCTCAAAATGAGGTGGAAATGGATTTTGGAGAATAGATAAGTCAAATGGTTATGGGCATATCTCATTAAATTTGTACTTTTTGACTCTATTATTCATCTCAAATATTTGGACAATTACCTTCATAGAATTTCATGCTTGTATGTTTGGTGCATTTTTGGATTGGATAAGATGATGTTGGGGTAAAATGTGCCCCTAGTTTTGTTGTTTTTAGGGTGGAATGTGCCCCTAGTTTTGTTGTTATTGGGTTGGAATGTGCCCCTGGTTTTGTTGCTATTGGGGTGGAATGTGCCCTTGGTTTTATTTCTATTGGGGTGGAATGTGCCCCTAGTTTTGTTATTGTTGGGGTGGAATGTGCCCCTAGTTTTGTTGTTTTTGGGGTGGAATGTGCCCCTAGTTTTGTGTAGATTTATAGGGAGTGTATACCTTTCGATCCATGATTTGGTTATGATTTTCTACTTGAGTTGAGAGCATATGCTGTTAATTCTTGGATTGTAAAACATTCCTTGAATCTGGTTGTTTTGCACTTTGTTAATTTTGGAAATTTCTATGTTTATTTACCAATCTCTAGTTTGTTTCAAGGATTTCTTCAATTCTAACTGAATTTTTGGGTTTTTAAGTTTCTAAAGTAACAAGAGGTTCTTAATTATTGAATAATGTATGTTCCATATCAAATGGAACATCTTGTAAGGTCTCTTGTGACTTTAATTGTTTGTTTAGATTACCTTGATGCACTATGGTAATGTTCTCATCCAATACTTGTTACATAATTTCCACCATATCTTCATGTTCTTTTGAAGCATTATTATGAATTGAAGTGGCAACTAGGGAGCCAGTTATGTCTGTGACAAGTTGATCTACATATCCTTGACTTATTATCTTGATCTTAGCTAGAAGATCTTGATTTATGGGTTTTGACTCTATTTGTATTTCCTTTCCTTTGTTACAGGAATAAGGTATGTCTATTTGTGCAAAAGCTTGATCTTGCCATCATTGTTCTCCTTGTCTAACTAAGGTATGCAATTGTTTTATAGGAAATTTAGAAGGTAGTCTAGCACCTGATTCTATCAATCTAAGAAAGGCTTCATCTTAATCTTCTTGGGATTGATATTCATTGTTATCATCTTCAAATCCTACTGTTGTGGGGATATCATAAAAAACAATGGGGTTATCTTGACCATCATAAAATTACTCATCCTCATAACTAAGGCCATAAGAGGCCCCACTACAAGTGAACCTTTGAGTCATGTCTAAAAAGAGTTTTTATTTATGTTTGACTAACTTTGGACCAATGTTCAGCAACCAATCAAAGTATGCTTTGGCTCTCTTTTAAACAAATAACCAAGGTACCAATGAGACTATAAGGATGTTGGTTTGAAACCATGCACAATTTAGAAGATTTGGTTCATGAGTTTACTCAACCTTTGGTAAAGTTGAAATTGTATAGATCAAAATAGAGTAAGGTAACTCAAAGACCCAAGGTGAAAAATAGTACACCGAAGCCTAGATCTTTGTGATACACCCACACTACAAAATTTAGCTCCAACTTTGACAATTTGACCCTAGAAGTTTAGAGGAAAGCTCTCTATATTATGAAGAAGACAAAATGAACTAAACAACACAGGATGTAAAAACATATGTGAATCACTAAGTATAAAGCTAAGACCAAATAGGTAGCACAACGTCACCACATGATTCTAGTAGGAAAAAAGATGTTCTAGGACCCAAAGCTTGAGTGATACGTAAGATGATTTGAGTCCACCAAGATGATAATGTGATTTTGAGTCTTAATAAATGACCTTTAATCTAAATAGAAAATTGAACCCAAGTTAAAACAAGCTTAGTGCACAAATGGTGAACACACTTTGATGCACCAACCTTTAGAACTTAGAAAGGTTCAATTTTGAATGTGGATTATAAATGAAGGATTTAAACAAATTGGGTAAAATATCTAGACTCAATTGGGCAGCATAACTGTACCAAACTGGATGACATGACACAAAGCTTTAGATAACAAATTGAACAAGGAAAAGATGAATTTTCCATTTGGACAGCATAACACCTCCCTTGATCAATAAAATTGAAGATAATGTGTTTTGGTTAAGTTCATTGAGTTAACAAAAAAATTTAGACATAAATCAAGACCAAGTAAGCTAATGAAAAAAAACAAACATCTTAAGTCTAAACTAATAAGGTATGGCAAAGTGGGGTCTACTAAACTAGTAACATTTCAATCTTTTTAGGGGAATCAATTACACAATGACTTTCATGTCAAATGATGCAAAATATAATCATGTAAATTGGGTTACCATGGCATTGGCTAGTTGTAAAAAGGTCTAGTCCTTTTTACAACCACTATATCCTGTTATTCATTCAGTGTAGTGCGATGTCCAAATACAGGTACATCCCATGTGCAACTCCAAAGGAGTCAAATGAATTCAATACCAAGAGGTGAAATCTTAGGTCAAAGTTTCCCTAAAGAACTCATGGGAGGTAATGATGTCCCCCTCGCAATCCAAGTTTGCATGAAAATAAAGAAAGCATAAAATAGAAAGAATTTAGGGTCATTTTCAATATCACCCAAACTTTGGTGAGTTTTTGGGGAGCGCTTTAGGTGGCATTCTTTTTAAGCCTTGGACTAGGCTATTTGCAATAAGAATGGTACTTTTAATTCCAAGGGTTCCCTATAGGGTACAAATGGAAGAGCATACATGTAACATTCCTTTCTTTGCCAAAAAAAATCTAACTAAACAACTATTGTAAACAAGAATTGGCAAGTGTGTTTAATTTTAAACCCAAATGAAATGTTTGGTGGTGCTCATTTGACCCCTTGTTCTTAGTTGTAAACATTGAAAACATTCACCAAGACATCTAAGTTCTTTGTTAAACACCCAAAACAATGTTCCTAATTGATTTTTAAGCATGTAAGAGGTGATTTAAACATGTTTTTATCAAATCAAAAGCTTATTTCTATAGCAAAAATGTTAGCATGTCCTTTAGATTTGAAGCTCTTTTTAGCTTGAAATAATAAACTTTAAAAAAGTAGGTCTTGGGTTTGTGTTTTTGAAAAAAATAGAGTGACTGACGTTGGTTATTACCACGGATGTCAGTTACAGCCAACTGAGATATAACCGATGTTGATTCTATTGAATAATTTTAGTTAAGTTAGGTAACCAATGTCGGTATTTCTATCGATGTCAGTTACTGTGTAAAAACCTTGGCAACCAAAAACAGCAAAATAAAATTAAAAAATCAATTTTCAAGAGTTTTAAGGGTCCAAATGGATATGTTAGAGTTACAAAGTGATCTTCTTTAGGTGTGAGATGCGTCTAGTCCTATCAGGTGTGCCAAGATGTAGAGAGGATTACAATTAAGTTAGTCAATCATTAGTCCATAAATAATGAAACATGCATAAAATAACTAAGAAATCCTATATATTCCTATGGGAATTACAAAGGATAGCAAGAAACAAATGAAAGAAAGCAACACCATATTACCTTCCCAAATGGATTCACCATACCCATGTGGCTCAAAAATATGTTCTCCCTTGATCAAGCATCCTTGTCTTTGTCAACAATGGTGGTAAGCTCCTCCAATGCCTCAAGAACACTCCATAAAACCTAGACTCTTGATTGTAAATCACTAAACTAATCTATCAATGAAGCTTTGTGGAAACAATTTAGCATTATAACTTTGCAATATTCAAGCTTTGAAGATATTTAAGCATAATAAATTTTCACCAAAATAGCTTAGAAATGATGTTCATTGTGTCTCTATTTATAGATTTTTGAGATTGGTCGGGATTAACCATGACCGTCCATCTCAAGATTGAGATGTGTGGCCATGGATAATCGTAATATTTGGAATTAAATCCATAATTATCTTCATCATGACATTGGAATGAGGGGAATTGAAGAGGCATGGGAGGCATTAACTAGGCATGAGTGACCCATAATCCTCATATTTATGGCATTTATGGCCTAGGGATGTCTTCCCAAGAAATGATGTCACCTGATGATGCAATTAATAGGAATAAATTTTTAAAAATAAATATTCAACAAATCTCATGGAAAATCCACTTCAGCTCTTGATTTGGATTAATTAGCTTTAAACAAGGTTAATCAACATTTGTGCAATTATTTGAAAATTAGCCCTCAATTAATCAAAATGGTCATAAAATCATATTACTGGGTCATAATTTGACTGGAGAGGAACTGGAAGGTGATGTTAGATGTGTTGGATTTGCATTCCTATTTAGGATGTTGCCAACACTAAATAACAAAGGTGCATGACGTATACCAATGAATTAGAAGAAAAGAGTGATCCAGATCACTAAATGGCAAAATTATCATTTTGACTCAAAATGATCTGATCAAAGTTAGCTAGCCCATAAAATGTATTTCTCTATTTAGGGATACTTTGACCTAAACTAGGACTTGTAAGTGACAAGTTCGAACCATTTAAGGTGTTTTATGGATTTTGACCTAAAATGTGCATTTGAGTACAATTTGAGTAAGATTGACAATTTCAACATAAATAGTGTTAGGAATTGGATGTCTACACTCTTCATAGTCAACATAATTAAATTTATTTTTCTAATAATTATTTCATCTTTCATTTCAATTGTTTACATGTTTAGAGTAATAAACATAGATTAATTAGGTTGTTTTTAATTTACCAATTTATTCACATTATTTTTTTCTTTTCCACACACTTTCAAATCACTTTACATAAAAAAATATTAAGCATTTATCTTCCTAAGGTCTACCTACTTTGATTTCATCACCAAGGACTTGGATTTTTGGCCAATTATAAACACACAGTTGATGGTATATAATGGCAAATCACCCAACACCCTTATTTCTATTGTATTTTAAAGTGAGGGGTAGGCCCCAAGCCATTACCATCACCAATATATATTATTTTCATCCTAAACCTCCTACAACTATATATAGATTACTTTCTAGTTCCTTCTTATAGACAACTTCCCATCATATTAACTTCTAATTTTATTATAACTTAACAACATTTAGGAATGAATAATTAGTTATCATTTACATTCAAGTTGTTACTTACTCTTTGATCATTATATTTTGTATTGTAAAACTTGCATTAACTATCATTAGTACAAGGTTTATGTTGTGTGTTCCAATTAGATCAATCACATTGATCCAATTATTTTTGTGCTTCATTTCATTTCTTTAGATATTATCTTATAAAGTTTTCTCTATTTTTAGAACATTATCATCCTTATCAACATAGTATTTTATAGACTATCAATTTTACTTACCTTCAGTACACGATTGCTCTATATGATTGTGTATCTTATCAGTATATTTAGTTTTCCCTTTTTAAGTACATAGTTAACATGTCTAACTATGTATCTTTTTAATCTCTTCAGTTTCTTCATCTATAATACATAGTCTATCCATACAACTATATATCATTTTATCCTATTCCATTTTTATCCTTTGTAGAACACAGTCAACCAGTTCGATTGTGTCTTTTGCATCTCATTATATGGACCTTTATCATAGACTCTGTCGACTCAGATGACTCTATACCTATCGATTTATCTTGTTTTGTGTGGCTGACTTTGTCTCTATTTTCTTCTTTATTTCCTAATCTTATATTATTTATTCAAGCACTATGAAATCCCCTATCAGAATATTTTTGGACAACATGAATCCATTTAGATGTTTTATGTGATGTTATTTTCTTCCTACCTTTACTTCCCAAGAGAATCCTCACTCTTGGATCACCTCTTCTCCTCCCTCATATTTTGATTGAAACATGGTTCAAATCACTCCAACAAATGAGATTGATGGCTCAGATATTTTTCACACTTATCAAGATAATTCCCATCTTAAAACATCTCACCATTATGTGGGGGTAGTTTCCCCACTAGAAATTTTCCACTTAGAAACCTTCCCCCTAATACTAATGTAGGGAAGCCTCCTACCAACACCAACCCATCAATTGATACAACTCAAATTCTTTCACAACTCGTGCAATAAATGAACATTGTGCAAACATATAACACCTCTTAAATGATTTTCTATGTGTGGTTGACTTTGTCTTTATTTTTATTCCTCATTTCCTGATCTCAGATTCTTTCTTCAAGCATCATGAAATCCCCTATCATAATTTTTTTGGACAACCTGAATCCATTTAGATACTATATGGAATGTTATTTTTGATAGGTTGGCGTTATACCTCTCATTTAACCAATCAATGGATTGGTGTCATTTTCTACCAAGACCAATGTCTAAAGGCTATATACAATGAGACTATTAGATATTGTAGTTTTACAATTCATTATTTGGGGGTTTACTTTTGCTATGATATATAAATATTAAAAATAGTAAATAAGACTCTAACTCTAATTTGTATAAAAGTAAATCTAAAAGGTTTGCTAACTGAAGATATCCTATAGTATTTACACCATCAACGTCCAGAACTTAAATATCTATCATAAGACATTATGGTGTCCTCACTCAACTTAATCGGCTAGGTAGGGCAGTGTGATATTCTAGAATGTGAGGATACTATCTATTGTCACTTAGTATATTCCTAACAAATTTTGAATATAGAGATAGTTTAATAAACCTTACTTTCTATGAAATTTAAAGACACGCTCTTGCATAAAAAAACTCGCTTGAATTAAATTGAAATAATCTTTGCATGTAATATAAATACTCTTTCATTAAAATAAATTCACACTTGCTTTTGAAAAAGAAATTTACACTTTGCTTTGAAAGGAAATCACTCTTGCATTGTAAAGAAAACACTCTTATGTTAAAAAATAAATTATACTTTGTAGTAAATGAATTATACCTGAATTAAATAATTTTTTTTAAACTATAAACTAAAAGTACCAATTTGTCATGATCCTTAGAAAGAAGTGGGCCCTTGTTCCTTCCTCCAAATAGGAACTGCTATACTCAACAATGAAAAGGAATGATGAATTTTATTTCATTATCAAAGAAATACATATAAATATATAAAACTATACTAGAATACTTCTATTTTTTTATTAATTAACTAACTTCAACAACTTTCCTACTTCTTTCTAACTATCTGGAATGAGAAGAAGACATGCATTTAAAGTACATCTCAATATCTATTTGCAGAGTATAAAATCTAATGATCTAAATAGCGCAATATACTTATTCAAAATATATATGATCTAGGATTCAGATCTCATGCTTATAGGAATGTGTTGGAACTGACTCAACTAATAATAGATAGAAAATAACTAACATAAATTAGAAGAGATTTATCTAGTTTTACAAAATAGAAGTACAAATATATCCAGATTATTTTGGACCATCATTATGAATAGTAATGTCTAAAATAAGATATCTGAATATGGAAATTATATTTATCTATAATAGATATCTTTCGAATCACTATCTTGATCAGTAGGATCCATATAGACATCTTTAGAGCATGCAAAGGCATCTTCGAATCATTTTATAAGTTCTTTGGAGTATCTTCAGAACATCTTTGGAGCATCTTTAGAGCACCTTTGGAGTATCTTCCAAGCATCTTCAGAGCATCATATCTTCAGAGATTTTTCATCAAATCCTTAAAACTATAGCCAAAAAGAGTTTCCAAATCTATTTATGTCTTCTCAAAATTATCCCACCATAGGGATGCATTTTTGTACACAAAATTATGTTATTTCATCCAAATTAGACACAATAATAAGATAAAGAATCATCAATGTATTACATACAAATAAAGGACATATTACATTCATTTTCTATTTAGATAAGACCTTAACTATTAAATATAATACAGTATATAACCAAAAGGTAACACTTATGGATAATTTGTATTAGATATAATGAGCTATAAGGAATTCTCGTCATTTTTTCTCCACACTTTACCTTTTGGAAGTCCTCTTGCAAAAAAGTGGGATAACTAGGTTTTAATCCAAATTTATAGATTATAGTCACTAACTAAGATCGTTAATATAAAAATGGTGGCCCCAATCATGGTGACTTCCGGGCAAAAATCCATAATCCCTTACTACTATGTGTATCGAAGACTAAAATTCAAATTCTATCTGATTGTACCAATTTTGTCATGGAGATAGAGGATAAATAATTATTAGAGGCTTAAATCTCATTCCAATCCATATGTCTAAGCCTCCTTCATATAAGAGTTGAGTGAAAATATATGAAATTTCTTGATCTCTCCTAAGACTCCACTTGATGGTGGTAGGACTCATTACTTCCCTATGCTTTAAAGCAATAGGTAAAGTCTCCCACATGGATATGCTAGCATTGATGGAATTGATGGAATATTGGCTCATAAAATCTCTAAAATATGTCATATTGGCTCTCAATAATTCATGGTATTTATTCTTCATATACATATGGTACATTGGTTAAAAAGTAGCAAGAAGTTTCTTGGCCTCTCAAAATTACGGATATGATGCAACAATGGATAGTAGTAAAAATGAATAGCAAATCAGGATATATTATGAAATTATGAAAATAATTATGGCAATAATTATGGTGAGCACTTCAGAGCATGTGAGATTTAATGAGAAAACTCTATTTTGGTCATTATCAATGATGTGGTGTAAAGGACATAATTGGCAACACTTGAAGTATTAATCGCAATGATTTTTACATCACATCATATTTTTTTAAAGAAATTTACATAAAATCTTTTAATGTGGTGATGATGATGAATTTATCATATCATATATTTTTGAAAAGGGCCTTTTAAAATAACTTCACATCAAATCTTTGAATGCAGTGATGATGTTGACTTCATAACATCCACGTGGCATCACCAAAACTTATCCATTTAAAAAAGTGGTATCTACCTAATGATTACATGTGCATGACATGAAATATAAAATACCTAACCTTTTGGGAAAAGAAATACAATTTTACATTTGTCATACGAATCCATGCCCATTTTTTAGGGTTGCCATGTGTCCTACAAGGATAAACAAGTTGAGAAGATAAGTTAGTTGACAACAATTCATATTTTATTACAAAAAATTTCTTTTGAAAAGTGTCATTTATTGGTTTTTACTTTTTAGTATTTTTTATTTTATATTTTTTATACTTTTTTAATTTTATCATTTTTTTATTTATTTTTTATTTTTTTAATTTTGAAGGAAGGATAATCGCCATTTATTGGTTTTTGGCACTCCTTTTTTATTAGATGTCTATTGCAAATATCATTTGGCCTTAGTGAAAGAACTAAGTTCTTCTACATGGTCAAATTGGTCTTGATTTTAATCAATAAACTTCTCTTTGTTGAGAGGTGTTATGTACACCTTAATCCTATGACCATTAACCAAAAGTTTTCTTTGGTCACCATCAATTGGTTGAAGCTAGATAAAGCCAATGCTAAAAATGGTTTTGATCAGGTATGGTCCCAAACATATTTTCCTAATCTTACATTCAAATTCTAGAATTTATAATCAAATAGATGTGCCCAATCACCCTCTTAAACCTGTCTTTCTCTAATGTGAGTATCATGTCACTACTTCCTCTACTTTTAGATCATGTTTGTTTGAGTGAGTGCATCTATTCTCAGTTCATCTATTCATTTAGTTTCATGATTTTGTCTTTTTATGCTTCATCAAGATCAATTATTGTATCAACTATTATCTTCAATGTTTGTAATTCAAATTCTATTGATAAAAAATGTTTCTTTCCATACATAAGTTCATATGGAAAGAATCTTGTAGTTGTCTTCCATGTTGTATTGTATGCCTAAATTGCTTCAAGTTTTTTTTTTGCTCGATCTTTTATGTTGTTTACTATTTTTATTAGGATGTTTTTCATCTCTCGGTTGGTGACCTCTACTTGCCCATTAGCTTGGAGATGATATGGTGAAGATTTTTTGTGATTGATTTGGTATAGCTCTATAAAAACCTTAATCATGTTGGACATGAATTAGAGTCCTTGATCAAAAATAATAGATTTAGGAGCTCAAAATCTCAATATGATCTTATGGTATAGGAAATCAGCAAGCATTTCTTCCCTAGAAAAGGTGAGTACCTGTACTTCAGCCCACTTGGTAACATAGTCAGTACATACTAATAAATATTTTTTTCTTGAGATGGTGGGTTGATTGGTCCAACAAAATATAAAGCCCATTTTTTAAATGATTCTAAACTTATTTGAGGATGGAGAGGCATTTCAGAGGACAGAGTAGGCTTACCCATCCTTTGGCAAGGATCACATTGCCATACAAACCTTTTGATAGTCTTGTAAAGAGATGGCCAATAATAATGTGCACCAAGGATCTAATGAATGGTCTTTTTTGTTGAATAATATCATCCTCTTGGTTCACTATGGCATGCTCAATGATTTCATATACTTCATATTCTCTAACACACCTATGAATTACATGATTATGTCCATTTTTAAACAACATGCCTTTAAACTATTTGAAATTAGAACTTGCTCTAACCAAAAAAATTATTTCTTTAAAGTTAAATGAATGAGAAAACTTACCTATTGCTAAATAATTTTCCATGTCTATAAATAATGGGGAGTATGTGGATATGGAAAATAGTTGTTCATCTAGAAAAAAATCCTCTACATGTTCATCTTCAGCTATAGTGATCAATCTAGACAAAAATTCAGGAATAATATTATACTTCCCTAGTTTGTCTATAAAGGTAATTTCAAATTCTTGCAACAAAAATAGCCATCTAATTATTCTTATACCTACTACTAATTTATTTAATAAGTAATTAATAGTTGAATGATCTGTATAAATAAATACTTGATAACCAATAATTTAATTCTTAAATTTGTTTATAGCATAGACAGTAGCAATAAATTCTTTTTCTATAATAGTGTAGTTCTTCTTTGTGGGAGTAATATTATTACCGACATAGTGAATGGCATATATTTTTCCATCCTCATCTCTTTGTCCTAAAAATCCTCTTAATGTATTATTGGAAGCATCGGTATAGATATGAAAAGACTTTTCCCAATTGAGTCCTTTGAAGACTAGAGTATTCATGGCATTGTTCTTTAATGTTTTAAATCTTATTGACACTTATTATTCCATACAAATTCATTGTCTTTTATTAACAAAGAAAACATAGGGGCATCTATCTTGTTGAAGTCTTCAATAAAGATTTTATAATATCCTATATGACCAAGAAAACTTTTAACATTAGTTTGTATTTTTGGAATGGGGAGGTTATAAATTACCTCAATCTTCTTGGGATATACATTTATTCCTTGAGAAGAGATATGATGTCCTAATATTATCCCTCTATTAGTCATTATGATTCACTTCTCATGACTCAAAGATACTTGGTGATCCTCACACTGGAAAGTAATTTATCCAAATTATTCAAAGCTTCATCAAATGTAGTTCTATGGATAGTAAAATCATACATGTACACTTCCGCATAATCATTTGTAAGATCATAAAAGATGATTAACACTGTTCTCTGAAAGGTAGTAGGTGCATTACACAATCCAAAAGGAAGGACTGTAGAAGCATATGTTCCCCAGGGACAAGTAAATTTAGTTTTATCTTGATCTTCAAGGGATGTTCTGATTTGACTGTATCCACTAAATCCATCTAAAAAAGTAAAATATTATTTTCTTGCCAAATTTTCTAAAACTTGATCAATAAAAAGCAAGGGAAAGTAGTCCTTCATAGTGGCTTTATTCAATTCTCTATAGTCTACGCAAATCTCTATTTTCTATTATTTTTAAGCATAATGATTATAGGTGAAACCCATTGATTATCAGATATGGGATAAATAAAACCAATTTCTAATAGTTTTTCTATCTCCTTCTTAACAATTTCTTTCAATCCTAGATTAATATTCCATTGTGGTTGTCTAACTGGTCTAACATTTTCACTGTAGATGTGATGTGTATAGACACGGGGATGTATTCCTTTCATATCACTATAATCCTAAGTAAAATATTTTATGTGTTATACCAATACATC
Organism: Torreya grandis; assembly: GCA_037957365.1. Classification (NCBI taxonomy): domain Eukaryota; kingdom Viridiplantae; phylum Streptophyta; class Pinopsida; order Cupressales; family Taxaceae; genus Torreya; species Torreya grandis. The sequence goes on along the minus strand of JARHVA010002254.1, from coordinate 1,982,476 downwards.
AAATACTTTTATTTCATGTTGGTCAGTTAACCAACTATTGATATTCAATAGTTTACCAGGTTGGATTGCACTCTATTTAGTGCTTGGAATAATGGAATTTAATTATTTATATTCACTCATTAAGGCATTAAATATACATGTGTGTGGTAGTAACATGTGAAGTGTAGCTACATCCTTATAAAAGGTTTCACTTGTGGAAAGCATATTGGTCAATGGATAATGAAAATCATGTAAAAATGAATTTTGCCCATTTTGAGCCCAGTCAACTATGGCTTATTGAATGTCTTGTGGACCAGATAACATATTTGGTTATCTTATGGTATTGTCTTGATTTTCAATAATGGATGTGGATTCTTCCCATTCATGGTTTTTCATCTTTGTAGCACAGCTAGTAGTCTTAGGAGCTAAGATAGTAGTCTTTGGAGCTAAGTTATCAATCTTCATAACTAGGCTTTTATACTTCAGAGCAAAATTGTTGGATTTTAAATCAAAACTATTAGACTTCAAAACTAGGTTTTTTTGGTCTAAATCTTCTATTATTTGTTCCTCAAATTCTTAGGCATGTTATTTGATAGTAACCATGGCTAAGGAAGACACACTAGTCTTGTTTTGTTTAGATTAATCCACCTATATTTGTTTAAAAATATTGATTGAAGGTCTAGCAGGTAGAAAAAGAGATATCTATTTAGCGTGAATTCCATTAGAAATGGTCATGTTTCTAGATCTATAGTCAATTCATGCTACAACTATAGCTAACAAAGGTCTACAAAGAATGATTGGATATCCTACCCTCTTTGGTTTAGGTTGAAAGATCATGAAATCCATAGGATATTTCTAGGAATCTATGATGATTGGTACATTATTTATGGTTCCTTCGGGGGTAGTAGTAGATTGATCTGCCATTTTCAAGATTGTAGTGGTGACTTGAAGCCCTCTAAGAGATAAAGAATCTATTGTGTTTACAATCATTATGTTGATGGCAGTACCTAGATCTATAAGAAAATTTGGAATGGACTTGTTCCCAATTTTCATGATCATCATAGGACTTTTAGGATCTCCATATTTAGGAACAAGTATGTTTCCTGCTAATAAATCAGCAATTTTTCTAGTTACCTAAATTGTTTTAGGATATTGATTCTTTCTTCTTGGTGCTTTGATACATAATCCTTTAATCATTTGATTCAACTCAAGAATATATTTAATGACTATTAATAGTGGATTTTATATCTTCATCTCTTTTAATCCATGCATCAATTCAAAATCTTCCATGGGTTTCTCTTCCTTAAGTCTCTCAGGTAATAGAATAGCAAGGGGATCTTGAATTGTGGTTGGTGTGGTTATGGATTATACCTTTTCTTTAGTTGGTTCTTTGACTACAGGTGGATCAAGAGTGTTATCATAATTAATAATTTCAATTATGGTAATAGGTGAATCTCTTACTTCCTTGTCTAATCTAAATTGAATATTATTATATTCAATTGAACCACTTACAACATTACTTTCTTGATCAGCATCATAAATAGGTGTATTTTTCCTATTCTTTAGATTTACCACTAGTTGGGTAGGTAACTATGGTTGGTTAAACTACTAATCAATATGTGGTGTCTGAGGTTATGAAGGCATCAAGGCCTATTGTGGAGGAAATGTTCTTTGTGGTTGATATTTTTTATTTGACCATTGAGGTGGTGACTATTGTATCCAATGTGATTATTAGTTTTACTATTGTGCCCAAGGTTGATTTTGAGGCATTCCCCATATTTGTGGCATCCATTCTTTATTACCCCATGGTTGTGTTTGTGGTGGTCCCCACATTGGTGGTGTGACTTTTCCATCCCATGGTGTCATCCATGGATTGGGATGAAATCTTGGACCAAACTGATTTTGAGGCTGGGAGTATTGGTTTCCTTGTCTTTGGATAAAAGTTAGTTTTTCAACTATATGTGTTACTTGTTTTAATTGGTTTATCATAGTATAAATGTGTTTACAATTCTTGGTGGCATGCTCTAGGTTTTTATCATAGTATGAAGGTGTTTACAAACACCACATACCTTTGTTTTGTCTAAGTGGTAATCTTTTATTGTATGTTTGAGTCTGCATCTAGGGCAATATATTGATAACTATTTAGTGTTGGTAGCATTGGATTTTACTTTGAGATAATCTAATGTGGATGTCAATTTTACTATAATGTCTATCTTGAAATTAGAAAATTCTTCTATTAATTATCCAACTTCATGTGATTTTCCTAACCTTGATTTTCTTATGTTTGGTCTTGTCCTGGAGTAGTTAATACATAATTCTAAATTTTAATAGAAGTGTTCAGTTGTAGAGCTAAAAGCTTCAATAATGAGCTAATGTGGAGGTTATTGGGCTTACACAGTAACTAGCATCAGTTAGAACCAATCGACATCAGTTAGGGGTCGACCGGCATCAGTCATCTTTAGACCGACACTGACTTTTGTGCGTTTCCAAAATTGTTATTTTTAGGAGAACAAATTTGAGCCTTTGATTTAAGAGGTGGATCTAAGGGTGGTGAATGCATGGCTCATGAACCCTAGTGTTGTAGTATACTATATATTAGGGTTAGATCTTCATAGCATGTACAATTCAGTAATTGAGTTGATTGTAATTGATTGAGAGAGAGAGAGAGAACTCTTGAGGGAGAATTACTGTACATCTACGAGGTGTGAGGAGAGAGAGATTTCTTCATTGTATTTCCTTTTAAAAGAGTTTAATACAGATTGGTTACTTCTTGTATCTCCTATTATTTGTTGTTTCTGATTTCTAGTTACTTATTACTTCTGGTTTCAATTCCATGTTTAGTTGCTTATACAAAAGTAATCAATTGTACTCTAAAATCCTAAAAACTCGTATCAGAGCGTGTTAGTGTTTGTTGATTAAAAAATTCAATCACAAGGGTTTCTGATTGAGTGGGAGCAAAGCAATGGCAGAAAAAAGTAAACTAAGAATGGAGAAATTTAATGGCAAGAATTATCAATTAAGGAGGATGCAGATTGAAGATTATCTATATCAAAAAGATCTGTATTTACCATTGGGTGGGATTTCAAGAAATCCCATAGATATGGAAGATGAAGAATGGAATGTTCTTGATAGAAAGGCTCTTGGATCTATAAGGTTGAGCCTGGTAGCTTCTGTGTTTTCCAACTTATCACAGGCAAAGACAACAGTAGAGTTAATAGATACTTTGGCAAATTTATATGAAAAACCCTCAGATTTGAATAAGGTATATCTTATGAAGCAATTATTTAACTTGAAAATGTAGGAAGGTGGATCTGTATCTAGTCATCTTAATGATTTCCATACAATAGTAAATTAGTTAAATTTAGTCAAAATAGTTTTTAATGATGAAATTAAGGCTCTCTTAATCTTATGCTCTTTACCTGAAAGTTGGCATAGTTTGGTAATGGCAGTTAGTAATATTGCATCTGCTTCAAATATCTTGAAAGTTGATGATGTTGTCAGTGTAATATTGAATGAAAAAATTCATAGGAAAAGCACAAGGGAAACATCAGGTAATGCTTTAAGTGTTGAAAGCAGGGGAAGGTAAAGAGAGAAGGGCAAGCAAGGGAAATCAAGGTCAAATATGGGAAGTAGATCCAAATCTAGAAATAGAAGAATAACCTGCTGGAATTGTGGAAAGAAAGGGCATGCAAAGAAAGATTGTTCGCAAAGGAAAAGTGCATTTGAAATTGTAGAATGGCAACACATGGGTGTTGAAGGATGTCATGCATGTACCCATCCTAAAGAGGAATCTAATTTCTACAGGAAATTTGGGTGATGAGGGTTGCATAGTAACTCTCACAGCTGAATCTTGGAACGTTTCTAAGGGTACACTTGTATTAGCAAAAGGTAAGAGAGTAGGTACACTTTATCTATCTACTTGTATTATTGATTATCCTCCTTTTGTTTTATCTACTTCAGATGTAGATGTAAAGTTGTGGCACTATAGGCTTGGTCACATGAGTGAGAAGGGAATGAATATTCTTAAGTCAAAAGGTAAGCTTTCAGATTTCAAAAGCATAGATCTAGATTTCTATGAGCATTGTATTTTTGGGAAACAGAAGAAAGTGAGGTTTCTCAAAACTGGGTCAACAAAAAAGAAGCACAAGTTGGAGCTTGTTCACACAGACGTGTGGGGACCAGCTTAGGTAGCTTCTATTGGAGGATCACAGTATTATGTTTCTTTCATTGATGATGCTACAAGAAAGGTATGAGTTTATTGCATAAAGAGAAAATCTAATGTTTTTGACACATTTAAGAAAGGGAAAGCTTTGGTTGAGAATGAAATAGGTTTGAGATTGAAGTGCCTTAGATCTGACAATGATGGTGAGTATTGCAGCAATAAATTCAAAAGTTACTATTTTATGAGTGGAATACATAGGAAAAGGATAGTTCCAAGGACACCTCAGCAAAATGGAGTTGTTAAAAGGATGAATAGAACAATAATGGAGCATGCACGGAGTATGAGGTTGCATGCTGGTTTGCCCTTACAGTTTTGGGTAGAAGCTATAGATACTGTGGTTTACCTGATTAATAGAGGACCTACTGTACTAGATGGTGGAATTCCAGAAGAGGCTTGGACAGGTAAAAAGGTAGATCTTTTATTTCTCAGAGTTTTTGGTTCTAAAGCTTTTGTGCACATTGATAAAGAAAATAGAAAGAAGTTGGATGCTAAATCTATGCGGTGCACTTTCATTAGTTATGGTTTTGGAGATTTAGGATTCCAGTTGTGGAATTTAAAAACTAATAAAATTATTAGAAGTCGTGATGTAGTTTTCAGTGAGAAGGTGATGTACAGTGATCAGCTCAAGAGGCTAAATAATTCTGAGTAGGGAAATCTTAATTTGGAAGAGGTTATGATCCAAAATGAGCTCATGAGTAAAAATCAACACTCATAGAAAAACACAGAGACCGACATTGATCAGGTGGAAATCAGTGTCAATCAGGAGGAATCGACATCAGTCGGATGCAAATCGGCATCGATTAGAGATGACTGGGATCGGTCACTGTCAAAAAAAAATTGGGCAGACAGCAAGCTGTAAATGAGTCTCAAACACCCATAAGGAGGTCTGAAAGGGTAAGTAAACCTCTAATTTGTTATTCCCCTTCTTTATACTACTTTTTGCTCACTGATGGTGGAGAATCAGAAAGTTTTGATGAGGCAATGCAGGTAGAATCTAGGAAATAGTGGGAGCATGGCATGAATGAGGAAATTGAGTCCTTGGAAGAGAACCATACATGGGATTTGGTTGAGTTTCTAGTCAAAAAAAAAGCACTAAAAAAAAAATGGGTATACAGGTTAAAGGAAGGAGAAAATGGACAAATGAGACATAAGGCCAGGTTGGTAGTAATGGGATTTGTACATAAACTAGGTATTGATTTTGGTGAAATTCTTTCTCCTATAGTAAAGATGACTTCTATTCGGACTGTATTGTCTTTAGTTGCTATTGAGGATTTGCATCTTGAGCAGCTTGATGTTAAGACAACATTTCTTCATGGAGATTTGGATGAAGAGATATATATGGATCAGTCGGAAGGTTTTGAGGTCAAAGGTAAGGAGAAACTTGTGTGCAAGTTGAAGAAAAGCTTATATGGTCTTAAGCAAGCTCCAAGACAATGGTATTTGAGGTTTGGCAGGTTTATGATAGAGCATGGCTTTAGTAAATGTCAATCTAACCATTGTGTTTATTTTAATAGATTGGATAATGGTAGTTATATTATCTTGTTACTGTATGTAGATGATATGCTTATTGCAGTTTCACACATGCAGGAAATTACTAAGCTTAAGGTAAAATTAGCTCACACATTTGCCATGAAGGATTTAGGAGCAAAAAAGAAAATCCTTGGCATGAGTATTAAGATAGATAAGAAAAATCATAGTTTGATTTTGTCTCAAGAGGATTATGTGAATAAGGTGTTGGAGAGGTTCAATATGTAGGATGCAAAATCGGTAAGCACACCTACGACTGGACACTTCAAGTTGAGCAAAGAACAGTGTCCTAAATCACATGATGAGGTTGAGTACATGAGTAGAGTTCCATATGCTTCAACAGTTGGGAGCTTGATGTATGCAATGGTATGTAATAGACCAGATATTGCCCAAGCAGTGGGAGTTGTCAGCAACTTTATGGCCAATCCAAGAAAGAAACACTGGAAAGTAGTTCAGTGGATTCTCAGATATCTGAGAGGGACCAATAGTAGGCATTTATGCTATGGAGGGTCAAACACTTCTCTACATGGGTATGTAGATTCAGATATGGCAGGTGACTTGGATGGTAGGGGAAGCACCATAGGATATGTGTTCACTGTTGGTGGAACGGTGGTTAGCTGGATTTCAAAGTTGTAGAAGGTTGTTGCCTTGTCTACTACTAAGGCAGAATACATTACAGTCACAGAGGCTAGCAAGGAAATGATTTGGATGACTTAGTTCATGGAAGAGTTGGGAAAGGAGCAAGAGAGTTGCATATTGTATAGTGATAGTCAAAGTGTAATTCATTTGGCAAAGAATTCAACCTTTCATTCAAGAACCAAACATATACAGCTTAGGTACCACTTCATTAGACAGGTATTAGAGGATGGATAGTTGAAGCTAGAAAAGATCCATACGGATAAGAACCTTACTGATATGTTAACAAAGCTAGTAATAAAGGATAAGTTGAATCTTCATTCAACTTTTGTTGGTCTTCAAGATTGAACTTGAAGAGGGAGAAACAAGCCAGAGATGTTTAGAGGATGTTGTTGTACAGGTACAGGTGCAGTTGTTTATCTCCAAGTGGGAGATTATTGAGTTGTGGAGCTAAAAGCTTTACTAATGAGCTAATGTGGAGGTTGTTGGGCTTACACAGTAATCGGCATCGGTCAAAACCAACTGACATCGGTTAGGGGTCGATCGGCATCGATCATCTTCAAACCAACATCGACTTCTGTGCATTTCTAGAATTGTTATTTTTAGGAGAAAAAATTTGAGCCTTTGATTTAAGAGGTGGATCTAAGGGTGGAAAATGCATGGCTCATGAACCCTAGTGTTGTAGTATACTATATAGTAGGGTTAGATCCTCATAGCATGTACAATTCAGTAATTGAGTTGATTGTAATTGATTGAGAGAGAGAGAGAGAGAACTCTTGAGGAAGAATTATTGTACATCTGTGAGGTGTGAGGAAAGAGAGATTTCTTCATTGTATTTCCTTCCAGAAGAGTTTAATACAGATTGGTTGTTTCTTGTATCTCCTATTATTTGATGTTTCTGATTTCTAGTTACTTATTACTTCTAGTTTCAATTCTATGTTTAGTTGTTTATACAAAAGTAATCAATTATACTCTAAGATCCTAACAAAAAGGTTAAATTGTCAATATCACTCTTTCCCATTAGGTTTAAAGCATCATGTGCATCATCATCTAACCCTTTAATAAAGACTATTTTGACAACCCGCTTAATGAGTTGGTAACCACTCCTTTTATGGGAAAATATAAACCTATCAAGGTAATATTTTAATGTTTCATATTCATTTTGTTTAATCTTGAAAAAGTCTTCATTCCATTCTCTGACTCTAAAATAATCTTGATATCTATCCAAAAATGTAGTTTCCATTTCATCCCAAGTGGTGATAGAATTACCCTCAAGACCCATGAACCATCTCATGGTTGCATCCTTGAGTGTAGATGGGAATAATTTCAACTTTTGATTATCTATGACATAATCATATGTTTGGAAAAAAACCTAAAATTCAAATAGGAATTGATTTGGGTCCCATAAGGATTTACCTCTAAAATAAGTTAAAATGGATGGTGAAATATTTTTCATGGAATTTCTATCATCAGGACCCAAGCTAGTTGGATATAAAAAAGTTTTTTCATGTTGAGGTCGTTGATCAGGGTTTTCTATATGTGCATACTTGTCTCCCATATTTTCTTCCCAAATTTGGTTATCAATCCAATCTAAATTCTCTTCTTGGGTGCTCAACCTATGGTCTACCTTAGGAGGATGATCTTTGTTGGTGATTAGATCTTCTTGTAGACCTTGTGGATCAAATCTAACTATTCAAAAAATAAGAATTTCAAGATCAATTCTCCCTATAGGAGAAGATGTCCTAAATAAGATTCTTCTTGTAATATCTATTTGTGAGGATGAACCTTGTTCAAGACATGAATCAAAAAAAATTTGTATCCAGTAAGGATTGGATCCTCTCTTCTTCTTGATTTATTTTGGATCCCTTAGAGATAAACCATCATGAAAATCTCTTGGGTGGTTCACAAATCTAAAGATTCTTGGATTTTTTTGTGTTTTTGAGTTTTATGAATGTTTTTTAATTTCACTGTATAACTCCAATGTAGGATCGCACTAACACTTATTGATGATTGTCCCTAGCAATGATGCTAAAAATGATAGGCTATAATTATACCTCTCATTCAACCAATCAATAGATTGGTATCATTTTCTAGCATAGCCAGTGTCTGAAGGCTATATACAATGAGATCATTGGATGTTAGAGTTTTACAATTAATTCTTTGGGGTTTTACTTTTTTTATGATGTATAGTTCATAAAAATAGTAAATAAAACTCTAAATCTAGTTTGTAGAAAAGTAAATCTAGAAGGTTTGCTAACTGAATATCTCCTATATCATTTACATCATCAATATCTAGAACTTAAACATATGGTATAAGACATTATGGTGTCCTCAATTGACTTACCCAGTTGGGTAGGATAGTGTGATATTCCAGAATGTGAGGATATTGTCTACTATCACTTAGACTATTCCTAACAAATTGTCAATATAGAGATAGTTTAACAAACTTTACTCTATATAAAATTGAAAGACACACTCTTGCATAAATAAAACTCACTTGCATTAAATTGAAACAACCTTTTCATGTAATATAAACACACTTGAATTAAATTAAATTCATACTTTATTTTGAAAAGGAAATTCACACTTTACTTTGAAAGGAAATCACTCGTGCATTGAAAAGAAATCACTCTTGTATTAAAATAGAACTTATAATTTATAGTAAATGAATTATACCTAAATTAAATAAATACTTCTAAACTATAAATTAAAAGTACCAATTTATCTTAATCCTCAAAAAGAAGTGGGCCCTTGCTCCTTCCTCAAAATAGGAACTACTTTACTCAGTAATGAAAATAATTATGAACTTTATCTAATTATCAAAGGAACATATATAGATATGAAAAACTATACTATAATGCTTCTTTTGATTTATGATTGATTAACTAACTTCAACAACTTTATTTCTTCTTTTTAACTATCCGGAATGAGAAGAAGACATGCATTTAAATCACATCTCAACATATATTTGCAGAGTATAAAATCTAGTGATCTAAACTATGAAATTTACTTATTCAAAATATAGATGATATAAGAATCATATCCCACACTTATAGGAAGGCATTAGAACTAACTCAACTAATAATAGATAGAAAATAACTAACATAAATTTGAAGAGATTCATCTAATTTTATAAAATAGAAGTACAAATATATCTGGATTATTTTAGACCATTATTATGAATAGTAATATCTAAAATGAGATATATAAATATGGAAATTCTACTTATATAAAATATATATATTTAGAATCACTATCTTGATCGTAGGATCCAATTGGATATCTTCAAAGCATGCCTGGGTGTCTTAAGAGCATTATGTACATGTCTTCGAAGCATCTTTGGAGTGCCTTTGGAGCATCTTTAGAGCATCTTCAGAGCATCAAATCTTTAGAGCTTGTTCATCGAATCCTCAAAACTATACCAAAAAATATTTTCCAAAAGTGTTTGATGTCTTCTCAAAATTATAGTACCATAAAGATATGTTTTTGTACATAAAACTATGTTATTTCATCTAAGTTAGACATAATAACAAGATAAAGAATCAGCAATGTATTAGATATAAACAAAGGACAAATTGCATTCATTTCTTACTTAGATAAGACCTTAACTATTAAATGCAATTTAGTATATAGCTAAAAGGAAACACTTATGGACATTTTTTATTAGATATAATGAGCTATATGGAATGCTCATCAATTTTCTTCTTACCTTCACTTCCTAAGAGGATCCTCACTCTTGGAGCACCTCTTCTCCTCCCTAATCTTTTGATTACAACATGGTTCAAATAACTCCAACAAATGAAGTTGGTGGCTCATATATTTTTCACACTTATCAAGATAATTCCCATCTAAAAACATCTCACCATAATGTGGGGGTGATTGATACAATCCTATTTAATAACCCCATATGAAATCCACCACCTAACAACCCTCCCCTAATACCAATTGGGATAATCCTCCTACCAAAACCAACCCACTAATTGATACAACTCAAATTCTTGCATAAATAGTGCAATATATGAACATTGTGCAAACATATAACACCTCTCAAATGATGCAACTACAACATCATTTGAAAAACATGGCTAATCATCCTATCATTCTTCATCCCTAAAATAAAAAAAAAATTATCCCTCCGCCTCTTAAAGATATCATGGGAAAGGTTATTCCCTAATATATCATGCATAATAAGATGTTTTGTCACATTCAAAACAAGCCTTTAGTCCCTTTAATTGTATCCATTGATAATGGTAATATATCTCTAATTATTAAATATGATGGGACTAAAGACCCTACATATTTTCTTAAAGCATTCAGTAATCTTTATAAAGAGTGGTTCCAAACTAATACCTTTGCCACAATTAAACTTTTAGTTAAAACTTCATTGGTGATGTATTAGAATGGTATAACCAAATTCCATAAACTTATATATAGTAACTTGAGGATTTAGTCAATCCTTTAGTTAAATAATTCCAACACAATTATCTTCCCAAAAAAATTCTTAGTCATTTCATCAATGTTAAGAAATCTTCTACTGAATCAGCTCATGATTTTATCAAACAATGGAAATATTTAGCTCATAAGTTCAATCACAACATGATTGATGACAACTTGTTTAAACTTTTCATAATGATATTTACACCTTCACTCTAATACAAGGTTCAAAATTTCACTCCCAAAACTTTAAATGATGCTCTTGACTAAGCTAAGCATTGTTGGTGTAGGCTTTTTTTCCACAGGGTTTTGCCTATACAGTTGTATTAGCTTGCTTAGGGATCTAGAGGTCATTTGGGTTACTTGGGAAGATTCATCCCACATTCATTGAAATGTGTGGTATATTTCTCTCCAACCTATATATGCACCTCTCTCCCTTCATAGTTTTAATGCAGTATATTTTGGATTGTTTGAACTACTTAGTTATGAGTTGTGATAGTTATGAGAGTAATGAGATCTGTGAACTTCATCCCTTTGTATTCATAATTCAAGTTGATATGGGTTATTTTATTTAATCTCATTATTTTTTAATATTCTTTTATGCATGATTTCATTTACTAATAGCTTCATTGTGATCTGCACTTTCTCGACTCGTGATATCACTCCATCATCTGTATTCATTGATCTAGTGATCCTGGCTATAACTCTTTTATGGTATCATAGCACTAATCCTTGTTCATGATTATCTGGTTGGTTGGTTATTTTCTATTGTTTTTTATGAAATCCTGAAATTTGATATTGTATTATCATAATAATTGTAGAGAGAAATATTCTATATTTTAGATCGGAAAGTTTTTTTTTGAGAACTCTATTTTAGATCTATTATTTTTAGCTTAGTAGAGAAAGGTGTTGGAAAAAGACATTATCTAAAGCTTGGAATCTTATTTTTAGCATTGAGATATATCATTGTGGTACTAGAGGATTATTTTGGTGTTAGATATCTAAAGGAGAAAAATATAGGCATTAAGTTACAAAGATCAAGTTTTTTGTCTGTGATGTCTTATTTTTCATCAAAGCATTGAGATCTAGGTGTTAGAGAAAGGAAAATACCTTTTTTTCAAAGAGGAAACTTGGAGTTTGGTGTTGACATATTTAGCTTGGCATTTAAATCTAATTGGAATGAAGCTAGGTTCATTGGCACCATTCAGATCTACATAGGCATATAACTTCTTATCTTTCATAGATCTGTGTTGCCTTATCTTTCATAGATCTATGTCACCTTTATTTCATAGATATATGTTTTATTTATGGTAGAAAAAATAGGTGTAATTTTAATTTTTGTTGTATATCCATATTGTTTTGGCATTTCATTTAGATCTGCCCTTTTTGTTTGGCATTGGAAGATATCTTCATGTCTCAGGTACAGCTTTAGCATCATATGTTGCATGATCCATTCCACTTACCATGATTGGAAAAGAGAGACCATGTGCTTAGTTTGGCATGCAGTGATCTAAGTATCAATGGTTTGTGGCTCCTTTGGTATAGCTCAAAGTAGATCTTCTATTTCCTATGTATACTACCTTTGACACCCTAGTAGTTTGTGATTTTACCTTTAAGCACAGTATTAATTATTTTTTGGTGGTTTGGCATTTTTTATCTTGGACTAGCTACAGGAAAGGTTCCATTTCCTCTTTACATCCTTCAACTACCTAAACCTCTTTCCTCATGGCCTTTCCCTATCCTTGGTTTAATAGATCAAACTTTTTCAAGTGGAAAAATATGGTGAGCAGGTTGGCTCAGGTGGTGTAAAGGTCATGCTAATACAAATTTCCATCATGGCATTTTTCCCACTTGCCAACCTCCCACAATATTTCTATACCCTCCTAGCTGAAGAAGTTCCAACCTGATCATGCAATCTTAATCTTGTTGTTCTGAAGCCAATGGCCTGTAAGGATTTATTTTTGGATCAGTTAATGCAATGGCCTCTTGATGGACATATCTACATCCCTCATTCCCCACAGACATGCACATCATGCTAATAACGCTTATGGTCATTAATGGTTGCCATTATAACCTCTTATTGGCCTCCCTCAACAAATGGCATCTCACCTGTAAATGTACTTTTTGATCTGCCCTTTGGCCAAATTGTTGATGGCATTTTCACTGGTGACTTTTTTGGGAAGCTCTTTACAAACCTGTACATGGATAATGGCAACACCCAAATTATTTGTTGCATCACTTAGAAGCATTTAAACTTTCAAATGTGAACATTGAGCTTCTAGCCTATTCTTATCATGGCGGCTTTGGTCTGATCTTCTAGGTCTGAATTTCCCTTGGTGGTGACTTGAGCCTTTGTTGATCAAAGTTCCTTGCATTCCCACATGGAAACACTCATATTTAGGTATCCCTTCTCAAGCTACACAAATTAATACTTAATAATACCCTAAATGATTAAAAACTAAAGCATGTTTTAATTTTATTTCAAATAACTTTTTATTTTTTAATTAAACACTTTCAAAGTATGCCCTTTTCATTAAAGTGTATGTAGGGGTATATGGGTAGATTGATTTTTCATTTTAGTTGGCTTGATAAATACCATCATTCCATGTCGATTACAATGAGTGGTTGGAAGGCATATTTTACCTCATCCAAGGGTACTTTTTTTAAGTTTCAAGGATAAGTTTTTAGTCAATAGGCCTATTTACAGGAAATTGTATTGTTAATATCTTGTAAATGGTAACTCAAAATTGAGTATCATCCTTTGAAAAATATTTATTTTTTTATTTCCCACACATTGGGATAATATTTATTGTAAAAATCACTACTTTATAAAGTGTCAAAATTTAGGGGGGCTACCTGTTGATTGTCTTCGGGAGATTTTTATGGGGCCTACATTCTCTTATGCACATATTCAATTTTTCATAACTATTACTTGTGCCCATTTAATGACTAATTTCATAGATTGCTCTTGTATTCCTAGATGTATTGTTAGCAAAGCCTGATGTCCATTTGAGCATGCATTGATTGCTCTCATTTGATTGGACTCATTTTTGGTATTGTCTGAAGTCCATCTCCAGAGCGTGAATTATTACTCCAAATGTGGAGAGTTGTTTTGTCTTTAGTGATCCTTTATAAGAAGGATAATTATGTTTCATTACATGCTTACATGGAACACTTGCTCACACATAAGAATCATATTCCATTTTTATATAAGCAGATTCTTGAACCCACTGATACTATTTTGTTTAATAAGTGGGCTAATACTTTTGATAAGGTTTTTTCCATTTTGTTACTTCATATTTCCATGGATCTTCATCGCCATGTGTAATATACAAAGTGTCCATGCACTGTTTGAACCATATTTTAGTCTTTTTTTGGAGATCCTATTGAGATTTACATCACACCTACTCCTTCACTTCCTATTGTCTCTTCTGAGACTATTGTACACTCACCTCATGCTTTTATTTCTTATGATGATACATCCATAGTGGATAGTGCTCTTCCTTCTATCAAGCCCCCACTACAAGATGATATTCTGCCAGACCTTAATTGTCTCATTGTAGATTTTACTTTTGTTCTTATGTAGATTGTTACTCTACTAGAGCCTTTACAGACTTGCATTTTAGAAGACTTTATTAATTTTAGTGAGAGTGTACACATTGAGAGTATCAATGACTCATATATTCCTATGGACGTTCATCTTATATATCTAAGTACTTAATTTTCAAACCATTCTTTAGTTTTGATGGTTTTTGAGCTATGTTCTCATATTCCCATGGACATTCTTTCAATGAATGTTCCATGTCTGTCTTCTTCTATAGATATTATCTCTCCTTCATTGTATGCTAGTTCATTGCCATCTTCTACAGTTAGTCATATGATATTTGATCAAACTTTGGCATATTCAAGCATTAGTAGGTAGATATTTGACCATTTTTTAGATATATACATCTTAATTCTTACATGCATTCCACTTGAGTGGGAATTTAGTAGTTTGATAGCTCGTAGTTTCTTTCTTCCAAAAGTAAGAGATAGAATTTGTTACAAAGGGACCTACTACAGTGTTTGTCATACAACATTCTATGCATGCATTCTCTCTCTTTTTTGTGGATGCACACATCTTTCATATTTTTTAGGATACTAGGATAAGTACATTGTACTTGGGTACCTCATTAGGCCTCATTATTGGGACCCATTCTTTTTAGCATTGCCCACCTAAGTTATGCTTATGGGGGGGGGGGGGGTATTGGTGTAGGGATTTTTCCTATTGGGTTTTACCTATATGGTTGTAATAGCTTACTTAGGGATCTAGAGGTCATTTGGGTTACTTGGGAAGATTATTCCCACATTCATTGGAATTTGTGTTATATTTCTCTCTCCAACCTACATATGTACTTCTCTCCCTTCATATTTCTAATGCAGTATATTGTGGATTGTTAGAGCTACTTAATTGTGAGTTATGATACTTTTGAGAGTAATGAGAGATATGAACTTTGTCCCCTTGTATTCATAATTCAAGATGATATGGAGTATTTTATTTTCTCTCATTCCTTTATAATATTCTTCTCTACATGATTTCATTTACTAGCAACTTCATTGTGATGTGCACTTATTCGACTCGTGAGATCACTCCATCATGTGCATTCATTAATCTAGACAACTCTTTTAAGCATCAATATTTCCTAATGAAATAGATTGAACCTAACACTAAAATCATCAAGGGATCTTTCCAAAATTTAAGCAATGTAATAACCATCAATCCTCCTCAACCCAAACCAGGAGTCACCAAAGTATAAAATCTCCAATTATCGCATATGTTGTTAATTATGAAACAAATAAAATAACTTTTAGCACCTTCTAAACCATTTATGTATCCTAATAATCCCCATAAATGGCATGATACTAATCAATTTTGTTGGTTTCACACTGATATAGGTCATTTCCATGAGACATGTTAGGGGCTTATAAAATTTATCATTTCTTTTATGCTAGGAGATTCATTTAATCATGATACCATGATCAAAATCCATCATCAAGATTATGTTAATGCTCCTCAAAAGAAACAAGCTTCTCAAAAGAAAAAAGATTCCAAAGCTTCTTCCTCCAACAATCCTAAAACTTTATCTACATCCAACCCTAAATAATTAAACAAGGATATTTATGTGATTGATGTTGATTATGATCAATACTATACTAATCTCCAATACGTAAATGTGATGAAGGTCAATTATCGATCCAAATCAACCCATAAAGATCCTATTACCAAACCAAAGAAGCCATTATTAGAAGAACAAATTCTGAAATATACTATTACCACTAACTTATCTTTGGAAACTAATGAGGAACCACATCTTCAATCCGAACCTCTAACCACTTCTCTTCTTCTTAAGCATATTTTACCCTCCAAGCCTCATGTTGATTCTTCCTCTTCTAAAAATCATTGGAATTTCTTAGAAGAACTCAAATATATGCCTTAAAAAATTCCTCTCATGGTGTTAGTTTGCACCTATCCCTATCATCATAAATTCCTAATGCAAAAATTCCAAAAAATCGAAGAACCATCTTCCTTAGAAGAGGAACAACTTTCTCATGAGCCTCAACCAATAGAAGTCCATACCATTGAATCTATTTATCCTTCTAAACCTTCCATTGATTTCCTTGAAGAAGATATGATCAATGATGAAATTCTCTTTTAAGCTGATGATCCACCTCTCTTTATCAAAATAGACATCAATAGCACCCTCATTCTCAAAGTATTAGTAAATGAAGGGTCAGTAATTAAAGTGATGTCTCTTTGGCTCATTCAATAACTTAGATATAACAAAGATCATCTCAAGTAAACTCATTTAACATGTCACAGATTTGACAAGACCAATTAAAATATACTTGGTTGTATTTGACTCCCTCTTATTATTAGACCCAAAATTATACATACTAAGTTTATGGTTCTTGATTTACCATTATCTTATAATATGTTCCTAATATGCCCATGGACTCATTGCATGAGGGCTATTGCCTCTTCTAGAAGCCAATGTATCAATTTTATTCATAATGGAAAATGTTACAAACATGAGGTTGATCCTAACCCATGAAGTATTCAACTTCCAAATCCTAAATCTCAATATCAGATTCTCACTATTCCAAAAATAGTAGTGCACCTTCACCGATATTAATATGAATCTATATTTACAAGTCACTCTTATTGATTATGATGATGATGAGCCAAACAATTTGAAAAATGCATGCCTACTAAGCTACCTCCTTACATTTCAGAGTGGTTTCCTCCTTCCTTGTTACCTCATGATCGCACCATTGCTCTTATTGATGAGATCATTGATTTCCATCCTCCATGTAATTCACATGAAGCATCTTATACTGAAGATGATTTCACTTGTAATGAATATGGAGTGGCTAAGATATTTTAAGACCCTTTAACTATGTCACCTCATAAATTTAGTGATATAGGCATCTCACCTTTTGAAGTTCTTTTAAAGACACAAACATGTACTATCTCTCCAACCTATAATGATAACTAAATTATGGCCCAAGCTCAATCAAAAGACTTGGATGTTCAACATTATAATAAAACCCAAGCTAAAATACATGCTTTTAACCATGATTTTCATACCATTTTAATAGATATTGATTTCAAACATGAAAGTCATGTACCTCCAGTTAATTTTCCACTCCGATATATTCCTTGGGTGGATGAACAAATCTTACATATCCCACCTTCATAACTTTTATAACCTTCTATACATCCTATCACACTGGTCACTCTACTAGAACCTCTCCCCATCAATGATTTCAAAGATACGCCTATTTTCCAACCAATTGAACCTAATTAACCTTCATCTATAATTTCACCTACTCTTGAGATCACTCTCGATGCCAAGGCCATAGATGTATGCCAAATACATTCTAAATATGATCGTCATGGTAACAAAATCATTGATCTTGAATTAGATGTGGAATATTATGGACCTCTACCTACATTACCTAATGATGAAGCCATCTTTGAACTGTTCCATGCCTAAGAACCTTAACTTCCTCAACAACATCACAAACTTGGGAATTTTAAGTGAAAGGCCCCTCGTTTTAATGACTTCATTGCTAGCTTTGATCCCAAAACATATCCCATTTCCTCTCTTCCTAATGCACCATATCATTTTTAAGATGAAAGTGTTATGCTTATCGAGTAAACTACAAGAATATAATATGTCATGCCCTCATGTCATCAACCTATAATAGTTTCTAAACAACTCACATTGACCAAGCATGATAAATTTAGTCTATTCTTTGATAAATGTTGTGAGACTTTCACTTAGTCATATGAGGACATGTTTGGCATCGATCCTTGTATCATGGTACATAACATAATCACTTACCCTAATGCCAAACCCATTTAGCAAAAATAGCATAATTTTTCCCCTAAAGTTTCCACCCTATGCCATAAAAAATTATCAAATTATAAAATGCTAAGTTTATAAAACCTATGGACTATTTCGAATGGGTGTCAAACATTATTCCCATTCACAAAAAATTTACCATGGTCATTCACATCTGCATCAACTTTTGTAACCTCAACCTCACTTATCCCAAGGATAAATTTTGATTACCTTTGATATATGCCATAATAGATTCCACTATTGGATATGAAATATTATCCCTTATGGATGGTTTTTTGAGCTACAATCAACTTCATATCACCCCCAAAGACCAACATAATACAATATTCACTATGAAATGGGTCACCTATTGTTATGTTAAAATTCCCTTCGACCTTAAAAATTCTAGAGCTACCTATCAATGGGCTATGACCCACATTTTTCATGACATTATCCATAATATTGTGGAAACTATGTGGATGATCTCATTTCCAAATCCAAAAGTTTTAAAACCCATCTTGTTGATCTTGTCACCATCTTTGATTCACTCATAAAATATAAAGTTAGACTCAACCCCTACAAATGTGTTTTTGACATTACATCTAAGAAATTTTTAGGGTTCTTAGTCTCTCTTCATAGTATTGATGTTGATCCCACTAAAATCAATGCTATAGTCAATATGCCTATTCTTCATTCCATTTTAGACATTTTTTCTTACCTCAACAAGCTCAAGGCAATCTGATGATTCATCCCTAAAATGGATTATCATATTTATTCTATTAATTCCATTCTTAAGAAAGGTAATGCTTTATAATGAACCAATATTTGTCAAAAATAATTTGACAACATGAAATAATTTCTATTCCATTTTCCTACCCTTCATCCACCTTCTAATGATCATCCTTTGATTTGTACACTTCTTCTACACCCATATTAGTTGGGGTAATGCTTTCCCAATACTATGATACCAGAAGAGAGTATGTTATCTACTATATTAGTTGAAGCCTCATCAATTATGAAAAACATTATACCAAAGTAGAACATGATTGTCTCGCTATATATTTCATAGCTGAAAAGCTTCATCACTACATGTTCTATCAAACAACTTATGTCATAGTTCATTCCGACCCGCTTCATCACTTTTTCTCCAAAGCATTTCTACCTAGAGATAGAATTGACAAGTAGATGGTTCTCTTAATATAATTTTACCTTTGCATCATCATACAAAAATATGTCAAAGGACAAGTCATTGTTGACCAAATTGTAATGGTACCCATACCCACTACCAATTATCTTAAAGATAGTCTCTCTGATGATAACATTGTCTATATTGAAGGTCTCAATCAAGTTATCTCTCTTAAATATTACTTTCACAACTTCACTGATGATTTAGAAGTAAGTAATAAATAAGATACCTATGTCATTCTTGATACTACTAAATCCAAAGTATTTATCGAAGAACTTCCTGAAATCAATGTCAATTTGCATGAAGACACCTAGACCCTACATTTTAATGGTGCCAAATGTCTCCAATGAGTTGGGGTAGGTTGTATTCTAACTATTCCTCATGGTAAAATAATCCTTTTGGCATTTTGGCTTACCTTTGATGTCACTAATAACATCGTTAAATATGAAGCATTAATCTTAGGCATGATAGCGACACTTGACTTAGATATTACATATCTTCATGGTTTGGGTGACTTCCAACTCATCTATTATTAGGTTAATGGTGATTATTAATGTAAAAGTGAAAATATTATAATTTATAAACAAAATAATTATTGCCCTCACCAAAGAGTTCACTTATTTTACCATCGTGCCCATTCCAAGAGACCAAAAATCCATCTTTGACTCTACTGCTTCTTTGGCATCCTTATTTCATCCACATCAAATTCTCAATGATTCTCAATTTCTTATTCAAATAAAAAAGTCTCCATATTCTATCCAACCACAAGAGTCTCTTATCTATCATATTGAGGATGTCACCATCTAACAGAGTCCATAGTATAAAGGCATTATCTAATTCCTCGAATATCAAACTTATCCTCTAAACATGGATTCTCATGAAAAGACTAGAATTCACAAACAAGCCTTCAAATATGTATTTAAATATAACACCCTTTATTATCACAATTTTGAAGGTCCCATGTTCCACTATGTAATGAAAGAAGAGGTCCCTCCTCTTCTTGAATAAAAAAGTGGGGGCATTTATGGTGGTCACTGTAATGGACATACTATGGTACACAAATGCCTACATATGGGATAATTTTGGCCTACTCTCAAAAAGTATGCTATTGAGTTCACTAAAAAGTTTACTCCTTGCCATCTACATGATGATATAATCCATTCACCAAGAATATCCTTGGCCATTGATCTCTAAACTATAGAATATCCTTGGCCATTTTCCATGTGGGGATTGTATCTCATCAGTAAACTACTTAAGTCATAAGATAGGCATGTTTTTATCATCATATCTATTGAATATTTTACCAAATGGGTAGAATCCATCCCTCTCATCAACATAATGGGAACCACTATTTCCAAGTTTATCCTTAACCAAATAATTTATCATTTTGGAGTTCCCCATACTATCATTTCTAATAATGGTGATAATTTCAAGAATAAGGACATGAAGCAATTATGTGCTAAATTCAAAACATCCCATAAATTTTCCACACCTTATCATCTATAATGCAATTTCCAAGCTAAGGCACCAACAAAATTCTCAATAAAATCCTTCAAAAGACCCTCCGTGAAACCTTCATATATTGGCATCTTTATTTATATCCCACACTTTGGGCCTATCGTACTAGCATATATGTTACCATTGGGGCAACACTATTCTCGCTAGTCTATGGTTCTAATTCTATCCTCCCATTAGAATTTGAGCTTTGCTCCTTATGTATATCTTTTCACAGTATCATATCAGATGAGAAATTACATGAATCCCACCTTCATGCTCTTTATCTTCTCGATGAACACCATTATCCACTCTATAACATAATCACCAATACAAAGCTCACATCACCAAGTAACATAATACAAAATGTTAAAGTTTGTACTTTCAATGTTGGTGATTTAGTCCTTAAATAGACTATACCCATGATAAATAAGACAAATATTCTCAAAAATGGTGGGGGCCTTATTTAGTGAAATTTATTCTTGGTCCTAATACCTATCACCTCCAAACTAATGAAGTTCATTTTTTCAAGATGCCCACCAATGCGTAATTTTTAAAGAAATGTATTTCTTAGATCTTTCCTTTCTTATCATATTTCTATCCTACTAACACTTTTTTCAAGATTTCTTCGTGGGTATCACTCTCTACAATAGTTTTATTTTTCCACAAACCTTAGTTCCTTCTTTTGGCCCTTTGGTTCTCTTTTTCATGAGTTGCATTGTAAAAATATGGATAGGAGCCGGTCTTACTCATAAATTCCTTTCAATTTTATTTATTTGTTATCTTCCAATGCTTTTTTGCATCCTCTTGGGTTTCTCTTTTGTGAGTTTCAATGTAAGACAATGGATAGGACTAGGCCCTCCTCACAAATACCATTTTTTCCTTGATTGCACCCCTCTTGGGTTTCTCTTTTATGAGTTGTAGTGTAAGACCATGGATTGGACCATGCTCTCCTCATAAAATCACCATTTTATTTCAAAACACCCTTTGTTCAACCAAGTATTTTCCTTTTAGAGAATATTAATAAATGCCTACAAGTTTGTAATCCCTTATTTTTAGCTTTGGTTTTTTTATTTTATAGATAAAAATTGCACAACAAACTATGAAAGCTTGTTTACTTAAACTTTCAAACATTATTATGATAAGGAATCATGCTTACCTATCATTATATACCTTTAAACCTTTATCACATTTTTTGTGATTTGAAGTAATTCAAAATTGTTTCATGTTCATTACCATTAATTTCCCTTCTTTTCATTCCACATTGGATAAAACAAGGTTGGAGTCAAGATAGAAATTTTATTTCACATGAATTAACAAGACTCTTAGACATCATGCTCTCTAAGTTATCTTTATTATCAACCAAGTCCCAAGTTTTCAAATGATAGTCATTTTTAGCAACCATGTTCGGGTTTCCAAATCCTTATGGAGGAATAATAGAAAAAGCCATGAAAAGTAAAAATCCAGATCATTTGAAACAAAAGGAAATGATCAAAAGGTAACATATAAATTCAAAAGTCAAAATCACATCAAAATATGTGATTCATAGCACATATTCTATCTCCAATAGAAGTTTAAACTACAAAGTTGGTCTCATTATAGAGCCAAGGTCCATTGGGGTGCATTAGTCTAGTAGATTGGGATAGGATAATTCAAAAAAATCTATGGTGCTACCTACTTTCTCACACAATTACCCAATCTTCATAGTATATTAAAGACTCTATAAGGGGTCCTAAGGAATAGGCAACATGTTGTGGGAAGGTAGGGCCTTTTTACTTTTCATGCACATAACCTTCATAAAATGATATTCATACTTCATTTGATGACCCAAGATGTCATGTTATTCATGTCTTAAAAACATGATAGCACTACTTTGTTTCAGTTTTATTTTCCCTTAAAACAAAATAGTATGCTTGAGTGACTATGGATTATATTCTTTACACCATTATTTTACATCTCTAAAATTGCCTTGGTTTATTTACAAATTTTCCATTATTGTACCTCCTTTTCTCAGACACCTACTTCCATTTCTATATTTTATTTATAATTCCTTTTTTTTGGACAATTGCATCTATTTCTATTTTTCAATACTTTTTCCATTATTGAGGGAGGTTGGTTTGTTAATTCTCACTCACCAATGTTGTTTCCCCTTTTATGTAATTTTTCCATTAATGATTACGGATTATTATTGCTCACTCATCAATGTTTTTTATCATTTCTTTCCCATCTTTGTTTGAGTAAGGATTGTAACTACTTTCACATTGATGTTTGTTTACCATTTCTTTTTGGTTTGTTTACCTTTCTTATTTAAAGTTTACTTGTTTGAGTTTTTTGGTCATTTAGTAGCCTTGGCTTTTTGGTTACCCAATTTAATCTAAATTTTACTTGGTCATTTGGTCTTAACTTAGCATTTGCCACCTGAGCTTACCAAATTTTTAAGTACATCATGCTTACACCATGTCAGTTATCTTGGCTTTCCTGCATTTGCTTATTTTTGCTATTTAGTTTTGTATCCTTAGGTTTGTCTAAAGTAGTATGTGCGCCCTCCATGGTCAAAACTAAAAATATAGCAGACAATCATCCCATGATAAAGGTAAGTCTAGGTACGCATATATTACATATTTATTTTAATTATTTACTTTCATTTATTTTATGCTTTAAAATATTGCACTTTATTTAGTTTCAGTGTTGTGTGTTGCTATGTTTTTTTCTTGAAGCACCATAATATGTTATACCTAAGTGACACATGATGAAATTTGAGTAGGTCATATGTATGTACGTGATATTTTTAAACTTTATTAATTACTAATGCCTTCTCTCTTGAAGGAACCCATTGAGTCTTAATTTCTCTGAGTGCAGACCTTAAAAGGTGCATTGAGAAAGGGGTGGGCCGACCATTAGTGCTTCATAAGATTATTGTCCCCTATACCACCACTTACTATCAATATAACCTTATCATATACACTTACCTAAGCATTTCTCCCTCCCTTACACACTCCTCCAATCAATTCCCTACCTTACTTAGCCCCTTCTTAAGCCTAAAACCCTTTTTAACATTTATTGAATAATGTTAGCCTAGGCTGACCCTATACCGTAATTGATATTTACACATTATGGGTTTAGGTCAGCCTTGGATGTCCTAGACTAGGACCTAACTTGTTTTTTATCAAATAATGATACAGTGTCAAATTGGGTTGACCTTATCAACTAAACTTTTGAAAAGGTTTAGGGTTAGATCTAGCTATAAATACACATTGATTTTGCCATTTCTAAGAGAGAGATAGAGTTCATTATTATTTTGCATTTCTTTATAATCTGATCTTCTACCATTCTACTTGAGGAGTTATTATTTAGGGTTTATACTTAGAGAATAATCTTGTCTTGTGTAAATGTCTTGGATCTTAGGCCTTTCTTAGTGATCCTTAAAAATAAAAATAAACCTCTTGAAAAACGCCTTTGGCCAAGGGAGAGATTGAGTCTTGATAGGTTCATATTCAAGGTAAGTATTTTAACATTACTACTCTATTTTAGTATATAGAAATAGCATAAATAATGGATTTTGAATATATTGCTCTCTCTATACATTAGGGTTTTATCTAACATAGCTTAATTAGGATTCTCCTATGCATGTTTACTTTTATGTTTATTACCCCCACTTTGTGCCACAATATTTGGTGAACTAGATTAGATTTTACTTTACTTTCCATTTACTTTATGAATATGAAAACATAGGACCTAGCTAGGGTTATTGCATAGTGTTACTTGACTAGAGGATTTGGAACCCTCTTTAGTGATGTTATTATGGTATGAGATCCCTTAGTTAGGTCTAGTAGATCCATCTTGGTCATGACCTTGAATATCTAATGTACTAATAATCAGAAGTGTAAGTAGGATTTATCTTCTCTAAGCTAGGATTGATTAATAGGTCAGCTAAATTTTCATTTATATACATTTGCTAAGCTCATGGAACCCTATCTCCTACTCTTTCATGTAGTTTTGGGGCCCCTCCCTAAGCTTCTATCCACCTATATGCCTCTCTATTCAATCAAAACTAGCTATCATATGTTGGGGTAGATGGTACCACAAGGTCCTCCATAGCAATAATATCAAGATGACCTAACACCTCATCTAAATTATCTCAATGGGCACCTCAAACTATAGAACCCCATGTAAACTCCTCCTTAGACATATCTATAAAATAAAAAACCAAATATACATTACATCTCATATATGTAGATCCCAAAACCATCTATCTATACTAGGTACATAAACAACTATACAACTAGTGATCTATCCAAAAACTTAAAACATAAAGCATTTATTACCAATATTGGTGTCACCAACATGATCTCCCTATCAGCTTGATCATTAATCACCTCCTCTATAGGTTATATCCATGTAAGTAGAAATCCTAGAGTTATCACCTCATCTACCTCTTTATTGACCAGTTATGTCTAACCTCTACCATGGGATCTCTATGTATGACTGCTAGCGCCTGTGTCCTCTCCCTTGAATGGTGCCTCTATCTCCTATGTGCTCATAGAGGTTGTTGTCATTTATACTATGGATCTATGGTATCCTCACCCTTAGCATCTAAAACTATCACATCCTATACAACAGGCCTAGTTATCTCTTGTTATTGTGCCTGACCTACCCACAGTCTCACTTGATGAGGCCTAATGACTAGTATCTCTATAAGAAATCCTATACCCCCTCTACCTCTAGGCTCATATACCCAATACACAAGCACTACTAAGGGAGTTTTTAGATGTGGTAAGCCTAGCTCTCCAGGTACATGAGCTATAGAATGTGGCTCCACCTATGAGTTATAATGTCCAGTAATGTGAACACATGTTAATCCAGTAGCCACAGTACCCAAAATTGACCAACTAGATGAAATATTAGTATAGGGTTGACATATAATATACCCATGATTAATGGTATACAAATTTGGTGCATAGGCTATGATAGGCACTACATGATCATGTCACCATCTCACCACCTAAAGTAGCCTATCATCCACTACATGGGGCAACCTAATTAGAAACTACATAGGAAAACTCTCACATATATAAACACTCAATAAAATCATGGGGCCTACATTCTTCTACCCCTAGGTTAGCATACCATACATGTAATTCATTCATTGCACCCAAATGATAGAACCCAGATCACCCTGCTCGAAGATCGATTGATATAAGGCTACTACATACAATTGTACCTTTTCATCTGAATTGTGACACAACACATGCACTATCACAAGTCTTATCATGGCCTTCTAGATATCTATAATGGTCAATATATATACATCAAATAAGCTCACCCATAATCTAGGGTAAATCCTATCTAAGCTAGTTGCCCAATGGGTTAGGGCTTACCTCTCTTCCTTAGCCTCTGGTGCATCACAAATGATAGGAGTCCAAACTATGGGCAGTCCAAACAAATCATGGACATCCTCCAAGGTCATTCCCACCTTTATGGTATCCTCATCCACCTCCCATCAAAAAGTGTTGGTTAGTCACTCCCATTTTCCTATGAATATGACAACTAGATCGATATAGAGAGGGAGCCTACACATATCTATGATGCCTAAAAATCTTAGGGAATATATTTGTGTTCAATCCACATTTTAAAGTCACTCTAGTAAATTTGGTATCCAAGATGCATCCACTAGGCACCAAAATCTCTACCATTTATGTAAAATGTCAAACAACATAAAGTGTATTAGATCTCAATATAAAAATGATAAATATACATTCTTAAAATTATTAATAATTAACTACTTCATCAACTTATTTTTTCTATTTTTCATCCTTTTCTTAAATAATTAACCCTTTTGATACTAAATCATCCTTATCACCCCTCTTTACCAACTCTATCGGCCCTCTACTACGCAGTCAACCCATTCCTGTAAACATAGTCTACATTTTTATACTAAATCAACCCTTTCCCATCCTATGCATACTAAATCATCCTTTTGATATGTAGTACACCCCATTTAACAAACTATATCACACCCTACTACATATTTCATTGATTATAAAGTACTAAGTTGGCCCTGTCAAGTTTTCTCACTAAGTCAACCCTTTGGTACAAAGTCAGCCACCCCCAATAATACTAAATTGAATCTTTACTATGTAATAAACCACCTTATTACCTCTCACCTTTTTATAACTAAGTTAGTAGCGTCGACTCTGTTCATAATTTATGGTGATTTTTCAACCATTTACCATAAATTCCTTGGGCATTTATTGGTTAGATTCTTTTCTACCTAATGTCTCACTTTGTTCCTAGTTTACCTAAAAAAATCTTAGGATAATTTTCTCTACATACATTTTCCCTAATACCTATTTTCCTATACCTACCTTCATTTTAATTAAAATTACTAAAAAAATGAAATTAATACACCACTTACCTGAGTTATACTGAATATGACCTTTAGACATCCTCCATGTCATAGCTATCATCTCCTTACCATGGTCTCTCTCTGGGCTCAACTAGGTCTCTTAGAGCTTTATTTTCTCATAATAGTAAAAATTACAAATGAATTAATTTTTACCCCATTTATATTTACCATTCAAAATTATTTACCTATCAATTATTTTCCATTAAATTTCAAATTTCTCTCATAACTTTGTTTCTACTAGCTCTTTTTCTGAACAGAAAGATGTTTTGGAATCCAAATATTGCAAAGACGTTTATTACATATTACATGTATATTTTGAAAAAAGGAATTTTTAATTATTTTATAGTTTCACCTAATGATCCCTAAATTTGACACCTTTGTATTCCTCTCATTTCATTTATACTCTACAATATTAAGGTAAGTAAAGGTATGTATTTTTCAATTTCATCCTTTCATTTATCTTATTCGCTTTTTACTATAATTTGCTTAGTTTAGGATTGTGTGTTGTTGTATTATTTTCCTAAGCACCATCTTATGGTACAATTATTTGACACATGATGAGCTTTGAGTGGGATATATGTATATACATAATATTTTTAAACTTTATCACTTACTGATACTTTCTCTCTTGTAAGAACCTATTGAGTCTCAATATCTCTGAGTGCATGACTTAAAGGGTATACCAAGAAAGGGGTGAGAATTCCATTGATGCTAGATAAGATTATTGTTCATTATACCACCACTTAAAACCAACACAAGTCCCTCTTATACATATATTTAATCTTTGACACCTCCCTTACATGCTTCTCCAAGAAATTCACCACCTCAAATATCCCCTACTTAAGCTAAAACCTCTTTTTACCATCCTCCAAACACATTAAAGTCAACCCTATTATATGAAATAATCATGTTATGGGACTAAGTTCACCCAGTTGACTTAGTCTGGGACCTAACTGCTCTATTTCCTAAACAACTAGGTCAACTAGGCCAATTATGTCAACTAAAACTTTGGGAGGGTTTAGGGTTAGATCTGGCTATATAAACACATTTTTTACCCAATTTTAATGATAAATAGATAGAATAATTCATTTTCACATCTACTTATCCACCATTCCACTTAAGGAGTCATTATTTAAGGTTCCATACTTCCTTTGGATAGAATAATTTTGTCTTGTGGGAAAATTCTTTTGGATGTATAGGATAAGTCTTGTAGCCTAGAGATGACCTATTTTTATAGTCCTTATGATCCAAAACAACATATTGAAAAACACCATTGGCCAAGGGAGAGATTGAGGCTCAATAGGTTCATCTTCAAGGTAAGTATTCCTAACTCTTACTTCTCTTTTATTAAGTAGATAGATTTGCATGTATTGTCTTATGAATGTATTTAACTCTCCACACTTAGGATTACATCTACAATGACTTGAGTATAGATATTATTTTTATGTTTATTATTATTCATTTGTTCCACAAGCTTTGGTGATCACTATATTAGATTTAATTTTACTTTGTTAGAAATCATAGGACTTAACTAGGGTTATTGTGTGGTATTGCTCGACTAGAGGCTTTGGAACCTCTCTAGTGATATTATATGGTAAGAGACCCCTTAATAAGTTCTATTGGACATATATTTCTCATGACCTTGATTTTTTAAATATACCAACAAGTGGAAGGGGTAGTTTGATTTATCTTCTTCAAGTTAGGATTGATTTATAGATCAGCTTCACTTTCCTTTGTATACAACTACCATGTATCTTATATTTGTTATTCCACTACTCAGAATATGTATTTATGTGTATGTTGATTGTTTATACCATGTTTAAGTGATATTTCACCATGTAGTGTCATCTCACTCACCCATACCTCTGACACACTATCAGGCTCACACAAACTACCTCAAGGCTATGGAGCAGTGTGATTTCACCACATGGTGTCATCCTACTAACCTACTTGCATGGGTCTTACTGAAATCATTGCTTCTTCATATAGACATCTCTAGGATAATGGATAGCCAAGATGATACCACATGACATCATCTTGATAACCCATTTTTCTAGAGGCTTTGCACTTATTCGAATGGTTCTTAGACACCAAGTCACTAGGATCTTGCCACTTGTTAGCATCTTGCTAACCCACTTACCTATATTTTTTCTAATGTGGAGACCAGATGGGTAACTTTGAAATAAAATTGAATAAGTGTCAAAATTAATTTTTAATGTGCTTGAGGCTATCGAGAGATTGACACATGGAGTTAGGCAAATTTCAAAGATAAACATCTAAGTCTTGCCAAGCAAAAAAGTGATATGTGGCACCAGACAAACTCAAAAATTGACTACATCTCAAAAGACTTCTTTGGACAGGTTGGATTTATTAGGAGTCATGAAAGTGATAGAGTTAAAAAGACTCTTCAACTAAGATCTCTCCAAGTGACCATTACTACAATCATGAAAGCTTTAACATTGCACACCAATAATAAACTAACTAAGAACAAATTAATTATTATATTATTTCATTCTATATCAAATAGTTTACAATATAGATGTACAAATAGATATATGATAGGAGAATCCTAACCATCCCATACATGTGGGACTAACCTTCCCATTATAGGTGGAAGTAAGGCATAAACTTGTCATCCTCATGAATGTGGGATAAATATCTCCAAAGTAAATAACACCTAAGTAAGCTAAAGAGTAGGAAAATAATATCCTATACTAACACCCCCCTTAAGTATAGCTTAGGTGGGTAAAATAAAGAATGTAGTGTGAATCCAATTGTCCCTATGGATGCCAATCCATATTGCTAGAGCACATAGATGTCAAGTCATTGTAACTACCAAGTGAAAGTATGAATGATATTCAATATAAAGATCAATAAATATGAAAATTGTGCTTCAAAATATTGAATAGAGTGATAAACCTAGGGAAGAATTACTTGAACACCCTCTAACAAGATGGTGAGAAGTGAGCACAAAGACTAGTGGAGCTGTCATGCAGGTGTCACTGGTGTGGATACCATATTGGTATCACTATAAGAATCACCAAGAAGGGCATGGAAACAAGTAAAAAATCTTCATATGGGTTCCAGAAAATAAGTTATCTAAATAAGATACCCATGTATAAAGGAAGAATCCAAAAAACACTCAAAAAAGTGCAAAATATACATATAACTCTCATAAAGTAGAGAAAAAAGAGAAAACTCGTAGGAAAAACTCCCCCCCAAAATAGAGAGAAAAGAAGAAGAGAGAGCTATAAATCCCCCCAAAGATGATGTTGAAGTAGTTTACACTCCAAGTACCCAAAAGTTACAAAGAAACTCAATCTACACAAGTGGTCTAAATCCACTACTCAATCACAAAAATAACTACAATTAGGCTTCACCAAAATAACTTCAATCATTAATACTATCAGTGGTGATGAAAGTGTAAAAGAGTATTGCATGTGCAAAGAACACTCAACACCTAAGAAGCATAATCTACACCATACCCCTCCATATTACTGACTAGGTGGAGTGATGATAAAAAAGGATGTATTTACACCCCCCCCCCATAATGAGTGGAGTGGATGAAAAATGTTTGCACAAATGGTCTGAATCCACTACTTGAATACCAAACAAGCTCACACTGTATATATCAGAACAGCTCTATATCATGCTAAAAGAGACTGTTGAAATGTTGAAAAAGATTATATGACACTATAATTCACTAGAATAGCTAAACTTCAAATTATGGGAGATTGTCAACTATCAAAAAGTGGTGTCAAAAATATAGATAGGGTCTCTCAAAGAGGATGGCTCTAGCAGTGATGGAAGAGACAAGCAACTGAAGTGAAAAGGTGCCTAGAATAGAGCACATAAACGCATGAAGGTAGACAAGGTTGAATCATCAAAACCTCAATGAAAATTTTATAAATCATTATGAATATAATATATCTCACACATAAAAAAAAATCAAATAAAAAAAAAAGACATTGGGCTTCACCAGAATAGCTCCAAATAAGAAGACTATCAACTCGTCAAAAAAGCCATCAAGTATCATGAGAGATGCTTCAAAAATAAGGGAGTGAAAAAGTGTATCCATAAAAAAAGGCAAGGTGCTAAGAAATGGAATTTGATGGAAACATGACATAAACTACAAGTTTGTCAAAAACTTAGTTTTTATAAGGTTATCATGTCATATATAGGTCAAAATAAAATATTGCACCAAAAAATATTAAATGCTTGGAGAAAATTAAATTATTTTTACCAAATATATAAAAAGTGGATTTTAAGGGAATTTACAACAAAGGAAAAGAACAATCTTCCACATAAATCAATCTTCCACATTGATTTTTCACTTTAAATACAAGATCTGATTTTTTTCCTTGATTGCACATAACAAAATTACATAAAAATAGAATCATATAGTCAATTTCAGAGCCTCACATCTCCTTGGATATTGATCAAAATCTTTATTAAGACTACTTTCTAAAAACCTCTTAAAGTCCTCTTTCCAACATTGAAATAATGTTTTGAATCAGACACCTATGTGAAGAGAAAAATGATTTTCAAGATAGTCATGATTTTTTGAAAAAAAAACTTTATAATTTCTCAAGAAAATGTATGGCTAGCACAACAGATCTAATCAACTAAAATACAAATCATTATCACTGATTAGATATAAACACAATAGATCTAACCATACTCAAAACTATAAATTCTCCATAATAGAGGTATTTTAAATATGAATAAAAAACTTATATCTAAAAAGGAACCATACAACTTATCTAAGGAGTAGACAAATAATGCAAAAAATGATAGTTACAAAAATGGCAGTTAGAGACCACTCTAACACCATGATATAGTTAAGAAGACTCTTCAACCAAGATCTCTCCAAGATATCATTACTATAGCCATGAAAAATTTAGCATTGCACACCAATAATAAACCAACTAAGAACAAACCAATTGTTATACCATTATGTTCTATATTAAATAGTTTATAATAGAGATGTACAAATGGATAGAGGATATGAGAATCCTAACCATCCCATGTATGTGGAACTAAATTCCCTAATATAGGTAAAATTAAGGCATGTACCTATCATCTTCATGAATGTGGGATAAATATCTCCAAAGGAAATAACACCTAAATAAGTTAAAGAGTAAGAAAGTAGTATCCTACACCAACAAAATGGTTGTCGCATGGAATAAGAAATGTGTCAGTACTGACAGGAAATAAATGAAAATAAAAAATTATCAGTCTTAGATTTAAAATCCAATGACTAAGTAAATTTTAAAAAATAAAATAGCTAAGTATTTTGAAATGCAACAAAGAGGCTCTAAAACTTTGTGAAAGAAATCCATTTAAAAGCAATTTTTATCCATTTTAATGAAATCTACTAGGATAAAAAATGAACCAAAGAGAAATTATAGCCAATTTAGATCAAATAAAAGCATAAATGGACTAAACTACTTAGGAAAAGTAGTAGTAAACTCTGAAATAATTGGATCATTTGCATAAACATAAGGTGAAGTAGTCTAAAAGCAATCTTCAAATGTGTTTCAAAGAACAAGAAAATAAATAGATTAGGACTTATTAGATTAATGTAAATCTAGATATTAAAATTGATTAAGCCTTAAATTTGAATTAAATTAAGCACTTATGATGAACATTTGATTATATGTACTTAGTTAAATCAGTGAAGCACATTCAGATTTTAAATCTTCACATCTAGTAGAATGGACTCTCAAGAAGGTTGATTTAAACAAACAACCACAATGAACTCTTTAAGGTATAAGACCAGACTCAAAAGTAAAAATAAGATCCCTATTTTTCATCTAAAAATGAGGTGTGTTATGCAAGCAATAACAAATGGTGACTCCTACTGGGAAATACTCCTGAGTATTTCAAGAATCTAGAATCTTTGTTTTCATAAGAAGAAAAGGCATTAGCTGCAAGCAATTACTTAGAATAAACTAGAATTAAAAGTCACTAAATCAAGTAATAATGAGTGATATACTAACCTATAACTAGCCAAAAACTAGCTTTGTGTGTGATAAAGTGATTAATTTATTTTTTTCCATTCACACGTAGTAATTCAAATTTGCACAAGGATAGAGCTGCTAAAAGAAAAATAATTTTTAATTTAGCTTAGGAGGTAAATGGTGTGGATATTGCTCTGATTCCATTCAAGCATTTATAGTCCCAAAAAATATACCTCTAGTCCCTTCCAAAGGCCTTGCTCCACTGCCAACCAGGCCAGAATTCCTATGGTGGTGGTTGTCAAGATCACCCTTTCAAGGAAGATTTTAGATTTTATAATTTAGTTCAATTATTTTGAAAGTAGATTTTGCATTTTAACCCATAAAATTTTGGGGACCAAACCATGAGTAAAAGGAAACCAACAATTTTCTGATGACTTAATACAAATTAGAATTAAAGCAACACTAAACTTTTCTTTAGATATTTCTTTATATGTATTAGATGGCTTCAAATAAAAAAATATCTTTTCTAAATCCATAATTTCTATTAAGAATCATTGACCTTTGATATTTAGGAAATGAATAAAGTAATCACAACAACTCACACAAGATCTTAAGCAAAATTTCAATTAGGCTATTTGAGTGCCACCCATGTTACCTTTGAAATAACCTTTCATTTCACTTCTTTGATAATAATGGAATCTCAGAAAAAAATAGTTGGGATAGGACCAATAATGAAAATAGAAAACAAATAAAATCAAACCTAAGCTAACAACAAGGGACAAGAAGGAAAGAAAAAAGGAAACAAAACAAGAAAGGAAAAGATAAAAAGCATTCATAGGAAATGTTCAAGAAAATGCATGCTTGAACTAGTTAGACACATGATTCTTCAATATTTTGAGAAGGGTAAAGGGCACACCTACTTTCTTCTATGTTGCCTTCTATGATGTAAAACACTATCCCATAGATATTTACCAATTTTCTTCTCATTCAACTCAAACAAATTATGACTGTGTAATTTTGCATTATGTTTGTCTCTAGATTATAGATGGTATGAGGGAAAGGGTTTAGATAATACCTCAACCTAAGTGTTATATTATAGTGAGATATAGGTTTGGGTATCCATAAATACCAAAATGATTAGAAGATCCAACCTAAACATAGCATGTTATTGATAGTAGTCAGTAGTTGGATCATTTGGTGGCTACTTTTAGATGCAACTAGATCCCTACACAGCATCTTCTCAGTTGTTCTTATCATCCAAAAGGCATGGAAGTGGTTTAGGTTCTTCCCATATCAGAGACCTTCTAAATTTGTCATCATTGGCTGAAGTGTGTGGAGAGTTGGGTTGAATTAAGTCATTCTCATCTTGAAACTCCATCGGAATGACTTCTTCATCCAGATCACCATGCTCATGACTTCCCATTTTGATTGCCTCTACTACTTAGAGGAATGTTTGGGTACTATCAACTGTTGGAGGTGAGGCTAAATTGAGAAGAGAGATCACCAATTTTGAACTCTTCCAGCTCATTCTCCTCAAAGGTATAACACCTTTCTTCTTGGTTTACTTCTTCTTGGCACCATCCATTTGATTCAATGTTATCTTCTTGAGGTTCATCCTCATCTAATGATGAGGGGGTAGATAAACTACTACCACATATTCATTGACCATATTGAATCAATTATTTTAAATGTAGGAATAATAGTAGGGGTAAATAATGCTTTATATGCATAGCATGCATCTTCTTCATCCAACATCTTCAACTCCTCTAATTATTCTTCTGGATGATTATAAGAGATGTCAGATTATTCATTTTAAGTGAGAAACTCTTTGTCAATTTATTTTTTAACCACTAGGATGCCTTCTACAATAGTTGCTTCCTTATATTCATATTCATGATCATCACTTTTATAGAATAAAAATAATGGACCATGCTTATAATATGAAATTTTCTCAATATGCATGATTAGCTCTACATTAGTAGTGTATCCAAGTTCCTAGATTGTATATGGTACATTGGGGTATGCATCTTTACAACTCAGATTATGCCTTGCCTCCTGATTATCTCTGATAATAAATGGTAATTGATTAGTAATGGCATCAAAAGATACTAAAACACTAACATAATAAGAATTAGCCTATTGATTATATATTAAACTAACAAAATTATATGTATTTAATATACAAGCAAGACTCTCAGTTATCATAGGGAGGTTTGGTTGGATGAAGGCATAGGGCAATGCTTTATTATGAGGTACAAATTGGTCCATGGGCTGACTTATAAGTATTATACTTGAAGGATTTTGGGTATAAATACCCTAATTTCCCAAAGGATAGGAAGGGTAGATAGCAATCTTTGAGTTGTTGATTGTTGTTATATATTGAAATTCTCTTGATAGACCAATGCCAGGAATGTGAGACAAGATGGGTTCATCCTCAAAAACATTGCAATTAGAGGATACAACATTATGAAGTGGACTTCTATGGTGATTATTTATATTTGGAGGAATTTCAACCTCATGTATAGTTGATGAAATCAATGATAAAATGCACCAATGGGTTCATTGGGCTCTCTAATGGTCAAATAAAATTGATGATATAAGGTAGCTAGGTCAATGGGTATACTAAAATGGTTAACAAATAGGTTTTCAAACATACCCCACAAGGTGATGCACCCATATGGTAATCTAATGTATCATCCATATGCATCCTTATCTAAAGAATAAGGAAACAAGTAACCACCAACATCTTCATGTTGGATTTGGGTTCTGATAATGGCTTATTTGAAATTTTGAATGTGTTCTTCAGTATTTAAACTCCCACCATGGATATACTATGAAAAGAATTTGTGAGGGTTCTTGGGCAAGTCATGGGAAGGTCATATAATTTTCATAGGATAACTATGTCTTCTTAGCCAAGCTAAGGCCATTAGAAGACTCAAATAATCAGTTTTATAGTCTAAGAACCTAGAAAACAATTAGGCAATTCTTAAAAACAATAAAAGTTTAAAATTCACCATTCAGGCCATCCTTATGGTGCCAAATATGTTATGAGGTGTTTTGACATGGCCAATAATAGGTTGTTGGGAGTTGTTAGTCCCCAGCCTCTCTTAAAAGAAGATGTTTTCTACAAGAAGAAAGCCTTCCCCAAGGTCTTGGTTACCAAGTCTTGGTATGTAGGGTCATCTAGTCAACTCGTTATGACCATACCATATCAAGGGTATTTGATATGTATTTTAGATAGATCATATGCATAAAAAATGAATAGCATATGCCTAGAGAACCAATATAATTATTTAACTATGAATAAATAGTTGATTCAAGGGAACATGTCTATTTCATGGTTTCAACAATGCATAAATAGCAATAGACAAGGATCGTGAAATCAAGATAAACATTAGATTCAAACTGCAAATTAAAAACTAAATTAATTTAATCTAATAGATTGATTAAAAAAAAGGGAAAAGAGAGAAGGGTGGGGAGAAAAATAAAAAATGCCTCACTACCATAGAGATGAAGTTGAAGTGTCTGATCAAATAAATCTCATAGAAACGAATCCTTAGCTCAGCCAAACCTAGCACAACTCTAGCTAAAGGATGGTGTGAGAGTTTAGAGAGAAGTTGTTGAAAGTAAAAAGGAACATGACCACCATAAAAATGTGTAGGAAATGGACATTTGATAACATAACAATCTGAATATAAATATATTTCTTGTTGATTATCAATGGTTAGATATATAAAAACCATCTAGCTACAAACTTAATTTTACATAACAACAAGAAAAACTATATGCTAAGAAAGCATGAAAAATGATTAGTCTACTAATTATGAGAATCTAAGTATCTCTAGTTTGCTACCCTATGTTCTAATTTAAAAGGAGCTAGACTTTATTACGTTGAAGATTTAGTCTTATATATACATTTAGTTCCATGGATTTTGAACTCGATCAAATCTTTTCATTGATAGGGTAGTTACAAATATTCATTACTAATTAGTAAATGTAGTTGAGGAGGCATCTCAAGATCTATGATAGATCGGCGGCATGTGCAAGCTTTGATCAATTGAAACTATGCTTTAATGTAATGTTGGTAGTTGAAAAATAGTTGGGATTGCATCGAGCCTACTAGTTACCCATATTCTACATAATTATAACCACATCTCTTTGAGGTCAAATTTGTCTTTTGTGTTTTATGTTTGATCCCAATGTGCACACCATCTCCTTGTTTTATTTTGTTGCCCAAATTTACCTTTGATATTTGTCTTTATTCATGATTTACACCAACTATAACTTAATTCCACAAATCAAATTGGATGGGAAGCCCATTCTTAGATTTTGACAGGTTTGATGGTTAGATGGGTCGTCAAGTTTTAAGTTTATGCCTTACTAGTTGTGTGGCCAATGTGTCCTTTACTTTGATACGTCTAACATGCATCTTCTCCCCATTGTTCTGATACTCATAATAAGTCTTTATGTGCATGTTAATTATTTATACCATGAAGTGATATTTCACTATGCAATGTTATCTCACTCACCCAAAGCTCTGACACATAATCAGGCTCACATAGACCACCCTGGGGCTGTGGAGTAGCAAGATTTCACCAAGTGGCATCATCTCTTTAATCCACTTTCTCAGGGCCTATTGATGTCACTATTATTTTATATATACATCTCTAGGATATAATATCACTAGGATGATGACACATGGAATCATCCTACTAACTCGCTTGCCTAGAGGCTTTGCACTTATACATATAGTTCTAAGATGTCAAGTCACTAGGATCTTGCCACTTGGTAGCATCCCACTAACCTAAGTTCTTAGAGTTTTACTGATGTGGAGACCCACTGGACAAATTTAAATAAAATTGATTAAGTGTCAAAAGGTATTTTGAATGGGCTCATAACTGCCAAGAGATCTACACATGGAGCTCGATAACTTTCAAAGATAAATGACCAAGTCTTGCTAGGTAGAAAAGTGACACATGGCTTTGGACAAACTTGATAATCGATTAAGTATTTAAATACTTATTTGGATGGGTTGGAGTCCTTGAGAGCTGAAAAAGGTTACCACATGGAATAAGAAATGTGTCATGTACCTACAGGTAATAAACAAAAATATGCAGTCATTAGTTTTCAATTTAAGAGCCAATGGCTAAGCAAATTTTAAATAAAATAAAATGGCTAAGTCTTTTGAAATGCAACAAAGAATAATGAAAATTTAATGAAAGAAAGCCATTTAGAAGTAACATTCATCCATTTTAATGAAATTGACTAGGGTAAAAGATGAACCAAAAGAAAATTATAGCTAATTTAGATCAAATCAAAGCAGAAATAGACTAAACTACTAAAAAAAGTCACAAAAAACTTTGAAATAGTTAGATCATTTTCACAAACCTAAGGTGAAATAGTCTAAAAGGAAGCTTCAAATGTGTTTCAAAACACAAGCAAATAAAGAGACTAAGACTTGGTAGATTCATGTAAATTCAAATATTAAAATTGAAGTAGCCTTAGACACAAATTAGACTAAGCACTTATGATAAGTATTTGATTATTTAGACTTAGTTAAAGTAATGAAGGACATTCAGATTTCAAATGTTCACATCGAGCAAAATGGACTCCCAATAAGGATGATTTAAAAAAGCAACCATAATGAACTCCTTAAGGTATAATACTAAACTCAAAATAAAAAAAGGATTCCTATTTTCAATCTAAAAATGGGGCGTATTGTAAAAGCAACAAAAAATACATTTAAAACATGTACAAAAAATATAACTAACCCACTGTTCAAGCTATAATATATTTAGCTTTTCAAACAACCTTGAATAATTTAGAAGATTAAAACTATCTCATAACACACATCTTGAGTGAATGGTACTGAATTAACCATTTTTATAGTTAAACATGAATATATAGCTAATATTATTTTCATCATTATGAATCGTGTACAAGTGTATAACCACTGGGCAAGTGCACAAAATTGGGAGACAAAAAGGAGCTACATGTGGATATGATTTTCTTGAAATTCCAAAAAATTGAACTTGTGTAGATAATTTGAAATAACTACACTCAAAATTTGAAGATGGTATAAGAACATTAATTGTAAAAATTCAATTCTAGTTTAAAAAACATTAATTTTTTTTAAAAATGATTAGGTATAACTAGGTCAAATATCTAAAATTTAAATAAGAACTTTTTTTTTTTAAGAAAATAGATTGGATAGATAGCCATGTGGCCCACCATTTTTTTAGCATCATTTAATATTTTTTGAACCACTTTGGTGAATATTTAGATAATATCTTCTACTTTGTGACGTATATTTTTTTAAATTTTATCAATGAATATTATTTTTTATTAATTTTGTAAATAAATAGATCCTAAAAACTGATAAAAAATGGATAGCCAGCCATGTGGCCCCCCTAACTACCTCAAAAAAATGAAAATAGATTTTTTTTTTATTGTGTGTAGAATTAGGCCTAGTTTGTGACCATATATTTTTTTTGCACTTACATGAATGAAAAATAGATTACGTTAATATGTATAGACATGTATATTTTTAGCATGTGGCAACCTAAAAAACCTATAGTTAGAAATTAACATAGTTTGTAACCTTAAAATAGTCCAAAAATTATAAAAATCATATATTTCAAAAGAGGAGAGCATGCTCATCGACATGGTAATAATTTTTTTAATTTTATTATTAAAATTCCTAGTGTATGTGGTGATAGAAGTTTTAAAAAAATTATTTTCTATCAAAGCTCTTAGACTTGGTTGTAGATTGACATGTCCAAGACTTTAGCTCTGGAATCCATGCTATTTCTGAGCCAAATGGCTTGTATTTTGAATATAAACCTATATTGTGTATGTTTTATACCATAACATGTACACATCTAGCAATAAATACTCGTTATACCATAATGTGTATGCATTATGATGGAATGAATACATGTTCTAATAATACATATGTGTTATACCATAATGCATATGTGTTATAGGAAAAAACTTAATTTTCAACATATTCTTTTACCAAATTCAATAAATCTATCCCCATAAACATTATCTTCATGTTTTTGCAATACTTTCAAGTTGAGAACAAGAGATATCAAGTGCTTTTTTAGATCCCACCCTTAAAAAGCTATCAATTGTCTAATGGGTGACGGATCACATTTGAGAAAGAGAAAAAATTGAATAACAAAACACATGAGAAAATAAAAGAGGTGAGAGGGAAAAAAAAGGTACAAATGCAAGCATTTCATTTAAAATAGGGTACATAAACTATCTTTGATGAGCTAAATGCTATAGACAATGATACAATTGACAATAATGAATTAAACAATGATGAAATTGAAAATAATCAATTCAATAATGATGGAATTGCTAATATTGAATTGAATAATGATGAATTTGATAATAATCAATTAGATAATGTTGGAATCTCACATTCAAAGTATAGTGTTTTTTTTTTTTTTTATGATAATTGTATGCATGATGCCCTACCCCCTAGCAATGAAGAAATTTTCATGAAAATAAATAATGATGAAATTAGCAATGAATCAAATTTCATGGAAGCATATAATGAGGAAAGAAACAATGAAAAAAATGTCATCCCACCACTAATCAATGAAAGTAATGATGATTTTGAAATACCTGTTAGCCAAAATTCACTACCAGGTTCTACCTTTTCATTATGGCCAA
Source organism: Torreya grandis (assembly GCA_037957365.1). Lineage (NCBI taxonomy): Eukaryota > Viridiplantae > Streptophyta > Pinopsida > Cupressales > Taxaceae > Torreya > Torreya grandis. The sequence continues at coordinate 1,941,555 of JARHVA010002254.1, read as the reverse complement.
ATACAACATTTAGAATGGTTTGTCCCCATAGCAAAATGTCAAGTGTGGTTTCCTTCAGAGAATGTTTTTTGTTCAATCTCCTTGCAAGCATTTTTTCCTTTCACAAGGTTTTCTTCAATTTTTTTGCCCAAGTCTTAAAGGAATTGGCCACTTGCTTTCTCAAAGAACTTGGTCCTTTTTACTTTGCCAAAGGGTCTCTCTCTTCCAAGGAATTGGTACACTTCAACCTTTCTAAAGGGCAGTTCCATCTTTTCGGAGGGCAGTTCCACTTTTCTGAAGGGTCACTTTCAATCTTCCTGAAGGATCATTCTCTTGAGAATTATCTATTGCAAGTTTTTTGAAGGGTCTTTTTCCAAGGGAATTAGTATTTTCAATTTTTTTTAAGGAATTATCTTAGACAATTTATCTAAAACAATATTTTTGTAAGGTCATCTTCTCTCCAAGTGGGCAATTTCATTCTATCGAATGAATTCTTTTCAAGTTTCCAAAGGGTACTTTTCAGGGAGGTGGACCATTTCAACATTTCCAAAGGGATACTTTGCTCTTTTTCAAAGGGTAATTCCAATTTTTTGAAGGGCAATTCCACCTTTTTGAAGGGTAGTTCTATTATTTCGAAGGGAAATTCTATTTTTTTGAAGGGTTCATTATTTTGGGTTTGTTTTTTATTTTAGATTTTTTGTTTGAAACAAAAAGTCTAAAAGAATTCTCCTTTGTGACTTTTAAGAAAGAATTTTCCTTTGTGACTTTTTCAAAATAATTCTTCTTTGAAACTCTCTAAAGGAATTCTTTCAGCTTTTTTTTTCAAATAAAAAGTCTGAAAGAATTGATCTTTGTAACTTTTCTAAAGGAATTATTTTAGAATTTTTGTCTGAAACAATCTTTTTGAAGGGTATATTACAAATAATCAAAGGGTCTTTTTCTTCAAAGTTTCCTTCAAAAAAAATCCAAAGGGACACTTTCAAAAATCTCAAAGGGCCTTTTCCTCAAATAAAGGTCCACTTTCATTCTTCCGAAGGGCATCTTCCAAGGAAGGGTACAGTTCAAAGGTTCTAAAGGGTCTCTCTTTCAAAAAAGTGGTCACTTGCAAAGTGTCCTACACAAAAGTCTAAAGGGTATTTTATCTTCAAAAGTGTCCTTTGAAAAAGTGCAATTAGTCCACTTCCAAAGGTCTGAAGGGACACTTGGGAAAAGTCTAAAGGGTATAGACAAATCATGCAGAGTTCATAGAAGGAATGCTAAAGGGCATGTTTGAGTAGTCCAAAGGGTATAGACAAGTCATGCAGAGTCTGTAGAAATATGGGTCCAAAGAGAATAGAAGGGATTCCACAAAAATATGGTTGCATGAACATCAAACTTACACCTCAGCAAATAGTTTTTGGTGTTCAAACAAGAAGGACTCACAAGCAAATCCAAATGCTCGCATACTTTATCCATCAAAATAATGAGAAAGCTTATATCACCATTGATCATATAGGATTTTAGTCATTCCTTGAAGACCAATAAAAGAAGAAGGACAAAGCCAAATAGAATGAAAAGGATAAATCTACAATAGGTGGATAACCACTTTGATTCCATGAGTCAGCCCAAGAATATCTTGATTCTGCTATGTGAAAACATTGGAGGAGCATCTTTGAGAGAGTAGGCCAAATTTGTAACTTCTTGAGATGACATATATAAATCAAATGGATAAAATGAGTATCATTGACAAAGATGGTTACAACTGAAGACAATGACTCCTAATAGATTTTTTCCTCTCTTTGGCGCTTAAAGGTCTCTCCCTCTCTCACATCTCTTGTGTTATATATACAACCCTTGGGCTAAGTTAAAATCATCCACATAGTGTATGGTGAATCGCTACAATAATGATATCACATTTTTCCTTTGATCATTAGTACAGTCCTCTCTATCAAATTTTTGAACAACTACTTGAGTGTAGAAGTGATGTACAACAACAGTATGTGATGAGTTTTTGTCTTTTTGTCTTATGTCCTTAACACTTGAGCAAGAGTTCTTGATCTAACAAGTCATATAGAGTGTGTTTAAGTGTATCTAACTTATGTAAGAGTTTTAACTGTTCTTGAATGTGCAATTTGCCTTTTATTTCATTCTCCTTCTATTCTTTCATGCATCTCACCTATATATTAAAATATTCATGTTAGAATCTCTAGAACTTGAAAAGGGTGTTGTATTTTGCAATAGGATATGACATTCATGTGGAAGAAAATCTTGGTGTATCACCATTCTTAAGATAGGTTTCCTTTCTATAATTTATAACTCTTTCCCCTTCAAGAAGATTGGTTTAGACATAAGTGGTTTTGTAGAGATACATACAGGGAGATAGCCCTTTAAATCTAGAGGTTCATTTCCCCTATAGGCACACCCACATTCTTGGAAATGTCCCAATATTTCCCAAATATAGAAGAGGCTTGAATACCCTCCTTTAGGGTGAAATATTTAGAGACAACAGTTCTGGTGCATCGGGTAGGACCCTAGTTCTTGGTTATTTACATGTCAAGGTAAATGTTGGTCTTAACAAACCTGAGTTTATACTCTTAATATAGCATTTGGTGACTCCAAAAGGTGATAATCTCTAGTTTTAGATCAAGTTTCCCAAACTATACCTCATGGTCCTCACTAGGTCATCTAGGACTTTTGATCAAGTCCCTCTAGCTGAAGCTCTTCTTGAAGAAAAATGCCCTGAACCATTCCCAGTGCTTAGAGATCCTTGGCAAGGAGGTTTTGGAGAAGAAGAAGAAGTTGAGTAAGTTGGAGAAATAAGAGATAAAAAGGAAATAAGATAAATGGATAGACAATGGCCTTTCCCAGACTTTAACAAACAAAATTGAATTGACCTTCCTGCATACGACCCTATTCCTCCCAATGCTACCAAGAGTCTCCCTAGTTTCAATGGAGAAGGTCATATTACCCCATCTGAGCATATTAGTGACATTTTGAATTTTTGTAACTTCCATAATGTCACCTGAGCTAACATAGCCATTAGATTGCTTGTTATGTCTCTAAAAGTCAAAGCACTTGACTAGTATAGGACTTTAGAATATGGTTGCATTACAAGTTGGGATGGCTTTGAGGAATTATTGGTGACTATATTTGAAAATAAGAGTGACCACACTTTTCTAATTTATCAGTTGAACACGATAAAGAGAGATCCTAATGAATCTATGGGGTATTTCAATGATATATTTAAAAGGACATGGCATAGGTTGTTGCCTATCATGAACCCTCTGTTTCTATCGCTTATTCGCTTTTCAGATTTAAGAGAAAGAAGAAACTAAAAGAATAATGGACAAGGCTTGTGAAGTACCTAGATAAAGATCGCGCACCGTAATCCAGACGTTTGTGAGCACCCCTCTTTGGCTATGGAGGAATGACACCTACAAAGAAGAAAACTTGGACAAGAAAATGTTAGATGGATAGGCGATGGGTTGCCAAGCGAAAGCTTGTTCCCAGAAGTATGAGAACTTCCTTAAGGGAGGTCAACCCACTGATAACAGACAGATAAAAGACCAAGGAAATACAGAATGCCAGAATACAGAAGTGACAAAGAAATTAGAAAGGAAAGAAAAGACAAAATGATTACCTGAAGGAGTTGTCGGCCTGGTTGCAGTCGCCGGCGTCGGTGGTCTCACCGGCGTCGGTTGTCGGGTCTGCCGACGTCGGCTATGTTGCCATCGTCGGTCGGGGTAATGACCGGCGTCAGTCGGGGCAATAGGCTTGGACGGGGTTTTAGGCAGGTTCTGGTCGAGTCTAGACAGAGTCTGGTCTGGGCTTGGTCTGTGGATGGTCTTAGGCAGAGGTGCAAAAGAGTCAAATGGGCAGAAGGGCAGAGGAGGACAATCAAGGAGATAGGAATCCGGGTCTCACTAGTTTGGTTAGTTGTCTGGGTTGAGGAAAAGAAGAGCTGAATCTAGTTTGAAAGCAGATAACTAGAAAGCATGAAGAAAACAAATAGAGTACCTACCTATGCCCTGCTGAAGAAGGTGTTGATCTGGTTGCTGGTGATGCCGGATGTGAAGCCTGTTGCTGATGAAGAATCCCTGTTGTTCACTTGCAGAAGCTTGCTGTGCACCTGAGGGAGAGAGTCAGATTGATTGGGAGAGAGGTCAAGTGAAAGGACAGATACAAGGCTCTGATGCAAAGATTCAAGAGTCAGGATGTCCAGAAAGAGTCGCAGAGAAGCGAAGAGAAGCCAAGAGGAAGAGATAACGGTGCAGAAGCCGTTATGAAGGGTGCTGACACCGGAAATATCACCGACGTCGGTCGACGGTTGACCGATGTCGGCGGCTGAAAGGCCGGAGAAAAGCTAAAAATAGCCTTTCATCCGTTTCCCAACGGCCGGGTCAAATGAATGCGAGGATGAAACGGTCGATGGGGGTTAAATGGGAGAGAGGAGAGGTTGGAATGGGAGTCTAAGGCATTAAATGGCCATGTGGGGAATGAAGGGGATCCAAGGAGGGTATCCTAGGGTGGCGAGGTGGCAAGGAGAGGGAAAATGGACTTATTTAATTAAAAATAGATGATTATTTTCAATTAATAAGACCTAGGTAGGTTAGAGATAGTCGAAGTGGTAAGGGACCAAGGGGAGAGAGGAAGACCAAGGGTTAGACACTTTTTAGGTGTCTAAATTTGCCCCTTTTTGTCTTGTTGGTTGTTCTGGATGAACTGCAAGACAAAAACAGGAGTTGTTTACCCCAGGTAAGGGATGATGTGGATTGCCCCGAAGTAAGGATGAGGTATTCCCCCTCAAAGCGGGAGTCGAGGGAAGGGAACCTGATGTCAGGTGCTGATTTGACAAAAGGTGGATGAGAAAGAAGAAAAAGTGAGTGAAAACGCCGCAAAAGTCGTGATTGCGCGTATACCACGTCACGGGATAGGTGGGTCAAATTGTCGCATGTCGAGGGTCAAGGAGTGCCAAAATTGAAGTAACCGGGCCCCAGCATTTAGTCATCTACTGATCGGGTCACTCAATCTAAGCTGAAGCTCCAAATGGTCATCGTGTTCCAGGTATCCCAGGCTCAGGAAGTGCTCCCAGAGACACGAAAAAAGCCACAAGTAGTAGGGATCAACTGGCTCGCGATCCTATACTTGCGAAGTGTCAAAAATAGTCTGCGGACAATCCTACTAACCAGCCGTGAGGTAGCACACACACAAAAACAACCAAGGCAACACGTTGTCTTGGAAGTGGTCGAAGGTCGAAGGAGATACGCATGATCTCCAATGGTCGATGATCAAGGGGATGGATGGACGAAAGGATGTGGCCGAGCTAACCTCAGAAAATGTCATGTGATCTGAGTGCTGCCTACATAGCCCTTGTGTGAAGGGCCTCAGGCCAATGTAGTTCTCCCTAAAAGGGAGGAATGGTCAAAGAAAAAGATTGGTCTTGGTCAAAGTCGATGACTGGTCTTGGTCAAAGGTGATGATTGGTCTTGGTCAAAGGTCACAGAAGATAAGGTTTGTCCATCGAAGAGATGAACAAATGGGGGTGCTCGAGCTAACCTCAGAGGATGTGTTATCTGAGTGATGCCTACATAGCCCTGGTCATAGGGCCTCAGACCAATGTAGTTCGGATCGCGAGGGTCAAAATGGTCAATGATGAGTTTGGTCATGTGAGGGTAAGATGATGCTATAGACGGTGTATTCTGTAGAATTGGTCGAGAGTCTTTCATCTCTAGCAAGTTTCCATAGTCGTGATGGATGTATGCTAAAAATGAATGGAAGTCTATTTATGCTTCAGCAAGTATTGGTTTATGCTTAACATAAATTGGGTCTGGTCGGTAGTTTCCATGTGTATTGGTGTCCATAGAAACTATGTGAAATGGTTTAGGATGATGCCGGCTGAAAATGATAAAAATGGCTTGGTTTGAGATGAGTCGACAATTGATGTGGTTAAATGTGACCAGAGTGTAGAGAAAAGGTGAAAGGCAAATTGCTCTTTCATTGACAAGGACCAGAAAGGAAGCATAGATAGGGGTTATTAGAACCAAAGCCCCGTTCATGCATTACGTCGTTGACCAGTGTTGTGTTAGAATGGTAATCAAATCACTTTGACATTAAAGTGAGCTCGAAGTCCCTTGAGCAGGTGATAGGAGGAAGATAGGGTAACCCAGTTTAAGAGCAGGAATAACCGTGCCCCTTTTTATAGGAGACCCTGAGACAGCTACAAGCCAAGTCCGTGACTCGTTTTTGTTTTTTTTTTTTTTTTTTTTTTTTGGGTGAACTGATCGATGCGGGAAGTCCACATAATGATGTCATTTGATTTATGGCATGTTGCGAAGCTGATCAATGCGGGAAGCTTCTAAGAAAGGTTGCTGTTTGTAGCAAGATTTAGTCATAGCCATCCTTCGAGGGAGTGGTCTATATTTTTCTTAATAAAAAGTCTGAATAGCTGTCCTTCGGGGGATCAGTCTATTAGCTACAGCAATGATAGTACAGCTGTCCTTCGAGGGAGCAGTCTGTCTTTTTGCTTTGATTTGATTTAGTGACCTTGGATATGTTTTGACATCTTGATTTGTATTTTTTTGATAGGAATTTGAGTTATGGACAAGACTGTAGAAGCTCAAGGACTCCCCTTTTATTAGGACAAAGCATCCATGCATCATAAAAGGGTCGTAGAGGTCTTGTTAAAGGGGAATAGGGTTGAAAGGGATGAGGATTAAGAGGACGAGGATTGCTCAAGGGACGAGCTCAAGTTACGTGTCAAGTAGACGAGTACTCGACTAACAAAAGAATGGTCGAAGATGCAACGCATAAAAAGGGGTTTAAGGTCTAATAAGACCCTGGGCCATGCTTGTATGTTATGATAAGGTCCAAGTCAATTAGGAGCAAACTTGCCCCAATTTGCCTCTTTCCAGATTGGTCAGGTGTTGATTGATGGATGTGAAGTTGGTTGACATTGTCGTTGGTTGGTTGAAAAAGGTTGAATGTTTGGTCGAGCGGTCTGGTTGATTGATATTTGGTTGAAGTTTGGTTGAGACTGGTCGAATAATTGGTCGGGGGTTGGGTCGATGGTCACTTGGTCGAGATGAGTGATTGATATGTGGTAGAGACTGGGTTGAAAAGTTGGTCGAGGTTTGGATGAAGGATGAATTCCCCCAGCGGGTAGGGAGAATGTTTGAAAGATTGGTTAAGGTCGGCTGAGGTTTAGTGGTCAGATGGATGGTCTTAATGTCGAATAAGGGGATCAAAGGTGGCAAAGGGACTGTATTCCAGCGTGGAGATCCCGATTTAGGTGATGAGGTTGGAGAGGCATGAGTCGGGGTTGATGTTTTGTTGAAGAGGTGGTCAAGAGGATCCTTGATGAGAAGGGAATCCTTTTTCTGGTGTTGACGAATGACAGCTTTGAGAGCGCAACAACGCTCAGTGTCATGTCCCAGAATGTGATGATAGTGGCAGAACTTAGAGTTGTCGAACCAAGATGGCCTTGATCCGAGAGTTGATGAGTGAGAAGGTGTTGAAGGTTTGTTGATGATGTGGTTGAAAAGGGAGGTGTCATTCTCCAAACATTGGCGAATGGCGACCTTGAGGGCATGACAATGTTCCGTGTCGTGCCCAGGCGTGTAATGATACGCACAAATGCAAGTGTCATCGAACCATGGTGGTTTTGGTCTGAGAGAGTGATATGGTCTAAGAGGCAGGAGATCGATACGAGAGGACTGCAACGAGTGCCGTAAGAGCAAGGCATATGAACCTGCTAACGGGTCTGGATGTTTTATTGCAGTGAGGGTTGGTGACATTGGTTTGGGAGGCGAAGGAGGCATAGGTCGAAGGTTTGGATGAGATGTATGTCTGATGGGATGAGGGAGTAATGGAGGCAAATTGCCTCTGTGAAGGATGGGAGTGGGAAGCACTCCTATTAAAGTGGACGGATGCGGGCCCAAGATAGAGGGCAATGACAAAGGTGGAGGAGGAGTTCTCTGGTGTGGTCTAGTGGTCTTCATGTGTTTGGGTTGAGGGCCACCGTTGTGCGAGGCGAGGTTAGATATGGGTTTGGGTTTAGATGTGGATGGAGGTGCGCGAGATATAGCAATCTCAGGCAAAGGGCAGGAGGAAATCGTGACTGGGTCTTCCTCGATTGAAATGGGTGGAGAGACTGGTTCTTCTCTTGGTGGAGAAGAAATAAGAGAGGGCGGCTCCTCAAGTGGGCAGAGGGCATGGATGATCGTGCCTTCTACTTGTAGTTGAGGAGTAGGCAAGGTAGGGTCTTCGGATGGAGGTGGGCTTAATGGCGTTGATGTGGTCAAAGCGTCTTCCAATACAAGAGAGGTAGATGGAGGACTAGTAGGAGAAGAAGGTTCTTCATCCTTTAATGGGAGAGGTTGGTCAAGGACAAGAGGCAAGATAGTGCTAATCGTGTGAATGTCATGGTCTTGGGGGTCGTTGGTCAAAGTTTGGACGTTGTTTTGAGTAGGCGGATGATTGGGGAAAGGTTGTTTGAAGATGTCGATATGTTGGTTAGGTGGGGCGTTTGGGTTATCTAAAATAAGATCCCCCTTGTCGATCATGTCCTGGATGATGTTTTTGAAGGTTCGGCAATTATCGATGTCATGGCCTTGGACGCGATGAAAGGGACAGAAGTGGGCCTCCCTATACCACATAGGGATAGCTCTTGAAGGGTCAAATTGAGGTGGTCGGATTGGAGGGAGATTGAGGACCCCCTGCTTGAGTAGTTTTTCCAAAACGGAAGCGTATGGTTCTCCAAGTGGAGTGTAAGAACACTGAATGTACCATTGTTGGAATTGTTTGGTGATGCTTGAAGACGTCGAAGGTTGAGAGTAATTAGTTGACGTCGAGGATGGTGATCTAACGACCACAGTATTGGCCACTCCTTTAGATTCAGAATTGGCAGAAGAAGAAGGTCTGGAAGAAGAATGGCCATTGGATTTAGCGTTGGTATGACGCAATTTGACCTTATCTTCTTCAAAGGCGCGGAGTTCGAGCTTTCGAGCCATGATGAAAGCTTCGTCAAAAGTATGGAATGTTTGAATCCGCAAGGTAGAAGAGATGTGTCTGGCACATGCTCGAGAGAAGAGCTCGATGAGCTCAGGTTGAGGCAAAGAGAAGGAGAGCTGGTTGATCAGACCTCTCCAACGAGCAACAAAGTCGACTACAGATTCGTCGTCAAATTGCCTGATGGAGTAAAGGTCTGTGATTGAGACTTGTTTGGTGATGTTGATTGAGAAATGGTCAAGAAATAGTTGGGTGAGTTGAATGAATAAAAAGATAGAGTGTCTGGCAAGAGAACTATACCAGTCAAGGGCTGGGCCAGAAAGCGACATAGGGAACGTGCGTAAAAGCAACGCATCATCATGGGCAATAAGATAATAGGCATGTCTAAATGCCCGTAGATGTTGTTGTGGGTCTTCCTTACTCTGAAAGCGAGTGAATTTAGGAATCTCCCAATGGTTAGGGTATGGTCGAATGGGGACGGAAGGATGGATGGGCTCATTGCAAATTTGCTCATATGACAAAGTATTGCTTGAACCGGAAATGGAGGCTTCGAGACTGGACATTTTATCCATCAGCATCTTGATAAGATCTGCTGACAGATTGGCGGGTTGAGCACCTCCTAGGTTGTAAGGTGCTTGGAAGAGGCTAGAGGAGGCGTGCGACGTAGTCGGTTGTACAATGTACGGATGACTAGTCGCAGGGGCGGAAGTGGAGGCTAGAGGTGGTTGCGTTATGAAGGTCGAAGGTATAAGTTGACTGGGCACCGCCAAAGGTGGTTGAATGGCGGCACTGGTAGAAATATAGGTCGGCACTCCTACATTTGTGGGCGCAAGAGTATGAGGGGTCGAGACAATCAAGTTCTCATATGATGTAGAACTTGGTTGAATTGCAGGTAGTTGAGGGGGTAATGCGACCCCGATGGAGGTCGGTCTAAAAATAGCTGGAGAGGCCAAACTTTGCATATTGGCCATGGTTGGGTTAATAGTTGAGGCGAAAGGCTGAGTCATAAAGGGTTGGGTGGTGAATGGTGTGGATGTCGTCGCCATGTCACCCGAAAGGTCCCGCATTGGGTTTCTCATGAGATAGTTTTGGAGGGCTGCGGTATTGAGGTCCAAGAATCTCTTGAAATCCTGGTCCCCTTCAGGAATGATGGGAATTTGAGTCGGGGTCGGGGTCAGGGTCGGTCCTGTAGGAGTTCTTTCAGTCTCCGAGTGGAACTCCATGATAGGACTTGTTAGGGAGGGGGTAGACGGAAGCGGTTGTTGGCTAAAGTGGTTAAGAAGAGAGTCCTGATTCTAGAAACTGTGTTCTTGCAGTCTCAGCAAACCAGAATGGAGTTTTTGACAGAGAAGAGACAGGTTTTAGGCTGCTGGTTTTGAAAAAAAAGGACAGTGACAGAGACCGACGTCGATTGAAAAACCGATGTCGGTAAGAAATGTGGCCGACGTCGGTCAAATAACCGATGCCAGTAAGATAGGAAAGCTGACGTCGGTGACAGAACCGATGCCGGTAACAGGGGAAAGCTGACGTCGGTGGAAGAACCGATGCCAGTGACTGTGTTTTCCAGAGAACCAAAAGATTTGAAGATTCTTGGAAAAACAAAGGAGAAAGCGTCCTCACTCACTCAAACAAATAGATGAGAAGAGGAAAACAGAGAGAGACAGACAAGCCTAAGCGATAAATCCTAGGAATTAACCTTAGAAATTGTGGCTTATGCCTTAGATGAATGTTTGGGGGGATTGGCTGAAAAATGGGTCCTAGAAGAAGGTGGTCTAAAGATGGTTTCAGGTCTTGTTTTAGGTGCTCAAAGATCTGTGTTAGGGTCTGGTACGTGGCCTGGTGCTAAGGAGCAAGCTCCCCTCACTTCACGATTCCAGTGGTTAGCTGGTCTCGCTTAGCCAAGATATACCTCGCCTAGAGTTTATCCTCCGCCAGAGAATGGAGTGGGCTTCCCCCTTGGTGATGAAATCCAAGTAGGGTCACCGGGACGGGTAAGGTATCTGCTGGGGGATGAAATCCCAGTCGGGCCTTGTCTCAGGTAAGTTTTATGTTCATTTTAGTGCATGTGGTTCGGTAGTGTAACATCAAGTGTCTACGATTTATTCAATATGCAGATTTAAGTTACTAGATGTGGACTAATGCAAGCACAAGCAGAAATGAAAGTGCAATATGTTTTAATGCCCAAGTCGAAATGTGATGTTTGTTATGAGGACAAGTTTGAGAAAGGGTTGAGAGTATGACGTTTAGACTAGTCTAGAAATGCAAGGAAGAAAGATTCGTTTTAGTCCTGCTTATAGTGTCATTGAGAAGAAAAGAAGGAAGAGAAAAGGTAAGAACCTAATGCTCCTAAATGAATGAAGAAGAAAAAGGAACCCAGGAGGAACCTAGGGTCCCACCGGGCGTGCCAGAAATGTTTCTATCGCTTATTCGCTTTTCAGATTTAAGAGAAAGAAGAAACTAAAAGAATAATGGACAAGGCTTGTGAAGTACCTGGATAAAGATCGCACACCGTAATCCAGACGTTTGTGAGCACCCCTCTTTGGCTGTGGAGGAATGACACCTGCAAAGAAGAAAACTTAGACAAGAAAATGTTAGATGGATAGGCGGTGGGTTGCCAAGCGAAAGCTTGTTCCCAGAAGTATGAGAACTTCCTTAAGGGAGGTCAACCCACTGATAACAGATAGATAAAAGACCAAGGAAATACAGAATGCCAGAATACAGAAGTGACAAAGAAATTAGAAAGGAAAGAAAAGACAAAATGATTACCTGAAGGAGTTGTCGGCCTGGTTGCAGTCGCCGGCGTCGGTGGTCTCACCGGCATCGGTTGTCGGGTCTGCCGACGTCGGCTATGTTGCCGTCGTCGGTCGGGGTAATGATCGGCGTCGGTTGGGGCAATAGGCTTGGATGGGGTTTTAGGCAGGTTCTGGTCGAGTCTGGACAGAGTCTGGTCTGGGCTTGGTCTGTGGATGGTCTTAGGCAGAGGTGCAAAAGAGTCAAATGGGCAGAAGGGCAGAGGAGGACAATCAAGGAGATAGGAATCCGGGTCTCACTGGTTTGGTTAGCTGTCTGGGTTGAGGAAAAGAAGAGTTGAATCTAGTTTGAAAGCAGATAACTAGAAAGCATGAAGAAAACAAACAGAGTACCTACCTATGCCCTGCTGAAGAAGGTGTTGATCTGGTTGCTGGTGATGCCGGATGTGAAGCCTATTGCTGATGAAGAATCCCTGTTGTTCACTTGTAGAAGCTTGCTGTGCACCTGAGGGAGAGAGTCAGATTGATTGGGAGAGAGTTCAAGTGAAAGGACGGATACAAGGCTCTGATGCAAAGATTCAAGAGTCGGGATGTCCAGAAAGAGTCGCAGAGAAGCGAAGAGAAGCCAAGAGGAAGAGATAACGGTGCAGAAGCCGTTATGAAGGGTGCCGACGCCGGCAATATCATCGACGTCGGTCGATGGTTGACCGACGTCGGTGGCTGAAAGGCCGGAGAAAGGCTAAAAATAGCCTTTTATCCGTTTCCCAACGGCCGGGTCAAATGAATGCGAGGATGAAACGGTCGACGGGGGTTAAATGGGCGAGATGAGAGGTTGGAATGGGAGTCTAAGGCATTAAATGGCCATGTGGGGAATGAAGGGGATCCAAGGAGGGTATCCTAGGGTGGCGAGGTGGCAAGGAGAGGGAAAATGGACTTATTTAATTAAAAATAGATTATTATTTTCAATTAATAAGACCTAGGTAGGTTAGAGATAGTCGAAGTGGAAAGGGACCAAGGGGAGAGAGGAAGACCAAGGGTTAGACACTTTTTAGGTGTCTACACCCTCATCCAAGCTTTGTATTCCCTACCTATTTCAAAGGTATTGGTACTGATGTAGCAGTGATGTTACAATATATGGGAGGATTCACTCTACCTGATGCATATGAAATAGTTATTGAATCCAAAAATAGCTTGATATAAGTTGGAAGACTCCCTTTAAGAGTTCCATGCCATTTCTATCTCATGGTTTAGTTGAATCTCCAAGTATAGCTAAAATTCCTAACACTAATGTCAAGCCAAGATCTTTCCCTAAGAAAGTGGATAGTTTTATGGACAAAGATGAAGAAATTCAATCATTATGAGCTTAACTCAAGCAAGCTCAATTCTAGATAAGTGATCCACCTGACCATCAATACTATCCTCAATAAGGCTATAGAGATCCACCCTAATACAACTACCAAGTAAGAAGATAGGGTCAGTAAGGTTTCAATAGGTATTCCAATACCTATAATCCTAATCCCACTGCATCCATTAAGGTTGTTGTTCTAGTATATGCTAATCTGGTCCAAGGAGAAAATCATTTCAACCAATAGGGATAACCTCAAGGTTAGTTTATGCATGACGGTGGAGAACATAGCCAAGCTTTGGTGGCACAAGAGGAAACTACTCCTTATGTAACTTTAGAAGAAGTAGACCCTATTCAAAGGCATAACTATGGAGAAGGTAGCAGCCAAAGTGTAGGCATGATGAACTTCCAAGCAAAAGATGATTATGTGTTAAATCAAAGCACATCAATTATATCCAACATAATATTCCAGAAGATAGCATTGGGAGAAGATCAAGAAGAAAAATTAACTCTATGAGATGCCTCTCCAAGGCCATTGGTTGTAGATCCTAGCGCAATTCCTACTACGAGTTATGCCCCTCAACAAAATCAGAATGCTAGTTGGGTTATCAAGTCTCCAACACAACAAGTTTAGACTACTTATCTACCTTTAAAGGTCCAATAAAAGGTGAACTATCCCTCTCTAAACATTATTTATTCTTTGAAGAGTGCAAATACAATCATATCTCTTTAGGAGGTCTTACACATGCCTGGTCAAAAGGAGCTCTTGCAAGAATAGCTCGCAAGCATCTATATAGCCCCCCAAACTTCAAATGAAAATGTTTTATCCATTACCAATGATCCAAGCCATGTCATAGATCCCTCCACCAAGTCTAAAAATCATCCACCCCTCTATCTCACCCTCATTGTGGGAGACAAGCTGGTCCATAATTGCATTGTGGATAGTGGAGCTAGTACCACTGTTATGACTAAAGTGGTGGCTGATATGCTGGGATTAAAATATGAGCCACATAACAAGGGTGTATTTAAACTTGATGAAACTCCAACTAAGATAGTGGGATTGGTCAAAGGTCTGAAGTTATTTCTACATGATTGTCCAAGTTTTCCAATTATGCAGGACATTGTGGTGGTAGACCTTCCAGCCCATTTTACTATCTGTTTGTCAAGAGACTTCACAGCTAAGATAGGAGGGTACCTTTCTATTGATTGGTATTTTATAGATTTTAAAACAATATATGAAACTAAGGTGACTATAAGGACTCATCCCTGAGCAATGTTTCATATTGAGCCATACATGGAGATAAACTCAAATCAAAATTATCTAATTAGCAAAGAGTAAGAAAGAGTTATGGATAGTGAAGCATCCTCCCCCTTGAAGGTATTTCTAATCTCTTCCTTGATAAATATAGCACTAAAACACATGGAATTGATACATATACTTTCATTGAAGAGACTGATTTGGGAGTTTATTATATGCGTGAAGGGGATGTTCCAAACCCTTCACTCACTAATGAAGACCATGAACTTGATGGGATGTAGGCAATGTTATTTGATGGCTTAAGAAGCAAAGTAGGTGCAAGATCTATCATTATATTAGTTTCTCCATCAAATAATCAATACTAATCCTCATATAGATTCCACTTCAGCTACACTTACAATGTGGCAGAATATGAAGGCCTAGTCCATGGTCTCCAATGGGCAAAAAAGAGAGGAATCAAGAATCTGAAAGTTTATGGAGATAGTGAATTGGTCATCCATAAAGTGAGAAGTAAAGCTAAAGCCAAGAATCCTTTGCTTAAATCCTACAAGCATAGGGCATGGGACCTACTTGAAGACTTTGATGCCTTCAACATATAACCCATACCAAGGGGTTCAAATAAACATGTTGATAGATTGGCTACCATAGGGGCACGGTTTGATACAGCTGCTACTATGGGATAAGAGAAAGATTGATCTCATATCAAGATCATTGTGAGACCCTCTATTCTAGATAATGAAGTTTCATGGTAGGTTTTTGAAATTGATGAACACGTTGCACACTTCTTGCAAGATGAGGCAAGTTTCTCCTCAAAAAACCAAAAAAGACTACATGATCAATATGAAGAGAAAATCATTCAGTTAAAGACAAATAAGATACCTAAGGGGATGATTACCTTAGAGAGTGTTTTAAATGAGGATGATCAGAAGAATAAATAAAGAGTGATCATGTCAACAAAATAAGATAACTATGAAAGAGTCTTGATTTTCAAGGATAGACTTTTGTAAATTGACAAGATATGTTCTCAGCCTGAGAGGCAGGATTTTATTGAATTGTGCAAAAAGTTTCATGACATCTTTGTTTGGGAGTATAAAGACTTGAAAGGGTTTGATCCAAGTCTAGCTCATCATACCATCGAGTTAGAATCTAGAGCTAAATCAGTTAGGCAAAAGCAAAGGCCTATCAATCCCAAGTAGAACTCATGAAGAAAGAGCTAACCAAGCTGATTGAGTCTAGGATTATCTTTCCTATCAAACACTTAACTTGGGTGGCTAATCCTGTACCTATCCAAAATAAGAATGGAGAGATCAAAATTTATGTATATTTTTGAGATCTTTACAAAGTGTCTCTCAAGGATCATTATCTACTACCTTCCATGGAACAAATTTTGTAATTTATTTCAAGTTCTCAATGTTTCTCACTTCTTGATGGTTATTCAGGCTACAACCAAATATTGGTAAATGAGGATGATTAGTTCAAGACAGCCTTCACTACAAAGTGGGGAACCTTTGCCTATAAGAAGATGCATTTTGGTTTGTCCAATGCTGGAGCCACTTTTCAAAGAGCAATAGACATGGTTTTTAAAAGTTTGATCAATAAGTTTCTACTTGTATACCTAGATGATGTAACTATTTTTTCAAAAGATGTTGTTGATCATATGAAACATCTAAGGTAGGTGTTTGAGAAATGTAGGGAGTATGGCATATCCCTTAATCCAAAAAAGTGCATCTCTATTATTTATGAAGGTAAACTCTTGGGGCACACTGTTTCAGAAGGAGGCTTGTCTATTGACCTCGAAAGGATTGAGGTTATCCTAGACTTGTCCTTGCCGCAACACAAAAAGGGACTAAAAATATTTTTCAAGAAAATAAATTTTGTTATAAGGTTTATTCTAAAATTTTTAGATATGGTAAAGCCTATCATAGCCATGCTAAAAAAGAACCAAATTTTTACTTGGACAAAGGAGGGAAAGAGTAGTTTTGAGACAATAAAGAAAGCAATTAAAAAATACCTTACTCTCTTAATTCCAAACTTTGCCAAGGATTTCATACTCTATACCTTTACCAACCTTGATACAATCTCAGCCATGCTTATGCAAAAGAATGATGAAGAGATAGAGAAACCAATTGCATTCTTCAGCCAAGGATTGGAGAATTATGAGCTTAGATATATATTTTTTGAAAAGCAAGCTTTGACAGTGATAAGGGGATTGAAAAAATTTAGGCACGTGGTCTCAAACAATCAGATACATGTCATGGTTTCTCATCCCATCACCAAAAATTTTCTCCTAAGTAGGGACCTCAATGAAAAGGGAGTTGGCTAGATCATAAAGGTGATGGAGTATGACGTGGACATCAAGGTGGTAAACTTGGTGAGAGGACAAGGATTATGTAGGCATTTATCTTCAGATCTACAAGAGCCAAAAGAAGAGGTCTTGATCAACTAAGTTCACCCCCAATCAGCTGATGACATATCAGTTCAAAGCTGGACATAAGACATCATCAATTTTCTTGAAAATGGTGAGTGTCCCAATGGTTTGAGCAAGTCTCAAAGGAGATACTTTAGATTACAGACTATTCCCTATTGCCTTGTTGATAATGTTCTTTTTATAAAGGACAAAAATGGTGTGCTATTGAGGTGTGTTGATAGTGGTCAATTTGACATGTTGCTAGAAAGTTTTCACAATGGTACAAATGGAGGCCATTTCTCTCCTAGAACTATAGCTCCAAAGATAATGAGGGTTGGTTACTATTGGCCTAGTCTTTTTAAGGATTGTTATCATTGGGCTAAGGTATGTTCTCAATGTGCCTTATTTGTATACAAATATAAACTTGCAGCCCTTCCATTGAATCCTATCCAAGTGGACCAGCCTTTCATGCAATGGGGCCTTAATTTCATTGGTATGATCAACCCTCCATCAATTTATGGACACAAATGGATATTGATTGCTACTGACTACTTCACAAGGTGGGTAGAAGCTATTTCATTGAAGGAGACAAATGAAAATGCTGTCTTAGAATTTTTTGAGAGCATTATAACAAGGTTTGGAGTTCCTCATGTCATCATTTCTGATAATGCACTTGCTTTCATAGGTGCCAAAACTTTTGATTGGGCAGGTAAGAATGGAGTTCACTTGAGTACCTCATCTAATTATTACCCTCAAATTAATGGATTGGTTGAGTCTACCAATAAGAACCTCATCAATATCATTATGAGAACATTAGAGAATAATCAAAGAGCCTGGCATAATAAGTTGAAAATATCTTCATGGGTAGATAGGATTACTCCTAATAAATCAATTGGTAACTCTCCCTTTGTACTTATTTAAGTGAAAAAATCTAGGTTCTCCATATCCCAAGAACTCCCTACCCTAGAACTTGCACAATAGTTGGAATTACATGAAAACACTCCAATGGAAGTCAAGTTGATAGAACTAATGTGGCTGTAAAAGGCAAGGGATGATGCATACAAGGATATGAGACACCATTAATTACTCATGAAGAAGTCCTTTGATAAAAGAACAAGTGTAAGGGTGTTCAAAGAGGGTGACTTGGTCTTCAAATGGGATGAAAATAGAGCAAAGCTAGGCAGACATACAAAGTTTGACACTTTGTGGAGCGGCCCTTACATCATCAAAAATTACAAGCAAAGCAACTCCTTTCAACTATCCAAGATGAATGGAGAATATTTGTCTATCCTTGTGAATGGGATATACTTGAAATTTTGCTATTAGTCCTTGCTTGTCTTTTTGTAAATACTAGTTTAGATGTGTGTTTCCTTTTGGTTTGTTATTATGTTCCCTAAGTGCTTTGTAGCATAAGTGCATTTCCTTCTTTGTGTTGGTGTGTGTCTTTTCCCTCACGTGTATGAATCAATCATCTTGTGTTTTAAGCCAGAAGCTTGTTCAAGTTCTTTTAAGTGCCTTATGCATGACTCCATGCCCAATGGAAGGATTTAGGCAACTGGTCTTTGGCATAGCAGGTATGCCACCCCTTAGAATCACCAATAATGTTAGCCAAAATTCACTCCCAAGTTTTGCCTTTTCATTATGGCCAAACACAGCATTCAGAATGGTTTATCCCCATAGAAAAATGTCAAGTGTGGTTTCCTTCAGAGAAAGCTTTTTGATTAGTCTCTTTGCAAGCATTTTTTCCTTTTGGAAGGTTTTACCTTGGGTTTTTTGCCCAAGTCTCGAAGGAATTGGACAATTGCTTTCTCAAAGAACTTGGTCCTTTTTACTTTGCCAAAGGGTCTCTCTCTTTCAAGGAATTGGTACACTTCAACCTTTCTAAAGGGCAGTTCCATCTTTATGAAGGATAGTTCCACTATTCTGAAGGGTCACTTTCAAGCTTCTCTAAGGATCATTATCTTGTGAATTATCTATTATAGGTTTTTTGAAGGGTATTTTTCTAAAGGAATTGGTACTTTCAATTTTTTTAAAGGAATTCTTTTGGACAATTTGTCTAAAACAATCTTTCTAAAAGGTCATCTTCTCTCCAAGTGGGCAATTTCATTATGTCAAAGGATTTATTTTCAAGTTTTTGAAGGGCACTTTTCAGGTAGGTGGATCATTTCAACATTTATGAAGGGACACTTTGCTCTTTTTCAAAGGGAAATTCTATTTTTATGAAGGGTAATTCCAACTTTTCGAAGGGTAGTTCCATTCTTCCGAAGGGCAATTACACTTTTTTGAAGGGTTCATTCTTTGGGTTTGTTCTTTCTTTCATATTTTTTGTTCGATAAAAAAGTTTGAAAGAATTCTCCTTTGCAAATTTTCCAAAAGAATTCTTCTTTGCAACTCTTCGAAGGAATTCTTTCAACTTTTTGTTTCGAACAAAAAGTCTGAAAGAATTGATCTTTGTAACTTTTTTGAAGGAATTGTTTCAGAATTTTTGTCTGAAACAATCTTTTCAAAGGGTATATTTCAAATTACCAAAGGGTCTTTTTCTTCAAAGTGTCCTTTGGAAAAAGTCTAAAGAGACACTTTGAAAAATCTTGAAGGGCCTTTTCCTCAAAGAAAGGTCCACTTTCATTCTTCTGAAGGGCATCTTCCAAGGAAGGGTATAGTTCAAAGGTTTCAAAGGGTCTCTCTTTCAAGAAAGTGGTCACTTGAAAAGTGCCCTACACAAATGTCTGAAGGGTCTTTTGTCTTTAAAATTATCCTTAAGAAAAGTGTAATTGGTCCACTTCCAAAGGTCTGAAGAGAAACTTGGGAAAATTCTAAAGGGTATAGACAAGTCATGCAAATTCTATAGAAGGATTGTTGAAGGGCATGTTTAAGTAGTCTGAAGGGTATAGACAAGTCATGCAGAGTTTATAGAAATATGGGTCCAAATATAATATAAGGGAGTCTATAGAAATATGGTTAAACTAACATCAAACTTTTACCTCAACAAATAGTCGTTGGTGTTCAAATAAGAAGGACTCACAATCAGATCCAAGGGCTCGCATCCTTCATCTGTTAAAATAATGAGAGAGCCCATAAAACCATTAATCAATTAGGATTTGAGTCATTCTTTAAGGACCAATCAAAGAAGAAGGACAAAGCCAAATAAAATGAAAAGGATAAATCTACAATAGGTAGATAACCACTTTGATGTTGTGACTCAGCCTAAGAATATCATGATTCTGCTAAGTGCAAACATTGGAGGAGCATCTTTGAGAGAATAGGCCAAATGTGTAACCTCTTGAGATGACATGGTTCAATCAAATGGATAGAATGAGCATCATTGGCAAAGATGGTTATAGCTAAAGATAATAACTCCTAACAGATTGATTCTTCTCTTTGGCACTCAAAGGTCTCTCCCTCTCTCATGTCTCTTATGTTATATATACAGCCCTTGGGATAAGTTAAAATCATCCACATAGTGTATGGTGACGCCCTGCTAGAATGATATCACATTTTGCCTTTGAGCATTAGTTCAGTCCTTTCTATCAAAGTTTTGAACAATTCCCTGAGTGTAGAAGTGATGTACAGTGACAGCATGTGATGATTTTTCATCCTTCTATCCTTTATCCTTCACACCTAAGCAAGAGTTATTAATCTAAAAAGTCATTTAGAGTGTGTTTAAGTGTATGGAATAGTTGTAAGATTTTTAACTATTATTGAATGTGTAATTTTCCTTTCGGTTCATTCTCCTTTTGTTATTTCATGCATCTCACCTCTATATTGAAATCTTCATGTTAGAATCTTTAGAACTTGAAAAGGGGTCTTTACATTTTTTTGTATTGTGCAATAGGATATGACATTCATGTGGAAGAAAATCTTGGTGCATCACCATTCTTAAGATAGGTTTCCTTTATACAATTTCTAATTATTTTCCCTTCAAGAAGATTGGTTTAGACATAAGTGGTTCTATAGAGATACATACAGGGAGCTAGACCTTTAAATCTAGAGGTTCATTTCCCCTATAGGCACACCCACATTCCTGGAAATGTCCCAACATTATCTAAATCTGGAAGAGGCTTGAACGCCCTCTTCTAGAGTGCAAGATTTGGAGACAACAATACCCTCTCAACAAGTTCTACCAGTAATAATACCTCCAAGAATTGTGCATAGAAAAGGTAAGTACTTAATTGAAGTTAATGAAAATATTTTGAAACCAATACCTAACGAAATGTCTGACCATAATTTAAGAAGACTAGCTCAAGAAATTTTGGATGATTTCTTTCATAATTTGATTCATGATACTAAAAGATGATAATTGTTTATTTTGTTAATGAAATTTATTAAAATGAGACCTGCCATGTACACATTAGGGATAATGACATCTAATATGGAAGAATAAAATGCAAAAAGTGTTGACAACTTTCATGATGCATATCATACTTTAGGCCTAAAATAATGCAACAAAGATTGTAATGTTGCCTGAAATATAATCATAACTTGTGTAGTAAGTCATCAAACAAACAAAAAATGATTGACTTCAAAAATAATCTGAACACTTGACATAAACAAAAAAATATTAATGAAAGCAATTTTAAGATGCAAAATACTTAATGAACCCAATACCAATGAGATCTAGAAATTCTCTAGTCAACTTCCATAAAAATGCAAGTCTGTAGTTGATGCTCTGAAAGAGTTACTTGCACAATTTTCTAAGGACATTACTAGATTTTCACCCAATGTGAGAGATGTATTCAAAAGAGGAGTTGGTTCTCATAATCATGAACTGTATCTAAAACATTTCTTGGATATGACTCAAACATAATTTTACTCCAAGTTTTTAGAAAAACATCCACAAAATTCTATTAGTCAGAGATATTTTGAGATGGTTAAACCTTTTTATATAAAAATAAATCACCCGTGTACCACTTTTTGTAGGCAACATGTTGAGTTTGCAATATACTATGATGTTTTACACCACATTTGTTGTACTTTGCATACTAACAGTATTTTATAGGAGTCTGGATTAGAATTTTTGCCAAAATCCACCAGGGAATTTATTCCAAGCATTTTTTATGAAAGACTAGATGGATAATTCTTTTATGACAAAACATGTTTGGATGGAAATTATAGCATTTGTGGCGGATTGCCAAAATGAAAAAATTGTATCCATGAAAATGAAACAAGTGAAATTGGACATGAATTAGTTTTTTTGATTATATACAAATCTATGACTTATCAAGTAAAAGATGGCAAAGAATATAAAAGTTGTGTGCTTGTTACAAAATAGATACCCATTTCAGAATTTATGGTCAAATTTAGGGAAAAATGTTTATGAGTATACAAGTCACACACACATAAGGCTAGATGGTTGGATGAACATTTCAAGATAAGAAAAGACACATTCCCACTTGTTTTGATTATTTAATAGTTGATTTTGCTGAAAATTACGCATTCAAACCATAAATGGAAGTTCATTCACAATATTACAACTCATCACAAGATGTCATATTCATGCATGCACCTAATAATACTAAGTAAGATTAAAAAATATTAAGGGATTACCATTTCCATATTAGTGATGACTGATCACATTGTACAGAGTAACGTATATGGTTGTTTTGAGAAGTTCTACAGATAGTTGATTGAGAGGAACATTCATTTTAATCAGCATTACATTTATTCAAACAATTGCACATCACAATTAAAGAATGCACAAATATTTTATTAGGTGAGTAGGATGTATGTTACCACTATTATAAAACATATTTAAAGTTTCACTAAGGCTATCCATGGAAAATGGGAACATGATAGTGTTGGAACATTTGTAAAAAGAGTCATTGCAAGGGAAGAGTTTAAATTTGATGAGGGTGCTCATTTGACTGATGCAAAAAAGCATGGTTTAATGGTGTAATGAGAACATGTGCCATGGTGATCAACTAAATTTTACTATTTATAGACATTTTTTGGTTAATAGAGGAAGAAAACTTGGTAAAGTATGAGGATTGTATGACTCTAATGGGTTAAAGTGAGCTCCACTCATTTTGTAACTCAAATGCAGGATCTTGGACTATTCATATGAGACACTTATCATGTTTATGTTCCACTTATAAGGACTCTATTTGGAATGAGTGTGAGTCACAAGAGTGGGTGGATAACTGGAGTTCTAGATCTCTAATTCCAATCAACACATATCAGGTTCCATGAGCATTGTAATTTATAGATATGGCATCGTCACATAACTTTGACCATGTATTAGATCTAGTGCAGCCAGGTAGAATATTATTCATTATGTACTATTTAATCCCATTATATATCTTCATATAATGTCATTAAAAAAAATTGATGCATGGCATGTTTTTACAATTATTGTAGATGAGGACAATAAAGAGAGGAAAAAATACTACTTATAAGGACTCTATTTGGAATGAGTGTGAGTCACAAGAGTGGGTGGATGACTAGAGTTCTAGATCTCTAATTCCAATCAACACATATCAGGTTCCATGAGCATTGTAATTTATAGATATGGCATCGTCACATAACTTTGACCATGTATTTGATCTAGTGCAGCCAGGTAGAATATTATTCATTATGTACTATTTAATCCCATTATATATCTTCATATAATGTCATTAAAAAAAATTGATGCATGGCATGTTTTTACAATTATTGTAGATGAGGACAATAAAGAGAGGAAAAAATACTACTTATAAGGACTCTATTTGGAATGAGTGTGAGTCACAAGAGTGGGTGGATGACTAGAGTTCTAGACCTCTAATTCCAATCAACACATATCAGGTTCCATGAGCATTGTAATTTATAGATATGGCATCGTCACATAACTTTGACCATGTATTTTATCTAGTGCAGCCAGGTAGAATATTATTCATTATGTACTATTTAATCCCATTATATATCTTCATATAATGTCATTAAAAAAAATTGATGCATGGCATGTTTTTGCAATTATTGTAGATGAGGACAATAAAGAGAGGAAAAATTACTACTTATATCAGTGTGTGTAGATAAAAATAAAAAAATGACTTCCATAGTTATAGATGGAGAAAAACTGAGTATCCTACTGGGTCTGTGGTAGTCACTACAACTTGGCTTCGATGATATCCAATCAAAAATTTAGATATATGGTTATTTGAATACTTTGAAACATAGGAAGATGTGCACTATTTAAATTTGGTTCTTATAATGAAAATTCAATTGAAAAAATATCATGGGATGCCATTAAACATGAATCTATGGAAAGTTCATGAGTTAGACCATGAAGTTATTCTTAATACTATCAATATTAGAGTAGATCCTAATGTTTCTATGGATTGATATGTATAGATATGTTAACTTCTAAAATGTAGATATAATAAATTTTACCATATGTTTTGATTTTGTAGGTAATACATATAAATTTCATTTTTAATTACTTACTAACAATTTTTTATAGGTTAGTGGTGCCATATAAGCTTCTACCTTCACGAGGTTGGCACTGTTAGTAAATAATTTCATATTCTTGAATCTAAGAGAAGCTTGCTAAAAGTACTTATCATTTTTCCTTAAGATGAGGTTGCCTTGAATGAAGGAAGGTGTAGAAGGAGCATCATGGTTGTTTGAATTTTTTGATGTGGTCAAATGCCTTCATGAGTTGACCTATATTTGGGGATGGTCTCCTTGATTCCATTTTGATCTTAACTCACCATGTCCTTGCCTTTAATTTTTCATTTCTTCTTCAACCATCTTGTTTTAAACTCCCATGAAGTATTTCCATTATTATAGGATAGTTTAAAAGACCTTCAATGCTTCTTTGACTCCATCAAATGACTATTTACTTGCTCAAGGTGTAGGGGTATCATCTTTGTCATTATTAAAAGCCTATCTTTTTAAGGTTTGTCAATGATGTCTCCAAGCTGACCAAGGATGTTGATAAGGTGTCATGTGTACTAGAATGACAATGACAAAGTGTGTTTTAATGTTCTTCATTGTTCTTGCATAATTCTTCAGTATTTAACTTGGATAGGCAATTGATAGATGTTATTGAAGGTATGATCATGTTGCATAGACCCTATGGGGTGTTTTGAGTGCTTGGAGTGCTTGTGGTCATATGAGTGTCTAGGTTCAAGTATTGATCTTGATAGATAAGTCTAAGTGAGCATATTGATATTATTGAGTTTGATGTCTTAGGGTGTCATTGATGTCAAAGAGAGCATGAGGTACTAGTGCATGAATGATAAAGAAGTTGTGTTTGATAGTTTGGAGAGATATGATACATATGTAGGTTTTTAAGGACAAATAAAAAGTTTTGAGGCATCCATAGATGTCTTGGTGAAGTTCTTGTGTGTCATTTAATCATTAAAAAAGAGAAACATGCATAATCTAGCTTAAGAAAATCCAGACCATCACTGCAAATCATACAAATATGAATGAACCATAAAGTTTGTGCATTTAGTATAGGTACTCAAAAATTAAATAATGGTCAAATGTTTTCATGGAGATATTTTATATAGTGCCAAGAAGGTACTTTGAATATTTGGAGACCTGAAATGTTTTTTGGCTCAAGTTATAAACCTTCAAAGTTGATATTACAGACTGTGATGTGCCAGAGACAACAAGTTTAACTGAGTTCAAATCTAGGGTCAACTAGTCAAGATAAATCTAATGGTGAGTTTTCATCATTAAAATTATGATCCAAAAGCATGTGTGAAGGTAAATAAGTCAAAATAACCTGAGAAAGAATGTGTCGATGACATGTGTCACAATAATGGAGTTTCAGCAATAGATCTACGATGAGCATTTTATCTAATCAAATAAAGATATAATGGAGTGCGTGATCTTATTAGATAATGATATAATGGTGTATATTAATTAAATATGTCAAATTATACTCAGAAGGAATGTGGGGCTACCAAGTGGTAGAAGTTCATTGGAGATTGATTCCAAGGTACGTAGAGGGCATAGGGGGCTACCAAGTGGATTGATCTTGGAAGTGAGGATCTAAGATCAACGATGAGTGATGAAAGGTAAAGACCAACTTACTCCCAAGGATAATGATAGAGTGAATTTGAGCAAGTTATGTGAGGACATGATATGAAGACATGTGTTTGCATTGTTTGTATTACATAATGACCGTTGGCATTTGAATTAGCAAAGGGAAAAACTAGTCTACAGTATTTTGCTAATATCTTTTGATCTAGAATGAATTTCTTGATGGTGTAAAAGGAAAAATTGTAACAGACTCAAAGGATCATATAGAGACATTGGTTATAAGGTTTTCTTGTCTTTATAGTCAAATATATTGAGCTCCAAAGTTAACTGTGTTTGACCATGCTTTGCAAGTAACCCGAGAAGGATAATTAAAGATTTCTTGATAGTATTTTGATGTTTAAATATGAACTATCTATTGGAGAGTGTTCTATATTCCATGAAGACTACCTGTATGGATTTTTTAGGTTTGACCAATCCATATTCAATATGAATAATTGATTATAAGTTGACTATGTTGGTTGAATACATTGGTAGATTGAGTGACCATGTCGAAGGAGTGAATTGAAGGTGTTCCGAGCAGAATTGAAGAAGTAAATGAGTAGTAAATTTTATATAAGCTTCTAAATATTATGAAAAATTATTATATGTCATGATATTCCCTTGATCAGATATGGAGAGTCAAAATAACTTGACTATATTTTGATTATATATGACCAGTCTGAGTGGTCATTTTGAGAGAGTTATTTTGAGTGCTTAGAGCTTGTGTTGAAGTATCTAAAGAACATAAAGGTGTTACATAGGTCCTAAATCTTTCACCCATGTGATTTAATCATATCTCTATGTGAAATATTTGAGTTATTGCTTTAAAAGTTTTAGATTATGTTTTTTGTGTATAAAGGCTTGAAGAGCAAGGAGACTTAATTAGTAGGTTCAAGTATTGATTTGGTGTTCCAAGTGGCATAGACTAATGAGGGAGTGATCAATAGTCTATTGGAGATAGCTTTGGAATTTTATAAGCATTTATTGAAGCTAAAGGTGGTCCAAGAGGTTGTAAGAGTAACATATGGATGTGAAAGCCTAATTTTTTTAGGTCTCACCAAGACCTAATGGTGGTTTGGGGCTAATGAGGTATTGGCCAACCTAAGGAGTGTGTGGTTCTACATGTAACATGTATGAGGACATATTTCAAAGGTATAACAAGTATGGTAGGCATCTTGGCTGAGCAAGATGGGTTACATGAAGAGAGTGATATAAATACAAGGCCTTATTGCCCTATTTGTGTTGGTTGTGAAAGTGTGGTGCCAAGTGAAGGAGAAAACCTTTGAAAGAGAAGGTACAGGTCATTAAGAGCCAATAAAGAGTGAATAATATTAGTAAAACTTATCTGATGAAGGTGAATACATAGGTCATTGGAGCTAATAAACCTAAAAGAGGTAGATTGAGCGAGTAAGCCCTAGAGGTTGATTGAGTGAGTGTGATTAGTGGATGGATTGAAGAGTAGAGTAGGTTGAGGATTATGTACATGACCTATAAGTCATGTTGATGATGTTGTGATAGATTTATTTTACGTTTTTTAATTGTGTATGTGTTAAGAAGTGAAGAGTGATCCAAAAGGGTGTTTTGGATGAATTACTTAAGTGTACAAGTTTGTGAGAGTGTAAATGGGAAAGAGTGAAAATAAGAGAATTCCATATTCAGGTGTATAAAATATTAGATCAGAAGTGGAGATCAAATCAAGTTAGCTGGGTTGGTACTTGGTTGCCTAGGGGATTGATTCCTCCTTATGGGATGGATATCTCACTAAATTAAGGGATGAGTGTTTCTTGATCAGTTGGTGCTAGTATAAATGTTGAATCTTGTCTTTGTAGGATTTTATTCAATCTTACAGGGTTCAATGGGTTTATCCCCTAATAGGTTTTCCCAAATATATCATATTTATGTGCTTAATCTTGTTATATCTTCATTTTTCATTGTAATGATTAATTTGTATGCATCAAGATTATATGTGTTGAATGTTTAAGATTTGAGTATTGAATTGGATTATCTGGAATCATTGATTCACCCCCCTATATACACATAATATTTTCAAATATTGATTCTTTACATCTTGTAGGAACCCATTGAGACTCAATCTCTTTAAGTGCATGCCTTAAGGGGTGCACCAAGAAAGGGGTGGGCAGACATTTGGTGCTTCATAAGATTATTGTCCCTTTTTTCCACATTATTTCCAATCCAACTATCTCTTAAAACCATTCCCTAAGCTATTACTCCTTCCTTTCACATTCCTCCAGTATTTTCCTCCTTCCATCCCTCTTTACCTCACCTTGATCTCCTCTAGCCAGTTGATTATACTAGGTTGACTGTGTGGACCTTGTACATTTTTTAGCCTCTAATTACTGTACAAGGTCAACTGGGTTGACCTTATACTATTTTTGGGTATTTTCACTTGAGAGTTTCATTAGGCCTTTGGCCAACCTAGCTTGGGACCTAATGATTTATCTCTCAAAAACATATAGGGTCGACTGGGTTAACCCCGTATAGCCAACATAGTTTGAAAGATTTAGGGTGAGATCTACCTATAAATACAAGATCATTTTGTCATTATTTTAATATGTAATAAAGAGTTATTATTTGATGATGCTTCTTTACAATCTACTCTTCCACCATTCTACTTAAAGAGTCTTAGCTTAGGGTTTCTACTTGGAGAATCTAGTCTTGTGGATAAGTCTTGGATGTTTTGGCCTTTCTTAGTCATCCTTATAAACCACAATAACCTCTTGTGAATCCCCTTTGGCTAAGGGAGAGATTAAGTCTTGATGGGTTCACATTCAGGTAAGTATATTCTAACTTTATTCTCCTCTTTTTAGTAGATAGAAGTAGCATAAGTATTGGCTCGAATAATATTACTCTTCATATTCCATGTATTAGGGTCTTACTCATATTTAGCTTAATTGACATTCTCTTATACATGTTTTTATTGATTTACTAACCCCTCATGTTGTGCCACAAGCTTTGGTGTGTACTAGATTAGATTTACTTTCTTGTTTGTTAGATATAGAGTGAACATTAAACCTTAGACTCTTTTAGGGTTATTACATGATTGTGTTAGACTATAGGCTTTGGAACCATTCCTAGCATGGTGTATTGTAACAAGTGATCCAGTAATTAGGTCTAGTGGATCCTCATATTTGTCATATTCGTGCTTAATAAATATATTCCCAATTAGAAGTGTAGGTATGCTCTATCTTCTTCAAGCTAGGATTGATTTATAGACATGATGCATTTTTCATTGCATACATTCTAGTGAACCCAATGTGAACTAATCCTTGTAGGATTTGTTCACCTTATTTCATTCTTTCATTATTTTTCATCATTATTTTTATCATATATTTTTCATATTGGGTCAACTTCATCAACCCAGCTCTAACTTCTATGCGCAAGTTTTTAGTTACAAGCTACTGGATCAACCATGTTGACCCAGTATAGGTTTTTAGCTTTTTTAACATCTATTTTAGACTATTAGGTTGACCTAATCGATCTTGTACATTTCGAACACTTAGCAATAGGTTTTTGCAAAGCTTAATCGACCTAGTCAACCCAGTTAGCAGAATTTTTAAGCATATATCAAGGTTCTTGAACATCAATCTTCATTATCTACATCTATGATCTACCAAGATTAATTTTTATCTCTCTATCTCTTTCTTTACAGTATTACCTTTTATAGTTTTTAGTTTTTAAAACTACCCCTGCATACTCAATTAGATCGACCCTACCGACCCAGTTATGTGTTCTATGTGTTGTCTAGATAATTGAGTCAACTCTATCAAACCTATTTATTTTTAAACCTTGATTTTTTAGTATAGGATCAACCCTATAGACCTTTTTCTATATTTTATTCATACACTATTGACTATATCAACACTGTACCCTATTTCAAATTTGGAATTAACCTTATATGCTAATAATTAATTCACACTTTCATTTCTTGTTGCTTGCATGCTTAGAATAGATAACATAGCTTAATTAGGTGGTTTTTTATTAATAATTTAGTTTAAATATTTTATATTTTATGCACACATAACCAAATCACAAAATCTAAACAAGAATTTTAACATTTGTCTACCCAAGGCCAACCTACTCTGATTTCATCACCAAATGGGAAGCTGATTTGATATTCTAGTCAAGTATAAAGCATGGTTAATGGTATATTATATATAATCACCTAACACCCTTATCATTATAATGTGTGAAGTGAGGGGGTAGGCCCCAATACCAAGATTGTATCATTACCACTATAGCTCCCTTTCATCCCAAATTACCTGAAACCATCCTTGGATTGCTTTCTAGTTCCTTACAGCCAACTTCCCAGCACATTTAAAATCATAGTCTAATAATCTAATAAACATTCAAGTTGACCAATTACTTAGCTCTTTACTTTCTAAGATGATTGCTTGCTCTTTGCTCAATTATATTTTGTATTACAAAAACTTGCATTAGTCAGCATTGGTGCAAGGTTTTGTGCTATGTACCTCAATTAGATTGGCCAACATTTATCCAATTGACTATTTATTTCCCTTTAGTTATTTATTTTCAAATTACTTGAAAAAGTATCTTATTCCAATTCATAATATGTTATAATATTCTTAATTTTCCCTATCTCCTATATTGGGTTGACCCAGTTTACCCTATATCTTTTTCTAGCCTTTGTTCACTATATTGGATTGAACCAATCGACCCTATACTATTTATAGACCTTATTTTATGTGTTTGGTTGACCCAATTGACCATGTGCTACTTTATACCTTCCCTATTTATCAATCTAGTTCTCTATTTCTCCTTATTTTCATTTTGTTCATCTCTCTTTAGTCATAATGAAATCTCATATCAAAATCTTCTTGGATAGTTTGAATCCATTTAGACATTATATGGGATGCTCATTTCTCCCTCTCTTTTCCTACCAAGATAACCATCGCTCTTAGGGTACCTCTTCTCATCATTCATTTTTGACTTGTAATATGGTACAAATAACACCTCAAGATGAAGTTGATGGATTTAATCCTTTTCTTACTTATCAAGAAACTTCTCATCTTCAAAATCTTCAAATCAATGTGGGAGTAATTGTTACAAGTTTACTTAACAATCCTACCAATAATCTTTCTTCTAATAATCCTCCCCCTAACACCAATTTGGGGAGTGCTCCTACCAACACCAACCCACCTCCTAATACAACTCAATTTTTATCCCAAGTTATCCAACAAATGAACATAATGGAAAATTCTAAACACCAACCAAATGATGTAACTTAAACAACATTTATTTAATATGGCTAATCAACCTCCAACTATGCATCCTGAAGCTAATCCCAATTGCATTCCTCTACCTCTTTGGGATGCCTCGAGTAATGTTATTCCTAAACCCTTAATGAATAACAATACGCTTCAAACTATTCAAAATGAGCCTTTGGTCCCCTTCTTTGTATCCATTGATATTGGTAATATATATCCAACTATCAAGTATGATGGGACTCAAGATCTTGTCTCATTTTTTTAAACCTTTAGCAACGTTTAAAAAGAGTGGATCTAAACTAATACCTTCTCCACAACTAAACTCTTTGTCAAAACCTTCACTAGCGATGTATTAGAATGGTATAATCAACTTCCACAATATTCTATTTGGCAACTTGAAAATTTTGTTAATCCCTTAGTTAAAGAGTTTCAACACAATGATCTTCCCAAAAATTATCTTAGCCACTTCATCAATGCTAAGAAATCTCCTACTGAATCATCTCATGACTTATCAAAAGATGGAAATCATTAGCCCATAAAGTTGACCATAACATAATTAATGATAACTTATTCAAACTATTTATCACCACTTTAACTCCCACTCTCCAATATAAGGTTCAAACCTTTGCTCCACAAAAACATAATGAATCTCTTAATCGAGCTAAATGTCAAGACTTTTTTATGAAGCAATTCGAACCTAATCCTAAACTTTTTAAAGGATATTTCCAAACATCTAATGTTATCACTAGTAATGCTTCGCAAACCAAACCAAGAGTTTTTAAAACCAATATTCCTTCACCTTCTCATATACCTCTTTTGGTTCAAGAAATGAAACAATTTTTACCATCCACAAAACCTTTCATCTATCCTAATGCACCTCCTAAGTGGTATGACCCCAATCTATTTTTTATTTCCATGCTAACATTGGGCATTCTCACAAATCTTGTAGAAGGATCACTAAATTTTTTATCTCTTATATTCTTGATGATTCATTTAATCATGAAGCTATGATCAATATTTGTCATCAAGAATACACCGTTGCCTCTCAAAAATGACAAGATTCTAAAGATTATACCTCTAATAACCAAAAATATTCTTCAAATAATCAACCAAATACCAAGGATGTTTGTGCCATTGATGCCTATTATGACCAATATTTCAATAATTCTCGATATGGTAATATTGTTAAGGTTAATTATCATCATAAATTGGATCATAAATATCGCATTACCAATCCTAAGAAGCCATCTTTGGAGGGACAACTTCTTAAAGATACTACCACTACTAATCTTGCTTTAGAAGCCCAAGAGGAACCATCTCCTCCCTTTTATCTTCCAACCACATCTATTCCTCCAAAATCTAATTTACCTCCTAAACCTCATGTTGGTTATTCTAAGTCACATTGGAACTTTCTTGAAGAACTCAACTCTATGCCTTATAAGATTCCACTTATGGAGTTGGTTCGTAGTTCTCCCTATCATCATAAATTCCTTATGCAATAGCTCATGGAAATTAACAATCTATCCTCTTGAGATGAAGAACCACCTTCTATTGAATCCCAACCTACCAACATAAATACTATTAAAACTATGTGTCCTTATTATAAGCCCTCTATTGAATTCCTTGAAGAGGACACGATCAATGATGAAATTCTTTTTCATGTTGATGATCCACCACTTTTTATCAAAGTATCCATTAATACCACTCTTATCCATAAATTTATAGTTGATGAAGGTTCTGTTATTAATGTAACATCTTTATGGCTCATCCAATAACTCAGTTAGAACAAGGATCATCTCAAGTAAACACATCTTACTTGTCATGGTTTTGATAAAACAAATCAAAAGCCACTTGGTTATATTTGGCTTTTGTTAACCATTGTAACTAAGACTACTCAAACCAAGCTTATGGTCCTCAATTTACCCTTATTTAATAGCATACTCCTTCATCGTCCATAGACTCATCAAATGAGGGTCATTGCTTCTTCTAGTAGTCAATGTATTTGGAAAATGTTATAAGCATGAAGCTAATCCCAATCCATGGAGTATTCAACTTCCTAATCTTAAATCATAATATCAAATTCATACCATTCCTAAGATCAATAGTGTTCCTTTACCTGAGTTCATCAACATGAATACTGATTTACGAGTTACTCTTGCAGCTTCTGATGATGATGAGCCCAATGATTTACAACATATTTGTAATACTACCAAGTTACCTCCCTATATTTTGTAATGAATTCCTCCTTCTCTATTACCCAAGGATTGTATTCTTCCTCTTATCAATGAGATTACCAATTTCCTCCCTCCATGTAATGCTTAGGATCCTTCTTTACCTGAAAATGCCTTTACTTGCAATAATTTTGGAGTGGCCAAATTATTTCAATATCCTCTCATCATGTCTCCTCGTATATTCAGTAATATTGGTATTTACCCGCTTAAACCCCCCCCTGATTCTCAAGCATGTACAATTTATCCAACATATGATGATAACTATATAATGGCCCAAGCTCAATCTAGAGACCTGGTTGTCTAGCATTATCAAAAAAAATTATCCCAAATTTATGATTTCAATCAGGATGTTCATACCATTTTTGTCGATTTAACCTTAGATCTTAAGGGTCATGTACCTCCTACCAATTCTCCTCTTATCAATACTCCTTGGGTGGTAGAGAAAATTATACCTTCTGAACCTCTGAAAGGAAATTTCTACATCTCATTTACCACCTATCGATCCAATCATTACATCTAATCCTTCTCCCATCATTGAACCCATTGATATTCTAACCCCTTCTGATCCATCTACTTCTTCTACTCTTGAAATTAAACTAGATGCCAAGGTAACTAACGTTCATTAGATAAATTATGAGTATGACCACCATGGTAATCAAATTCTAGATCTTGAAGTAGATGCCAAGTATTATGGTCCTCTTCCTACCTTTCCTAGTGATGAAGCTATCCTTGAGTTACTTTATGCACTAATAACCTCAATTTCCTCGACAGCATCATAAACTTGGGAATTTCAAAACTAAAACTCCTTGCTTAAACAGCTTCGTTGCCAACATTGATCCTAAAACAAACCTAATTTTTGCCTTACCTAATGCACCATACCACTTTCAAGATTTAAATGCCATGCTTAATGAAGAAACCACTTGCATCAAATATGGTACTCCATCTTGTCCTCGACCAATTACTATCTCTCATGAACTCTCACCTACTGAACATGATAATTTTAACTTATTCTTTGATAAATATCATGAGGCTTTTGTTTGGTCCTATGAGGACATACTCAGCATTACCCTAGCATTGTGGTGCATAATATCATTACTTATCTTGATGCCAAGATGTGCATAAAAAATAAAGGAAATTTCCACCCAAAGTTTCCGCTTTATGTCATAAGGAAATCATCAAATTACTTGATGTTAAATTTATCAAACCACTAGATTATTCTGAATGGGTTTCCAATATTGTCCCTATTTGGAAGAAAGTAACTATAGTCATTTGCATTTGTATTGATTTTTTTAATCTTAATCTTGATTGTCCCAAGGACAACTTACCTTTACCTTAAATAGATGCCATTCTTGATTTCATGACTAGTTATGAAATTTTATCACTTATGGATGGCTTTTTAGAATACAATCAGATTCATATCGCTCCTAAAGACTAACATAAGACAAGTTTCACCACAAAATGGGGCACCTATTGCTATGTCAAAATGCTTTTCAGCCTCAAAAATGTTGGATCCACTTACCAATGAGTAATGACTTGCATCTTTCATGATCTCATTCAAAAAAATTGAAACCTATGTGGATGATCTCATTGTTAAATCCAAAAATCATAAGAATCATATTTCTGATCTTGCTATCATCTTTGACTGAATCCTTAAATATAAAGTTAGACTTAATCCTTACAAATGTGTCTTTTGAGACACATCTATAAAAATTTTAGGATTCTTAGGCTCTCTCCATGGCATTGATGTTGACCCTACTAAAATTAGGTCTATCATCAACATGCCCATTCCTTATTCTATTCTTAACATTCGTACTTATTTAGGCAAACTTAGGGCAATTAGATGATTCACCCCCAAAATAGTATATTGAATTTACTTCATCAATTCACTTATCAAGAAATTTATTACTTTAGAATTGATGGATCCATGTCAAAAAGCATTTGATAATATGAAAGAGTCATTGCTTCATCCACCTATACTTCATCCTCCTAATGATAAACCTTTGATTTTATATACTTATTCCACACCTATTTCAATTAGGGCAATGCCTGCCCAACAAGATGATATTGGAAGAGAGTATATTATCTACTACATTAGTTGAGGCCTCATCAATTAAGAAACACGTTATACTAAAATTGAACATGATTACCTCACCATCTATTTTGCAGCTGAAAAGCTTCACCACTATATGTTTTACCAAACTACTTATGTCATTGTTCATTCCAACCCCATTCATAATTTATTCTCCAAATAATTTCTTCCTAGAGATAGAATTGGTAAATGGATGGTCCTACTTATGGAATTTGGTCTCCACATCATCACTCAAAAAGTTGTCAAAGGGAAAATCATAGATAATCAACTTGTTGCAGCTCCCATACCAGCTACTTCTTCTATTCAAGATGATATTCTAGATAACAATATCATTTACATCAAAGGTCTTCATTAAGCTATTTCTCTCAAAGATTATTTTCATGCTTTACCGTTGATCTTGAAGCCAATAATCTTGATGAATCCACTATTCCCTCCAATACTACTAAACTAAAATTATTTATTGAGGAGCTTCCTAGAATCAATGTCAACTTACATGAGGATACTTGGACCATTCACTTTGATGGTGTTAAATGCCTTCAAGGAGCTAGGGTAGGTTTCATTCTCACAAGTCCTCTTGGAAAGATTCTTTTAGCTTTTCACTTCACCTTTGATGTCACAAACAATATGGTCAAGTACAAAGCTCTTATCTTAGGCATGAGAGCTGATCTTGATTTACACATTCAATACCTTCATGCTTTAGGTGATTCTCAAATTATTTACCATCAATTCAGTGGTGATTATCAATGTAAAAGTGAGAACCTCATCACATATCATCAAATTTCAACCACTCTTGCTAAGGATTTCATCTCTTTCACTATTGAGCCTATTCTTAAAGATCAAATTTCCATTAATGATTCTCTTGCCTCTTTAGCATCTCAATTTCATCCATACCAAGTCCTTTTTTATCCTAATTTTCTTATACAAATAACAAAATCTCCATTTTCTACTCAGCCATAGGATTTGCTTATCTTTCATATTGAGGCTATTACCATTTGACAAATCTCATGGTACCAAGACATCATTCAATTCTTAGAAAATCAAACTTATCTTCTTAATTTAGACTATCATGAAAAGACACATATTCGTAAATAAGCTTTCAAATATGTATTTTGACATAACATCCTTTATTATCGTAATGCTAAAGGTACCTTGCTCTATTATGTTATGTAATATAAGGTCTCTCCTCTTCTTGAACAAGCATATGAGGGCATTTGCAGTGGTGACTGTAACAGACATGCTACAGCCCACAAATGCCTATATATGGGTTACTTTTGGCCTACTCAAGAAAAGGATGTAATTTAATATGCAAAATGTAATCCTTGTCAACTTCATGATGATCTAATTCATTCACCTCTAGTAAAACTTCAAATTATCAAATCTCTTTAGCCATTTTCCACATGGGGATTTGATCTCATTGGCAAACTACCTCGCTTCCAAGATGGACATGTTTTTATCATCACTACTACTAAATATTTTACCAAATGGGTAGAAGTTATGCTCCTTGTTAACATTATCGATCGTACTATTTCCAAATTTAGTCTTAATCAAATCATTTTCCACTTTAGTATTCCCCATACTATCATTTCAAATAATGGTGGTAAATTCAAAAACAAACATGTTAAACAACTTTACAACAAATTCAATATCAATCACAAATTTTCCATGCCTTATCATCCACAATGCAATGGCCAAGCTGAGGACACTAATAAAATTCCCAAAAAACTTCTCTAAAAGACAATCCATGAAACCCATAGGGATTGGCGTCTTCATCTTTACCCTACACTTTGGGCCTATCGAACTAGCATACATACTATCATTAGGGCAACTCCATTCTCTCTAGTATATGGTTATAAGTTAGTTCTTCCTTTGGAAGTTGAGCTTCCCTCTCTTCGTATATCTCTTCATGATATTATTCCTGATGAATAATTATGTGAAGTTCATCTTCATGCCCTTGATTTACTTGATGAGCGTCATCTTTTTGCCTTATAACATAACTACCAATATAAGGCTCACATTACTAGACAACATAACAAATGTGTTAAAGTCCACACATTTAATGTTGGTGATATTGTCCTTAAATTAGACTACACCCATGATAAAAAAGGTAAATATGCCCAAGAATGGTGGGGCCCATATTTATTCAAAGATATTCTTGGTTTAAGCACCTACCACCTTCAACCCAATGAAGGCCATATTTTCAAAGAGCCCACCAATGCACAATTCCTCAAAAAGTACTTTGCCTCAACATTTCCTTCATTTCATAATTTTTATCTACATCTATCTAACACCTTCTACAAGTTACTTACATGGGTCTTTCCCTCTGTAGTAAATTGTTTCCTTTCACAAACCTTTAGTCCTCCCTTTTGGTCTTCTAGTTTTTTGATGTACCATAGTCTTCTTTATCTTCTTGTATTTTCTTTTTTTTGTTAGGTTGTGGAGCTAAAAGCTTCACTAATGCAAACATGGAGGAGGTTTCTGAGAGGTTGTTGAGTTGCAGAGCAACCGTTGTTGGTCTAATCAGTGGACGTCAGTCATATACAATGAGAAGAGCAACCGACGTCGGTCACCTGTGCGGTTTCAAAACTGTCAGTTGCACGAACAGTTAGTTAACGAACTGGTTGTTTTCATGTAGAAGGCCAATTATTGACTTGAAGCTTTGGATATAATTATTGTAATTAGATGTCTAATTATTGTTTGCATGGGATCTATATAATAGACTCATGGGATGTATTGTAAAGTGTGCTAGAGAGTAAGAGAGCAAAAATTAGCTTTTTCAGAGTGAAGAGAGCAAGGTGTGTTCCTCCTAGTGCCACAGTGCCAAGTATGGGTGCTGGTTTGGAGAATCAGAAGGATTCTTCATGTATATAGGATCTACATGGTAAGTAATATCATTGATTTTCAGGTGTATGTGTGTGTAAGATCTAGGTTTGTAGGTGTGCAGAACCAGATTGATTTACAGGTGTGCAAGATCAGGGAGGTTAGCAACACAATAGGGAGAAATATCAGGGGAGATCTACTTGGAGTACGGTGTGTACTCGGTCATAGATCAATAGAGAAAGGCAAGGTAGATCCTTCCAAAGTAAGATCATTTGAGTTGCAGGTTGTTGCAAGTTCATGGGAGATCTACTTGGAGTGCGTTGTGTACTCGGTTTGAGTATGTGGGTATACTCGGTGTACTGGCAGTATTGTTGTTGACTGGTTGACTGGTGTTGTTGTTAATGGCTGGTGGAGGTGAACACCAACTTTGTGTTTGAGTTGTGTGTTGGGACCATAAGAGAGAGAGTGAGCTCTTGAAGAGATTTACTATTTATGCCCTAGAGGTGTGGGAGCCCTAGAGGTGTGTAAGTAAGAAGACTGTGGCATCTTCTTTGTTGTATTTCCTTCTGGAAGAGTATTAATACAATTGGGTATTGTCTCTCATATTCTGTGTTGTTTATGAATTCTAGTTACTTGTTACTACTAGTTAATTCCACATATTTAGTTGCTTGGTAATCAATTGTGCTTCCTAGATCCTGACATTTTTGACACCCTTTGAGTTTTAATTTGTGAGTTTCTTCGTAAGACCATGGATAGGACCTAACATTCCTCACAAAACTACCATCTTTTGCTCACCTCACTTTATCTTTCACTTTCTTGTTGGCACCCTCGTGGGTTTATTTTTCATGAATTTGTAGTGTAAGATTGTGAATAAGAGCTAGCCTTCCTCATAAAATTACCATCTTTTCATATTTTTATATCCTTTTTCTCAAACTTTAGCTTTTGCTTCTTTTGATAGATGGAATTTGCATAACAATCTATATTAGCATGTTTTCCTCTATTTCCCTCATTTTTATGATAAAGAATCACACTTTATTGTCATTTTATCCCTTTTACCCTTTGTCACATTTTTTTGTGATTTAAAATAATTCAAATAGTTTCATGTGTCACTCCTCTTGATTTCCCCTTTCTTTTCACTCCACATTGGATAAAACAAGGTCAAAATTAAGATAGCACTTTTATTTTACCTTGATTCACGAGACTCTTAGACCTCATGCTCTTTGAATTTTCTCTCTTAGCAACATCATCCCAAGTATTCAAATGAAAGTTATATTTAGCACCCATGTTTAGTTTTCCAATTTTGTATGGAGGAGGAATAGAACAAGCCATCAAGAAACTTAAAAGCTAAATCATTTGAAACAAAAGGCAATGATATTTAAAAGGCAACATACAAATCTCAAAAGTCAAATCACACTAAAAGATGTGATTCCAAGCACAACTCCTATATTTAATTGAATCTCAAACTCCATAGTTGGTCTCATATAGATCTGAGGTCCATTAGGGTGCGATAGGCCAGTAGATTGGAATATGCGAATTCAACAAACTCTATGGTGCTACCTACTTTCTCACATAAGTACCCAATCTTCACAGTAAATCGAAGGCTCTATAAGGGGTCCTAAGGAATGGGGAACATGTTGTGGGAAGGTAGGTCCATTTTACTTTATATGCATATAGCCTTCATGGGATGATCTATATACTTCATTTGTTGACCTAAGACTTCTGTAGCTAAGAGAATTTTTTTAGAGTCCTTAAGGTCAACAGTCCAAGAGTTCCTCTACCTTGGTTTTTCCTTCATTCTCCCCTCCACCCATTTCATTTCCCCACTTTAGAGATAAATTATGATTCTAAATATTTTTTCCCTTCTTCTTTAATTCATTCTTCTTCACCTCTTAAAAACATGCTAGCACTACTTTGTTTCATTTTTAGCTATCCTTAGAATGAAACATGTTTGAGCAACTATGGATTGCTTCTTTCTTTTTCACCATGATTTTACATTTCTACACTTGTTTTACTTTCATTTTACCTTTTATCATTTTTTATACTATCCTACTATTATGGACACCTGAGTTCATACCCTTTTTCCATTGTTAAGTGAGGTTGGATTATTACTTCTCACTCGACAATGTTATCCCTTTTCGGCACTTTTTTTTCCATTGTTGAGTGAGATAAGGATTGTTACTACTCACTCATCAATGTTGTTTTACCATTTTTTTAGTCTTTTACCATTTGATGTTTTATTACCATCATGTTTAACATGTATCCTTTGTTTAACTTGGTGAGTTTGCCTTTCTTACATAAGGTTTACTTGTTTGAGTTTTTCGATAGTTAATAGCCTTGACTTTTTGATTACCTAATTTACTCTTGTTTTTTACTTGGTCATTTGGTCTAACATAGAACTTATCACCCCAGCTTGCCAAATTTCCCACGTACGTCATGCCCTTATAGCACCAGCTATCTTGGCTTTTCTTGCATTTATTTTCTTTTGCTCTTTAGTTTTGTAATCTTGGGTTTGTCAAAATCACTCTATGTACCCTCCACAATCAAAACTAATAACACAACAGACAGTCATTCAATGATAAAATAAATTCAAGGTATTCATTTTATTTACTTTTTAGTTATTTAATTTTCATTCATTTACTTTCAATTATTTTTGCTTTAAAATATTGCTACTTTTTTTTAACATCAACATTGTGTGTTACTATGTTCTTTCTCAAAGCACCATCCCCTATTATACCTTAGTGACATGTGATGAGCTTCAAGTGGTGCATATGTATACACATAATATTTTCAAATTTTATCAAATACTAATGCTTTACATCTTGTAGGAACCCATCGAGACTCAATCTCTCTGAGTGCATGCCTTAAGGGGTGTACCGAGAAAGGGCTGGGAAGACCTTTGATGATTCATAAGATTGTTATCCTTTTTTTCCACATGATTACCAATCCAACTAGATCTTAAAACCATTCCCTAAGATATTAGTCCTCCCTTGCACACTCCTCCAGTCTTTTTCCTCTTTTCATCCCTCTTTTCCTCACCTTGATCCCCTTTAGCCAGTTCATTATACTAAGTTGACTGGGTCATCCTATATAGTTTTTATCCTCTAATTACTAAACAAGGTTGACCCTATACTATTTTTCTATATTTTCACTTGAAATTTCATTAGCCCTTTGGTCGACCTAGCTTGGGACCTATGATTTATCTCCTAAAAACATACAGGGTTGATTGGGTTGATCCCATAGATACAACATATTCAGAAGGATTTAGGTTAAAATCCACCTATATATAATATCATTTCATCATTATTTCAATATGTAATAAATACTTATTATTCACTTATACTTCTTTACAATCTACTCTTCCACCATTCTACTTGAGGAGTCTTAGCTTAGGGTTTCTACTTGGAGAATATAGTCTTGTGGATAAGTCTTGGATGCTTTGGCCTTTCTTAATTATCCTTACAAACTAAAACAACCTTTTTTTAATCCCCTTTGGTTAAGGGAAATATTAAGTCTCGACAGGTTCACATTCAGGTAAGTATATTCTAACTTTGTTCTCTTCTTTTTAGTAGATATAAGTAGCATAAGTATTGGCTCGAATAATATTATTATTCATATTCCATGTATTAGGGTCTTACTCATACTTATCTTAATTGAGATTCTCTTATACATTTTTTAATTGCTTTAATAACCCCTCATGTTGTGTTATAAGCTTTGGTGTATACTAGATTAGATTTAATTTATTGTTTATTAGATATAGAGTGAACATTAAACCTAGGATGCTTTTAGGGTTATTGCATGATTATGTTAGATTGTAGGCTTTGGAACCCTTTCTAGCATGGTGTATTATGACAAGTGATCCACTAATTGGGTCTATTGGATCCCCATATTGGTCATGCTCCTACTCTACAAACATATTCCCAATCAGAAGTGTAGGTATGCTCTATCTTCTCTGAGCTAGGATTGATTTATAGACATGATGCATTTTTGATTGCATACACCCCCCTCTCGGTGATTATACCTTTAACAATTGGTATCAGAGGAGGACCTTCATTACAAGTTTAACCACTTGAAGGTGATCTAAGTTACAATATAGGTAAAAAGGAAATTTGTTCAAAAGAAAAGAACATCATAGATGATGAAGAAGTTTACCATGATAGTGGAGAAGAAGAAGTTTTATATGACAATGAGGAAGAATAAGTTGATCTAGAAGTTGAGCTCATGAGTGCACTTGGTTAACTAAAGGAATAAAAAAAGAGGAATCATAAAATGAGGAA
The DNA here is from genome assembly GCA_037957365.1 of Torreya grandis. NCBI lineage: Eukaryota > Viridiplantae > Streptophyta > Pinopsida > Cupressales > Taxaceae > Torreya > Torreya grandis. Next base: position 1,899,168 of record JARHVA010002254.1, on the reverse strand, counting down.
TATGATCAAAGGTATTAAATCACAAGTAAAGTCTCTTGAAGGGAGTTTGTCAGGCAAGTCCATTAGAAAGGAAAAGGAGAATCAAAAAATGATCGAGTCTATGGAAGAGAAAGCATGTAGATTGAAGGATGGCATGGTTAAAGAAGCCAAGGAGGATAAGAAGACCATCAAAGATCTCAGAATTCAATTAAAGGTTAAAAGTTCAAGAATAAGAGCTAAAGAAGATGAATGTGATCAACTAAAGACTAATCTTGTTTCCCTAAACAATGAGCATGAAAAGGTCATAGTCAAGATAGGCAAGCTTGAAGAAGATCAAAATAAATCAAGACAATATAAAGAGGTTGGTAGCATGAAATTCAACAAGATAGATCAGATCAAGAGTAAAATGAAGAAGCTAATCAAATAACCAAATGCTTCGAGTTATGCCAAATATTGTATGGGTCATATTTTTGTTAGTCATCTTGTTGGTCATAGATCAAAGGATTGTATAAGAAGAAGCAATCACTTAAATAAATATCACAATCATCATCAAGCAAAAGGTATGAATGATCTTGTTTGTTTCAGATGTCATAGAGTTGGTCACATTGCTAGATATTGTAGGAACAAGTTGAATGAGTTTTTAAAGTAAAATAAGGTGTATAGAGTTTTGAGTATGCAAGGAAGAGGTCACACATGGTTATAGAGACATATTTATATTAGAAGAGATCATTTTGAGACAAAATATGGTTTATTTTCCATGAGAGACATGAAGGAAAGTCAAGATTTTTTTTCGTCTACATTTTTTGACAATTCTGAAGCAAAGAATGAAGTCAAAGATCCATTCAAAGTCAATTTGATCATGAGTTAGAAATGCAATTTAAATGAGAGTATGGATATATGGGATTCTTCTAATTTTTGGGACTTTTAGTCTCACTATGTCAAAGGGGTGTCTCTCTCTAGGTTTCAAGGAGGTGTTTTACAGAAAGAGGAAGCATGGTAGATGTTTGTTTGGTTTTAGATGGTGTTTCATGACAAAAAATCCATGAAGATGAATTACCATAGAAGAAATGTATGGATGCAATCAAATTTCATCCATAGTTGGTCTCTTTAGGTAGCTTGATCTAGTGTAGTTCCTTGAAATTACTTTGGATCTTGGTTTTGGCTGAGTCAATCTGTATTGTGTTTATTTTTGTTGTTTTGATCAATAGTATGGTGAATCTTGAGAGAGGACTTGTGGGCCCTAGAATTTTAGAGATTGGTATGGATTTAGGGAGAGCTAACTCAGGTGTCTTGAGTGTGGTATGATGTTTTAACATGTTTCTTGTGAGAAACATGTGTCAAGGAGCAGATCTTGGTTGTATATGTGGTCATGATCTAAGGGGGAACATTTGTGAGATGCTTCATTTCAATAAGCTTGTGTTGTTTGATATGCTTTATCAGCTCAAGTAGAGTAGCTCAACTAAAGGTGTGAAATCAAGGATGATGAGTTGTCAAGATATTCTATTGCATACAAAGACTAAATATTAGCTTGATATGGAGTATGAGGATAATGTGTTATCATATTGTTGGTATCATGAAGAAGGTCTTAGAGTTTTTTATATGATAAGTTGTGTCTATCATGGAGTTCACAGTGTTCTGAAGATGAGATAGTTCCATGAGAGTGCTTTAAAAAGGTTCTAAACCATGATGGCTTATAGAGGATCAAGGGTAATTACTTTGAGATCCATATGAAATTTATTCATGCGTACTTTAGTTTTTTAAGTTGATCTAATGAAGATATGAGATATATTGGTACTTTCATAAGCATATAGATTGAGTGTGGACAATGTTGAAGAGTTGTTGGTAGATCTAGTTTATTGAGAATTATTTTTGAAGATATCATGATCCAGGTAGAGCATGGAGTTGGGTGGGTTAAATAATATAGTTTGAAAGGCTTGAAGAGCTATGTATAATGTGAGGGGGAGAATATGTGAGATACTCTAGTTATAATGGAGATATGAAGAAGTCTGCTATAGATGTGAACTCAAGTATGTTGATTTGATAACTTAATCAAACCAAGGCAGGTGATTTATCAATGTATTAAATCATCATGAAAAACCAAAGGGGGGGCTTTGTAAATGGTTAGGTCCTAGAATTAGAGGATTGTGTAGAAAAATTTGAGAGAGAAGGTATGAAGGCAATTATGTTGATTCATCATTGTTGGAAATGGTTTGAAGATGCTCAAAAAGGTGCCTAAGCTCAGGTGACTTAGGGGGAGTCCTTAATGTTTTCAAGGTAAATTCATATCATTTATGATGATCATGTATGTTTTATCTTCATAGAAGCTATTTATGATCAAAGAAGAGTATAGTTTTGAAGCATGTTTAAGAAGCTCAAGGTAAGAAGAGGTATGCACAGTGTTAGGAGAAGTTTGTATCATATCTCAGAGGTGGTCCTTTCCTATTTTTAGTTTTTGAAGTCTTTTCAAGTCCTCAAGATCAGAAGATGAGCCCACTTTGTCATTGTGTCAAAGGGGGAGAAAGTACTTGAAGAAAGACATAGAGTCTAAACATAAGCTTTGTAATGGTGTTTGACATTAATAACAAAGGGGGAGATTGTTGGAAGTTTGTCAATTATGTCTCCAAGGTGACCAAGGATTTTGAGGAGGTGTCATGTGTGCTATAATGATAATGACAAAGTGTGCTTCAATTTTCTTCAGTGTTCTTTCATAGTTTTTTAGTGTTTGACTTGGATAGATAATCAATTTATGTTATTGATGGTATGGTCATGTTGCAGAGACTCTATGGGGTGTTTTGAGTGCTTAGAGTTCTTGTGGTCATATGAGTGTCTACATTAAAGTATTCATATTGATAGATAAGGCTGAGTGAGTAGATTTATATTTTTGAGGATGGGCATTTGATGTCTTAGGTTGTCATTGATGTCAAAGAGAGAATGAGGTATTAGTGCATGAATGACAAAGAAGTTATGTTTGATAGATTGGAGAGATATGACACATGTGCAAGTTTTTAAGGACAAAGAATAAGTTTTAAGGAATCCATATATGTCTTGGTAAAGTTCCAATGTGTCATTTGATCATTTAAAAAGAGAGACATGCATATTCTAGCTTAAGAGAAACCAGACCATCACTGCATGTTATGCAGATATGAATGAATTAGAAAGTTTATGTATTTAGTGTAGGTACTCAAAAAGTCAATAGTGGTCAAATGTTTTCATTAATATTTTTTTATAGTGAAAATAAGGTAATTTTAATATTTGAGACTTGAAGTGTTTTCTAGCTCAAGTTATAAACCTTCAAAGTTGCTCTTGCAGACTGTGATGTGTCAGAGACCGTCAAGTTTAACTGAGTTGAAATCTGGGCTCAACTAGTCAAGATAGATCTAAAATTAAGAATTAATCATTAATATTTTGATACAATGGTGTACATGAAGGTCAATAAGTCAAAATAACTTGAGAATGAACATGTTGATGACATGTGTCACAATTATAGAGTTTGAGTCGCAGATCTACGATGAGCATTTTATCTGATCAGATAAAGATCTAATAGATAACATGATCTTATCAGATAGTGATAAAATGGTGCATATTAATTAAATATTTAAAAATATTATTAGAAGTCATGTAGGGCTGCCAAGTGGTATAAGATCATTAGAGACTGACTACAGGGTACGTAGAGGGCACACGGGGCTGTGAAGTGGCTTGATCTCAAAAGTGAGGATCTAAGATCAATGGTGAGTGATGAAAAGTAAATATTAGGTTAATACCAAGGATATTTATGAATCATGTTTTAGAAATTTATGTGAGGACATGAGATGAAGACACGTGTCTGCATTGTTTGCATTACACAGTGACCGTTGGCATTTGAATTAGCAAAGGGAAAAACTAGTCTATAGAATTTTGCTAATATCTTTTGATCTAGAATAAATTTATTAATGGTGTGAAATTAAAAATTGTAAATTAATCCAATTAAAATATAGACACATTGGTTATAATTTTTGATTATCTATACAGTCAAAGATATTGAGCTCCAAAGTTGATTATATATTTGACAATGTTCTGCAAGTAACCCGAGAATGGTAATTGAAGATTTCTTGCTAGTATTTTGATATTTCAAGATGAAATATATATTGGACAGTGTTATAGACTCCATTAATACTATATTTTTGCATTTTGGAGATTTTAAAAATCCATATTCAGTATGAACAATTGCTTAGAAGTTGATTATGTTTGTTGAATGCATTGGCAAATTAAGTGACCATGTTGCAAGAGTGAATTGAAGGTATTCTGAGCAAAATTGAAGAATAAAATGAGTATGGAGATGTTATATAAGTATCTATGGCTTATGATAAATTATTGGATGTCATTATAATCCCCTAATCAGATATAGAGATTCAAAATAGCTTGACTATATTTTGACTGTATATGACTAGTTTAAGTGGTCATTTTGAGAGAGTTGTTTTGAATGTTTAGAGCCTATGTTAAAGTATTTAAATCACATCAAGGTATTTCAGAGGTATTTAAGGTTTAAACCATGTGATATAATTATATGTATATGTTAAATATTTGATTTGTTACTTCAGAAGTTTGAGTCTGTGTTTTTTATATATAAAGGCTTGAAGAGCAAAGAGACCTAATTGGTAGGTTCAAGTATTGAGTTGGTGTTTTAGGTGGCATGGACCCATGATGGAGTTATCAATGGTATATTTGAGATATTTTTGATATGTTCTAATAATTTTTATAAGTTTAAGGTGTTATAAGAGGTTTCAAGAGTAATATGTGGATGTGAAGGACTAACTGTTTTAGGTCTCACCAATACCTAATGGTGGTTTGGGGCTAATGAGTTATTAGCTGACCTAAGGAGTGTGTGGTTATTAAATTAAATGTGTATGAGGACCTATTTATAAGGTATAACAAGTATGGTAAGCATCTTATCTGACCAAGATGGGTTATACGAATAGAGTGGTATAAATACAAGGCATTATTGGCCTATTTGTGTTGGTTGTGAAAGTGTGGTGCCAAGCAAAAGAGAGAACCTTTGAAAGAAAAGGTACAAGTCATTGAGGAAAAAAATAGTGAAGATGATTATTAATTATTGTCTGATCAAGGTGATGAAGGTGAACACATAGGTCATTGGAGCTAATGAGCCTAGAAGAGGCAGATTGAGCGAGTAAGCCCTAAAGGCTGATTGAGTGAGTGTGCTTAGTGGATGGATTAAAGAGCAGAGCAGGTTGAGGATTGTGTGCATGACCTAAAAATAATGTTTATAATGTTTTCATAGATTTTTTTTAGGTTTTTTTATTATTTATGTGATAAGAAGTGAAGAGTGATCTAAAAGGGTGTTTTGGATGCATTACTTGTGTGTGGAAGTTTGTGAGAGTATAAAGGGGAAAGAGTGCAAGTAAGAGAAGTAAATCATTAGGTGTAGAATAAATTTGATCAAAATTTGATATTAGATCAAGGTATTTTATTTGGTGTTTGGTTTCCTATGGGTTTATTTCCTCCGTGTGGGATAGATGTCTCACTAAATTAAGGGATGGGTATTCCTTGATCAGTTAGTACTTGTCTAAATGTTGAATCTCGTATTTATAGGAATATATTACATATTTTAGGGTTAAGTGGGTTTTTTCCCCCAAGAGGGTTTCCCACATATATCATGTGTTGTGTTCTTGATCTTGCTATATCTTTCTTGTTCATTGCAATGGTTAGTTTGTATGCATCATGATTATATGTGTTGAATTTTTAAGAGTTGGGAATTAAATAAAATTATCTGACATCACTGATTCACCCCCCCCCCTCTTAGTGATTATACCTATAACATTATTTCCTAATATATCATGGTCTAACTATCTCCCCATTCATCATTTATTCCTTCTTACTTGCATGTAATTGATTGTTAACTCGTAAGTTACCACTCTCTCAATGCATTCACTAGCATTTTCATGATATTGCATGATTTTAAATGTAGGATCCCCACTTATGTAAATTCCTACACATTTATAATTGAAATAAATTTTATTCATATTTTAAAGTGTTATTGCATCTCAAAATATGATAAAAACTCAAATTATAAACTTCTTTCCTTAGAGAGGCAAACTAGCTCCTCTTGATTCTTGACTACACCAATCTACCTCATTAGTGTAGCCAAGGTGGATAGTATATATAAATATTATTATAATAAAAATTAGGTATTCCATCTTCAAAATAAATATATTTCATAATTTAAATCATGTCAACCTCTCACCTTGGGTCATTATCACTTTGCTTGCAAAAAGGTTCACGAGGTCTGTTTGGAGGTGGATGAAGAGTAAGATTAGAGATATGATATGAGAATCATATTAAAACATATAAAAACCCTTTTTATACTATTTTACATCTTTTTATTCCTTTATAAGATCCAATACCTTCACAAAGTGATTACTTGTTACTCGACCTAGCTCATTTAGGCCTAGAAACAAGGCCATGTTTGTGAACATTCATGTAGAAATTAATTTTGATTATATTTTAAGGTTATATAACACATAAAACATATTAAATACATCATCAATCACCTAAAAATAAAATTTTATAGAATTTATAGCATTATAACTTGACTTATAGCACTTTTGGTCCTCTTTAGGTCTAATTTTTCTTCATTTTTACATGTGCATGTTTCTTCATTTTATCCCTCAAGTATAAAAAGGACATTAAACCACTTGAAAATTTTATGAAATGGAAATTTATAACTTTTATCCAAATTTTAATTCATTCATAGCTATAAAACCCAAGTTATGGCCCTTTTGTGCAAAATAGAATCTACATTGTAGCAAGCAGGCCAGTTTAGATTTTTTTTGTATTTTGAGTTCTGTAAGGTTTCAAGAGCTCATTATTTTTTATAAGTATATTAAAACACCATATACAACCTCAAATCATTGGATTCATATTTCCAATCAAGAAAAATTACCATAATCATATAATCTCAGGGTTGTAGACCCTTTTTGTGGTTGTGTGCATGCATTTAGGCTATGAAATTGACTTTGGAGGCCTAAATGACATGGAATGGATATTTTTATAGATAGTATGATTTTTTTATTAATTTAATATTAAATTTAAAATTTTATGAATCACCTTGGAGTGATCCCAAATAATTAATATCTCTAACCATGCACAAACCTATTGACAACTTTCACTTTTTTACCTTGTGTACAGGTTTGTGATTGATCATTTCACCTTTGTTCATGATGATCACTTATTTAGAGGATTCTTTGGGATTATCCAAAATCTCTCCAATCTTCCAAGGACCATAACATGCTTGGACCAATCATAAACAACCAAAGTTATCTCTTTTCAACTGATTGTAGACCTTTTCTTGTGAGCTCGTATGCATGATAAACCATCTTGTAGGTCATCCTTGTAGGTTTTGAAAATTTGATAGGTGTTAGGGATTGGTTGGAATCTCAATATTGGGTATATATTGTGTCTTGATCATATTTAATCTCTTCCAAACTTGGAATGATCTTATATGAGTACTTTGTAATCCACACTAAAATAGGTGGTGGGTTTATCAACCGAGCATGATGGGAGGCCAAGAACATGGTCCTAGATATTATCTACACTTTCAAACATGTTGGTAGTTCCATTTTATAGAGAAGAAGCACTAGAAATGGAGTTATCAAATAATAGTTCAAACTTTGAAAACATTTGTTGTCAATGTTTTTGCCCTCCTGAACAGAAGTGAAAATGTATTTTTAGGTGACTTAGATGTTAGGGTCATGAAAACATGTGTGATTGACATATATAGAGGTTTTAAAATGTGATATATTTTCACCTATGGGTCCAAGAGGTAAAAATTCATGTTGGAGTTTGAGAACTTATCTCTTCACTACCAATAAGTTACATTTTAGGACCTGTTACTATAACTTATGCCATAAATTTCTCTCAAAGGTTTGACCAAAGTGATATGAGGTGAAAGAAGAGTTTTTATACATGCAGAGGAGGGATATTCTGGTTCATTGAAATGACTTATAGTTTTCATTCTATGCATGTCTTAAGTTAGACTAAAATTCTACATTTTTCTTATATTGAAAAGGTTTTTCTTGAGGTTGGAATGGGTGGTGGCTTTTTTTAATCAAGGATGATGAGAGGCTAAGTACATTATCCTTAATGTTATGCACACATCCAAATGTGTTGATAGTTCCAATTTTTAATGAATAAGCACCAAAAATGAAGTTTTTGATCAACTTGAACTTTTATAATATTTTTTATCATTATTTCCACCCTCCTAAACAGTAGTGAAAATGTATTTTTGGGTGGACTTAGATTTTAGGGTCATGGAGACACATGTATTCACCTATCTAGACACCTATGGGTCCTAGAGGTAAAAAATCCTATTAGATCTTAATAAGTTCTCTTCACTACCAAAAAGTTATATTTTACAACATGTTACTACAACTTATGCCACAAAATTCTCTTGAAGGTTCGACCAAAGTGCTCTAGGGTGCAGGAAGATTTTCAAACATGCAGATGTGGGATCTTATAGTTTATAAAAATGAATTATAGTTTCTATTATATGAATGTCTCAAGTTAGGCTAAAATTTTGCATTTTTATTGTATTGGGAAGGGTGTTCTTGAGGCCAAAATGGGTGGTGGATTTGTCGATCAAGAGTGATGGGAGGCCAAGAATGTGGTCTTAGGAATTATCCACCCATCTTAACATGTTGGTAGTGCCAGTTTGTATCAAAGAAGCACTAAAAAGGGAGTTCTTGAATAAGATCTTAAACTTTGAAAACATTTATTGTTAGAGTTTTTGCCCTCCTAAACATTGGTGAAAATGTATTTTTGGGTAGAATTGGATGTAAGGGTCATGGAAACACATGTAATTCACATATCTAGACATGTTCCAAGTAGTATATTTTCACTTTGGAGTCCCAGAGGTAGAAATGTTGGTTGGAGCTTGAGAATTTATCTCTTCATTGCCAAAAAGTCGTATTTTAGGACCCATTACTATAACTTATGCCATGAATTACTCTCAAAGGTTCATCCAAGAGTTTCTGACATGAAAAAGAAGGATCTTATAGCTCATTGAAATGACTTATAATTTCCATTCTATGAATGTATTAAATTAGGCTAAAATTTTGCATTTTTCTTATATTGGAAAAGGTGTTCTTGAAGCTAGAATAGGTGGTGGGTTTATTGATCGGGAGTGATGGGAGGCCAATAACGTGGTCCTAGATGTTTTTCACCCATATGAATGTGTTGGAAGTGCCATTTTATAACTAAGAAGCATCAAAAATGGAATTCTTAAATTATAACTTAAACTTTGACAATATTTATTGTCAGTGTTTCCACCCTCCTGAACAGTAGTGAAAATGTATTTCTAGGTAGACTCGAATGTTAGGGTCATGGAAACACATGTAATTTGCCAATCTATATAACATACTTTCACTTGGGCATGATATGATATAGTCATACACAATCCATTAGAATTATGTTCGGAGGTTTGCATGAGCTCAATTATACTATTGGTGAAGTGAGAGAATGTTTTTTACCTTATTCTAAAGGTGTTAGGAAGGTTAGATAGTCCTCAAACTATATGAACAAATTTTGAGAATCTCTCAGGTCTCATGGAACTATATAAACCCTAAGATAGACATAAAGAAGAGAAATTGACCTTAAAAGGAAAATTATTGAGAGAGAAGATCTATAATTTGATATGTACTTGTTTTAAGACCCTATTTTTATGATCAAGTGGGTTCCATGTTTTAAAAAACCTCTATATGTCTAATCTAACAGTATAAATATTAAAAAACCTGTAGGGGTTATAATCAAGGTTTAGTATAAATGAAAAGGATCATATAGATATGTCTAAGCCTTATGAGTGCATTAGAACACTGTGTAAGAGTATAAAGGAGTGTGATAGATGATTTAATAAAGAGCAATAGTCTTGGTAAGTTAAAAGGATAAGTCTCATTGGTCTCTAAGAGACTAATATAAGTGGATCTATAAGAAAAGATAAGAAGATATATTAGAGGCCATAGATAGAGTACTATTAGTTACCTCAAAGGTTAAACAATCAGAGAACTTAAAGTCGGTTTTTACAAACAAATTATTAAGGGTATGGGCTTTGATGATAGATATTTTGGGAGATTTCCATATAATGACAATCTCATACATTTCAAACACTATCCCATGATACTTTGACTCATACCCTTTTTTATTTACTTAGATTCACCATTCAAGAATAATTTGCATTCCATTAGACCCATCCTAATGATAGATAGTCCATTACCCACTCTAATTATGTATTTGTATCATCTTATACTTTACTTATGGTTGTTATAAACCAATATAGTTCAACTTGGACTTTTATCCATGTTAGGTCCGCATTTTTGTTATATTAGTCCTTCAAGATCAATCTATTTAAAATATTAATGAAGGTTTATTATTTATATTAATAGATTGATTTTAACTACATTTTATCTCATTCATCAATTTTTTCCTTCATTATGGATCCCTTGGTTACCATAATTTGATGTCAAGAAGGATCTTGCAATTCACTCAATCTTCTAGTGGACTTGCTTAGAAGTCTGCCAATTTAGACAATCTACAACTTTAACCCTATTATTCATGACTCAACCACCTCATAATGCCTATGAAATTATTTTTAATCTATAAATTTAACCATGTTCATAGGTTAAATCTTTATTTATAGGTCCTTTTCTCTAAGAAATTCTTGTTTAGGGTTTTCACTGTTCATACCGAGCCAAGAGCTTGTTTATGATGATTCATAAAATAAATAAAAAATAGATAAAAATAGGACCTCTAGCACAGACCTAATAACCTCCTCTTACCTTCCTAAATTGATAACTGATCTCATGCACTTATTTTCACATGTTTCTACCTAATTGTACATGACTATGTACACACAAACAGAGGTTTTTGAAGGGTTTTTAATATAAGAACATGGAATTGGTTATCAAATCCTTATATAAACAATGAAAGCTTACTTTAAGATTATAAATCAACTAAAACAAGTATCCAACCCACAATTCTTTTTATCCATGCAATAAAATGATGGTCTTTACATACAAACCTCAAAATTCTTAATGACAAACTATCAATAAATCAAAACTTGCAAACCCTTGAAACATATAATAAAAATAAAGAGGAAATGAAATATTTCACTTACTAATTTTTCAAGTTAAAGATCTTATTTAAACACAATATCCTCATTTTATTAATCAGTCTTCATACATACACTTACAGTCATATAGATTGCCAAGACAATACAGGCCTAAGGGCCTTATTCCCTCTTAGTCTCCTCTTTTATCTTCTGAGACTTCATGATTTGAAATTTATACATGTTTTCCTTACTTTACTAAGATCCTTGATTTAATTTTTATCTTATTCCTAAAACCACGCTAAACATAGTTGGTTCTCCAAGATATTTTCCTCTTAGCCTTACATGCTAAAACAGGTCTTCAACATAGGATATGACTTCTAGATGAGGTTCATAGAATGATTTACATTTATATAGTATGCATATATGTTTTTAATGAGATAATAGTCCCTTAGGATCATGATGTTTAATTACATGTCTTATATAATGGATTATACCCCTTACAAGCTTATAAAATATTTCAAATATTCCCTTTTTTTGAGGGAAAACCCAAACTATTGTTAAAGTATGTATGATATTTTCCTCTTAGCCTTACATGATAAAATAGGTCTTCAACATAGGATATAGATTATAGATGAGTTTCATCAAATTATTTACATTTATTTACAATGAATATATGTTTTTAATGATATAATAGTCCCTTAGGATCATGATGTGTAATTATATGTCTTCTACAATGAATTATCCCCCTTACAAGCTTATACAATATTTCAAATATTCAAATATTCCCTTTTTTGGAGGGAAAACCCAAACTATTATTAAAATATATGCCACTATATCTTTTTTGGTTATTTTTAGCCCCTATCTTCAAGGGGGTGTTAGAGTATGTATTTATTATGTTTGCTAGGTTCTAGCTAGGTTGTTTGTCTTTTCCTAGTTTTGTTTGATGTGTAGAATTATCCCACATTGTTTAGTTAAGCTTGATTATGTCTTTTCCTTGCCTACTTAATCAAGGGCTCTCCCTTGTATTAAATATACTTTTCTAAATATCATTTGATTTGTCTTGTCTTTGCATTTCATTTGTTTGCAAGTTTATCATGACGTTCTTGTTGTCAATGCTTCAAACTCTTGGATTAAATGTTATTATCCTCATTATTTTCATGGTATCAAATCCACAAATGGTTTCAACCATCTGTTGATAATTTGTTATTCAATTTGAAAAAGCTATATGGTCATTTTTCAGAAATCCATTTTTGGACAAAACTACATTTTTTACCAAAATGTGATATATTTCGATAAATTGTTGTTTACTGATAAGTAATTTTATGTAATATGGATTATGATATCCTCTATCACAGCATTCCATAACATCTTACGGTTTTAAATTTTGATGAGTATTAAGAAATTTATGGTCATTTTAATCTTCTATTCTAGGCATTTTTAGTGGTTTGGAACACCATACTTTTCCAAAGACTATGCTTTGGTAGATCTGTGCTGGAGATTTTTTCATTCACCAAACTCCATGAGATTATAAAAGGAGGTCTAAGTATTTGAGAGGCATTGTTCCTTTTTTTCAAAGTGATGGAAATTTCCTTTTTTGCTTGAAGAAGGTTGGTTTTTTTCTTTGCTTGGCATAAGGAGGTGTTGGATTATTTTGGCCTTTACTTTGGTAGAGCATGGGATCTACACTTTTTCTTATCTTCAATGTTTTAAATCTAATAAATATCCATACCTCTTATTTTTCAGTTGTTTATACAAATATGGACTACGTAATAGCTAGGCATTGAAATTTTTTGAACATTCTTTTTGACATTATCTACCTTTTCCATCCAGCTGCATTAGAAGCTTTCAGATTAGTTTTATGTGGGGAGGTCTATGTAGAAGGTAGAATTATTGTGTAGAGGAGAGAAGTTTTTCATGGTAGGTGGGAGTGAAGAATCTTTTTGAGGAGTACACTTTTGCATTGTAGTGATCTGTGCCATTTTTTACACCTCTGCATTGAATTTTCCTGTATGTTAGCTATGTGCCAAATATTCCACCATCTGTTGCATTAATTTTGGTTTTTATACTATTGTGTGGCATTTGATGTATGAAAACTACATTTAGAATGCTTGTGATCAGCATTGGAAGTTGTTTCTAGACCACTGCATGGAATCTTGACAAATCTTTGTTATGTATTCTTCTTGGTGGCATCTCACTTTCTGATATGACCTAGAGATTCTCCTTTGGAAGCACTTATCTAGTATTAAGAGACCAAACAATAGTAATCTTCATATTCTCCTCTTATAACAATTTTTTTATACATTATTTATTTTATTAAGTTGTATTTTTTGCCTCAAGAAGAAGTATAGTACACTTGCCAACTCATAGGGGTCCTAACTGGGATTTTTTTACTTTTGTTCGCTTGAGGACATCCATGATGGAATTATAGTTATAATGAGTAGTTGGAAGGCTATATTTTTTCCCAATTTGGTCATTGAAATCATCTTATAGTGTATTTTTTAATATTTTTGACCCATTTTATGAGAATTCATAAATCCTATATCTTTTGAACCATAACTCGGATTTGAGTTATATTTTTTTTTAAAGTGTATGGTTTATAATTATCTATCCATTGATTTCATCACTTTATAAAAATGTACTACTTTTATAAAGTGCCAAATTTAAGGGGGAAGCTTACACTTTTTGGGGGGCTTATTTATTTGTTGTCATTCTTTGAATCGGGGGTTGTTCTTTAGGGGGATTGTTTTTTCTTCTTCCTAAATTATTTCTTGTATTTTGATAATGGATCCCATTAACACCTCAAATTATACCATTTATAAGATCAAAATGAAGATACACCTTCAGTTAGAAGGTGTTTTGAGATTGGTACTGGGCAATGTTTCAACTTCACCAATGAGGAAGATATTGCCTAGATCACATCTATATAAGATGAGGTTATTTGTTTGATCTACCTCAATGTTTTAGACAACTCACACATTCATATTATGGATGTCACATCACCAAAGGGATCTTGGGATGTTAGTGTAGCCTTATTTAAGAAATATATTGAGTCTTCTGGGTCTTTTACACCCTATTTTACTCCATCTCCTTTCGTTCCACTTTATTCTTAACCTACTAGTGAGGATCTATATTTTAAAAGCAACATGGATGATATTTCTCCATCTCCTTCTCCTCCTATTAGTGAGGTTTTCTCTTCTGATGATGTACTCTCTCCTCCTACTATAGTTTCTTGTGATGACATATTCTTGATGGACATTGCTCTTCTTTTTGTTGAGCCACCTCTATGAGATGAGTTTCTGCCAAACTTGGGACATCTATTTGTAAAACCTCCCTTCATTCCTATGCAAGATGTTAAGCCACCACAGATTATCACTTCAGAGGACTCTACTATTTATATTGAGAGTACACTTATTGATCATTATGATCCACATCCCATGGACATTCTTTTAGAAAATGTTTCATGTATTTTTTTCTGATCGATTCATTTGTATGGCATTACATTTAGTTCTTATTGATTATCTTGTTAGACCTATACCATACTTTAGATTTGGGCATTTTTACTACTACCTCCTTCATCTTCCATTATGTAATGGGCAAACTTTCAGAACACCATTCATGTTCTTCTTTTGGCAACAAAAAGAAACATTGCTCGATGTGAATGGAGCTTATATAGTCTTCTAGTCAAGGATGTCAACATCAACACTAGTCATCTTATGATTCTAAATTTGAGTATCGATAGCTTCAATATCAACAATATTTATCCTTGGGGGATTATATATAAATTATTTCTTCCTTATTTTACATCATTTTGGGGGGGAGTTTTTTCTTATAGGTTTTCTCTCTTTCTCCACTTCATAGATATATATTGTACATGAGTACCTTATCGGGCCTTGTTATTGGAACTCATACTATGGATATGCCACTATATCTTTTTTGGACATTTTTAGCCCCAAAATTCACTTAAAAAGGGGTGTTACAATATGTATTTCTCATGCTTTCTAGGTTCTATCTAAGTTTTTTTTCTTTTCCTAGTTTTGTCTTATGTGTGGAATTATCCCACATTACTTAGTTAGGCTTGATTCTGCTTTTGCCTTGCTTACTTAAGTAGGGGCTCTCCATTGTATTAAATATACTTTTTTGAATATCATTTGATTTGTTTTTCCTTTTAATTTTATTTATTTTCAAGATTATCCTGATGTTCTTGCTATCAATGCTTCAGTCTCTTGACTTGGAATGTTATTATCCTCATTCCTTTCATAAAACACAAACTATTTTTAAATTAACATATGAAAAGACAATTTAAGCATCTAAGGCTTATTATTATCTTTGTAAAGACCCATAGTATCCTACAAGACTATCAACAAGTAAAAATTTAACATATTTACATTATTGAAATGGTTCATATTCTAATGCTTCTGCATCACCATCAAAATGTAATTGGGATAATTTTAAAAACATTTTAATGAAAAATATGTGTAAGTTAAACTAAGTTATTTAAATAAGGAGTTTCTCAAGTTAGGTATGGATAGAGAATCATACCTCAAAACTAATGAATTAATGTCTAAGCTTGAAGAAATCCATTCCATAGAAGATATATTTTGAAAATAGAATTTAAAGGAGAATTGGTTAAATGAAAGAGATAAGAATGATTGTTTTTTCCAAAATCTAGTTGTTATCAATCTAATTTCCACCCCTAGGAAGGTTATTCAACCCTTCCTAATTAGATGATAGCATGTAATCACTTCTAGGTTGTGGGTAGCCTAATTGATGAAGTGAATCTCTAGAATGGGCTAGCTCCCTTGATGCTTCACTCAAAACTATTCACTAACCTACTTAGATTACAAGGAAAAGTGGTAAAAAGAGACTAAAACCAAAAATAAAACATGGAGGTAATGCACCAAATGTAGTTTTCTCTACTTGCCAATGCTTTCACTATGAAATAACAAGATTACAACCTGATTTCATAACTTTAAGATAGCTCCTCCCACACAATTGTTTCTATATGAAAGTTATGGTTATTACAATAGCCAAAATGGTTAATCAAGAGGCCTAAGTAAAGAAACTAATGACATTTCAACGCTTGAACTCATTAAAACAATTTGATACACTTCATATGACCTATGAAAAGATGACTAATTCAAATAGAGGCATGAAAGAAAAATACAAATGCAAGGAAGTAATATAACTATCACTTATATGCAACATGAAGATAGTATAACTCATCTTGAATTGATTTCAAAGGAAATAATAAGTATTAAAATTGGGAGGGCTTCTCCATACCCACTTTGAAGGTGTATATAATGCCTTTCAAGGCTTCATTTATAGAAGAATAGAAGGAAGAAATAGAGATAGGACAAAGAGAGGACTCATCAACTATATTTTGATCAAAGAAAAAATTAAAATGTAGGAAAAAATCACCACCACATCTATAAGTAATGTGTTGGATTCTTGATCTCAACACTCCAAGCCATGTGTTGATTAATTTCTAACTAAAAAGTGGCATAGAAGGCCATCTTATCAGATTTGATGTTTTCTTGAATCTAACTCCCTTTCCATCAAGTTACAAATATGATTATTTTGGTAATTACAAGTTGTTTAATTAATACTTGGAATACTTGAGAACCTTCTACTCCAACCCTTTCCTCTTGTAATGATTCTCTACCATGTGAGGTTTGGACTTGAACATCAGACCTCTTCTCATACCATATTATTTGCTATCAAAGTTTGATTTTTTAAGAAAGGTATAGTTTTGTGTATTGAAATTTGCCATCATGGTTGATTGCTTCATGGAGATACTGAATTAAGTCATGGAACCTTTGTTCAAGCATTAGAGATCAACTTACAGCCATGGTCTTCATACTTGTTTGTCAAGAGAGTATCAAGGGGCCTTCATGCCTAGAAGTTTCAAGTGATCTTGAGGAATAAGAAGGATTCTTTCTTATGTTTCATGAATCCCACATATTTCATATATGACATTAGGTTCTCATCAATATGTTCTAAAGGTCTCTTGAGTTTTGAGGTATTAAATAGGTCTAAAACTCTACCTTCTTGATGAGATATTGATCACATTTCTTCATTGAGGCTTGGCATAGACTTGAAACATGTGATATCATTGTGAGAACCTCTTGAATGATTTGTGAAGTATCATAACACCTCTATCTTGGCTCAAGGAACCTATGCAAATAGTTATAAAGTCTTTGTTGACACAAAACCCTATAAATAGGCTCAAAAAAGTAGTCTCTTAGGCCATTTTCTATATATTTCACCTCACATGTGCCAATGTCCTACTTCATCAAATGCCCAAGAGAGGCACAGAGACCATCTAAATAGTTTTAAGTCCATCCTAATCCATTTCTGACACTTAAAAAACTAATCTTCTTCATCAAGTTTTTTGAGAGATTTTAGTAGGGTTTTAGGTGCTAATTTTATTAAGGATTGTTCATAAAGAATAGATCCTTGATCTCCAAACTAATGCCACAATATTAGAGTACTAACATCTCCAATAGCCACTTGTACCCATGTAATTTCACACATGATAAAAGTGACTTCTCAATCAGGATAAGCCTATTGGTGCACTCGAGAGATGTTTGTTTGGGCAAAAAGATGTAATCAATCAAGCTGATGAAAATAATGACAAAAAATCTATTGGATATATGAGTCACATTTTGAAAGATATAGAAACAAGGTACCCCCTAATTGAAAATTTTATTTTATCTTTAGTTTCTTCATTAATTAAATTTCATTATTATTTGATGCGAAATAAGGTCATTATACAATCCAATGTACCTATCATGTCTTATCTTTGAAAACAAATAACAATTCAGGGAAGGTTAGCAAAATGGATTTTTAGAATACAATAATTTGATCTTGAATTAGAAACTTCAAAAACCATAAAGGAAAATGATTTCACAAAACATTTAACTAAGAATGCTTCTTCTATCATAAATGTTTTGGTTTTATCCATTGATGATTTGTTAAATGCTAAACCACATTTGCAGTTTGTAAAGGATTTTGATTTTTTTTAAAACTTTAAGTTTAAACATGAAATGAATGATTGGGATTGTTTGTCAACTGAAAATGATTGGTATCACAATTTGGTTTATTATTTTCAAAATTAGGCATGTCTTAATAATTTTGATAAAAGACATAATATCTTTTAGAGCTTGAGCCTTAAAATTTTGTTTATTGAAAAACTTTTTATTTTATAGAAATAAAGATGGTGTATTATTAAGATGTCAAACCCATGATCAAACTCAAAAGGTTCTTAGGGGATGTCATGAAGGAAGTTGTGGTGGTCATTATACAATGACAACTTTAGTTTATAAAATTTTACGTGTAGGATATTATTGGCCTACGTTATTCTATGATGTTTATAAGTTGGTACATTTTTTTGTCTTGACAATTATTTATTGGCAGAGATAAATTACCAGCAATGCCTTTAAATCTTGTAATTCCTAAAAATCATTTACTAAATGGCGAATTTATTTTATTTTTGATATTCATCTACCTTATTTTGCTAGACGTCGATACATTTTAACTGTTACAGATTATTTTATGAAATGGCCTAAGGCAAAAGCACTTAAAATTTTAGTTACAGTTGAGGTCATTTCTTTCTTTGAAAATCATATTTTCTCTAGATTTGATGTTTCATACAAAATTATTTCAGATAATGGACATTAATTTATTTCTAACAAATATTTAGAGTTTTTAAGATATTTTTCTATTATATCAAGTCATTCTTCTAAATACTATCCTCAAGGGAATAGATAGGCCAAATCAACAAATAAAAATTTGATTTTTATTATGAAGAAAATAATTTTTGAAAATAAAAGGAATTGGCATCTTAATATTTTTGAGGCATTATGGGTAGACTAAATGATTAGTAAATCAACCATAGGTTATTCTCTTTTCATGTTAGCATATGGGTTTGAAGCTACATTACCAATTAAACTTCAGATCTCATTTGTTTGTATTGCTTTACAATATTGATCATGAGAAACTAATCTAATTGAATAGAGAGTCAATTATTTGATATCTCTAGATGAAATAAATATACTACTTTGCAAAAATTAGAAAAGACTAAAGAAAAGTTGAAGAATTTTTTTGATAAAAAGATATTTAATAAAAAGTTCAAGGTTGGTGACCTAGTCCTTTATTAGGACAAATCTCATGAAGATGCAGGTAATATCTGAAATTTGATTCTCTCTGGTTGGGACCTTATAAAATTGCTAATATATTTGAGAGAAATGTTTTTCATTTACAAGATATGGATGGAAATTTTTTGTGTTATTCAGTCAATGGACATCATCTAAAGTTGTTCTATCAATAGTTCTTTCTCTTTTTATTTTTGTTTTGTTTTGTTATTTCTATTTTTGGCTTATTTTATTTTTTTGTTATTTTCTTTTGAATGGATAAATATTAGTTGTATCGACATATTATTCATTATAATGAAGGCCAAGTGCATAGATATTATCGTATCACTATAAGTATGTAATAATGGTAAGATATTTTACATGATATTATTCATATTCTTCTTTATAAATTAGCATGAACTAGTTATTAATGAGTTAAAAGCATACACTAATTTTTAGAATTTGTATTTGAGGCTTTCTGTATTGGTTTGTATATCTATACCAAATTTTCTTGTCTAATATATCCTATTCTTCGTGTCACACAAATCAAACACTTCATCCCTTAAAGTTATCTTATAAATGGGTTCACATTAGCTACTTAAAAAATGATTTAACCTAGATCACACTCTCAGGTGATTTATCTTTAAATAAGCAATTTATTATTTGCTACCTCATTTCATTACTGAGATTAGTTAGCATGGTCACTAGTGTTAAGCTTATTTTCAACACCCCCTCTTTTTTATGAAAATTTAAGTAAGCCAAGTCATTATACCATATTTATGACTAAAGTTGTAACATTTAAAACTGCCTATCAGAGTCTTAGTTCATTACTTCATTTTAATATTCATTGCTATTTAAATTTTTAGCATGATTATTGCATTTGAAAAAAAAAATACTCTAACGTTATGAAGTGGTTTTGAAAGCATGATTTGATGCAATGAAAAATATCTAGTTTATATGGATAAATGTGTAGATTTTTACTAAGAATAGTTTAGTTTGATCTTAAGAGTAAGATACTTATAGATGTATTTTTTGTTGACATGGATGAATAATGCAAAAAAATCATAATATTCAGAGGCCTTGATATTTAGAATAGGAGAATTTGTTTGATTCACAGGATTGTTTGATCAAATGATGATTGTGATATTGAGGTGTCAATTTAATTTGAAATGGTTTCACATTATTCATATTTCATATTAATGTTATAAATGGTAAGGTATACATATGTTAATTTATTAAATCAAACTTACTTAAATTAATCATTTGATTGATATTTGGAAGGTTCTAAAACCTAAGTATTATCTAAACCTAAGTCTTAAGGGTTGAATTTTAAATCATTGATAGACCTTAAGCTAGTTGGTGGTAATGTTCATAATACCCTAAGGTGGTGGACATGGAAACCTAACAGATAACCTAGGTATATGTTCCTAAGTTAACTCAATTTTGAAGCAAAGTTGTAAAACTGTGTCAGTTGGTAAGATTTTGATTTGTTTTTATTTGGCATGGGTTTATTTAATATGCTAGTTATATTGGGATTTGATGAATGTTTATAGATCTTATGGCATTGAGTCTTGATATAGATGCATAGATTTGATGAGTTTTATCAGGGTTCTTGGTGGCTAGTTTGGTTATCGACAAATTTGGTAAAATGAAATAAGATTTAATCGAGATGTAAAAAATATACCAGTAGACTTGGTAGCTATTAGGTTTTAACACATAATTACGGTAGTTAATACTCACCTAGGAGTAATACAAAATATGTCTTGTGTCCTCTTGATGGTCATTATTTGGCAATCTTTAGGCAGAAGCCACATTTTGTGAGCAAGCAGAAGACCTGGAAAAGAATAGAAGAAACTTGGAATAGTTGCAAATAAGGTAAGATATTTTGACCTTTTATTTTTCAAGGTTTATTTTGAGTTTGAGATATATTACTTTGCATGGAAAATGGAAAGTTATTTGGTTATTTTGATAAGATGCATAGTTGAAATGACATGTAAAGGAAGCCTACAGTTGGATATATATAAGAGTTTGATATGCAAAATTCCTTTTAGTGTAAATTTGGTTACAATATTTAATTTTTTAGAAGTTTGAGTTAGATATTTGTCTACATGTCTTCATTTTAAAATTTGAAGGTTGACAATGTGATTCTTAGAGATCTTTTCTGAGAAGTTGGTTTCGAGTTTTGATAAAAAGTGAATATATATGGTATTTGGTAGAACTCATTATCATTATTTATTCTTTCAATTTTACTTCGCATGGTTTCATTATTTTATTAAAAAGGTTTTTATATGATTTTATAGGCTTATATATGCAAAATAGTTTTGGTTTTATTAGAATACAAGACATTTTAGTTATTAATTAAAAGGGCTCAAGTATTGTTTCCTCATCCAAATTTGATTTATTTTGTCTGATACACATCTGCATGTTTTAATTTTAATAATTAGAGGTTTCTACTATTTTCTAAAAAGTTTTATATAAAAACATTATTTTTGGTTTTGAAGAGGTATCATGGGTTGTCAAACAGAGGTCATGGTCTTTGGTTTCCTTATCACTATGGTTTAATATGGTTAAGGAAGGGTAAATTAAATAAACTAGAAAATGATTTTGGGTTGTCAAATAATAGTTAGTGTTAGGTTTTAAAATAAGATCTTGGCTTTTCACTCATATTTATGGAAAATGTAGTTTTGTTAATACATAAAAGTGATGTCATGCTTAGAAGTCTAGATGTTTGGTTTGGATATTTGGTATGTAATTTGTAGTTAAGTAAACTTAATTCATTGGCAAATATGATAACAATTGTATAATGGAAAGTTTGTTTTGATATCTTGGTTTTCGTCCTGTCTTTTCATATTTTTAAAATTTGGAAATGATTATTTATTATTCAAATATTTGAAGTTGTTCAAATGGAATTATGAATAAATTGAAGCCATGTTTGTGGAAGTTTGTTGAGAAGGATTGGAAATGTTATGCTCAAAAATTGGTCATTTAAGATTATTTTTTATATGAAACAGAATATTTGATGGCTTTGTTTTGCTTTCTTTCTAATTTGATATATATCGATTGTTTATTTTTAGTATGGATAATAATCAAGGTTTATTTTGCTTCAAATTTTAGTAATATGTTAGTCTAGAGTTAACCTCATTCTAATAACTCACATAATGATAATTGGGGTTGTAACCAAGAATGGCATAAAGAGGATACACCTCCACATATATTTGTTCTTAGTCCAATTTTTAAGGGTTAGAAGGATTGGTAGGGTTATTCCTTAACCCTATCACCATTGGACATGCATGTCAATCCATTTTTATGCCTTAGATCTTACCTTTTAGAGTGTTTTGAATGCTCTACCTTTCAATTTTGCAAATCGAGGTAACCAAGGTAACAAAAGACCTCCTTTGACAGCTCATTCTCACAAATGAGGAACTCCAAGTAGTTCCTCCTAACATATGCATATTGTTTTACAATCTAATTAGAATCCCACTCCTTTTCATTATCTTTAGTTTTGAGAACCTTCACCTTGAAATGATTTATAAATGATTGCAAAATTACATTCTCAAGCTCTTGTGCCATTAAATACAAAGATTCCATCCCTTGAACCTAAAAATGCTACTATAGGTTGTTCAAGGTTAAGTCTTGTTGATTTTCTTTCACATATACTTGAGTAGAAAAAAATAATTCCTTCAAGAGCTAAGAGGCGAGGACTCAGTCCTGAAGAATCTCCTATGATCATTAGGATGGTTAAGAAGGTGAAATTACAGGTTGATGATGAAGATAATGAAGGTGATACCAAATTGGTAAAGTTTCTAATTATGACAATGAATTACACTGAATATGTGATAGATAAGGGTCATTCATTGATTGAAATGTTATCTGACACAGAAGATCAATGAATGGCTTGCTAAGTTATGTGGTGGGTTTGAATGTTTTATGATACTTTGTCATACTTTAGTATTCTGATGACATGTGGATGGTTTTACAAGTTATTTTATTGTTTTGATGTTTTTAGTTAATTTATCATCCTATAGTATTTTGGTGATACATATTTATTTTTAATACTTGAATAGTAGTTGAGATTTTATAGCAATTGATTGTCTGATTTTGAGCATATATTACTAAATTTAATGGATTAATGCATATGGATATAGTGTTAGATGTATTTTAAAAAAAATTAATTTCTTAAGTCATATTAATGTTTAGTGTAGTTTGTTTATTTAAGTGGTAGTAATAACTAAGGGCCCCCACCCATTTAGAGTTTGTCTTTTGTCGGTCTATTATTATTTTATATTGATCTGATAAGTCTTATTTAAGACTTAAATATAAATTTTAGTTATAATTTAATTGAATTTATTTAAAATTCAATTAGACTTAACTAATAACTAAATAAAATTAGTTATAGCTTATTATCCAACTATCTCTTGAATAGATTACTATAAAAGAAAATCAAAAGAACATAGAAAAAGGAGGAACATTACACTGGTATACTTGAAGACTTTGAGTTGCTTCAAAGTTCATTCATTATAATCTTTTTGTGTAATATCTATGAGATAATACAACTTTTGTAGATAGACCAATAGCACATTCTCTGACGGTTAAGTAATACGCTTAATCAACACAGGAATATATATATATATATATATATATATATATATATATATATATATATATATATTCCATTTAGTTTATAAATCAATTATCTGAATGTTGCTAGGTTTAATATCTTGTGATGATTATTGATATGTAGTCATATGACTAGAATCCAAAGTACTTGGCCCGAATAGTAATGATTACATCATTGCATGCCACATGTTATTGATCTATTCAAATTGTATTAGTTGTCATATCAAGGATTTTAGTATTGAAAGACTATTTCTCAATAAAATATCTTTATTTCTTTTAAGATGACTCTTATTAAAGACTTGTAAAAAAAAATTATATCTTATTTAGTTAATTTTTAGTTATGTTTCATTCTAATCGTGAGTTTTATTTTAGATTGGACTAATTTAAATTATTAATTTCTATTTATTTTATTTTATTCTTAGTATGTTCTTAATTTACTACTTATTGTTTGTTTATTAGTCTTTAATTATTATCTTTATAGTGTTTAGATAGTTTGTGTTTTATTTTATTCTAAGTTGATATTGTAATATTTTTTTATTCTTACATTAAAAGCTTATGTTTAGATTAGATAGCTTTCGTTTTATTTTATCTCTTAGGGTTTAAGTGTTAAATCATTTAATTTTTATTCTTAGATTTATTTTATTTTTTATATTTAGTTTAAATGGTAGATTTAAATAAGTTTATTATTTTCTATTGTTGATAGTTATTTTCTTTTTTCTTATTTAAATTAGTTTTTTGTTTGGTTTAGTTTATTTCTTCTTAAGTAGGTGCTTGTTTAGTTATGATAAATTTTATTTCTATTTCATTCTTTAGTCTTCATTGTCAGTTGTTTTATTTGTCTTTCATCTCTTTTTGTTTCTTTTTTTTTAATCTATTTTGAGCATAGTGTGAATATCAGAAGATTACAGATAATTTGATAAAGCAAATATATTATAAGGAACATAAATATTTCCTTCAAGAGACTATCTTTTCCATAGGTTTTCTCTATCAAATAGGTTACATTATATATTTATAATTTGTTTCCTTCATTTGATTCAAAGAGATATTTGGTTTCTAAAATTATATAAAGTATTATTCGATATTTGATGTACTTATTATTTCCCAAAATATATAAAAACACCTTGCACATCTTTAAGATCCTTTGTGACTTTTTAGACCCTAAATATTAGACCGATATGATTCCATCTTAACCTTCATGATAAGAAAAATGGTTGATTCATTGACATGATAATTTTGATTGTCAACAGTTGGTCCTATCCATTTATCATTTTTTATAAAGATAATATTTAATGAGGGACCCTTATATTTCAATGAACCTTGGGAGGAGGGTAATAAATCATGTTTGTGTTTTTTTTTAGGGATTGGTAAATCTTTTATAAAACTTTTTTTATCCCCTTTATTAGTGTTGAGTATTGATGTATTAAATGCATGTTTCAATTACTTTATTTTAAGTGAAAATCAATTAAAATAATGTATAATTTGTATTGTTTATTAAAAAAATATGATTGTTTATTTAACATTTTCCAGAAAGTGCAATAGGAATATTTATTTTGTCTAATTTTTATATTATAACAAGGTGTACATATAGGCGAATCTATTTGTCTAATGATATATTTTAAATTTCTTAATTTGGAGTAGAAGAATGAGTGGGTAGGGTACTATAAAAACATAATGTTCAATGTTAATACAACTTTTATCTTTCTCATTTTTATTTTTATTTTATTTTACTAGAGGGAAGTTGAGACATCTGACCCAACACCTGAAGTTGATTACTCTAACATAGGGTGAGTACCCTTATAATGTTTAATCTATGTGATGTGGGCCCTCACCCCACATCATGGGGTAAGATAAGATTCAAACCCATAATCAAGGGTACTAAGCCCAAGTGAGTTATACCTTGGGGCCTTATCCCTCATTTCATATTTTGTATTCTTAACTTGTACAAATTGTTTGCTACATGGATATATAATGTTTTGATGCAAAATGGAAAAGCAGAGGGTATAGTCTAAGCAGAGAGAGGATAT
Source organism: Torreya grandis (assembly GCA_037957365.1). Taxonomy (NCBI): domain Eukaryota; kingdom Viridiplantae; phylum Streptophyta; class Pinopsida; order Cupressales; family Taxaceae; genus Torreya; species Torreya grandis. The sequence goes on along the minus strand of JARHVA010002254.1, from coordinate 1,873,321 downwards.
TATAGGTGGTGGTGTAGAAGAGGAAGGTAAAAATGGTGTTGAGTTGGAAGTGGAGAGTAAAACTAGTGATTATAGTATGACAGAAAAAAGGAGTTTTAGAGAGTGTGGGAGAAAATGTGATAAGTAGTGTCATAGGTGTTGTAAAAATTTCCAAGGACACTGTCATGGGGACTGAACATCATGATAAATAATTTGTGCTTTTAAATGGCTTAGTTTGTGAATATATTTTATCTTTGTATTCTCTAATTTCTTTTGCATCTGTTAAGCATAATGACCAAGGAATCTTAAAATCACATAATAATGTCATGTATATACAAGTGGAACAACTGACTGTGGATCAAGGGGTGATAAATTGAGAAATGTTATGCTATGTGGAGGTAATAAAGGTTGAAAACACACCTTGACTTTGCTTATCCCACTCTAAGTGTTATTTTGGTGTATGACTTGTAACCAAGAGTATGTTATAGTATAAATCGGTGTATATAATTTGAAATTTGACATAATTAAAATGCTTGAAAAGAAAGAGAGCAAGGAAGGAGTGCACTTGTGTGTCGATGAGACCATGTTTCCCCTTGGTACTTTGACTTGGTGAATATGCTTATTTATGAAACATTGGAAGTGAAAGAGGTTCAAATTTGAACCTTGGATATTTGAAGAGTAAAATTTGGAGGGTAATTATGCCCCCAATCTAGTATAAGGATGAATTGTGACACAACCATTGAGATCATTGAATCTCGATTACACAACTCAAGTAAAAGTATAATGAAGCCAAGTTAATTTGTATAACCAAGTCAACATTCAAAAGGGAAGTAGTGATAAGGTTGTTGAGGGTGTAGAATCTAAGCCATACTACTCAAAGGAGCCAATTGTTATAGACAAAGAAAGCTCAAAATAGTGTTTCTTAATAAAATGTTTTGAATATGTATTTATAATTTTTGGTACACTTGCATGGCATATGCACCTCTAATGTGTCTCAATATGAATTATTTGTCAAAATGTAACCTATGCTCTATAAATGTGTATATTATTTATCCTGAATCTTAAAAACTTTGTCCCAAATCTAAAATAAATGGTTTGATGTGTATAAGATTCAGACCCAAGAGTATATCTAAATCATGTAAATTATATAAAATGTTGTCAACTGTGTAAAAAATATGTGTGTGGAGTCATGTCTCTATGATATTACCCCACTAATATCCCCCCCCCCGAGTTGAGGTGAGGGGAATTCAATCTAGTAGTTACCTCACCTCAAAAGGATAAGATAACTATATAATTTTGTATGAATCATGTAACATACAAAAGTAGCATGTCTAAGTAGATATATCAATGCAAGTCATAGAATGTAATCACAACCAATCCCAAGATGCATGATATAGATCATGGCAAAATCTAGAAAGTAACAGTACAAGCTTAACAAATAATCAAGCACACATATAAGAACACTCAATGTCACACAAAAAGGAGTCTAAGGAGGTTATAAACAAGGGGCATATTCAAATGTAACACACTCAAATTAATAACATATTAAAATTTACATATACAAAAAGACTAACACACAGTGGCACATGGGGCAATAAGTAAGGAACATATTTAAATGTTCCACAAAAAAATAATAGCAAGCAAAAAAATGATACTCAAGGAAGTGACAATGTGAAAAAATGAAAGTATAAGAAACCATCATAAGCATATTGTAGTAGTCCCTGCATGTATGTGATAGCAAAAAAATCATGTAACATAACATATCAAGTACATTGTGAAAGATGCAATCACAAGTAGAGGCATGTGTAAATGTTAATATATAATCTCAACATGATAATAGAAATGTGATCATAAAATAATTTAACATGTATCAATCGTGATCAAGGAAGTAGTTACCCCCAACATAGCATGTTAGATGAGATGGGGAAAGGTTCCAACATCTGTATGTGCATGCATAATGTATTTGGTGTATGCCTATATTATACTCAAGTATGTGTGAAACATGTGTATCTAGAAAATAAAATTATATGTTATCTACTAACATAAATTCAACAACATAGATGCCAAGGAGCTAGTAAACATATGAGTATGATTTTTTTTTTGTATTTTTGAATTTATTTGAATGTTTTTTGTATTTTCTTAAATATTTGATTTTTCATAATTTTTAAGGAAGGACTAATCCAGTAAGTCTTCATCATCAAAGGGTATAGGACCAGCCTAGAATTTTAATAATGCTTGTTTATAGTGCTACATTACCACCTCCTCAATGTTTTCTTACATTTGGTTATCAGAAGAATCCATTGGTATTGGTTCATCACCATATCCATCATGATGTATGTGAACCTCCTTACCTTCAAAAGGAAAGGTGAGGCACATGTTTATAGTATCTACTAGGGTGTTTAATTCAACCAACCATTACTACTAATTAATTAAAAATACTGATAAATGAATATTCTAAATTAAAATGTTGAGTTATGCTAAATATAAAAAATACATTAAAAATAATAATTAAATTATATTAATACTAGGAAGAGATAATACTTAGCTTATTTAAAAATGTGCAGGCAGATCTGAGATATGCATAAGTAGAAACAAGTTAGAACAAGATCATGATCCAGTTATCAAATTTTGAAAATATTGTTTATGGAGGCCTCGACACTTACATTAACCTTATGACACTTATGTCAACATAGGTGTCTTGATGTCAACATATTTATCTAGTACGAAATACTCACTATATTGTAGAGTGACCACTTCGATATTTATGGGTTTTATCTTTCCTTTCTATTGATATGTTTTATTTATGCACACAGGTTGTATATGACTATTTATGGATCAAATCCCTAGCTCTTCACCTTAGGTCTTTATACCTTGAAAAAAATAGGTTAGTGGGCTCACAAATTCGAGCTAACATCAATGAACCTTATATAAATAAGCACTACCTACATAGCCAATACTCTAAAGAGGGCCCCAAACATATGTAGTTCTCCCCTAAGTGTTAGCATGTGTGTGCACAAGGGTGTAATATGTTAAATGCAAGGGTTTGCAATGATTTAGCTTGTAACTTGATAAATATTGCTCATGGGATCCTCTTTGAATGCTTCAGACATATAATATGACTACTTCTATGACTAATATAGAAATAGAGAAGAATAGGGTAGTTTTGAATACTTGAAAGGTGTTTTACTAGATGTGTGATTGGTACACTTTTGAATATGACTTGGTAATAATGAATGGTATTTATTTTATATCTATACCATGCCTTTTGAAAATATCTCACAGAAGGGTTAAATAAAACAAATGGGCCAACTCATAAGATTTGAAATATTTTTAAATTGCATGACTTTTGAGATATGAACACTATATAAGAATTTGGACACTTGCATCTATGCAAATATCCCTATGTGGGATGCAAGTGTCTAACAAGCTAGGAAGTTATTAAGGATTTAAACTGATAGGGAAGGATACATATAAAGTTTTAATATTTTTGTATTATATAGGATATCTAGGTCATCATAATTTATAGGGTTAGACCATAAGATAAATAATCAGTCTCAGTGAGATGGTAAATGTGAGCTTTTTGATAGCAGGAAGTTTTATAATTAAAGGGTATAGCCCTGATAGGTATTTATCGAGTATACATGATTGAGATGATATATACATTAGATTTTAGTATCTACATTTGGTACACAGAGATGATGGAAATTAGGTTTTATGAAATACAAAGAAGGAGAAGTTTTAAGGGTGACTCCTATTCTAGTGTATATGTTACAATTTTCCTTTGGTTATAATAGAATATATTGTTAGAATATTTCTAAAATCTTAAGATCAATGGCCTCTATTGATTATTTCAAAGGTCTTCCTAATTTACCACCTAATATAATGTGTATTGATGTATGAAGGTGGGTTAACTAAAGGAATAACAATAGATGGTACTATCATGCTGAAAAAAAGATCTGACGGTTAAGTAGTGACTAATTAACTATTGTCTCTCTCACATGATTTTACACCTAGAGCTAGAGGATTTCTTAAATCTCTTGTAGTATATTTTTTAAATGATTTTATAAGTAAATAATCATGTGAAAGATGTCAATCCATGTTTCTTTGGTTTAAGCACTCCAAGTCTTTGTAGGTTCAAAATGCTTTTAGGGATTAAGATAGTCTAGTTGTTTGTACTTGAAGCTTGTCATTTGTGGAAATAGATTCAATATTTTATTTTATTTGTATTCACTCTAGTAAAACATGGTTTTTTATATGATTTTAGACCTTTCTATCTGTTTCTCATAGCATATGTAATTTTTTATTATCTTATATTCTTGATAATTGAATTATACACTGATGTAATAATTAAAAATTACCGGGGTGTATGGACTTAAATGTTTTGAATTACTTTTATAGATATTTGTTTTGAAAGGCAAGTGACATTGATTTTATATGAGGATATTTATAGTTGTGTCATTACTCTACCTTAGGGAAGAAAAAAAATATATATTGTTTTCTTAGATATGATGAACCACAAGTTTGATTTGAAGGGTTTTCTAATAATATTTCCAAATTTTCACCCTTCTACACTACATCTAAGAGGCCTTTCTTATGTCTAAAATCTGAAAAAAAAATTGAAGATGCAATGATTCCACCTCAAGTTGATGTGGATATTTTATCAATAAAAGTTTGCTGACAAAACCTTCAGAATATGTTTTCTTTCTAACTGAGACTTGTCAACTTACATAAGCAAGTTGCAGTCATTCATGGAATCCCTGTTATAAATTAATGGAATCAAAAAATTCCATAAAATTATTCATTGGTTTTCAAAAGGTGCTCTTCCATAGTAGCTACTGGAGAAATTTATAATGTGGTTTTCATGCTAGTGGAGTGTTTCCAAGATATCTACAGGAGTGAGATTTTGGAGAAAATATTTTCCACGACCTACTTAATCTCTACCGTGAAAGATCTCAAGCTTATTTACCTCCAAACTATAGGATATCAAAATGTGTTGACCCATAGAAAAAATCATGATTGTTATTAGGATGGAGCTAAATGAGCCAAAATGACATGGATTTGTGATTTTTTGTTCTGAAGGGTTGGCTAAAATGGACATTAGGCTTGGGATCGTGACCTGTACCAATGACATGAATGCAAATAGGGAGATAGTGGAATGGATTAACAAGATGTGGATGAATTAAACCCATGACAGGGTGCTTATATTCAATGTTCCCATGAAATTTTAGGTTATGAATGTGTGGTATAAAGATGTAAACACTTGTCTCACTAAGATTGGAAGTTTCACATTTAGTAGGTTAGGTACTAAAATAGTAATTACAAGCTTTTCAATAAATTGGACTGCTCATTAAATAGTAGACGGTTTAAGAGGAAAAATCAAAGAATGTGTCTAGAACTATTAAATTGTTTAGCCTAATGAATTGATGAATTGATAGTATAAATTAAAGTGGATGTCATGCAAAACCTTCATGTGTTGATGTTAAAAACTACAATGTATACCAAAACATTTACAAATTATATCATGTGATAACTAAACATTTTGCAAGTCAAAATCAAGATATACATCATTTCCCTATGTTTGGTAGGCTAGTTCCATACATTTATCATTTTTTTACTAAGAGAATAATTATGAGGGACCCTTAATTTTCAATGCACTTTGGGAGGAGGGTAATGAATTGTGTGTGTGTGTGCGTGCATGCGTGTGTGCATGCATGTGTGTTAAAGATTGGCAAATCTTTTATAACCCCTTTTTTCTCCCCTTTATTAGTTTCAGGTATTGCATAATTAAATTACTTCATTTTAAGTGATAACTAGTTAAAAATAGGCATAATTTTTAGTGTTTACAAAAAAATGATTTTGTTTATATAACATTTTAAGAAAATGCAATGTTAATATTTATTTTTCCCAATTTTTATATCACAACAAGGGCTACATAGAGTTGACTCTATTTTTCTACATATATATTTCATATTTCTTGATTTCGAGTAGAATAATGAGTGGGTAGGTACTATAAAAACATAATGCTCAATGTTAATACAACTTTTATCTTTCTTATTTCTTATTTTTATTTCTTGTTTTACTAAAGGAAAATCGATGCATCTAACCCAACACTGGGAGTTGATTTATCTAATAAGGGTGAACCCCCTTATAACCTCTATACGATGTGACATGGGCCCTCATCCCACACCATGGGGTAAGATGAGAGTAAAACCCACAACCATATGTACTAAGGCCAAGTGAGCTATACCCCAAGGCCTTATCCCTCATTTCATATTTCATATTCCTAACTTATGCAAATTGTTTACTACATGTATATTTAATGTTTTTATGCAAAAGGGACAAGCATGGGGTGCATGTTAAGTAAAGAAAGTATCTTTTAGGTGGTAGTGCAGAAGATGAAGGTAAAAAGGGTGTCAAATTTTAGGTGGAGAGTAAACTAGTGATTATAGTGAGACTGAAAAAGGAGTTTTAGAGTGTGGGAGAAATTTTGATAGGCAATGTCATAGGCATTATAAAATTTGCCAAGGATATTATCATGGGGATTGAACATGATGATAAATAATTTGTGCTTTCCAATGTCTTAGTTTGAGAATATATATTATCTTTGTATTATCTAATGTCTTTTACATGTGTGATTTTAAATGGCCTCCTTTTTTGAAATCTTGATATTTCATAGTTTTTCCTCCTCGATACCTTTTGCAACTAGATGTTTGAGGGACTCAACATCCCATTATGGTTAAAACAAATTATCCAAATCTATATCATCATCACTATCAAAAGCTTATGTTTCTTCTTCCTCATCATTTATTTGATGACACAGTTTCACAATAGATTGCTCTTTCATCTTGGTAGTTTTGTAACTTTATAGAGTTGTGTTCAGATCATGGGCTGCATTTTGTTGTGCATAAGACTCAATTGTGGTGCTTAGGTCCTCTATGTGCCCATGACATAGAATTTCTTATTTTGAGCAATGCATTATGTACCAAAATATTCTCATCCTCGAATACAAAATGTTTGTATGAAATCACTCTACACCTACACCCAATGATTTGTTTCCCTCCTGCGTTCCTGATGCATATACCAAGTTGATTGAAGGGAAGTTAACATTTAGTGGAAAATATGAACCCAATATTTTGAGGCCATACTTTTTGCATTCCATACTTCAACACATCTATGTATGTGTAATTTAGGGCATTCATCCTCTTAAAAAATAGGCCAATTACTTCTGACTATTTGTGGTAACTGAAACTTATTGATCATCAATTCATAAGCATCATCCCAAGAAAGCTAATCATCCCTCTGAATTCCCACCATGTCTTAGCAACCCATTTGAATGCATAATTTAAAGCACTCACCCTCTAACTAATAATAAACACATGGACTTATAATCATAAAATAAATTGATTTATATCCTTTGTTACAAAGTATTGAGGTAATTATTGTTCATTGAAAAATACCATTCTCGTTGGTCATAACTCATGATCTTCTCGAGCCTAATTTAGTAGATTTATGTCTAAATACCCACTTATGGATGAAGCTAGGTCCCATGGTAAAGTACCTTATTTAGTGGGTTCTATATAATGCTATGCACGGGTATCTGCTTGATATAAAAACTCTATTTCAAAATGAGTAGGAGATTTTGTAGACATAGACTTACAATCTTGTATCTAAATTTGAGGAATTAATGGTTGGGTGATCACTAGTATATGCTTCATTAGGTTAGAAGTCTTGATTTTCTTAGTAAGTAAAGACCGTAACTGAGGTTTAGCCTTTCCATAAATAAAAGTACATTCAATTGCTTAGAGCCTTTATATTTTCCTAAGTATTCACCTTCATCCAGCTATTTTCTTGGCAAACATAAGGAGAATCAGGTTATATTGGGATAATGTATGGTTTGTGTGCCTTTTTCAATGGAATTACTATGATTTTATCCCCTTGATAAGTTTATATTTGATTTTGCACAGTATTGATAGTCATTTGACCATCATATGCCCATTTCTTCCCAATCAATGTAGGTTAATGTGTCTCAGTTGTCTTCATATCAATGACCTCAAAGTCACCTCATAGACTTAACTCTATGAATTTGATCTCAACATCTTCTAGAAGACTAATAGGTTTGACTCTCCTATAATATACTATGCTGAGAATTACTGGACTATAACTAAGTATTGGTCAGCCAATAACTTCCCACATAGACCATGGTATCATGTTGACCATGCTTCCAAAATAAAAAACAACATTTGATATCTCATATCCTATGATTTCAATATCCATTCACACATACACATCCTAAGGCTTTTTAGTTTTTACATGCCATGTCAGCTTCTCTATTTTATTTTGCCCACATTGTGCACATTCCAACAGATTGTGCAATAGATTTGTGATATTCTAAGAGATTTATTCATTACGTAGTATGCTTAATAGTTTGAGTAAGTCTATCAAGGTAGTAACAACTCTATCTTATATCATGATACACACAATTTGTACATACATCTATGTGTCTATAACTACAACATCTTGTGTAATGATTTCTCAATATTATATGTTTTTCAAAACCTATGTAGCCTCATACATCAATCCCTTTTCAATAGTTGGATCTGGGTATTTATCTTGCCTAACCTTCTAAATTCCTTAATCCTTTGTCACTTTAGGAGGAGTTATTCCTTACTCTGCATGTTGATTTCTAGTGACAGTATTAAGAAATGCATCCTCCCTAGGTTAAAAATTGACCATTTTGACATTTTTCACAGCCTTTTCTTTTCTATGCTTTTCCAATACTAGATAATCTTCTATATTATACTGATCTAACACTCTATAATTCATATAATAAGACTAAATCTATAGATTCATTGGTAAAAATTATTTCAAATGATTATACTCTCCACATAAATAACATTGTAGGGGAGGTCATTGGTAATTATTTCCCCATCCACCTTGATAACCACCCCAATATCCACCCCTATAACCTCTTATGTATCCACCTTAATGTTGTGATGTATTCCAAATTTGTTGATATTGAGTATCATCATAGCCCCCATATTTTTACTAAGAAACTAGTTGAGACCAACCAGATTGTTGTTGTTGAGTCATCGTAAGATTCTAATGCATTGCATATTTATATTGTGGTGATGGTGGTGTCCAACCTAGTGAATGAGGAGTTCATCTAGCTAGACCTTGAGATTGGTATTGTGGCAAGTTCAAAATCCACTTTGGACCTATTTGGTGTGCACCAATCATATCAACCTCTAATCCTAGGATCGCTTGCTTCACTATAGACACCTACTATGCAACATCTATGAAAACATTCTTTGCAATATCTGCTTTCAAATCCTGTAAAGATCTACAAATTTTCTCATCATAGTTTGGGATTCGCAAAAATTACAATACAATTTCTATGGATTCTTTACATAATGTTATAATAGATGGCACTATGATGTTACATGTCTTACTACTCTACATATCTCATAGAATTGTGTTTTGAATTTGGCATAATCATTACGGAGATGCCCTTTCTTGCCACATTCCATGCACCATATTCCTAACTTGGGTTTATCTCCCTAATGATATCATTCCATTATTTTCATGAAATCTTGGAAGGTGTTCTCAATCTTAGAGCTAGATGTTGAAGCTTCTCCATAGTCTTCATTTTGTTCCACCCCAATAGCAGCAGTTTGGGTATCTACTTTAGTATCAAATTGGGTTTGATATATCACAAACTGGATTCTTGTTCATAGTCCATCTATGAACCATGCAACCTTATCCTTATCCTATAGAGAAAAATAAACCCTATTCGTGACATATAAAAATATGTAATCATAGTCACATACTATCTCTCCTAGCCTCTATCAAATTTATTTTAGATCTTAGATGGTCTAACTTACGTATTTATTAATTTTGAACTTTGTAACAAGCCATTCTTTCATGTCTTTTTGAGAATCCCAATTAAGATATCTATGATATATAAATTTTAAAGCTCTTCCATTCAATGCCCCAATCAATTCACAATTCATTATAGCTTTGTCAGTAACACATTTGGCCTACCATTTCATTTGATAGGTGAGCAAATACTGTTCAGGGGTGCTAGATTTATAAAATCTCCCAAATGAGCCATATTTGGATTATGAGCTGACATTTTTGAAATTTACTATGCAACTTATAGTAATTGGTGGTTGTAATCTTTGCATTAATGTTTATGGGCTTAAAATATGTACTTGCAAACTTCTTGTCTGATACAAACCTTGATTTCCTACATTTTCTATTCCTATTATTCACTCTCGATTAAACCTATGGCTTTCAAAGATTTGTGAATTAATGTTGTCTCCATTTATGTTCCCCATATGTGAACTTGTTTTGAAAATGGTTCTTCCCAACTACTACCTGATTGACCCTTTTGTATGAAACTACTTATGATATAAGAAATATTGGGTTGGGGGGGACGTATACCTTTCTAGTGAATGATCTTTATCTGCAGTATCTTCTCTCTCAAGGCTTGAACCTACAATATCTTTATGAATTTGTCCTATCTATCCACTTTATAATTCATTTTATTCTTCATGTAATACCTTTTCTTATAGCTATGAACTATAATTAATTACAAATTATTCTACTCTTACACTATGCTTGTCCTCATCTTCGTACATCTCATCCTTTTCTCACTCTTATTTTTTCTCTTCTCTTTTCCAAAAATTTTCCACATCTTTCATCTCATCTCTTCTCATCTTTTTCTCTTTGTTCCTTTCTAATCACTCATCATTCATTCTTACTCACTCTTCTTCTACTTTATTATTTCTCCTACTTCTATTCACAATTACCTGAGTATCTTTATACTTATTCCATCTATTTTGTTGTCATAGTTCCTATTCTAAATCCAAACTCTTCTTCTGATTTTTCTTCTCTTGGGTTTCCATTCTGGATTCAAGTCTAAGATCTGTATTCTCATATGTTCATCATTCATTATCTAGTCACACACATCCCCATAATATGAAAGTGACTAATCCATATTGGCTGGAGTAGGCGCCATGGCCTTTTCCATAACTAACATTTTTATAAGATTAGGTAGTCATTGCAAAAAAATTCCTCTTCTAAAAAAATATTTCATAGCTTTAAAAGGTATATAACATGTACTATAATTTTAGTTATATATCCATCAAGAGTGGTAGTAAACCAATGGTCTATTGCTCACGTCCAATTAGTTTCTAGCCTTTGCAATCAATATACCTTATCTTTAGTCTAATTTATAATTTATATCATCCTCAATCAAAAATAGTAATACTTTAGTCATGTTAACCAATTAGCTAATAACCCAAGCAACTCGTACCAAAAGATTTCATATATTTGGTCATATATGTACTCTTGAATATCTCCTAAATTGTAAAACTAGTCTTCTTTGACTCTTCCTCTATGAAATTATATATTCTCTAGTCCATCCATCTTTATATATCCCTCTATCCTAATAACCATCTTAGTCTAACTTCCTCCAAATAAGTTCCACACTCACCGCACCATTATTAGCAGAGGTTCCTGATATAACATCAGAACATGCTAAAGACAAGGATAGATGTGTGATAAACTCATAGTCACGGGCCTAATTACCAAGTAATTTGAAGTAAAATAACAAATGAAAGATTTAAGGTACCTTTTTATCCTATGATATCATGTTAATGAAAGGTAACAATAATTTTAACTACAGTTAGAGCATTCAAAACAATTCAGAAAGTAAATAACCATAACTATACATAATGAATCGTACGCAAGGAACAAATAAAGAAACCATACAGGTAATCATAACTAGTAAATCTATATTAAACTCTACTAAATACATAACCCTTTATTCTTAAAAATAATAGCATATATATAGATGCTTACATATCTATGACTTTCCATCTTCTATGTGAGCATGGTGCCAAAAGGAGTCTTTTTATCTTCCAACCTATTACAGCTTATTGAGTAAATGATAAAATAAACTAACATGTAACAACATGAGTATGTTATGCACGGATGGTAAACAATTACACTTCATAGTTTTATAGTCTTTATTCTTAAACTAACACTTTCCCAAACTTAAACTATTATTTGGTCTCGAAATAACATCGTAAGGAGCTCTGACTTTATTTGATCATAGTAACTCAAAAGAAGTGGTTAGACCTAGTAAAATTCATAATAATCACTCAATGCATCATTTCTAATTTTCATCTCTTGCACACTACTTAGCTACCCTTTCAGGTTTTCAACTAAGCAACATACCAACCTACTGCCCTTTATAGGTTTTTAATAGGCTAACATAACTAGGTGGCCTCAATTTATGGGTTTTCAACCATATCTACCCCATTTATCAAATTGAGTCTTCCCCACTAAAAATAGCATCCTAAAATTTCAAAAATATACACTACATAATACTTAAGATGATGGAAGTAGCATGGATGAAGATGGAACCATTACAGATGTATCTTTGGGTTGTACCTATGTAGCCTTACATTGGGAGATGATCTGTTGGAGTTGTAATGGTGGTATGTAGGTAAGAGTATCGATGATCTATGCAATGGAGCTGGTGAATGGTGAAAAATATTTTTTAAAGGTATTCCAATCTAGCATGGCTTACTGGATTAGCCTCAGTAATGTACACAAAGGGGTTTGAGAGCTTATGAGTTGTGCAAGATTAGCATTATTAGTGATGCTCATATTTCTCTTTGTGTTTGTGACTCATATTTGAATCTTACTACTAAGTTGATCCATTTTATTCATGTGCCTCTACACTTAAAGTCCTACAAAATAATTTTGCACAATCTGGCTTTGTCAATCTAAGAGATTGTCCCTTACATTATCTCTGGCATTTGAAGATTATTTCAACATAACATCCATATCCTCTATTATTATTGTGTGTCTCACCATGGTTGCCTTAGTAGTATCAACCTTGGTAAAATTTGAGCTTGAACAAGCCAGTGTTGTGTATAATTGTTACTTTCAGTAAAACATGTTTTATACAACATGTTGTACTTGTATCATACCAATCGCAAGCATGTTCTAATACTCTTCCAATAAAGTGATGAGTATATGTGCTTCTACTTTGATGTTTTACCCCAAAGCACTGAGTTCCCACAACTTATGTGCAGCACACCATTATGTTTCTAGTTGATAAATGAGTCTTTTTAACCTATGTTGGTCAAATATTACTTTATCACCAATGATTTGTGTGACCAATGTCGATTAGGTGTCTTTAATGATCTTTTCATCTTCTTGTAAGTGGCCTCAGAGCTCAATATTCTCCATTTTAAATTGGTCAGACTCTTTCTCCAATGATGCATTCTTTTGTATAATTGATTATTAAAAAATGGCAACACCCTCCAATTGATTTGACAGTGGTGGGAAAGAAACAACCAAGGATACTTCCTACCTCAACAGGATCATGGCCAAAGTAGACATTATTGTTACTACGTTAGTGTGTAGCATGGTTGCAATAGGAGGATAAAATGTAGTGCACCTCATAGTTACCATGGGATCATCCCATAGCCACACTCCTTCAAAAGGAAATACAAACTATTGAGCATACACCCCTTGGGTGGTAGAATCATTTTGTGGTGCATTTTATTCTTGTGGTGCCTATTCCATCACATTCTCTTGCATGTTATCTCATGGTTCCTCTTGATGATGTGGTTGCACTTTATCCTCCTTTTGTGTTCTTCCTCTATTTGTTTTTGTTTTTCTTCTTCCTTCTTCTCTATTTTCACATCAAGCGCAATAGCCTTCTTCTTATTTTATTTGGGTTTTTACCTATGCTTCATGTTGTGCCTACACCTTAGTTATGTGTTCTTATTAATCTTTGTCCTTCTCAGCCTAGGCTTGTTTCTACCTAAGGAATTTAGCTTCTTTTTGTTTTTACCTTTGTGTAGCTTCATCAACTCATTGTTGAGTAGTAGTCACATCATCTTGGGCTTGTTTCCGTTGAGCTTCAACATCTGCAACTTTTTATTTATGTGCCTCTTGTATCTCAGCTTGTTTGGATACATTCATAACTTCTTGTGCCTTTTTTCATCCTCAATAGCTTACCTACAAAAATCCTCTACGTCTTCGACTTTTTTTTATGAGCGATGTCGATGACACCCTTAGTTGTTTGGTTCACAGACTGAGTGGTCTTTGAATACCTAAAAAAGTGGAGGTGCCTTTGATTTTTAAAGTGTGAGAGAGCCTCTACGTGTAGGCATCCTGATTACTCTAGCCATTACTGGTATTGATCATAATAATCACATCTGGGGAAAGATAGATGTTGTCATCATTATACCAGATAAGGAATGACTAAATAACCTAACTCATATCACTAGAATTTAGCAAGTGTATTAGTCATTCAACATTTATATTGTGAAACTAGTACGGTAATGTGAGAACTAGAAGTTGTACACTATATACAGGGTCTAAATGGAAAAGCTTTTATTCATCAGCTCAAATAAACTCAAATGATTTAGGATCATGGAATATTATTTTCCAAAGCATGAGACTAATGCTTATTTCTTCTTTTTGCACTTCAGATAGAGGTATTATAAGTTAAAATCACTCCATTTGATCACGTGCCATAAATGATTTTTCTAGTGATGAGTAATATATGAAGTACGGATCATCGACTCTTTATATTTGGGAAAGTAGAGCACTCTTTTTTAAGCTCAAATATTTGAATTGTTGTAAGTGTGAAATATAAATTTGATGCCCAACAAATTGTCTTTATAGTTTTTGTGTAGATTAATTTTCTCTTGAATGCCTTGTTGAGCTATCTTTAGAGTTGACTTGCATTTAATTTAGGCATGATGCACATTGATGTGGTAGATTTTATAATCTGGCAATAAAGATCAGTGGTTGTTGGCACATGTGATGAGATATGCTATTATATTTATCTCTAGTCATATATGAGTAGCTAGCTTATGATGGCAACTGATTATTGATTTGGAAGATACTTTATCCTTTGAGCCCCAAATTTGGTATTAACTACCCTTATTGACCATTATTTTTGTTGGTATCTTTCCCGATTTGTATTTGTCATATGTTTCCTAGAATTTAATCATTATCATACACCTATGATGACATCAACCACAACACACATGAATTTTTCCATTGGCCATCATCACATGCTATAATTCTTCTCATGGTTCTATTTAGTCTTATGGTATGAAGACATCATTTTATAATCTACACACATGGAGAGATAAAAGAAAGACACTACAAAAACATGACATACACTAAAACCTAATCTACCTAGTGTTATTTAGTACTCACTCATCTACAGAAAGAGATTAAGTAAGATTATTAGTGGTAGGGCTTAAGCCTACAACCATTTACTCACCCTGGTAAGATGGTTCCCTATAAATCCCTCAAAATGACTGTTCATTGCTATGATAGCTCATGTATAATTTATGGTTCTTTCTATCTAATATTAAATTTTATTGGGAATGCTTTGAACTAACTGTCATATAATAATACTAGTTTTTCCTCTTGAAATTCCTTACATCATAGGTTTCTATCATGCTAAGCTTTGACTGTTCTTGTGAACTTCTTGTGTCCAATACGCTCTGTGCCTATATTTATCCATTTGATTTAGATCTAGCAATCTATTTATGAGAGATTCATGATCATTGATTTGCATAACAAGTGTAATTCATAGGCTTAGTACCAAGTACTCCTTGGGAATAACTCTTTCCAACCCATACACTAACTAAAATAGAGTAAAACTTGTAGCACACTTGTAGAGTGTTTTGTAAGCCCACAAAATCATAAGAATATGATCCTCCCAATCATCCGTTTTCACATCACATTTTTTAGTTTGCATTTTTCCTAATATTTTATTAGAAGCTTTAACTTGTCCATTAGCCTGAAGATGGTATACAGTGTTCTTATGATGCAAAATCATAAATTCTTCAATGAGTGTTTTGATAGTGTTATTAAAAAATGTGTTCCTAAATCACTTACCAGGTTAATGGGATAACCAAATCATGTGATAATGTTTTCATATAGGAATTTTTTAGTATCCTTAGCACTACAACTAGGTGTCATAATAACTTCCATCCATTTAGTAAAATAATCAGTCATAGTAATAATATATCTAACTCGAATGCACTTACTTGGGGATTAATAAGACCCACAAAATAAATGCCATGTTGCTTAAAACATTGTTCAGCAAGTAAGGGCTATAATGGCATTTCATCCCTCTAATTAGGCTTTCCCATTCACTAACATACATCATAGTGTTGGGCTAAACTATGTGCATCTTGAAATAAATTTGGCCACCAAATCCCACTCTATAAAATTTTTATAGTCATGGTTTCCCCTATAAAATGGTCTCCTATGACCCCCTAATGTGCTTCATGTAACATATTATGGTGTTCATGTTCTCAAACCACCCTGTGCAAAACTTCATCCTTCCCCAAATGATACAAAAACCCATTTATGATGTTGGACAATAAGGCTCTGGTCATGAACTTCTTGTCCCATTCCTGATAGTGTGTAAGAAAAACTCCTTGTTCCAATAAATTGGCAATTTCTTTAAAATTTTCAAGTATCACAGATACATGAAATAAATGAGCATATGGAGAATCTTTTTGCAATTTTTTTGGCTCTTTCCCATCTGTAGTTTAGTTGAGATGATATGGGCCTATATTCTCTCTTCTTGGCTTAAGATTAATTCTGAATTGGAACTCTTGAAACAACATCCACCATCAATAAATCTATACTCCTAGCATTAGCTTATTAACCAGGTATCGTAAAGCCTAATGATTCATAAAGACTTCAAATGGGGTTACGAGAAGATAGTGCCTAAACTTTTAAAATGTGAGCACTATCATCAATGCTTCTCTTTTAGTTGTATAATAATTTTTGGCATCAGATAATTTTTTACTTGTAAAGTGGATAGGGTGATCCAATCCACCATCTCATAGTTGTGTGAGCATAGCCCTGACTATGATACCTAAGGCATCAACATGTACATTGAATGGCTTGTTCCAATATGAAAAAAATAATATTGGTGCAGTGACGAATAATTGTTTTAGATCTATAAATGATGCCTGACATTTTGATGTCCATACAAATTGCATATTTTTACGCAAAAAGATATTCAAACAAAGAATAATTAGTTATGTACCCTTTGATAACTTATGATAATAACATGTGCATCTGAGAAAAAATCACACTTTAGTAGAACTAACATGTGGTGATATGCTACTAATAACTATGATCTTAGCCTAATCCATTAGAATTCCTTCACTACACACAACATGGCCCAATAAAACTAAAAAAGGCATGAGAAAGAGACACTTCATAAGATTTAAGGTGATGCAAAAATTTATACATCATTCTAACATGAATCACAACTTAGATAAATGTCATTAAACAAAGAGAAAATAGACCAATCATCTAAATAAATTTCCAAAAAGTCATCAATAAAATCTTTGAATGCAATTACCATGACTCAAGAGAAAATAACTAGTGTGTTCTTGAGCCCAAAATATTTTTGTTGATGGGGAAGTTACAAATATTCATTATTGATTGGGAAATGCAGTTGAGGAGGTAGATTGAGATCTCTAACAGATCAGTGACATGCATAGGCTTTGAGTAATTGAAACCATGCTTCAATTGAATGTTGGTAGATGAAAATAGTTTGGATTACATCGATCCAACCAGTTTCCCATGTTATACACAATTGAAACCATACCTCTTTAAGGCTAAATTTATCTTGTGTGTTTTATGCTTGATCCCAATGTGCACGCCATCCCCTTGATTTATGTTGTTGCCCAGATTTACCTTTGAATTTTATCTTTATTCATGATTTTCATCGATTGTAACTTGATTCTACAAATCAAATTAGATGAGAAGCCCATTCTTAGATTTTGATAGGTTTAATGACTAGATGGGCCATCAAGTTTTAAGTGTGTGCCTTACTAACTATGTGGCCAGTGTGTCCTTTACTTTGACAGGTCTACCACGCATCTTCTCCTTATTATTTTATTACTCATAATTGATTTATATAGACATCTCTAGGATAGTTGATCACCAGGATGATGCCACATGGCATCATCTTGCTAACCCACTTGCTTGGAGGCTTTAAACTTGTATAGATGGTTCCAAGACATCGGGTCATTAGGATCTTGCCACTTAGTATCATCCCACCAACCTAATTTCTTAGAGCTTTATTGATGTGGAGACCCACTAAAATTATTTACATAAAATTAACTAAGTTTTGAAGGGAATTTTGAATGGGATTGGGACCACTAAGTGATTTACACATGGAGTCGGGCAATTTTCAAAGATAAACAACCAAGTCTTGATGAGTAGAAAAGTGACACATGGCTCTAGGTAAACTTGATAATCGACTAAGTCTTGAAATACTTCTTTAGATGTGTTGAAGTCCTCGAGAGATGTGAAAGGTTATTGTGTGCAATAAGAAATGTGTCAAATACCTGTGGGTAAGAAATGAAAATACATAATCACTAGTCTTCAATTTAAGAGCTAATGACTAAGCAAATTTTTAAAAAAATGGCTAAGTCTTTTGAAATGAAACAAAGAGGAATGAAAACTTAGCAAAAAAAATCCATTTAAAAGCAACATTCATCCATTTTAATGAAATGAACTATGGTAAAAGATGAACCAAAAAGAAATTATAGCTAAATTAGTTCAAATCAAAGCAGAAATAGACTAAACTGCTAAGAAAAAGTAGTAGGAAACTCTAAAATAGTTAGATCATTTTCATAAACCTAAGGTGAAATACTCTAAAAGGAAGCTTCAAATGTGTTTCAAAATATAATCAAATAAATAGACCAAGACTTAGTAGATTCATGTAAATCCAAATATTGAAATTGAAACAGCCTTAGATATGAATTAGACTAAGCACTTATGATAAGCATTTGATTATTCAAACTTAGTTAAAGTAGTGAAGGATGTTTAGATTTCAAATCTTCACATCTAGCAGAATGGACTCCCATCAAGGCTGATTTAAACAAGCAACTACAATGAATTCCTTAAGGTATAAGACCAAACTCAAAAGAAAAAACAGGGTCTCCATTTTCAATCTAAAAATGGGGTTTGATTTAAAAATGGGGCGTGTTGTGAAAGCAACAAAAAATACATCTAAAATAACATGTGCATAAAATACAACTAACCCACTAGTTATGTTATAATATATTTAGCTTTCAAACAACCTTAAATAGTTTAGAAGATTAAAACTATCTCATAACACATACCTGAGTAAATGGTACTGAATTAACCATTTTTATAATTAAACGTGAATATATAGTTATTGTTGTTTTCATCAGTATAAATCATGTACAAGTGTACAACCACTGGGTAAGTGCACAAAGTTGGGAGACAAAAAGGAGATACATGTGGATTTGATTTTCCTAAAATTTTATAAAACTGAACTTATGTAGATAATTTGAAATAGCTACACTCAAAATTTGAAGATGCAATAACAAAATTAATTGTAGCAATTCAAATCTAGTTTACAAAACACTACTTTTTTTAAATGATTAAGTATAACTAGGTCAAACATCTAAAATTTGAATAAGAACTCCTATTTTTAATAAAATAGATTGGATAGATAGTCATGTGGCCCACCATTTTTTAAGCATCATTTAATATTTTTTGAAACACTTTGGTGAATATTTAGATAAGATCCTCTAGTTTGTAACTTATATTTTTTTTTATTTTCTCCCTAGTCTGAAAGGTTTGAGAAATCTTGCCAAATGTCATCATGATAGGGATAGACCATTGCAATTATTGATCTTCAATAAGGAATTCCTAGTAAGCGTGAGTCATTAGCTCATATTGACTACATCCCCACCCTTTATACACATTGCCCATCACTCTTATCGATTGAATGACCTGATGAAGTGTTTGGATCACACCATCGAAGGTAGTTTCTATCAGTGACATCATGAAAAGTTCGTTAAACCTTATCATTTAGAGGAAGGAGAAGTCATAATAAGGTTACATCAATGAATATGATATTTTATTAATTTTTTAAGTAAATAAATCCTGAAAACTGACAAAAAATGGATAGCCAGTCGTGTGGCCCCCCTAATTACCTAAAAAAATGAAAATGGTTTTTTTTAATGTGTATATAATTAGACCTCATTTATGACCATATTTTTTTTTTGTATTTAGATGAGCAAAAAACAAATTTCATTAACATATATAGACTTGTATATTTGCAGCATGTGGCAGCCTAAAAAAGATAGTGTTAGAAATGAACATAGTTTGTAACCTTAAAATAGTCCAAAAAATATAAAAAACATACATTTAAAAAGAGGAGAGCATGCTCATCATCATAGTAATAATTTTTTTAATTTTATTATTGAAATGTATTATTTTCTATCAAAGCTCTCAGACTTGGTTTTAGATTGATAGGTCTAAGCCTTTGGCTCGAGAATCCATGCCATTTATGAGCCAAATGGTTTGGATTTTAAATTCAAAACTATAACGTGTACATGTTATGTTATAACATGTAACATTTAGTAATGCATATGTGTTATACCATAATGTGTATGCATTATGCCATAACATGTATACATTATGATAAAATGCATTTGCATTCTAATAACATGTACATTTTATTGACAAAAACTTACTTTTTAACATTTTTTTTTACCCAATTCAAAAAATCTATCCACATACACAATCTCTGCATGCTTTTGTAGTACTTTCAAGTTGAGAACAAGAGCTATCAAGTGATTTTTTGGACCCCACCTTTGAAAATCTATCAATTGTCCATTGGGTGACAAATCACATTTGAGAAAGAGAAAGAAGTTGAAAAACAAAATACTTGAGCAAATACAATAAGTGAGAGGAAAAAATAAGATATGAATTCTAGAATTTCATTTAAAATAGGGTACAACAACTATCTCTAATGAGCCAAATGCCATAGACAATGATGCAATTGACAATAATGAATTGAATAATGATGAAATTGAAAATAATCAATTCAATACTGATGAAATTGATAATATAGAATTGAATAATGATGAAATTGACAATAATGAATTAGATAATGTTGGAAACTTACATTCAAAGTATAGTGTTTTTTATTTTATTGATGATGACTATATGCATGATGCCTTACCCTTCAGCAATGAACAAATTTTCATGGAAAGAAATAATGATGAAATTAACAATGAATAAAATTTCATGGAAGCATATAATGAGGAATAAACAATGAATAAAATGTAATCCCACCACTAATCAATGAAAGTAAGGATGATTTAAAAACACCCTCTCAACAAGTTCCACCAGTAACAACACCTCCAAAAAAAAATTGTAGAAAAGGTAAGTACTTAATTGAAGTTAATGAAAATATTTTGAAACCAATGTCTAACAAAATGTCTGACCACCATTCAAGAAGACTAACTTAGCAAATTTGGGATAGTTTATTTCATAACTTGATTCATGATACTAAAATATGACAATTGTTTATTTCATTTATGAAATTTACTAATTGGAGACCTATCATGTACACATTAGGGCTAAGGACATCTAATATAGATGATGAAAATGTAGAAATTGTTGACAAATTACATGATGCATATCATACTTTAGGCCCTAAATCATGCAACAAAGATTGTAATGCTACCCAAAATATAATCATAACTTGTGTAGTAAGTAGTCAAATAAGCAAAAAATAATTGATTTCAAAAACAAGTCAAATACTTGATATAAAAATAAAACCATTAATGAAAGCAATTTCAAGATGCAAAATACTTAATGATTCCAATACCAATGAGCTTTGGGAATTCTCTGGTTGACTTCCATGAAAGTACAAGGCTATATTTGATGCTCTAAAAGAGTTACTTGTACAATTTTGCAAGGACAATACTAGAGTTTCACCTAATGCAAGAGATGTAGTCAAAAGAAGAGTTGATTCTCATAATCATGAACTACATCTGAAACATTTCTTGGATATGACACAAACACAATTGTACTCAAATTTTTTGGAAAAACATCCACAAATTATAATTAGTCAAATATATTTTAGAGATAGCCAAACCTTTTTATATAAAAATAAATCACACATGTACCACTTATTGTTATAGGCAACATGTTGAGTTTGTACTTTTACACTATGATTTTTTTTGCCATATTTATTGTACTTTACATACTAATAATATTTTATAAGAGTGTGGCTTAGAAGTTTTGGAAAAATCAGCTGGGGAATTTATTCTAACCATTATTTTTGAAAGATTGGATAGACAATTCTTTTATAACAAAACATATTGGGATGGAAATTATAACATTTGTGGTGGATTTCCAAAACTAAAAAATTATATCCATGAAAATGAAACAAGTGCATTGGTCAAGAATCAGTTGGTTTGAGCAAATACAAAACTCTGACTTATCAAGTAAAAGATGAAAAAGAATCTAAAAGGTGTGAGCTTCTTAAGATATTCTTTTCAAATTTTATGGTCAAATTCAAGGAGAAAATTGTTTATAAGTATTTAAGGTGTACACACAAGGATAGATGGTTGAATGAACATTTCAAGCTAATCAATGACACATTCCCACTTGTTTCGATTGTTTTAGTAGTTGACTTTATCAAAAATCACACTTTCAAACCAGAAATGGAAGTTCAGTCACAATATCAGAAATCATCACAATTTGCCATATTCATGCATATAACATTCATGCATGCACCTAATAATACTAAGCAAGATCAAAAAATATTAATGGAGTGCCATTTCCATATCAGTGATGATTGATCATATTGTACAGAGTACGTGCACATTTGTTTTGAGAATTTTTATGGATAGTTAACTGAGAGGAACATTCATTTCAATCAGTATTACATTTGGTCATACAAATGCATGTCATGATTCAAGAATGCATGGATATTTTATTGGTTAAGTAGGATGCATGCTACCACTATTGTAGAACATATTTAGAGTTTCACTAAGGTTGGCCATGGGAAAGGAGAGCATGATAGTGTTGGAGCATGTGTAAAAAGAGCCATTCCAAGGGAGGAGTTAAAATTTGAGGAGGGTGCTCATTTGGTTGATGCACAACGCATGGTTGAATGGTGTAATGAGAACATCTTCCATGGTGCTCAACCAAATTCTATTGTTCCTAGACATTTTGGGTTAATAGAGAAAGAAATTTTGGTAAAGTATGAGGATTGTATGATTGTAACGGGTTTAAGTGAGCTCCACTCATTTCATAGCTCAAATGCAAGCTCTTGGACTATTCATACGAGACACTTGGCATGTTTATGTTCCACATGCATGGACTCTGTTTGAAATGAGTGTGAGTTACAATAATAGGTGGATAACTATATTTTTAGACCTATAATTCCAATCAACACATATCATGTTCTACGAGCATTTTAATTTACATATATGGCATCGTCACATGACTTTGACCATGTATCTGATCTAGTGCAACTAGGTAGAATATTATTCATTATGTACTATTTAATCCCATTATATGTATTCATATAGTGTCATTAAAAATTGTTTTTTGTGATGCATGGCATGTTTTCGCAATTATTGCAGACGAGGACAATGAAGAGGGGATAAATTACTACATATTTTGGTGTGTAGAGGAAAATAAAAATTTGACTTCCACAGTCATAGATGGAGAAAACATTATCCTACTGGGTTTGTGGTAGACACTGGAACGTGGATTCATCCAATAAAAAATTCAAATATATGGTTGTTTTTATTATCCCCGAAAAATGCCACTCATTTTTGGGACAACCTACAGACCAAAATTTCTCTCTCCCCTTCTCAAGATTGTTCTGAGCTTTCAAATTCCTCATTTTTAAGCTTTTTTCGTAAAGGGGATTCACAGGTTCGACAGGGTAAAAAAGCTTTTGCAGGCAAGATCAGTCAAAAGAACAAGCTTCTAACACTTAGTCATTTCCAAGATTGGTTTAGCAGTGGTTCAAAAGTTCAAAGGCGGCCTCAGTCAAAGAAAAAGCAGCATACAAGTGGTTCAACAGATGGTTCAACCAAGGAGAGCGATTAAACCAAGGAGCGATAAAACAAAGAGACAAAATGAACCGATGAACTTTTAGTGGTTCAACGGGTTCAAGGTTCAACATGGTCCAAGCGACTGGCTAGAAAGATAGCCCGATAGCTCATATCACAGCAGGAAGAGACAAAGCTAGGAAAGACAAAAGTAAAAAGCAAAGGAAAAGCCTGACTAAAGATAAAATCTCATGGAAAAGCGCCCGATGGAAAAAGACAAAGTACAGCAGAATACGTCACGTGTCCTATTATGGCTCAGCAGAACGTGACAAGTGTTTGCATCCGTCATGCAAGAGCAGCAATTTTTGTCGCCCTTGCATCCTTCATGCAAGAGTAGAAAATTTTGCCGCCCTTGCATCTTTTGGTCTCTTCCATGCAGGAGCAGCAAATTTTGCTGCACATGCATCCCTGAGTTCCTCTCCTCCTCTTCCCTTTCTTCTCATTTGGCCTTCATCCTTTTCCTCTATGTCAGGGCGGTGATTTCCACCACCCTCCCTTTTCTAAGGATTCTTACCTATAAGGGCAGCAAAATTTGCCACCGTAGCCATGTGTTTCCCCTCTCTTGCACCGATGGCAAATTTTGTCGCTAATGCAGGTCTACTCGACCAAGGTGTAGGGGTGACAAATTTTGCTACCGTTACACCTGAGTGCAAGGGCGGAAAATTTTTCTGCCCTTACATCTCTTCTTACCAGTTTGCATGGGTGGCAAAATTTACTTCCTGTGTCCTTTTTCATCTCACATGCACAAGCAGTAAATTTTGCTGCCTATGCATGCAGACCATCCCATGTGCCAGGGCGGCAAATTTTGCCGCTCTTGCACCCTGTTTCTCTATTTTCTCTAACTCTGGAGAAATTTTCTTTCTTTTCATCTTTCACGCCTCCCCCCCATTTTCCTCACTTTCCAACCCACTTTCGCCTCATCCCTTTTCAAGTGCGTTTCCCTAGTCATGATCACTCAAATGTGCATTTTTCCTAGATTGCTAAATTTTCCCCTGATTGCACAATCATGATTCTTACTGCAGTTTCTCTAAAGGATTCTTCTTCATTGACGTCTTTTCAACAAAATTTCTTCCAGATCACTGAAATTTCTCTGAAGTCGAGGACAATGAAGAAAATTGGAAATAAAGATTGAAGTTGTTCTTCCAATGCTTTATTCAAAATGCACTTTGTAATTGATTTGGGACATTTTCAAATGCAATTTTGTAATGTGTAATTACATGTAAAAAATCCAAAAAATATCTCAAAGTCAACACTGACTCATCTTTGACTAAGATATTTTTATATTTTAATCTTTTTAATTTTGAAAGGTTTCTACCTATATATAGTGGAGACCTCTTTTGTAAAAAGTATCTCTGATAATTGAGAGCAAAAACTCTGCTAAAATTGAGACACTTCTTGAGACTTTGTGCTCAACTTGTAAATCATATTTCATCAAATGAATGAGAAATAGGTTTATTTCAGACTTTGTGTTGAAGTAATTTGTGTTATTTAGGAAATGGTTCTTATGTCCTCTTCCCTGATAATCTCTTATCTGTTTGATTTAATAATCAAAGTGTGTGTGTTGATATTATCTGAGGATATTTTCAAAAGATAGAAGAAAGACTTTGATCTAATTTTATCTTGGTGATCCTTTTATCTTTGGTAGTTTTAGGCAAAGGCTTTGTACTTTATTTCACTCTATGGTTACGCATATTTTGGATCAGTGAAGGAGACAACGGAAGACTTTGTGCTTACGTAGGTTTCCTGGTTAACTTTGTTACCTATTTCAAGGGATTTTCTACTCTAGGCTGGACACCATTCTTAAAAGAAGAGGAATGTTCTTAGACCATGACTAAGATTTCTCTCTCTTGTTCCTTGGACATCATCTCTAAAAAAAGAGAGGTGGATGTTGTTATACTACCCCAAGAATTATTTTCTACTTACCTGTATATATATACATATAGCATATAAATATTCATAGGGAACCTCCTATTGATGAGAGGAGAGATTTACCTCATTCAGATGTGGTAAACCCATACTTTTATGGCATAAATCTCTTTGTGCTATGGCTAATATACTCATTTTGTCATCAGTTATTTGATGACAAAATATTCACCCAATAGTTTTTGGCGACTCCTTTAGGGATGAACGTGCAGTTTTAAACCTCAAGTTTTAGATTGAAGCAATCCCTACCCTTATCCATTACATAGTCTAGTGACTCTATTCCATGTCTTACCCATTATCATTATAGCCTTACCATCTTCCTCCATCTCCATTATATTATCTGGTCTGTAAAACCAGAGCCGCTAGGAAGAGCGTGCAGTTTGAAGTCTCAAACTTCAAGTTGAAGTAGATCCTGCTCTTTTCCATTTTTTGTTCCATAATCTGACAACTCCACATTATACCAGAGGCCAAAAATCCCAAGGTGTTGTTGACCCTGCTTTTGAGTTGGTGCAATAGAGTAATTTCAAGTTGTTTTCTTCACAACCTCAGCTTAGACGAACTAGGAGTCTTCCTCCTAGCCCTACCAGGCCACCAACACAAGGCAAAGCTTCTTTTTCTACTGCTAGCAGAGCTTTGCCTATCCATTCTCCACCTAGATTTGTGATCCCACTTTTACATAATTAAATCATGGCTCAAGGCCCTTGGGGTAACTCTTTTGGTCCAATTAATTTGACTCCACCCCTGCATGAGCTTCCACACAATTCAAGGAAAAATTTCCCCAATTTTTTTGGTAATGGGAAAGTTCATCTTAATGAACACATTACAGCTTTCAGCATAGCCTACAATGTCATAGGTGTGGAATTCAAAGACATAGCGGTCAGGTTGTTCGTAGAGACACTATAAGGCACTACTGTAGACTGGTTCTACCACCTACAGACTAGATCAGTGACTGACTGGGACACCCTCAAAGACAAATTTGAAGTCAAATTCAAGCTGAAAAAAGATGCACATGCCTTTCTAGCCTAGGTCACTCAAATGAAGAAAGAGCCTCATGAGCCTATGAGGGATTTTATTGCCAGGTTCAACAAGCTAAGGCACAGAATTCCCATGGTCACCCAGCTGACACCTCAGAACCTCAAATGCTTCATCAATTCATAACTACTTGAAGTAGGTTTCTTGCTGAGACGGGCCAGACACATAGACCTTACTGCCACTCAGGACTTGGCTACTGAGGTAGAAGATGACCTTATCTTGGTAGGAAAGATAAAGAGAGACCCTAAAAAGGTAAATCCTCTTCATCTTCTAAATATTCCCCTTCAGCCACCACTGATCCAATGGTACAAAAGCTAGCAAATAAAATGTTGGCTCTCAAAAAGCAAATGGCCCAAGTTATGTCTACTTCTCCTAATCGAGATATGCCTAGGAGGACATTCTAGAATCAGGTGTACCAAGGCAATGCTGCCAAGAATCAGGGACAACAAAATCACCTTCCTCCTCCACAAAGAAACCTCACCCTTGAAGCACCTCCAAATAACTCAGCAGTTGGATACCTTGAAGCTGAAGCAAATTTCTCACTCCAGACTGAACTGAGTCTTGAAGATGATGCTAATCTCTTCACTGAAGATGAATAAGAATTAGCTAGTGACTCCCATATTGGTTTCTTGAACTATCAATATGAACCCATAAGTGAAGGCAATGCAGCTGAGGGGTCATATGTTGTATTCACTCGATCTAAGAATCAATCAGCTCAACAAGCTGATAAGGAGAAAGTAGAGGAGTGACCTCAACTAGTAGTTTCAATTGCTAAGCTGGGATCCACTCTTCCTTTCTAGCTAAAGGACCCGATAGTTTCAAGAAAGGTAAGTACCCCAAATGCCCCTACGCCTTCTACTTCAAATTCGCAGTCCAGTCCTCCCCCTTTAAAAAATCAAAAAGACGAACCCCCATCCTCTGCTCTTAGCTCATTCCAGGAATTTGATATCATTGACCATATAAAGAAAACCAAAATTCAAATGTCTGAATTTGAATTTCTGCAGGCTCATCTTGACCAATTGGATAAGTTGGTTCAATGTGTCAAGAACCAAACCGTCCCTGCAAAACAAGAGTTTAAGAAAGTAACTCATGGTCCCCCAAGGAACATGCCCATCCTGAACAATCTTGTCATTACCCCTCCTACTACCCTTAGGAAAATAAAGCCTTTTTATGTTTCCCTGTTGATAAATGATCACCAACTCAACAATTGCATCATTTATTTTGGGGCTTCAGACAATGTTATGCCTGCTAAAGTGGCAGAATCTCTAGATCTCACACTGACCAAGACATTTGGGAGATATTTCTCCATGGAGAACAAACAAGTGTTGTTGTTGGGGCAAATTAAAGATGCCCAATTTACATTTGCTGCCTTTTCAGACAAGCGAATCAAGATGACCGTCCTAGTGGCCAACATCCCAGCATCATATGGCATCCTTCTTGGGCAGAATTTTCGTAAGGATGTTGGAGGGGAATTAAGCATGGACTTGTCTCAGGCAAGAATCTCTGTGAAAGGTGTAATGCAAAGGTTGCTCCCTGAGAAGGAGACAAAATACATTGTCACTCAGACATCAAGGCTTGAAGCTCAAATTCTATTTGAATCTTCAGGCAGGGGTAATTATTTTATGTCTACTGAAGACACTCATGTTTTAGCAGATGAAAATATTGTAGGTGATGATCAAGGAATTGGTTCAAATGGAACAACACCAAGTATGCATGATAGTGCCAATAATTGGCAGGTGTTGAATGGGAACAATCAAATCATGTGTTGGACTGAACTGGAAGAGCAACTAATTATAGTAATGGACCATGCTGTTGCGCATCAAAATTAGGAAAATGAACTTTTTTCCAAGAGAGCAAAGATTCATGTTTTTCAGATTAAAATTCAAGTCTTGTTGTGGAGAAAGTGGAGAAAACCAAAAGGAGGACACAGAAAATTGGTTTCCTGGTGGAGAATTCCATTCACCCATCACTGATTCTAGAGAGAAAATGGCTTTTTGCTGGTTTATCAGGACAGAGCACCATTTTTACTATCTCACAATGGGCGGCATCTGAAGTGCCTCAAATCTTGAGGCATTAGATAAGATCATCTGTACATATGTATATTTGTATAGTCTTTAGTTCTATTTTGTGTTTTTCATTTTCATTTTTTAGATCCTTTCTTTTTGGGTAGCATGACTCCATAGCCCAATGGCATGCTTCAAGGCACTGGAGATTTTGGATTCTACTCCCTTCAATCACTTTTTGCAACAGAAGGAAGTTCCCCAATTAGAGCCAACTGTTGTCCCTGAAAAATGCCACTCATTTTTGGGACAACCTATAGACCAAAATTTCTCTCTCCCCTTCTCAAGATTGTTTTGAGCTTTCAAATTCCTCATTTTTAAGCTTTTTTCGTAAAGGGGATTCATAGGTTTGACAAGTTAAAAAAGCTTCTACAGGCAAGATCAGTCAAAAGAACAAGCTTCTAATACTTAGTCATTTCCAGGATTGGTTCAGCAGTGGTTCAAAAGTTCAAAGGTAGCCTCAGTCAAAGGAAAAGTAGCACACAAGTGGTTCAACAGATGGTTCAACCAAGGAGAGCAATTGAACCAAGGAGCGATAAAACAAAGAGACAGAATTAACCAATGAACCGATGAACTTTCAATGGTTCAACAGGTTCAAAGTTCAACATGGTCCAAGCGACTGGCTGAAAAGATAGCCCAATAGCTCAAATCACAACAGGAAGAGACAAAGTTGGGAAAGACAAAAGCCAAAAGCAAATAAAAATCCTGACTGAAGAGAAAATTCCGTGAAAAAGTGCCTGATGGAAAAAGACAAAGTGCAGCAGAATATGTCACGTATCATATTATGGCTCAACAAAACATGACAAGTGTTTGCATCTGTCATGCAAGAGCAGCAATTTTTTCCGCCCTTGCATCCTTCATACAAGAGTGGAAAATTTTGTTTCCCTTCCATCTTTTGGTCTCTTCCATGCAGGAGCGGCAAATTTTTCCGCCCATGCATCTCCGAGTTCCTCTCCTCCTCTTCCCTTTCTCCCCATTCTGCCTTCATCCTTTTCCTCTATGTCA
Source organism: Torreya grandis (assembly GCA_037957365.1). Classification (NCBI taxonomy): domain Eukaryota; kingdom Viridiplantae; phylum Streptophyta; class Pinopsida; order Cupressales; family Taxaceae; genus Torreya; species Torreya grandis. The sequence goes on along the minus strand of JARHVA010002254.1, from coordinate 1,843,338 downwards.
GGGCAGCGATTTATGCCACACTCCCTTTTCCAAGGATTCCTACCTCTAATGGCAGCAAAATTTGCCACCCTATCCATGTGTTTCCCCTCTCTTGCACCGGTGGTAAATTTTGTCGTCGATGCAAGTCTGCTTGACCAAGGTGTACAGGCGGCAAATTTTGTCGCTATTACACCTGAGTGCAAGGGCGGCAAATTTTGCTGCCCTTACATCTTTTCTTACTAGTTTACATAGGTGGTAAAATTTGCTACCTGTGCCTTTTTTCATCTCACATGCACAAGCGGTAAATTTTGCCGCCTGTGCATGCAGACCGTCCCAAGAGCCAAGGCAGCAAATTTTGCCGCCCTTGCACCATGTTTCTCTATTTTCTCTAACTCCGAAGAAATTTTATTTCTTTCCATCTTTCACACCTCCTCCCCATTTTCCTCTCACTTTCCAACCCACTTTCGCCTCATCCCTTTTTAAGCGCATTTCCCTAGTCATGATCACTCAAATATGCAATTTTCCCAGATTGCTAAATTTTCCCCTGATTGCACAATCATGATTCTTACTACAATTTCTCTAGAGGATCCCTCTTCATCAATGTATTTTCAACAAAAGTTCTTCTAGATCACTGAAGTTTCTCTGAAGTCGAAGACAATGAAGAAAACTGGCAATAAAGATTGAAGTTGTTCTTTCAATGCTTTATTCAAAATGCACTTTGTAATTGACTTGGGACATTTTCACATACAATTTTGTAATGTGTAATTACATGTGAAAAATCTATAAAATATCCCAAAGTCAACGCTAACTCATCTTTGACTAAGATATTTTTATATTTTAATCTTTTTAATTTTGAAAGGTTTCTACCTATATATAGTGGAGACCTCTTTTGTAAAAAGTATCTCTTATAATTGAGAGCGAAAACTCTGCTGAAATTGAGACACTTCTTGAGACTTTGTGCTCAACTTGTAAATCATATTTCATCAAATGAATGAGAAACAGGTTTATTTCAGACTTTGTGTTGAAGTAATTTGTGTTATTTAAGAAATGGTTCTTATGTCCTCTTTCCTGATAATCTCTTATCTGTTTGATTTAATAAGAAAAGTGTGTGTGTTGATATTATCTGAGGACGTTTCTAAAAGATAGAAGAAAGACTTTGAGATACTTTTATCTCGGTGATCCTTTTATCCTTGGTAGTTTTAGGCAAAGACTTTGTGCTTTGTTTCCCTCTACAATTACATGTATTCTAGATCAGCGAAGGAGACAACGGAAAACTTTTTGCTTACGTAGGTTTTTTGGTTAACTTTGTTACCTATTTCAAGAGATTTTCTACTCTAAGCTGGACACCATTCCTAAAAGAAGAGGAATATTCTTAGCCCACGACTAGGATTTCTCTCTCTTGTTCCTTAGACATCATCTATAAAAAAAGAGAGGTGGATGCTGTTATACTACCCCAAGTATTATTTTCTGCTTACCTATATATATACATATAGCGTATAAATATTCATAGGTAACCTCCCCTTGATGAGAGGAGAGATTTACCTCGTCCAGATGTGGTAAACCCATACTTTTTGTGGCATAAATCTCCTTGTATTGTGGCTGATATACCCATTTTGTCATCAGTTAGTTGATGACAGAATATTCACCCAACAGTTTTCATACTTTGAAACACACAGGAAGATACTGTACTATTCAAATTTGGTTCTTGTAATGAATATTCAATTGAAAAAATATCATGGAAGGTCATTAAATAGGAATCTATGGAAAGTTCTTGAGTCGGACCATGAAGTGATTCTTGCTACTATCAAGATTAGATCAGATCTTAATGTTTTGATGGATTGATATGTGTAGATATGTGGACTTCTAAAATAAAAATATAATTAATTTTACTATATATTTTTTATTTTATAGGTAGTACATATAAATTTCAATTTTAATTACTTACTAATAATTTTTTATAGGTTAGTGGTGCCATGTAAGATTTCATCTTCATGTGGTTGGCACTATTAGTAAATAATTTCATATTCTTGAAGCTAAGAGAATCTTGATAAAAGTACTTAGCATTTGTCCTTGAAATGAGGTTGCCTTGAATGAAGGAAGGAGTAGAAGGAGCATTATGGTTGTTTGAAGTGTTTGATGTGGTCAAATACCTTCATGAGTTGACCTATATTTTGGGATGGTGGTCTCTTTGATTCCATTTCGATCTTAAATCACCATTTCCTTTCCTTTAATTTTTCACATTTTCAACCAACTTGTTTTCAACTCCCATGAAGTAGTTACATTATTATACGGTAGTTTAAAAGACCTTCAATACTTCTTTGACTCCATCAAATGACTATTTACTTACTCAAGGTGTAGGGGTATCATGTTTTTCATCATTTAAATCCTATTTCCTAGGATATCATGGCATCATTATCTCCCCATTCATCATTTATTCCTTCTTACCTATGTGTAACTAATTGTCAACTCCCAAGTTGCCACCCTCTCATTACATTCACTAACATCTTCATGATATTGCATGATTTCAAACGTAGGATCCCCACTTATGGAAATTACTCCACATTTAACATGTAAATAAATTTTAAACATATTTTTAAGTATTTTTACATATAAAAATATGATTAAAAACTCAAATTAGAGACCTCTTTCCTTAGAGAGGCAAACTAGCTCCTCTTGATTCTTGACTACACCAATCCACATCATTAGTGTATCCAAGGTGGATAGTGTATATATCAATATTATTATGATAAAAATGAGGTATTACATATTAAAAAAATATATAATTCATAATTTGAATCACTCCAATCTCTCATCTTGGGTCATTATCACTTTCCTTGCAAGAAGGTTCACTAGGCCACTAGCTTGCTAGGCTTGTTTGGAGGTTGATGAAGAGTAATATTGGAGATATGAGATAAGAATAATATTGAAACGTATGAACACCCTTTGGATAATATTTTACATATTCCATTTCCATTATAAGATATAATACTTTCACAAAGTGATTACTTGTGACTCAACCTAACTCATTTAGGCCTAGAAACAAGGCCATATTTGCGAACAATCATGTAGAGCTTAATTTTGATTGGATTTTAAGGTTAGATAACAACTTGGAACATTTTAAATACATAATAAATCATATAAAAATCAAATTTTATATCATTTATAGCATTAGAGCTTGACTTATAGCACTTTTGGTCCTCTATAGGTCTAATTTTACTTCATTTTTGCATGTGCATATTTTTGCATTTTATCTCTCCTTGAGTATATTAAGGACATTAGTCAACTTGAAAAGGTTAAAAAATGAAAATATATACCTTCAATAAAAATTTAAAGTTATTTGGAGCTATAAAACCATAGTTATGGCCCTTTTGTGCAAAATAGGATCTACATGGCAGCAAACAAGCCAATTTAGAATGTTTTTTGTATTTTGAGATTTGTAGGGTATTAAGAGCTCATTATTTATTTTAATTATATACCAACCCACTCTAAAACCTCCAATCATTGTATGGGTAGGTCCAATCAATAAAAACACCATAATCATACAATCTCAAGCTTGCACCCTCTTTGTGGCTATGTGCATGCATTTGGGATATGGAATTGATTTTGGAGGCCTAAATGACATAGCATGGATCTTTTTATAGTTATTGGTATTATTTTATGAATTTAATATGACCGTAAAAAATGTATGAATCACCTTGGAGTGCTCCCAAATAATCAATATCTCCAACCATACACAAACCTGTTGATAACTTTCACTTTTTCACCTTATGTACAAGTTTGTGACTAATAATTTCACCTTTGTTCATGGTGATCACTTGTTTATAGGATTATTTGGGACTATCCAATATATCTCCAGTATTTTAAGGAACTGAACATGCTTGGCTCAATCATAAACACCTAAACTTGTCTCTTTTCAACTAACTACAAACCTCTTCATGTGAGTTTGTATTCATGACAAACCATCTTGTAGGCCATCCTTGTAGGTGTCAAAAATTTAAAAGGTGTTAGGGTTTTTTAGGAATCTAAATATAGGATATCCATTGTGTTTTGATCATCTTTAAGCTTTTCCAAGCTTGGTATGCTTTGGTATGAGTTCTTTGTAATCCACACTAGAATAGGTGGTGGGTTAATCGACTGGGTGTGATGGTAGGACAAGAAAATGGTTTTAGATGTTATCCACCCATTAAAACATGTTTTTAGTGCCAAATTTTATTGAATAAGCACTGGAAATGGAGTTCTTGAACAATAATTTTAACTTTGAAAACATTTGTTGTCAGTGTATCTACCCTCTTGAACAACAGTGAAAATGTATTTCCAGGTAACTTGGATGTTAGGGTCATATAAATACATGTGATTCACCTATATAGACGTGATCCAATTCTATGTATTTTCACCTAGGGGTCCCGAAGGTAAAAATGCATATTGTAACTCAAGAAAATTTCTCTTCACTATCAAAAAGTTGCATTTTAGGACATGTTACTACAACCCATACCATGAATTGCTCTCAAAGGTTTGGCCAAAGTGATATAAGGTGAAAGAAGAGTTTTTAGACACGCAGAGGAAGAATCTTATAGTTCATCTAAAATACTTATAGTTTCCATTCTATGTATGTCTTAATTTAGGCTAAAAATATGCATTTTTCTTATATTAGAAAGGGCATTCTTGAGGTTGGAATGGGTGGTGGGTTTGTTGACCGGACATGATGGGAGGATAAAAACATGGTCCTAGGTGTTATACACACATCCAGATATGTTGGTAGTTCCAATTTTCAATAAAGAAGCACTAAAAATGAAGTTCTTGAATAACAGATCAAATTTTGATAACATTTGTTGTCACTATTTCTACCTTCTTGAATAGTAATGAAAATGTATTTTTGGGTGGAATTGGACATCTGGGTCATGGAAACACATGTAATTCACCTAAATAGATGTGTTCCAAGTGATATATTTTCACCTAAGGGTCCTGGAGTTAAAAAATCCTATTAGATCTTGAGAAGTTATCTCTTCACTACCAAAAAGTTGTATTTTAGGATCCATTACTGCAACTTATGCCACAAATTGCTCTTGAAGGTTTGACCAAAGTGATAAGTAGCCCAATAATATTTTTTAGACACACATATGTGGGATCTTATAGTTTTTATAAATGACTTATAGTTTTTTTTCTTGGCATGTCTGAAGTTAGGCTAAAATTCTATTTTTTTGTATTAGGAAGGGCATTTTTTAGGGTAGAATGGGTAGTGAGTTTGTCAACCAGGCATGATAAGAGGCCAATAACATGGTCTTAGACATTATCCAAACATCTAAACATGTTATCAATGAAATTTTTTATCACATAAGCACCACAAAGGGAGTTCATGAATAGTAACTCAAACTTTGACAACATTTGTTGTTAGTGTTTCCACCCTCCTAAAAAGTAGTGAAAATGTATTTTTGGGTGGACTTTGATGTTAGGGTCATTGAAACACATGTAATTCACATATATATACATTCTCCAAGAAATATATTTTCACCTAGGGGTCTAGGAGGTAAAAATGTATGTTGAAGCTTGAGAAGTTATCTCTTCACTGCCAAAAAGTTGTATTTTAGGACCGTCACTGCAACTTATGTCACAAATTACTCTCAAAGGTTCAGATAAAGTTCTATGAGGTGAAAAAAAAATTGGAAATGCATATGAGCTATCTTATAATTCATCAAAATGACTATTAGTTTCCATTCTATGCATGTCTTAAGTTAGGCTAAAATTTTGCATTTTTCTTCTATTGGAAAGAGCATTCTTAAGGCTGGAATGGGTGGTGGGTTTATCATTAAAGAGTGAAAGGAGGCCAAGAACATGGTCATATATGTTATTCACCCATATATATGTCTTGGTAGTGCTATTTTGCAGCTAAGAAACATCATAAATGGAGTTCTCAAACAATAACTTGAACTTTGACAATATTTGTTGTCAGTGTTTCCACCCTCCTAAACAGTAGTGAAAATGTATTTATGGGTGGAATTGGATGTTAGGGTCATGGAAAAACATTTAATTATCATATATATATAATATAATTTCACTTAGGCATGATATGATACAGTCATACACAGTCTATTGGAATTGTGTTTGAAGGTTTGCATGAACTTGATTATACTATTGGTGAAGTGAGAGAATGTTTTTTACCTTCCTCTAAAGGTGTTAGGAAGGTTAGATAGCCCTTAGACTATATGAAAAAAATTAGATAATATCTTGGGTCTCGTGGAACTATATAAACCCTAATACAGACATAATGAAGATAAATTGACCTTAGAAGGAAAATGATTAAGAGAGAAGGTCTAGAATTTGATGTCTACTTGTTTTAAGACCCCATTCTTATAATCAAGTGGGTTCCATGTTTTAGAGAACCTTTGTCTGTCTGATATGATAGTCTGAAGATTAAAAAACCTATATGGGTTAAGGTAATCAAGGTTTAGTATAAATAAAAAGGGTCATCTATACATTTGAGCCTTATGAGTGCATTGAAACTCTATGTAAGAGTATAAAAGAGTGTGATAGATGATTTAATAAAGAGTAATAGTCTTGGTAATCTAAAAGGAGACTAATATGAGGATGAGTTTCATTGGTCTCTAAGAGACGAATATAAGTGGATATATAAGAGAGGATATGAAGATATAGTAGAGGCCATAGATATAGTACTATTAGTGACCTGAATGGTTAAGTAATTAGAGGACTTAAAGTCTATTTTTAAAAACAAATTATTAAGGGTATGGGCCTAGTTTCATGAATTGGTGATAGATATTTTGGGAGATTGCCATCTGATGACAATCTCATACCTTTCAAGTATTATCCCATGATACTTTGACTCGTACCCTTTTTTATTTACTTAGATTCACCATTCAATAATAATTTACATTCCATTAGACCCATCCTGATGATAGATAGTCCATTATCCACTCTAATTATGTCTTTATAGCCTCTTATACTTTACTTATGGTTGTTTATAAACCATTCTAACTCAACTTAGACTTCTATTCATTTTAGGTCTACATTTACATTATATTAGTCCTCCAAGAGCAATATATTTAAACTATTAATGGAGGTTTCTTATTTATATCAATACCTTGGGTTTACTTGCCTTTTTTTTCATTCAGCTATTTGATCCTTCATTATGGATCCCTTGGTTACCACAATTTGATGTCAAGAAGGATCTTGCAATTCACTCAATCTTCCAATGGATCTACTTAGAAGTCTACCACTTTAGACAATCTACAACGTTAACCCTGTTATTCTTGACTCAATCGCCTCACAATGCCTATGAAATTATTTTTAATTTACAAGTTTAACCCTGTTTAGTAGGTTAAATCTTTAGTTATGGGTCTTTTTCTCTAATAAATTCTTGTATAGGGTTTTCACTATTCATACAGAGCCAAGAGCTTGTTAATGATGGTTCATAAAGCTCTTTTCTTTTTAGATAAAACTAACACCTCTAACAAAGACCTAACAACCTCCTCTTACATTCCCAAACTAATAAGCGATCTCATGTACTTGTTTTCATGTGTTTTTAGCTAATTGTATATGATTATATACACATAAACAAAGTTTTTTGAAAGGTTTTTAATACAAGAACATCAAATTAGTTATGAAACCCTTATATAAATAATGAAACCTTACTTTAAGCTAATAAATCAACTTAAACAAGTATTTAACCCAAAATCCTTTGTATCCATGCAAGAAAATGATGATATTTACATACAGACCTCAAAATTCTTAATTACTGACTGTCGATAATTTAAAACTTACAAACCCTTGAAACATATAATAAAAATCAATAGGAGATGAAATATTTAACTTACTTTCCAAGTTGAAGAGCTTATTTAAACAATATCCTCCTTTTATTAATCAGTCTTCATACATGCACTTATAGTCCTATAGACTGCCAAGATAATACAGGCCTAAAGGCCTTATTCCCTCTTAGTCTCCTCTTTTATCTTATAAGACTTCATGCTTTGACCTGTATACATGTTTTCCTTGCTTTATTAATATCTTTGATTCAATGTTGATCTTATTCTAACAACCATGCTAAACATAGTTATTTTTCCAAGATATTTTCTTCTTAGCCTTGCATGATAAAACATGTCTTCAATGTAAATTATAGCTTGTATATGAGGTTCATAGAATGATTTACATTTACCTAGAATGAATATATGTTTTTAATGAGATAATAGTCCCTTAGGATCATGATGTGTAATTACATGTCTTCTGTAATGAATTATTCCCCTTACAAGCTTATACAATATTTGAAATATTCAAATATTCCCTTATTTGGAGGGAAAACCCAAACTATTATTAAATTGACCTATGAAAAGATAATTGAATCATATAAGGCTTCTTATTAGCTTTGTAAAGACCCTTAGTTTCCTACAAGACTATGAGCAAGTATAAATTTAACATATTTACATTGTTGAAATGGTTCATATTCTGATGCTCCTGCATCACCATCAAAATGTAATTGGGATAATTTAAAAAATATTTTTATCAAAAAACATGGGTGTAAGTTAAACTAAGTTGTTTAAATGAGGATTTTCTCAAGTCAGGTATGGATAGAGAATCATACCTCAAAAATTAATGAATTAATGTCTAATCTTGATGAAATCCTTTCCAAAGAAGATATATTTTGAAAATAGAATTCATGGGGGTATTGGTTAAATGAATGATATAAGAGCACTGAAAGAGTTAAAAACACTCTTCGACCAAGATCTCTATAAGAACTCATTACCACAACCAAGAAAGTTTTAACATACAAAGATAAACCAATTTTTATTCAGAAAAAGCATATGAAAAAGCATGTATAATACAATGGAAAACCCTTTCTTAAGTAGGCAAGGAGAAACAAGACTCAAGCCTAATTAGCCAATGCGAGATAAATCCTCATATAGAATAAAACTAAGAAAAGGACAAAAGTCATAGCTAGAACCTAGCAAGCATGAGAAATATACTCTAACACCCCCCCTCAAATGAAGTTAGGGGCTAATAATAGAGGATGTAGTGTGAAGCCATGTGTCCCTATGGATGCCAATCCATCTTACTAGAGTACATAGATGTTGAGTCATTATAACCACCTTGTGAAAGTAGGAATGGTGTTGAATACAAGGATAACTGAATATGAACACTATGCTCCAAAGTACTGGGTAGAATGATAAACCCAAGGAAGCATTTCTTGAACACCCTCCAACAAGGTGGTGAGAAGTGAGCACAAATACTGGTGGGGCTACCACACTGGTGTCACTATAAGAATCACCAAGAAGGCTATGGAGTCAATTAAAAATCCTCATATGGGTTCTGGCAAATAAAGTGTCTAAATAAGATACCCATGTATAAAAGAGGAATCTAGATAAAACACAAAATAGTGCAACATATACATATAACTCTCATAGTGGAGAAAAAAGAGAAAGCTCATAGGAAAAACTCCCCCAAAAAAGAGAGAAAAGAAGAAGAGAGAGCTAGAAAGCCCCCCCAAAGATGATGTTGAAGTAGACCACACTCCAAGTACTCACAAGTCATCAAGGAACTCAATCTACACGAGTGTTTTGAATCCATTACTTGATCATAAAAATAACTAACACTAGGCTTCACTAGAATAAATTCAATCAAGAAGATTGTCAATGGTGGTGAAACTACATAGAGTAATGCATGTGCAAGGAATGCTCAACACCTAAGAAGTAAAATGTATACCACACCCCCATATCATTGATTTGGTCTTTAAGGGCATTAAAGAAATCATTGAGGTGCTTTAAAGGTAAAAAATCATAGCCCTTACTTTTGCCCAACTTCTTGTCAATGAAAATGATAGATTGCTTGCAGACCAAAGAGGGTTAAGAAGCCACTCTATATTGCCCAGATCAGAGAAAGAACAACTGATATATATCTCCTTGAAGACTATCAATGGCCCTCAGGATAAAAGCAACCTAAAAACCAAGATAAGAAGAACAACCTTTCTTTCATAGCAGGCACCTTAGCAATGCCATTCACTCCTCTTGGTAACATGTACTCCTCATTGAAACTTCCACATATTCATCCACCTCAACATGAATGAATGCATCTAAAGCCTGTTGAATATCAAGTAATTCACCAAAGATTAAGGTTACAGAGGTAAACAATGATTTTAGATGGAAATATAGAACACGAACAATATGAGAATCAAAGCTGAGCTCAAGCAAGAGAGGAGAGGAAAATAAGTAGATCAGAGTCTCTAAAAAATCTTTAAACTCAGTCTATGGCAAAACTAAAAGGATGAGGGACACTGGATCTTTAAGACAGGTCTATACTTCATTTGACCACTTTTACCAAATAAACATAGATCCCTGATGTAAGCCATTAAAATCCATGCAAATATTCATAACAACATTCATATCTATAAATTTGCATGACATAAAAGTGTTACTAATGCACAGATATCTATAAACAAGTGATATGAATGTGCAAAATCAATGAAAGACATCCAAGACAATTTTGGATATTCCACTTCAGAAGACTAAAGTCAATGTCACATCAGAGGCTTAACAAAATGCAAAACCACAAATACATATGGGTATAAAATGCTAAACAATCATTGGTATGTCAAAGGGGCCATAATATCCCAACTCTCTTTCCATGGCTATCAACACCCTTAGATCCAAAGAGTACGGCTAAGGAACCAAATAATTACTAATTAAAATATATATAATTTGGCAATAAAAGAGATTTAATGAGTGAGTAATGGTAGTTTCATAATGGCAAGAAATAGATAAGTTGAGTAATTGATTCTTGGAGGAACTTTGATGCCATGAAAGAGTTTATAACACTCTTCAACCAAGATCTCTCCAAGAATGCATTAACATAGCCATGAAATCTTCAGCATACACACAAAGAATAAACCAACTATGAGCAAAACCAATTGTTATTCATAAAAAGCATGTATAATACAATGGAGAACCCTTACTTAAGTAGGAAAGGAGAAATAATACTCAATCCTAACTAGCTAATATGGGATAAATTCTCACATATGATAAAACTAGGAAAAGGACAAAAATCCTAGCTAGAACCTGGCAAGCATGAGATATGTACTCTGATAAGTGATTGTTTTTTCCACAATCTAGTTGTTATCAATCTAATTTTCACCCCTAATAAGATTTTTTAACCCTTCCTAATTATATGATAGCATGGAATCACTTATACGTTGTGGGTAGCCTAATTGATGAAGTGAATCTCTATATTGTGCTAGCTCCCTTGATGCTTCACCCAAAACTATTCACCAACCTATTTAGATTGCAAGGAAAAGGGGTAAAAAGAGACTAAAACTAGAAATAAATCATGGAGGTGATGCACCAAATGTAGTTTTCTCTACTTGCCAATGCTTTCACTATGAAATGACAAGATTACAACCAGATTTCACAACTTTAAGGCAGCCCCTTCTACGCAAGTGTTTTGATATGAAGGTTATGGTTATTACAATAGCTAAAATGGTTAATCAAGAGGCCTAAGTTTAGATGCTAATGACATTTCATCACTTGAACTCAGAAAAACAATTTGATACACTTCATTTGACCGGTGAAAAGATGACTAACTCACATAGAGGCATGAAAGAAAAGGACAAATGCAAGGAAGTAATATAACTATCACTATCATCCATTAACAATTCATCCCAAAATCACTTATATGTAAAATGAAGATAGTATAACTTAGCTTAAATTTATTCCAAAGTTAATGATAAGTATTAAAATTGGCAAGTCTTTGCCATACCCACTTAGAGGATGTATACAATTCTTTTTAAGGCTTCATTTATAGAAGAAGAGAAGGAAGAAAGAGAGATAGGATAAAGAGATTACCCATCAACTATATTTCAATCATAGAAACAATTGCAAATCAGGAAAAACACACTAGCAAGGTTGTAAGTAATGTGTTGGCTTCTTGATCTCAACACTTCAATCCATGTGTTGATGAAGTTCTAACTGAAAGGTGGCATAGAAGGCCATCTTGTCAAATTTGATGTTTTATTGAATCTAACTCCCTTTCCATGGATTTAAACATCTACTTCTTTGAGGGTAGTTACAAGTTATTCAATTTTCACTTGGAATACTTGAGAACCTTATGCACCAATCCCTTCCTCTTACAATGCTTCTCTACCATGTGAGGTTTGGACTTGAACTTCAAACCTATTCACATGCCATATTCATTGATATCAAAGTTTTATTTTCTAAGAAAGGTCTATTTTTGTGTACTAAAGATTTCCATCATGGTTAATTTCTTCATGGAGATACTGCATTAGGTCATGGAATCTTTGTTCAAACATTGGAGATCAACTTGCAGCTATGGTCATCATACTTGTTTATCAAGAGAGTATCAAGGGACCTTCATTCCTAAAATTTTAAGTGGTCTTGAGGACCAAGAAGTATTATTTCTTATGCTTCATGACTCCTAAATCTTTCATATATGACATTAGGTTCTCATCAAGATGTTATAAAGGTCTCTTGAGTCTCAAGGTATTAAAACATGTTTAAAACTCTACCTTTTTAATGCAAGATTGATCACATTTCTTTATTGAAGCTTGATAGAGACTTGAAACCTATGATATCACTATGGGAAACTCTTAAATGACTTGTGAAGGATCATAACACTTCTATTTTGGCTCAAGGAACCTACGCAAATAATTAGGAAGACTTTACTGACCCAAAACCTTGCAAATAGGCTCAAAAGAGCAGTCTCTTAGGCCATTTTTTCATACATTTCACCTTTCATGTGCCAATGTCGTACTTAATTAGATACCCAAGAGAGGCATAGAGACCATCCAAATAGTTTTAAAGCCATCCCAATCCATTTTTGGCACTTAGAAGACTAATCTTCTCCATCATTTTTTTGAGAGGTTTTAGTAGGGTTTTAAGTGCTAACTTTCTTAAGGATTGTTCATAAAGAATAGATCCTTGATCTCCCAATAAATGCCACAGTATTAGAGTAGGGAGGCCTTACTAACATCTCCAATAGCCATAGGTACCCATGAAACTCCTCATGCAAGTTCACACATGATCAAAGTGACTTCTCAAGCAAGATAGGCCTATTGGTGCACTCAAGGGAGGACTGTTTGGGAAAAAAAATGTAATCACTCAAGCTAATGAAAATAATGACAAAAAATATATTGGATATATGAGTTAGGTTTTGAAAGATACAAAAACAAGGTACCCCCTCATTGAATTTTTTTTTTTTATATTTAGTTTCATCGTTAATTAAATTTCATTATTTTTCGATGGGAAATAAGGTTGTTGTATGATCCAATGTACCTATTTTGTCTTATCTTTTTAAAAAAACAACCATTCAAGGAAGGTTAGCAAAATGCATTTGAGAATACAAGAATTTGATCTTGAATTTGAAACTTAAAAATTCATAAAGGGAAATGATTTGGAAAAACATTTAGCTGAGAATGTTGTAGAGTAATTTTTTACTCTACGTCGTATTTAAATTTTGGGTCGAGCACTACAATTTTGGTCCCTGCATACCTTAGATGTAGTGACAGAGTTTTGGAGCAGAAGGCGGGTTCATTTTTGCCTAAGTGTTGAAGTGCAGTGGAAGCTACCAAGTGTCATTCTCTGGTCACAGGTCTTTTTCCCCCTTTTGTTTCTTTCGTTTCATTTTGCCTAAGTATGAAATTCAGGTGGAGGCCACCAAGTGTCACTTTCTGAAACACGGAGTTGGCTAGCTGGCATCCTCTGAGCCCCCTTTTGTAACTTTCAAGAAGACCGTAGAATGTACCACATTCCCAATAGTAGCTAAGCAGAACGCACCACGTGTCAGCATCTGTGTCTCATAGAGGCACCCACATTTCATTCTATTTTTTGGCAAAGACCTTTCAATGAGCTAAGCAGCAGAGAAAGTGGAAAGTGCCAGGTGGCAGTCACGAAAGGCCCTGAACCACCTTTTTAAAGAAGTAGCGAAAGCCTCCACGTGTCGGCATCCAAAGGACGCATGGGTTCATGCTTTGATTTAATGCATAAAGGCGTCATTTTATTTTGCTTAAAGTGCCATAAAGCAGCAGATGCTACCAAGTGTCACTCTCTGAGCCCCCTTCTACTCTATTCCTGAATGCAATGGAAGGCACCATGTACACCTAGAAGGAGAAGCGAAAGATGCCACGTATCTTCCCAGAAGTAGTGGAAGTCACCATGTGTCAACTTCTGAGAGACCATCTTCGAGCCTCATTGCCGAATAAAGATTGTGGTGGGTCCTGGATGTTATTTCAAAGGACTATGGAAGCATCAAGTGTCAACATGCAAAGACTGCCATGTGAATCCATCCCCTCTTGAAAAGTTGCTCGAGCAGGAGACGCGATGAGTTTTATTTTGGTAAAACTGCAAAGTATCAAAGAAATAGATTGTGACAGGTGTCAAAGGCAAAGTGTTCCTGAACAGAATATAGAAGGAAGTGGAAAGCACCAAGTGTCATTCTCTGGTGCCTTCTAGACTACAAAGAGAATTTTCATAGATTGACTAAGTGTCCTCTTCTGTTTCAACAGAATAGAGTGTCTGTCTATCTATTATAGCAAAGATGGAGGGAAACTCGGCTAGAGTTAATTTGAGTAGATGGAACAGTGCACCGAGTAGATTTTTGGGGCTTGCAAGCATTAAGGGGTTGTCTATTTTTTCCTTGTATGACAGAGGCAGAGTAGATAGTTGAGCGGCCAAACAGGTGATGGAATGAGAAATTTAGCTGCAAAGAAAGGTACTAGACACAAACTTCCATGCCACAGTCAGGGCAGCTCTTGATAAGACCAGGATGCATCCAAGGCATCAAAAGCACTGACTGTTTTGTCCCCTGGGAGTTAAGGACAGAGTGGAATTACACAGGAAAGAGAGAGATGGAAGGAGACATCCGAGGCTATATAATAATAATTGTAAAATCAAATTAAGGGGGGGGAATTCTATAGTTTTAGACTTTCTATAGTTTTTGACCAGTAATATCATTTGCTCTTGTCTCAATTTTCTTGAGTTGTAAAGTTAATGTAACTATGCATGTTTCTATGCCTTTTATGTGGCTGAATGAATTAAGAAAATTTGAACTCCATGCCTTGGTTGGTGTTATCTATGTCATTTGTAAATTAGTTTATACTGTAGATTCTCTGGAGTTGTGATTAGGATTGTCATTTGCTTTTGTCTAATTTTCTTGAATCGAAAGGTTTACATAATTGTACGTGACTTCTGTGCCTCTTATGCGATTGGAAGATTCTATTCAGAAGATTGAACACTATGCCTTTGTTGACATTCTTTGTATCTAAGTAAAAGAATCCCCTGTTGTGAGCCTCTATTTCTATTATTTCAATCTTTTACATTGATCATGCACTTGTCTGCTCTTAAATGTAATTAAATCCTATAATAGTTTCACTATGCTCAGGTTAGGATTAGGATTACACTTAGGCGCATCGCCATAGTTAGGTTTCAGTTCCTGCATTTATGTTTTTGTTTAATCTCCTATCCCTTTGCCCAAACATTTGACACAAAAGAAGAGACCAGCTTCTCTAAAATCTAGAGGTTGTTTCAAGCTGTATTGTCCCACAGCTTGAAACTTCCCATTGTTGATTGATTAAGATCAAGCACAATTTTAAATCATCAAAAGTTTTTGGCACGCCCGCTGGGACCGATCTTTCAACAAGTTGAAGAATTTTTGGTGTGTTCTTCAACCAATTAGCCTTTAGAGGTTTTTTATCAACATGAAAAATGACTCTAAGTCAAATCAGTTGATCAAGCAATCTTGGTATCATCAAGAAATCACCTTTTTGGTATGTATAATTATGTTACTCATAGCTATGGGTCTTATTCTCCTTCATATATTTTTAATCAAGAACAAGCTTCTCTTGGGATCATGTCAAGTAACAAGGATGCAGATGGTCATGAGCTATACCAACCTTATGCCCAGTCTCCCCAATATGTCACATCCCATGTTCAATCTAACCTTATTTTCACCTTCAAAAAAGCATTGCTGGGATTTTAAAAATATGTGTTAGAGCTTGACAGCAGAAGGGGATATGGCCAATAAATTCCTTGTCATGTCATCCATCAAGTAAGAGATGCAATAGATCTGATTAAAAGTGAATGGGATCCCATTGAAAGGGCAAATTGGCCAGGGCTTACATATGAGATGTTAGATGTGTATGGATTGATTGCATTTCTAGAAGAGAAGCTGAGCATTCATGAGAGACACCCTTACCAAATCTATCAACCTGCATATCCAACACCACAAATTCCATATCAAACATATGCGACCCCTGTTCATGAGCCAAATCAAACCTGTCAAGGTCATTTCCCCAATAATGCAGAGTCTATGATAGCAGCAAGGGAGGAGGACTCTGAACCCTCACTTTCCCCTCAAGTCCCTTCCACCATTCCTCAAGAAGCTTATGGTTTTTCATCATAGCCTTCCTCCTTATCCCTTTTCAGAGAAGAATATGTTTTGGAGGAAGCGAATAAGTTTGCAGAGGAATATGCTCAGTTCATGGTTAGTCAAGAAGATTTCATGACTTCTAATGAGGAGCAAACCACCATAGGTGCCCCCCTTGATGAACAAAAGGACAAGTCATAAGCTTTTATCTTAACTTCAGATGAGGAGGAGATCATTTCTAACTTTTTCCTCATTTTGCAAGAAGATATGGAAAAGCATGGACACTCCCTTGATCAAGTTATTGAGACAGGTGACACTGTCCTTCAAGAAGGCTATGAACTGGCCAGATATGAAGAAGATAACTTTGAGACTCAACTGAGTATGCAAAGTGAATGCCAGCTTTAATATTTATCCTTTCAAGAGGATGAAGTCATCAAGGAGCATGATGATGCAATAGAGCTAGAATTTGAAGGAGACAAGCCGAAAGATGATGGATATCAAAAGGCACATAGTGAAGAACCAACAGCCATCGATTTCTTGATGACCCACGACAGCATGAAAAACCAATATTCAATGAGTTTTCAAGGACAAAAAGAGCTTATGGATGTCGAAAGCATGTTCGACTCAGACTCGTTTGAATGCAGGCAAATCTGAGTGGCCAGCGTAGAGGACATTCCATCAAAGATATACCTGTTGTAATCACTGGTATGGCAACATAAGTTGGCTTGTCATAAAGAAGACATTGGAAAGTTTATTTTTGATCTCAGAGGGAAACAAGGATGATCAATTAATGTAGTTAGGTAGTTTCCCATTCCCGCATTGTTTTGTTTTCCATTATTTTCCTGCTTTTCTTTTAAAATAAGCATTTTAAACGCAGAGTTGGCATCTTAGAAGTTTTAATTCTTTAAAATTTGGCTACATTAAATGCTTCCCCAAATCTTTCAAGATCTCTAAGGTACCTTGTGCCACAACTTGCATAGTGTGTCCACTTCTCTGATTCCTGAAGATTGAGTAGGATTTGCTAACGGTCACCCAAATTTAATGTTATTTGGGACTTGATAGGCCCATAAATATCCTTTATCAAGTTTCAAAGTTTACAAACTCTCAAGCATTCCTGCACCTACAAAAATATCCTGCTCATTACGACTGTTAGCACCTAAGTCAAGTTTGTTTCAGCAAGCGTGTTTTATCTTACACAAGACCCCTGCACCAGGTATTATACAAGAGATATAGAGATGGCAGGAGCATCATCTTCACAACAAGGAATGGGGCCACTTGGATATCTCGATAGGTTATTGGCTAACAAATCATACGTTGTAGCTCCTATGCAACCACCAAGAAGCTATCTGAGAACCAGAGTCTTGGGAGTCAGGCAAACTAGTGACCCTTCAAAGGTAAAGGACTATGCAGATGGAATTATGGACCCGATCTTACAAAGATCCAGTAGCAAGAACCCAAGAGAAGGGGCACACCAAAGGTGTCTGCAAAGAGCCAGACCAAGGCAATATGAGACATTTGAAATGAGGATATGAACCTCACAACTTGCTCAATTCATTGTCCCAACCGTGCATCCATGCCCTGATGTGATCGAATTATGCGCAAACATGCTCCATGCACAATCTTACACCATTCAACAAGGCCCCTTCATGCTGAAAATCACCCCACAGGCTATCAAAGACATGCTAGCCCTGCCTTATGATAATACTGCCACCTTCCCCACTATTGATAGGATGCATAGGACGTGGGAAAATGTTAACACTCAGATAAGGTTTTTGAGGTCTGAGTTACAAATGGCCGATAGCGATTCAATGGTACTCGCGTTCCCTATATCAAGAATGCATTTCACACCAGCTAGCCAAGACATGTTGTCAATGATAGATCTCATCTTTGGCATGAAGGATGACATGGCGGTATATGCAGAGCAAATGGCCATCCTTTTCAGGCTAAAAATGGTCGACAAGATGCAGGAGTATCATCTTGACTTCTCAGAGCACATCACCTTTTTGATGGTAGAGCAGCTAACCCAGTTCATGTCAAAAGGGGTATTCAGGTATTCCTCCCTTTTGTTCCATCTTATACTGCATCAGAACCCTGACCTTTTCTCTTAATTTATGAATCTGAACCTATATGACCCAGCTTTTGACCCCCAAAGGACTATTCCTGTGTCTGCGTGGACACATGTTTTATCAAAAACTAGTGACCCGTATGATTTTTGGGAATTATTCGTTACCCCTATTCTTCATTGCCTTAGCCCTGAGCCTATCATAAACAAGTTATTCCCAAGTGTCATGAACCTCCTAGTCAGTTGCCCAATCCCATGTGACTTCTATTTTGGGTCCCATCACATGACCATAAGGGTCCATGGATTTTGTGGAGAACCAGTGTTGCTACCAAAGACCTTAACTCTTAGGTTAGCATTCTTGGAAGTCACCAGGAAGGTGTCGATAGTTGATAATGAGTATGGCTCCAAGAAGAAGAAGAAGAGGAAAATGTATAATCTCTCGTGGATGGCAGGCAACGTAAGCTTAGAAGCTAGAGAAGTTGAGATGGTGTTGCTGAGGAAGCTGGCCTTCCTGGGGTTCTTGTTAGTCAAGGACAAATGGGTTTATGACCCATCTGATTACATAGCTTCTATGGTGAAGACCAATAGGATTGGAGCCAGGATTGCACATGAAGGTCGCCCTTTTTGGGAGACCAAGAAAAACCCTACAAAAGATGCCCCTGGTCTCTATGTTAAACTAACAAATTTGCCCCTACCACAAAATAGGCCATGGGAAACCTTCTATGATAAATAGAGGGATTACGATCCCAAAGTCAGGATGACTTCTGGTTTGAGAAGGACACTGAGGAATAAAGGTTAGGACGTGGAGAAGATTGAGGCCTATTGGAAATATAGGCAAGAAATTTCCCAAACCACCCATGCTTTTGGAGGCATAGATTTAGACAAAAGATGGAAAGATCTCTGGGATGAGTGGCATCCCTCCCCTGCATCTAGCCCAAAAACAAGCCAAATGCTGACACTCGGGGCAGAGCAGGAAACTAGAGCGGGACCAAGCCAGTAACCGCAGACCTCAGAGCAAGCTGCAGCTACCATAGAACAACAAAGGAGCATGGTGTCTTCACCACCAAAAGCCTCCCCATCATTGGGAGTGATTGAAGTCCCCGATTCTCCACAAGCACCACCATCAACTGTAGAGGTGGAAGGGCAACAAATGCAGCCAGAGGCAGAAACACCCAGGAAGAGAAGGAGGGTTCAATTCCATTTGGATTCAAAGGAGGAAGAGGAGCCTTCACAGTGCCCAGTGTAAAGCACTGCAACTTCCCCTCAGGTAAGCATTACTTCCCCTCCTCCCTCTTACTCTGCCCCTTTCTCTATCAGTGTGGTGCCTCCACCTAGCAAAATAACACCTCCTGCCACTGCTACCATCCCGATTTCACAAATCACCCCATCCTTGGTGCCTCATGCCCTAATGCTTCCCCATTTCTCCCCCTCTGTTCCCAGAAAGATGCCCCTACAACTCACCCCTAGCCAATCAATGGCTATCCAATACGGCCTACCACAAGGATTTCCTTTCGCAGGAGGGCATATTACATCCCCTTCCACCTTCCAAATGTAGGTCGATGCTGCTAGGAAGGCAAGAGAGGCCCGATTGGAGAAGAAGATAATTAAAGAGAATAAGGCACCGACTGTCCCACACATGTGATTACAATTTGACCCTATTCAGTAGCAGTTGACGGTGACCCATTTGTCACTAAATGTCAATAAGCTAAGTGATCAAATGCAGCCAGAGGACTATATGATGAAAGCAGTGGCCATTGACATGTCCCTGTTCAGGCCCTAGGACCAAGTTGAGTTGCTGACCGAATCCACTTCTACGATCACAGAATATTATCTAAAGAAATCAAAAAGATTGTAGAAGATGGATTTGATTTGGCTAAAGAAAAGGCAAACTGCAATAGTTTGGCCGAAGAAATAAATAAGAGACACAATGAAATAGCTAGTCTGCATAAATAGTTGCAATATATTGTTTCTCTCCAGACTCAACAGGCAGTCCAGGCCCAGAACGATTCATTGAAAGCAGAGCTCACACTTGTAAAATATGCATCAACAGCCCTTAGGTGGGAGAATGCAGTGTTACAGGGAAGAGTTGAAGGACTTCAGTTGCAAGTTACCCAATCACAGCAAGGGTTGCTGGAGGAGCAAAACAAGGCTGTGGCTTTTCAAGCCCAATTCTAAGTAGAGAAATAGAGGATGGTGCAACTGACAATTGAGCTGGCTAATAGGCCAAGAGGTGTCAGAGTAATGCAACTGGTGAAGGAGCTCTACGAGTCAGCGTGGGAAAGAATCTCTTAAGAGATTATCCAACTTAGGCCATTTCTCACCTTCCTGCTCAACACATAGAAATTATGTGAGAGGGTGGAGAATTCAGTGCAGAACACTCTGGCCATGGTCTCTAGAAGAGTCACGGAATCCCATTCATTATTGCAAAAGCTCTACGACATAATGGATGTAACATTGGCAGCTACAGGGATCCCTGACAAAATGGTCACTGCAAAACGGGTCAATGAAGTGCTTAGTTGTGAAGCTGTGACCAACAGTTGCAAAGAACATCTCGAAGTTGTGAAAGAAGGCATCAGTGAGATGAGACAGCGTATTAAAGATCTGGTGCAGCTAGGCCTTCCTTATCTATTTTTAGATGCAAATATAGTGCTAATGGTGGACCAAATTGAAACATTACTGCTGGCTAAATAGAGGGATCAAATAGTTTTCCAAAGCTTGCGAGATGATTCCTCAGTCTCAGAAGTTGAAGTTGTCCTGGTTCCTATTTCTCGGCTAGAATTCAGACTGAAAGCCACGGTCTAGATCTTGCAAAACTTTTTGCACAAGGATATCATTAACCTTGATCTGGCTTTCGTTGAATTGCATAACAAGCAAGGGTTATCTGCCCATGAGTGGTCAATCTACCAGACAGTTCTTTTGAAGCTATGAAATTTTGAAATTTTGACAAAGCAGGAGTCGAGTTATTTTTTAGTAGGCTCAAAAGTCCTAAGGGTCACCAATAATTGTAGAGTAATTTTTTACTCTATTTCATATTTAAACTTTGGGTCAAGCACTACAATTTTGGTCCCTGCATACCTTAGACGTAGCGACAGAGTTTTGGAGTAGAAGGCGAGTTCATTTTTGCTTAAGTGTCGAAGTGCAGCAGAAGCTGCCAAGTGTCATTCTCTAGTCACAGGTCTTTTTCCCCTTTTTATTTCTTTCATTTCATTTTTGCCTAAGTATCAAATTCGGGTGAAGGCCACCAAGTGTCACTTTATGAAACACAAAGTTGGCTAGCTAGCATCCTCCGAGCCCCCTTTTGTAACTTTTGAGAAGATCATGGAATGTGCCACGTTCCCAGTAGCGGCTAAGCAGAATGCACCACGTGTCAACATCCATGTCTCATAGAGGCACCCATGTTTCATTCTATTTTTTGGCAAAGACCTTTCAATGAGCTAAGCAACAGAGAAAGCAGAAAGCACCAGGTGGCAGTCGTGGAAGGCCCTGAACCACCTTTTTAAAGAAGCAGTGGAAGCCTCCACGTGTCGGCATCTAAAAGACGCCTGGGTTCATGCTTTGATTCAATGCATAAAGGCATCATTTTATTTTTCTTAAAGTGCCATAAAGCAGCGGATGCTGCCAAGTGTCACTCTTTGAGCCCCCTTCTACTCTATTCTCGAATGTAGTGAAAGGTGCTACGTACACCTGGAAGGAGAAGTGAAAGATGCCACGTATCTTCCCAGAAGCAGCGGAAGTTGCCACGTGTCAACTACTGAGAGACCATCTTTGAGCCTCATTGCTAAATAAAGATTGTGGTGGGTCCTAAATTTTATTTCAAAGGACTGTGGAAGCATCAAGTGTCAGCATGCAAAGACTACCACGTGCATCCATCCCCTCCTGAAAAGTTGCTTGAGTAGGAGACGCGATGAGTTTTATTTTGTTAAAACTATAAAGTATCAAAGAAGCAGATTGCGACAGGTGTCGAAGGTGGAGCGTTCCTGAATAGAATACAGAAGGAAGTGGAAAGCACCAAGTGTCATTCTCCGGTGCCTTCTAGACTACAAAGAGAATTTGCATAGATTGACTAAGTGTCCTCTTCCATTTCAATAGAATAGAGTGTCCGTCTATCTGTTACAGCAAAGATGGAGGGAAACTTGGTTGGAGTTAATTAGAGTAGATGGAACAGTGCATCGGGTAGATTTTTGGGGCTTGCAAGCATTAAGGGGCCGTCTATTTGTTCCTTGTATGACGGAGGCAGAGTAGACAGTTGAGTGGCCAAATAGGTGATGGAATGAGAAATTTAGGCACAAATAAAGGTACTAGACATGAACCACCATGCCATAGTCAGGGCAGCTCTTGATAAGACCAAGATGCATCCAAGGAATTAAAAGCATTGACTATTTTGTCCCTTGGGAGTTAAGGACAAAGTGGAATTACATGGGAAAGAGAGAGATGGAAGGAGACATTCGAGGCTATATAAGAAGAATTGTAAAATCAAATTAAGGTGGGGGGAAATTCTATAGTTTTAGACTTTCTATAGTTTTTGACCAGTAATATGATTTGCTCTTGTCTCAATTTTCTTGAGTTGTAAAGTTAATGTAATTGTGCATGTTTTTGTGCCTTTTATGTGGCTGAATGAATTAAGAAGATTTGAACTCCATGCCTTAGTTGGTGTTATCTGTGTCATTTGTAAAGTAGTCTGTACTGTAGATTTTTTGGAGTTGTGATTAGGACTGTCATTTGCTGTTGTCTCATTTTCTTGAATCGGAAGGTTTACATAATTATACGTGACTTTTGCGCCTCTTATGCAATTGGAATATTTTATTCAGAAGATTGAACACTATGCCTTTATTGACATTCTCTGTATCTCAGCAAAATAATCCCCTGTTGTGAGCCTCTGTTTTTGTTATTTCAATCTTTTACATTGATCATGCACTTGTCTGCTCTTAAATGTAATTGAATCCTATAATAGTTTCACTATGCTCAAGTTAGGATTAGGATTACACTCAAGCGCATCGCCATAGTTAGGTTTCAGTTCTTGCATTTGCATTTTTGTTTAATCTCCTATCCCTTTTCCCAAACATTTGACACAAAAGAAGAGACCAGCTTCTCTAAAATCTGGAGGTTGTTTCAAGCCGTATTGTCCCACAGCTTGAAACTTCCCATTGTTGATTAATTAAGATCAAGCACAATTTTAAATCATCAACGAATGTTTCTTCTAGCATAAATGTTTTGGTTTTATCTATTGGTGATTTGTTAAATGCTAAACCACATTTTTAGTCTATGAAAGTTGTTGATTTTTCAAAAAACTTTAAGTTTAGACATGAAATGAATGATTGGGATTTTTTGTTGGCTAAAGATTATTAGTGTCATGACTTGGTTTATTATTTTCAAAATTAGGGTTATCCTAATAATTTTGATAAAAGACAAAGAATATCTTTGAGAGTTCAAGCCTTAAAATTTTGTTTATTGGAAAACTTTTTATTTTATAGAAATAAAGACAGTGTATTATTAATATGCATAACCCGTTATCAAACTCAAAAGGTTCTTAAGGAACGTCATGAAGGATGTTGTGGCAATCATTATGCAGTAAAAACTACAACTTATAAAATTTTGCATGCAGGATATTATTAGCCTACATTATTCGAAGATGTTTATAAGCTAATATGTTCTTATATGTCTTATTGATTATTTGTTGGCAAAGATAAATTACCAACAATGCCTTTGAATCCTATAATTCTTTAAAAACTATTTATTAAATGGAGAATTGATTTTGTTTCTGATATTCATCTACCTTCTTTTTTTGGACATTGATATATTTTAACTGTTATAGATTATTTTACAAAATGGCCCGAGACAAAAGCACTTAAAAGTTCAGTTACAACTGAGGTCATTTCTTTCTTTGAAAATCATATTTTCTCTAGATTTGATGCTCCATACAAGATTATTTTGGATAATTGACCTTAATTTATTTCTAACGAATATTTAGAGTTTTTAAGACTTTATTCTATTATATCAAGTCATTCTTCTAAATAATATCCTCAATGGAATAGACAAGTTGAATCAACAAATAAAAATTTGATTTCTATTATGAAGAAAATAGTTTGTGAAAATAAAAGGAATTGATATCTTAATATTTTTGAGGCATTATGGGCTTACTGAATGATTTTTAAAGCAACCATAGGTTTTTCTCCTTTCATGTTGGCATATGGGTTTGAAGCCATGTTACCAATTGAACTTCATATCTCATCTATTTATACTAATTTACAATATCGATCATGAGAAACTAATCTAATTAAATGAATACTTAATGATTTGATAACCCTAGATGAAACAAAAGCTACTGCTTTGCAAAATTTAAAAAAGGATAAATAAAAGTTGAAGATTTTTTTTGATAAAAAGATTTATAATAAAAAGTTCAAGGTTCGTGACCTAGTCCTTTATTAGGACAAAGCTCATAAAGATGCAAGTAAATATCAAAATTTTGATTCTCTCTGGTTAGGTCCTTACAAAATTGCTACTATAATTGGGAAAAATACTTTTTATTTACAATATATAGATGGAAATTGGTTGCGCTATTCAGTCAATGGAAATCATCTGAAATTGTTTGATCAATAACTTTTTCTCTTTGTCTTTTTCTTTTCTTTTATTGTTTTTATTTTTGGCTTTTTTTATTTTGTTTTCTTTTAAATAGATCAATATTAGTTGTATCAGCATAGTATTCATTATATTTAAGGCTAAGTGCAAAGATACTATCATATCACTATAAGTATGCAATAATGGTAAGATATTTTACATGATATGATTTAGGTTTTTTCTTTATAAATTAACATGAACTAGTTATTAAAGAGTTGAAAGCATATACTAATTTTTAGAATTTGTGTTTAAAGCTTTTTGTATTGGTTTGTTTATCTAGCTTAAATGTTTTTGTCTAATCTATCCTATTCTTTGTGCCACGTAAATCAAACACTTCATCCCTTAAAGTTGTCTTATAAAGGAGTTCACATTTAGCTATTTGAGAAATAATTTAACCTGGATCACACTCTTAGGTGATTTTCCTTTAAATAGGCAATTTATTATGTGCTACCTCATTTTATTACTGAGATTAGTTAGTGCAGTCAATAGTGTTATGCCTAATTTTGGCACCCCCTCTTTTTTATGAAAATCTAAATAAGCCAGGTCATTTTGTCATATTGACAACTAAAGTTATAACATTTAAAACTACTTATGGGGGTCTTAGTTCATTAATTAATTTGAATATTCATTGCTACGTTGAATTTTTAGTATGATTATTGCATTAAAAAAAACTCTAATATTATGAAGTGGTTTTGAAATCATGAGTTAATACAATGAAAAATATTCAGTTTATATGGACAAATGTGTAGAGTTTTGCTGAGAACAAATTAGTTTGATCTTATGAGTAAGATACTTCTAGTTGTATTATTTGTTGACATGGAAAATAATGCAAAAATTTTCATAATATTTAGAGGTCTTGATATTTAGAATAGAGGAATTTATTTGATTCATAGAATTATTTGATCAAATGATGATTGTGATCTCGAGGTGTCAATTTAATTTGAAATGGTTTAACATTATTCATATTTCATATTAATGTTATAAATGGTAAGGTGTGTGTGTGTGTGTGTGTGTGTGTGTGTGTGTGTGTGTGTGTGTGTGTGTGTGTGTAATTTTTTTTTAATCAAATTTACTTATATTGACAATTCAATTGATATTTGGAAGGTTCTAAAACCTAAGTATCATCTAAACCTAAGTCCTAAGGATTGAATTTTAAATCATTTATGGACCTAAGCTAGTTGGTGGCAATGTTCATAATACCCTAAGGTGGCGGACATGGAAACCTAACATAAAACCTAGATATATGTTCTTAAGTTAATTTTGAATCAAAGTTATAAAACCGTGTCAGCTGGAAAGATTTTGATTTGTTTTTATTTCACATGATGTTTATTTAATACAAAAGTTATATTGGGATCTGATGAATATTTACAAATATTGTGGCATTAAGTCTTGATATACTTGCATAGATTTGATGAGTTTTAGCAAGGTTTTTAGTGGTTAGTTTGGTTATCGACAAATTTGGCAAAATAGAATAAGATTTAGTTGAGCTGTAAAAATGTATCGACTAACTTGGAAGCTAATTGGGTTTTAACACATAAGAAAGGTAGTTAATACTCACATGGGATTAATACAAAATATGTTTTTTGTCTTCTCGATGTCTATTGTTTGGCAAGCTTTGGGTGGATGCGACATTTACAAGCAAGTAGAAGACCTGGAAAAGAATAGAAGAAACTTAGAATAGTTACAAGCAAGGTAAGAGATTTTGAGCTTTTATTTTTCAAGGTTTAGATTTGAGTTTGAGGTATATCACTTTACATGTAAAATGGAAAGTTATATGGTTATTTTGATAAGATGCATAGTTGAAATTGCATGCGAAGGAAGCCTATAGTTGGAAATATATAGCAGTTTGATATGTAGAATTTCTTTCAATTTGAATTTGGTTACAATGTTTGATTTTTGAAGAGTTTGAGTTATATATTTTTATGTATGTCTTCATTTCAAAATTTCAAGGTTGGTTGTGTGATTCTTAGAGATTTTTTTTAAGTAGTTGATTTTAGGTTTTGATAACGTATATTTGGTATTTGTTAGAACGCATTATCATTATTTATTTTTTAAGTTTTGCTTCACATGGTTTCATTATTTAATTGAAAAGGTTTTAATATGATTCTACAAGATTATATATGCAAAATAGTTTTGGTTTTGTTAGAATACAAGACGTTTTAGGTATTAAGCAAAAGAGCTCAAACATTGTTTCCTCATCTAGATTTATTTTATTTTGTCTGATACTCATTTGCATGTTTTCATTTTGATAGTTGAAGGTGTCTGTTGTTTTCTAAAAAAAACTATATACAAAATTATTTTTGGTTTTGAAGAGGTATTATGGGTTGTTGTACAGATGTCATGATCTTTGGTTTCCTTATCACTATGGTTTAATATGGTTAAAAAATGGTACATTGAATAAACTAAAAATTGATCTTGGGTTATTGAATGATAGTTGGTATTATGTTTTGAAAAAATATCTTGGTTTGTCACTCATATTTATGGAAAATGTGGTTTTGTTAATACATAAAAGTGATGTCATGCTCAGAAGTGTAGATGTCTAGTTTGAATTTTTGGTATGCAATTTGTAGTTAAGGAAACTCAGTTCATTGCCAAATATGATATCAGTTGCAGAATGGAAAGTTCATTTTGATATGTTGGTTTTTGTCCTATCTTGTCATATTTTGAAAATCTAAAAATGATTGTTTATTGTTCAAATATTTGATGTTTTTTCAAATGGAGGTATGAATAAGTTGAAGCCATGTTTGTGAAAGTTTGTCGAGCAAGATTGGAAATGTTAAGCTCAGAAATTGGTCATTTAAGTTGATTTTTTATATGAAATAGAATATTTAATGGCTCTATTTTGATTTCTCTTTTAGGAAGTTATAATATTTATAGTCAATATGTTTGATTTATTGACCTAACACACAAAAATGGGTAAAAACGCTTGCAATCAATATGTTGATCACACACAGATTATAGATTTGAATTGATATTAGTTTGTAGTGATGTTATGTTGATTGGATATTGGTATTTTATATTGGCATAGGATTTTGGTTTCAGGCAGAATGTAGTATGGTTATATTTGACGTGTATCAAGTTTTGAATGAAATAAATATTCAACATGTGAATATTATCAAACTTCTTGGATGAAATATGAGAATCATGTAGAAGGCATTCTGATTTGAGTTTTGGTATAATTGTATAATATAAATTTCAATCTCCTTTACTAAAATTTGTGCAAGAATTATTTCTTAGAATCACACATGGCATGATATTTTTGGTTTGATATATATTGATTGTTTGTTTTTAGTATGGATAATAATCAAGGTTTATTTTGCTTCAAATTTTAGTAAGATGCCAGGCTAGACTCCACCTCATTCTAATAACTCACATGATGATAATTGGGGGTGTAACCAAGAAAGGAATAGAGAGGATATAGCTCCATAAATATTTTTTCCTAGAGGCCAAACTATTAGGATTAAAAGGACTGGTAGGGTTATTCTTAAACCCTATCACCATGGGACACACATGCCAATCCATTTTGATGCCTCAGACCCCACCTTTTGGAGTGTTTTAAATGATCTACCTTCCAATCCTAAAAACTAAGGTAACTAAGGTTTCAAAGGACCTCCTTAGAGAGCTCGTTCTCACAGATGAGGAACTCTAAGTAGTTCCTCCCAATGTGTGCATACTACTTTATAATCTAGTCAGAATCCCACTAATTTCCATTCTCTTCAATATCGAGAAACTTCACCTTAAAATGATTTATAGATGATTGCAAAATTACATTCTCAAGCTCTTGTGCCATTAAATACTAAGAATCCATACCTTAAACTTAACAATGTTGCTATAGGTTGTTCAAGGTTAAGTCTTGTTGATTTTCCTTCGTATATACTTGAGTAGGAAAAAATAGTTCCGTCAAGAGGTAAGAGGTGAGGACTTAGTCCTTTAGAATATCCTATGATCATTAGGATGGTTAAGAAGGTGAAATTAGAGGTTGAGGAAAAAGATAATAAAGGTGACACTAAATTGGTAAAGTTTTTTATTACGGCAATAGATCACACTAAATATGTGATAGATAAGAGTCATCCATTGATTGAAATGTTGTCTGACACAGAAGATGAGTGGATGGCTTGCTAAGTTATGTGGTGGGATTTAATGTTTTATGATACTTTATCATACTTTACTATTATGATGAAATGTGGATGGTTGGACAAGTAATTTGTTGTTTTGATGTTTTCAGATGCTTTATCATACTATAGTATTTTGGTGATACATATTTCTTTTTTATACTTGAATAGTAGTTGAGATTTTATAACAATTGACTATCTGATTTTGAGCATATATTACCAAATTTAATGAATTAATGCAAATGGATGTAGTGTTAGATGTATTTAATTTTTTTTAAATTACTTAAGTCATATTAATGTTTAGTGTAGTTTGCTTATTCAAGTGGAATTAATAACTAAGGACCCCCACCCATTTAGAGTTTATCTTCAATTGGTCTATTATTATTTTATTTTGATTTTATAAGCTTTATTTAAGCCTTAAATATAAAGTTAAGTTATAAATTAGTCGACTTTATTTCAAAGTCAATTACATTTAACTAATAACTAACTAAATATAGTTAGAACTTATTATCTAACTGTCTCTTAAAGAGATTAATATAAAGGAAGATCAAAGGAACATAGCAAAAGGAGGAACATTACACGGGTATAATTGAAGACTCTAAGCTACTTCAAAGTTCATTCATTATACTCTTTCTATGCAACATCTATTTGATAGTATATTTTTTGCAGATACACTAACAATACATTCTGTGACTGTTAAGTAATGCAATTAATTAGCACAGGTATATCCATATTTCCCATCTAGTTTATAAATTGATTATCTGAAGGCTGTTAGGTTTAATATTTTATTATAGTTATAGATATGCAGTCATATGAGTAGAATCCAAAGTACTTGGCCCAAATAATAGTGATTACATCATTGTGTACGACATGTTATTGATCTATTCAGATTGTATTAGTTTCCGCATCAAGAATTAAAGACTTATAAATTTATTTATGTGTTTAGTTAATTTTTAATTATGTTTCGTTCTAAACCTGAGTTTTATTTTAGATTAGACTAATTTACTTATTATTTTTTATTTTTTTTATTTAGTTCTTAGTTTGTTCTTACTTTACTACTTATTGTTTATTTATTAGTCTTTAATTATTATCTTTATAGTGTTTAGTTGGTTTGTGTTTTATTTTATTCAAAGTTGATATTGTAATCTTTTTTAATCTTACATTAAAAGCTTGTGTTTAGATTAGATAGCTTTCATTTTATTTTATCTCTTAGGGTATAAGTGTTAGATCATTTCATTCTTATTCTTAGATTTGTTTTAGTTTTTATATTTAGTTTAAGTGATAAATTTAGATTAATTTATTATTTTCTATTGTTGGTAGTTATTTTATATATTTTTATTTAAAATAGTTTTTTATTCAGTTTAGTTTATTTCTTCTAAAATAGGTGTTTGTTTAGTTATGATAAATTGTATTTCTATTTCATTCTTTGGTCTTCATTGTTAATTGTTTTATTTGTCTTTGACTCTTTTTATTTCTTTTCTTTCGATCTATTTTGAGCACGACAAGAATATCAAAAGTTTATAGACAATTTGATAAAGAAAATATATTATAAGGAAGATAAATCTTTCCTTTAAGAGGCTATCTTTTTCATAGGTTTTCTCTGTCGAATAAGTTAGATTGTATATTTATAATCTATTTCTTTCATTTGATTCAAAGAGATATTTGGTTTCTGAAATTATAATGAAGTATTGTTCGATATTTCATGTATTTGTTATTTCTCAGAATATATAAAAACTCCTTACAAATCTTTAATATCTTTTGTGACCTTTTAGACCCTAACTATTAAACCAGTACAATTCCATCTTAACCTTCACGATAGGTGAAAGGGTTGATTCATTGCATCACAATTTTGATTGTCAACAACTGGTCCTATCCATTTATCATTTTTTTATTAAGATGATATTTATGAGACCCTTATATTTCAATACACTTTGGGAGGAGGGTCACAAATTGTGTGTGTGTTTTTAAGGATTGGTAAATCTTTTATAAACATTTTTTTATCCCCTTTATTAGTGTTGGGTACTGATGAATTAAATGCACATTTTAATTACTTTATTTTAATTAACAGTCAATAAAAAATGTATAATTTGTATCATTTACAAAAAAAAATTTATTTATTTAACATTTTGAGAAAGTGCAGTGATAATATTTATCTTGTCCAATCTTTATATTATAACAAGGGCTACATAGAGGCGACTCTATTTGTCTACATATAGACTTCATATTTATTAATTTGGAATATAAGAATGAGTGGGTAGGGTGTTGTGAAAACATAATGTTTAATATTAATACAACTTTTATCTTTCTCCATTTTTTATTATTTTTATTATTTTTTACTAGAGGGAAATTGAGGCATCTGACCCAACACCTGAAGTTGACTACTCTAACATAGGGTGAGCCCCCCTATAACGTTTAAGCTATGTGATGTGGGCCCTCAGCCCACATCACAAGTTAAGATGAGATTTAAACCCATGACCAAGGGTACTAAGGGCAAGTGAGCTATACCTTTGGGCCTTATCTCATTTCATATTTTAGTTTCTTAACTTGTGCAAATTGTTTGCTACATGGGTATCTAATGTTTTGATGTGAAAGGGAAAAGTAGGGGGCACAAGCTAAGCAGAGAAAGGATATTACAGGTGGTGGTGTAGAGGAGGAAGGTAAAAAGGGTGTTCAATTGGAGGTGGATAGTAAAACTAATGATTAAAGTAAGACTAAAAAAGGAGTTTTAGAGAGTGTCGGAGAAATTGTGATAAGTAGTGTTGTAAAAAAATTTGAGGACACTGTCATGGGGAATGAACATCATGATAAATAATTTGTGTTTTTAAATGGCTAAGCTTGTGAATAAATTTTATCTTTGTATTCTATAAATTCTTGTGCATGTGTTAAGCATAATGACTAAGGAAGCTTAAAATCATAAAATAATGTCACGTATATAAAAGTGGAACAACTGACTGTGGATCAAGGGGTGATAAATTAACACATGTGCTATGTGGAGGTAATAAAGGTTGAGAACACACCTTGCCTTTGCTTAACCCACTCTGTAACCAAGAGTATATTATAGTACAAATCAGTGCATATAATTTGTAATTTGACATAATTGAAATGCTTGAAAACAAAGAGAGCAAAGGAGTACATTTGTGTGTCGATGAAACCATGTTTCCCCTTGGTACTTTTAATTGGTGAAGATGATTATTTATGAAACATTGGAACTAAAAGAGTTTCAAATCTAAATATTGAAGATTTGAAGTGTAAAATCTGGAGGGTAATTATGCCCCCAATCTAGTGTAAGGATGAGTTGTGACACAACCATTAAGATGACTAAATCTTAGTAACACAACTCAAGTGAAAGTACCATGAAGCCAAGTTAAGTAGTATAACAAACTCAACCTACAAAATGGAAGTAGTGATAAGGTTGTCAAGGGTGTAGAATCTAAGCCACACTACTCAAAGGAGCCAATTACTATAGACAAGAAAGGCTCAAAATAATGTTTCTTAGTAAAATGTTTTGACTATGTATTTGTAATTTTTTGTACAATTACATGGCATATGCACATATAATGTATCTCAAGTTGAAGTATTTTTCAAAATATAACCTATGCTCTATAAATGTGCATAATATTTATCACAAATCTAAAAAACTTTGTCTTGAATCTAAAAAAAATGGTTTAATGTGTATAGGATTCAGACCCAAGTGTATATTTGAATCATGTAAAATTATCAAATGTTGTCAATTGTGTAAATAATATATATGTGGAGTCATGTCTCTATGACATGCCCCCACTAATATGCCCCCTACTACCGACCCCCCTACCCTCCAACCCCCTGTTTGAGGTGAGGGGAATGGAATCACCTCAAAAGGATAAGATAACTATATAATTTGTGTATGAATCATGTATCATAAAAGAATAGCATGTCTAAGTAGATATATAAATGTAGGTCACAATATGCAATCACAACCAGTCCTAAGATGCATGATATGGATCATGAAAACATCTAGAAATTAATAGTATAAGCTCAATAAATAATCAAGCACACACATAAGAGCACTCAGTGTCACACAAAAGGGAGTTTAAGGGTATTTCAAAAAAGGAGCATATTCAAATGTCACGCACTCAAATTAATGACATATTCAAATGTCCATATAACAAAATAAAATAACATGCAGTGGCACAAGGGCCAATAAACAAGAAACATATTTAAATGTTTCACAAAGAAGACAATAGCAAGTAAGAAAATGACATTCAAGGAAGTGACAATGTGAATAAATGAAAGTATAAGCAACCATTATAAGCATATCATAGTAGTCCTTGCATGTATGTGATAGCAAAAAAAATGTGTAACATATCATTTCAAGTATATTGTGAAAGATGTAATCATAAGTAGAGACACATGTAAGCATTAGTATATAATCTCAATATGATAATGGAAAGGTGATCATAAGACAATATAACCAGTATCAATTGTGATCAAGGAAGTAGTTGCTCCCAACATAGTGTGCTAGGTGAGATGGTAAAATGTCCAACATTTATATGTGTGTATCATGTATCTGGTATATGCCTATATCACACTCAAGTATGTATGAAACATGTGTGTCTAAAAAAGAAACTATATGTTATCTACTAACATAAATTAAACAACATATATGCCAAGGAACTAGTAAACATATGAAATACGGTTTTTTCATATTTTTGAATTTATTTGAATGTTTTTGTATTTTCTTAAATGTTTGATTTTTTTTTAAAAATTCAAGGAAGGACTAATCCAATAAGTCTTCATCATCAAAGGCTGTAAGACCACCCTGGAATTTTAGCAATGCTCATTTATAGTGGTGCATTGCCACCTCCTCAATATTTTCTTACATTTGGTTACCAATAGAAGCCATTGGTATTGGTTCATCACCATATCCATCATGTTGTATGTGAACCACCTTACCTTCAAAAGGAAAGGTGAGGAATATGTTTTTAGTATCTACTAGGGTGTTTAAGTCAACTAACCATTACTACCAATTAATTAAAAACTCTGATAAGTGAATATTTTGAATTAAAATGTTAAGTCATGCTAAATATAGAAAATACATTCAAAACAATAATTCAATTACATAAACACTAGGAAGAGATAATACTTACCTTATTTGTAAATGTGTAAGTAGATCTGAGATATGAATAGGTGGAAATAGGTTGGAACAAGATCATGATCCAGTTATTAGATTCTAGAAATATTGTTTATGTAGGCCTCAACACTTGTGTCAACCTTAGGACACTTACATCAACATAGGTGTCCTGATGTCAATAAATCTATCCAGTATGAAATACTCATTGTACTATAGAGTGACCACTTGGAGATTTATGGGTTTTATGTTGCCTTTCTACTTATATGTTTTATTCATAAACATAGGTTATAGATGAATATTTATGGATCAAAACCCTAGTTCTTCGCCTTAGGTCTTTGTACCTTGCCAAAAATAGATTAGTGGGCTCACAAAGTTGATTTGACCTCAATGACCCCTCTATAAATGAGCATTACCTACATATACAATACTTTGAAGAGGGCCTTAGACGTATGTAGTTCTCCCCTAAGTGTTGGCATGTGTGTGTACAAGGGTGTAAAATGTTATATGTAAGTTCATGCAATGATTTAGTTTGTAACTTGACAAATATTACTCATGGGTTGATCTTTGAATGCTTCAGACCTATAATATGACTACTCCTATGACTAATATATAAATATGGAAGAATAGGGTGGTTTTGAATACTTAAAAGGTGTTTTACTAGATGTGTGATTAGTACACTTTTGAATATGACTTGGTAATAATGAATGGTCTTTGTTTTGTATTTATACCACACCTTTTGAAAATATCTCACAGAAGGGTTAAATAAAATAAATGGGCTAACCCATAAGATTCGAAATATTTTTAAATTACATGAATTTTGAGATATGAACACTATATAAGAATTTGGACACTTGTGTCGATGTAAATGTCCCTATGTGGGATGCAAGTGCCCGATAGGATAGGAAT
Organism: Torreya grandis; assembly: GCA_037957365.1. NCBI lineage: Eukaryota > Viridiplantae > Streptophyta > Pinopsida > Cupressales > Taxaceae > Torreya > Torreya grandis. Next base: position 1,808,183 of record JARHVA010002254.1, on the reverse strand, counting down.
TTATTGAGGATTTGAACTAATAGTGAAGGATATATATAAGGTTTTAAGATTTGTGTACTATATAGGAGATCCAGGTCATCAAAATTGATAGGGTCAGCCCATAAGATTAATAGTTAGTCTCGATGAGATGGCAAATGTGAGCTTTTCAACAGCATGACATTTTACAACTAAAGGGTAGAGCCTTGATAGGTATTTATCAAGTGTATATGACTGAGATGTTATATTAATTAGATTTTAGTATATGCATTGGGTATATAAAGGTGATAGAAACTAGGTTTTATGGAATACAGAGAAGGAGAAGTTTTGAGGGTGACTCCTATTCTCACATACATGTTACAATTTTCCACTGGTTGTAATTGAATATATTATTAAAATATTTCTAAAATCTTAATATCAATGGCCTATATTGAGTATTTCAAGGGTCTTTCTAATGTACCACATATTATAATGTATATTGATGTATGAAGGTGGGTGAACTATAGGAATAATAGTAGATGTTACAGTCATGCTGAAAAAAGATCTGATAGTTGAGTAGTGACTAATTAACTATTGTCTCTCTCACATGATTTTACACTTAGAGCTAGAGGCTTTCTTGAAGCTCTTGTAGTAGATTTTTGAAATGCTTTTATAAGTAAAGAATCACGTGCAAGATGTCAAGCCATGTTGTTTTAGTTTAAGCACTCCAAGTCTTTGTAGGTTCAAAACATTTTTAGGGATTGAGATAGTTTTGTTGCTTGTACTTGAAGCTTATCATTTGTGGAAATAGATTCAATATTTTATTTGACTTGTACGCACTCTAGTACATGTTTTTTAATATGATTTTACCCTTTTCTACCTAGTTCTCATAACAATTGAAAATTACATGGGTATATAGACTTAAAATTTTTGACTTACTTTTATAGATATTTGTTTTGAAAAGCAAGTGACATTGATTTGATATGAGGATATCGATAGTTGTGTCATTACTCTACCTCAGGGAAGAAAAAAAATTATATTATTTTCTTAGACATGATGAACCATAAGTTTACTTTAAAGGGTTTTCTAATAATATTTCCAACTTTTCACCCCCTGTACACTACATCTAGGAGGCCTTTCTTTTGTTTAAAATCTAAAAAAATCTATGAAGATTCAATGACTGCACCTCAAGTTGATGTGGATATTTTATCAACCATAGTTTATCAACAAAACCTCTAGAATATTTTTTCTTTCCAACTGGGACTTGTCAACTTACATAAGTGAGTTGCAGTCATTCATGGAATCCCTATTCTAAATTAATGGAATAAAAATGTCGACAAAATTATTCATTAGTTTTTAAAAGGTTCTCTTTCGGGACACCTACCAGAGTAATTTGCATTGGGGGTTTCATGCTAGTGGAGTTTTTGTAAGTTATCTATAAGATTGAGCTTTTGGAGAAAATATTTTCGATGACCTACTCAAACTCCATTGTGGAAGATCTCAAGATTCTTCACCTCCAAACCGTAGAATACCAAAATGTGTTGACCCATAGAAAAATTCATGATTGTGATAAGGATGGAGCCAAATGAGCCAAAATGACATATATTTGTGATTTTATTTTGTGAAGGGTTGGCTAAAATGGACATCGAGCTTGGGGTCATGACCCACACCAATGACATGAATGCAAACAAGGAGATGGTGGAATGGATTGACAAGGTGTGGATGAGTCAAACCCATGATAAGGTGTTTATATTCAATCCTCCCATGAGATTTTAGATTATGAATGTGTGGTATAAAGACTCAACACTTGTCTCACTGAGGATTATAAATTTCACATTTGGCAGGTTAGGTAGTAAAATAGTAGTAACAAGCTTTCCAATAAATTGGACTGCTCCTCAAATAACATATTGTTTAAGAGGAAAAATAAAAGAATGTGTCTGGAATTGTTAAATTGCTTGGCCTAATGAATTGATGAATTGATAGTATAAATTAAAGTGGATGCCATGCAAAATATTCATGTGTTGATGTTAAAAATTTCAACATACACCAAAACATTAACAAACTATATCATGTGATATTTAAACATTTTACAAGTTAAAATCAATATATACATCATTTACCTATGTTTGGTATGTTGGTTCCATCCATTTATCATTTTTTTTACTAGAAGAATAATTATGAGGGACCCTTATATTTCAATGCACTTTGGGAGGAGGGTAACAAAGTATGTGTGTGTGTGTGTGTGTGTGTGTGTGTGTGTGTGTGTGTGTGTGTGTGTGTGTGTGTGTGTGTGTGTGTGTGTGTGTGTGTGTGTGTGTGTGTGTGTGTGTAGAGGATTGGTAAATATTTTATAAACCCTTTTTTCTCCCCTTTATTAGTTTTAGGTTTGCATATTTCAATTACTTCATTTAAGTGATAACCAAGAAAAAAATGATTTTGTTTATTTAACATTTTTTTTAAATGTAGTGTTAATATTTATTTTGCCCAATTTTTATATCACAACAAGGACTATGTAGAATTGACTCTATTTGTCTGCTTATATATTTCATATTTCTTGATTTGGAATATAAGAATGAGTGTATAGGGTACTATAAAAACATAATGTTCAATGTTAGTACAACTTTTATCTTTCTCATTTTTTATTTTTTGTTTTACTAAAGGAAAATCGATGCATCTGACCCAACACTAGGAGTCAACTTCTCTAAAAAGGGTGAGCCCCCTTATAACCTCTAGGTGATGTGACATGGGCCCTCACCCCACACCGCAGGGTAAGATGAGATTCAAACCCACAACCAGGGGTACTAAGGCCAAGTGAGCTATACCCAGGGATACTAAGGCCAAGTTGTGCAAATTATTTACTATATGGATATTTAATGTGTTTATGCAAAAGGTCCAAATATGGGGTGCATGTTAAGCAGAGAGAGGATCTTGTAGATGGTGGTGTAGAATATGAAGGTAAAAAAGGTGTCTAATTGTAGGTGGAGAATAAAATTAGTGATTATAGTAAGATTGAAAAAGGAGTTTTAGAGTGTGGGAGAAATTATGATAAGCAGTGTCACAGGAATTGTAAAAGTTAAGAAAGCCACTGTCATAGGGACTAAACATGATGATAAATAATTTGTGATTTCAAATGGCTTAGTTTGTGAATATATATTATATTTGTATTCTCTAATTTCTTTTTCATGCATCAAGCATAATGACTAAGGAAGCTTAAAATCACACATGCAATAATGTCACATATATAATGATGGAATAGTCGGTTGTGGATCAAGGGGTGATAAATTGACACATTTTGTGCTATGTGGAGGTAATATAGGTTGAGAACCACCTAATGAGATAGGAATAAAAGTCTACTTAACTTTTGAGTGTAAATATTGTTGCCATCATTTTTTGTTTTATTTTCCAAATTTTAAATGGGGGTTTTTTATCTGAACATTCATTGTTGTTATTTGTAAATCCATGGTAGGGTGATAATAAATTATTTTTTGTTATTGGCAAACTATTATTTAGCCCTTTTTTAAATATGACGTGTATTTGTTTTATGTTAAAGGGTAAAATATCACACACACAAGGATAAATAAATATATTTTATAGCATATCGATTAATTAAAAACTCATATAAGTGAATATTTTGAATTAAAATGTTGAGTTATGTTAAATATGGAAAGGACACTCAAAACACTAGTTTGATTACATAAAAATGAAGGAGAGATAATGCTTATCTTATTTGTAAATGCACAAGAAAATCTAAGAAGTGTAGAGGTTTAAACATGCAGGGACAAGATCATGATCTAGTCATCAAATTCTAGAAATATTATTTCCAGACGCCTGAACACTTGCATCAATATTTGGACACTTGCATTGACGTAAATGCCATGATATCAACATCATTATCCAATATGGAATATTCATTATATTATAGGTGACCACCTGGAACCTTAAGAGATTTCTTTAACCTTTTTATTGATATATTTTATTCACATGCACAGGCTGTTGATGATTGTTTGTGGATCAAACCTTAACTATTCACCTCAAGTTTTTTGTACCTTCCCAAAAATGGGTAAGTGGGCTCACAGTGTTGATCTAACCTCAAAGGTCCCTCTATTAATGAGTGTTACTTACATAGCCAATACACTAAGGATGGCCTTAAACATATGTATTTATCCCCTAAGTGTTGGCTTGTGTGTGCATGAGGGTGCAATATGTTATTAATTGTTGCATGATGGTGAATGTGAGCCTTTTGGCAACATGGAGGTTTAAAATAAAAGGGAAAAGTCATGATAGGTATTTTTCAAGTATAAAATACTAAGATGTTATATAAATCATATTTTAGCATCTATATTTGCCACCCCCCTAACCTAATAATGCATAAGGATCAAATTATTAGTTTAAAGGAAAAAATGTGTATTTGGGTGTGTATAACACACCTTGCCTTTGTTTGAGTCCACTTTGAGTTTTCACTGGTGTATGACTTGTAATAAAGAGCATGTTAAAATATAAATTAGTGCCTACAATCTAAAAATTTGACATAATTAAAATGCTTGAAAAGAAATGAAACAAGGAAGGAGTACACCTGTGTGTCGATGCAACCATGTTGCCCCTTGGTACTTTAACTTAGTAAAGGTACTTTCTTATGAAGCATTGGAGATAAGAGAAGTTCAAAATTGTACCTTAGAGATTTGAAGAAGATGATTGGAGTGTAATTACTCCCCCAATCTAGTGCAATGGTGAGTTATGACATGACCATTGAGATCATTAAATCTCAATCACACAACTCAAGTAATAATACAATGAAGGCCAAGTTAAGTGGTATAATCAACTCAACCTAAAAAAAAAAAGTAATGTTAGGTCATTGAGGGCATTTAATCTCAACCACACTACTAAAAGGAGCCAACTACTATAGACAAAATTCTTAAACAATGTTTCTTAGTGAAAATGATGCTTCTTGGTAAAGTATCAGTGCTTCTTCGTAAATAAGTTTGAATACGTGTGGATCGTAAATCCATATATTATTTTGGAGCAGTTTAATCTATAACTTCAAATTCACTTGAAAGTTAGTAATTCTTTGGTACCTCTCGGTAGTTTCCCCTTTAATCCATTTCTTTCTTCGAGCCCCCTTTCTCAATTTTTATTAAGTGGCAGCCTCCTTCCACTTCCTCCACATGGTATCCCGATGCTCGTCTAGCTTGGGGGGACCTTTGTTCTACTTTGGATAAGCATCAACTTGACACAAGTCAGCCCCATACTCCTCAAAGTTTTTTCATTTGGGTTAGGCCTCAATGTAGTGCCATTGGTCAGAAGGACTAGGGGGCATGGAGAAATTAATTTAGGATTCAAATGCAGCTTCACCACATGCCATCCTTGCACTCATTTTGGCAAGTGAATGCTTAGATTTCTCAGGAGGAACACTAGCTCAACATGTGGCACTCCTATGCTCAATCACATCAATAAAGTCCTCATTCCCTCTGGAGAAATGCTAACTTGAAATGTGTCATCTTTGTGCTTATCTAAGGAGGATCTCAGTTTGTCAAAGATTGAAAGAGCATCATTGGATGAAGATGTGGGTCCCTCCTTTTGAGTAAGCTTTTAAAACACTTTAAGCTTCACATAAAATGTGATCCTTTAAGTTTTAAGGGGACCAAGGTCATTAAAGATGTCATAAGCATATAACTCTAAGAGCAGACACGTGGTACCACCTTACTTCTCCTAAGCATAGTGGCCATAATAGGAAGAGATAGTTGTGCCATATCTGAGATCTAAGGGGTAATTTCACCCATGAGTTCTAGATCATTTTTAGTTGCAACAACGCCATGGGCATGAGTGGTATAATCTTCAGATGTCATCTCTTCAAGCAATCACTTTACCTATATATTTGAGGTTTTTCCCCTCCAAAAGGGGCTGGTGATTATTTTGTTTCCACATTCTTATTTCTATGAACAACCATTGCAATAGACTAGATATAGTAGTACTTAGAGTTTTCATTCTACAACCTTATCAGGGGTGCCTCATAGATGTTAGTGGATGCTTTGTATGTGCCTTATGTGGCCTTCTATATTCAGTTCCCTATCCACAATGAAGAGGATGTGATGTTATGTGTTATTTGGGGTTAAAACTATCTCTATCTGCTATCTCTTTTCTTCTACTTCCATAGTGTATATCTTTGTTATGCTATAGATCTTAATTCATGCTTTTAAGCTCCTTTACAATCTGTTGTGATTAGATTTTTATGTTATTTTATGCAAGTTTACATTAATATCTTAAATATTTGGGTGCATCACCTTAGATTATAGTTGCTTTCATGTTATTTACTATTTTTCCTTCACCCCCCAATTTGAATGAAGAGTCAGCTTCTAAAATCCTAGAGGTTGCTTTATAGACCGCATTTGGTGCCACATCTGTAAAGCTTCCCATATATTGTTGTCTAACCTGAAGTGAAAGGTTTAGGCATCAATAATATGCTTTTGTAATTTTTGGTGCACTTGCATGGCATATGCACCTCTAATACATCTCAAGCTAAAGTATCTATCAAATGTAACATATTCTTTATAACTATGTATAATATCTGTCACAAATATGGAAAAAATTATGTCCCAAATCTATAATAATCAGTGCAATGTATAGAATTTTGACCCAAGTGTATATCTGAATAATGTAAATTATGATGAAATTTTGGAAATTATGAGAATTATATAAGTGTGGAGGTCATATCTTTGTAACGTGACCCCATTAATATTTTGAGGCTAGGGAAATGGAATCAGGTAGCTACCATACCTCAAAAGGATAAGATAATTATATAATCTATGTAAGAATCATGTAACACATAGGATTAGCATGTCTAAGTAGATATATCAATTGATCTCATAGTATGTGATCATAACAAGGCCTAAGATGCATGATATGGATCATGGCAATGTCTAGAAAGTAACAGTACAAGCTCAACAAACAATCAAACACACACACAAGAGCACTCAATGTCACACAAAATGGATCTAAGGAGACCACAAACAAGGGGCATATTCAAAACCCACACACTCAAATGGATGACATATTCATATGTCCATATAGAAAAATAAATCAACATACAGTAGCATAGGGGCTAACAAATAAGGAACATATTCAAATGTTCCATAAGCAAGGCAATGGCAGTAAAAAAAACATTCAAGGAAGTGACAAGGTGAAGGGATGAAGTATAATCAACTGGCATAAACATATCATAGTAGTCCCTGTTAATATGTGTTAACAAAACATGTCATGTAATGTAGCATATAAAATACACTATGAAAGATGTAAGTCTATTATAAAATAATTTAACCTGTGTCGATCATGATCAAGTAGATGCCCCCAATGTAGTGTGTTACACATGTAAAGGAAAGGTCCAACATATATATGTGCAAGTGTCAAGTGTTTGGTGTATGCATGTATCACACTCAAGAATGCGTGAAACATATATGTGTATAGGAATGATATGTTATCCACTAACATAAAGTAAACAACATAAATGTCAATGAGATAGTAAATATGTGAATGTTGAATATTTTTGGATTTGTTAATTTATTTGAATGTTTTAATATTTTCTTGAATATTTTTTTTTTGGATTTTTGGAATTTGTATTTTTTTTTAATATTTTAAAATAATAAAATACTAGGCTATGATCCCATCCAAGGGATGTTCATTATTAGCTTCGAACTCAAAATAAGGTACATCAAACTAGTGATATTGCTAAGGAACATGTAGAGGTGTTATTTCTATAATTGTAGAATCTATGGTAATCTACATATCTCTCATAGGACTCTGTGATTGTAAATAGCTAATTGAAAGAGTAGGAGTTCATGGAACCCAATGTTTAGTGCTTTGTGTTTTTTTGGTGTAGATGTAATTAGAGCATGTTTAAGTGCTCTTACTAAGTATTTGAGTAGATCACGTAGGTGTAGATGAAGAGTCTTTGGTGCAACGATCTCTCGAGTATGGGTCACCTAGGAAATGGGATTGCCTATTGCTTTCCCTTCATGGATGATTAACCTTAGCAGGTTGTATAATTAGTTGTTTAGGAATAAACTTCTCTTGTTCAAGCAGATGTTCATATGGTATTCCAGAAACTATGACTACCTTATTGGTATGAATGTATTTAATATAACCATGAATTATGGAAGGTACAATGTAGAGTTTATGTATCCAATGTCATGCTAATGACATATCAAAAACTCTTGTGTATGGTATAATTGAAAAGGTAGTAACCACATGTGTTAAATCAACTTGTCAAGGTAAATTAGTCTCACCAATAATGTGTTGTGACATCCCATTGAATGCTCTGGTCATTTTGGTTGAAAGGTATAAATCACCATGTGTATATCCCAACTATGTAATGTTGTGGTACATACATTTTGACTAGCACCATTATTGATCCTAATAGAATGTACAAGATAATGATCAGGGTATGCTCGAATAAATAATGAATGAAGATCTAAGTCATCATCTACAATTTCATTGTTATCAAATGTAATAAAGGGTCTTTAAACTATATGAGGTATTGTGTGTGTATAAGTGCCAATGATCCCATATAATGGGTGACTATAATAAGGTGGAGAAGGATGTGCACTATATTCCATTTGTACTTTTGGATCTTTCTTGGAATGATCTTGCAATGGATTGTTAAATATCTTATAGTTTTGATGGTCACCAGGTTGTGAACCTAAATTCTTTGGAGGATCCTCAAAGGTAAGCTTTTGGTTATCAAGAAGATATTAGATCTTATGTTTCAAGGTATATAATTTGTTTATAGAATGCCCCGGGCCTTGGTGATAGTCACAATATGCATTATAATCATATCCTTTTGGTAGAGGTTGACTCATATCAACCTCTATATGAAGAGGGAGAGATATGAGACGACACTCCATAAACTACTTAAGTGATGAAGTTGGATACTTAGGTAATTGTGTAAATTCTCTCTTAGGTGCATTGGATAAGATGAGTTGATTAGGTTGTTGTGACACTATGTTAAACATGGTGGTTGATTCCTTTTTATGTTTTGTAAGTTTCGCTTTGTAGCTAGGTTTGATATGAAACTTGTTAGTATATGTATTCAGTGTGTTTACAACATACTTAATCTTGTTCAAGGAAATAAGTTTCATTTCACAATATCAAACATTATGGCATAAGTCATCAAAAGATTTAAACTTCTTGAAGATAATAGTCTCATGTAACAATGTAAGTAAACTTTGTTTAATGATGTCTTTAAGATCTTTATCTATCGTTGGATTTGTCATTTTGGCCAACATTGTTTTATACCTTAAGACATATTCATTGAAAGTTTCATCGGTTCCTTGTTTGATCTTAGCAATTTGTGCATATGCAATATTTTAATTTATGTTGATAGAGAAATGTGTTAGAAACTAATCTTCTAGGGGTTTGAATGTTTTCACTGATTGGATTGGTAAGTCATAGAACCATTTTAAAGCATTGTCCTTTAAGCTCCTTATAAATAATTTGGTCAAAAGTATATAATTTAAATCATAATTAAGGTATGTTGCATATAAAGTTTAGAGATGTTGTTCAAAACCACCCTTGCCATCATAAAATGTGAACTTAGGTGTAACAAAACTAGTTGGCAAAGGGTGCAAAGTTGTCTCATGTGCTTGAGGATTATGTAATACATCTTGTGAATCAATGGCACGAGTTGATTTCAAAGAATTTTGTTCAATATTGGTAACCTTGGCTTCCAAAGTTTTTATAAGTTGGAGAATAATTTGTACAGTAGTCCCATTGGGATTAAGATTTGATATTTGAGAAACCACCAAAGGGGATGAAAACATCACTTGTGTTGATATGGGCATTGAAATTGGTAATTAAGTTGAAGTATTATTTTTTCCCATGGAGAACGTGGCAATAGTTATTTGATCTTCAAGGAACAATGGTTTGAAGACATATCTCATGCCCCCATTAGATGTAAGAAGCAATGTTATGCTTATGGGGTGGGAAATGAGAAGTGATGTATTATAGGCATATCTAGTAGCCCTAAAATTTCTATCAATACAAAGCAATGGTTGTTCACTAACACCTTTTGATTTTTGAGTTTCTAATATAGTATTAAGAATCTTGTGAATATCTTATGGATTGGATGATTGCACTCTCAAAATAATGCAATAGATTTAACTTATTCTTGATCTACTTTTTCATGCTCATTATTTTCACGTGTTTCATTATCCTCGTGATTAGATTCATCTTCTATAAAGATTTTTTCGTTATTTTACTCATTGTTATTATTGACACTCTCATTATTAGCAAAATTTGACAAGGTATTAGCTTGAGACATTTTAGGTGGCCCAAGGGGTAGCTCAAGATATTCAATAGGAACACCACATAATATAGGACTACACCTAGGTTGCATACAAATGATAGAACAAATGTGAATAAGTACATCAAGTATAAACCTTAGAAGGTGGAAAACCCCTATAGAAAATTATTAGTTGGATGAGAAGACACATTGATCAGGTTCACCAAATGTTTAACCCTTTTACAAATATGACATGTTTGTTTTATGGTTAAAGGGTGGATAAAATAACATATACATAAATATGAATTAAACTATTATATAGTAGACTAGTTAATTAAAAACTCATATAAGTGTATATTTTAAATTAAAATGTTGAGTTGTGCTAGATATAAAAAGTATACTCAAAACAATAGTTTGAATGCATTAACACGAAGAAGAGATTACTCTTAGCTTATTTGCAAATGCACAAATAGATCTAAAAAGTGCGAAGGTATAAATGAGGAGGGACAAGATCAAGGTCCAGTCATAAGATTCTATAAATATTACTTCTAGAGGCTCAAACACTTACGTGAACACATGTGTCTTAATATCAATGTAACTGTTTGGTATGAAATATTCACAATATTCTAGAGTAACCATTTTGAGCCTTTTGGATTTTTTGTCACCTTTTTGTTGATATATTTTATTTGTGCACATATATTATTGATGATTGTTTGTAGATCAAACCTTAAATTTTCACCTTGGGTCTTCTATACCTTGCCAAAAATGAGTTAGTCAGCTCATAATGTCGAGCTAACCTCAAATATGCCTCTGTCAACAAGCATTGCCTACATAGCCTATACTCTAAGTAGGACCTCAAACATATGTAGTTCTGCCCTAAGTGTTGGTTTGTGTGTGCATAAGGGTGCAATTTACTATATGCAAGGGCATGCAAAGATATAGCTTGTAACTTGATAAATACTACTTGTGGGTTGTTTTTTGAGTGCTTCAAGTCTGTAATGTGACGGCTCCCATGATTGATATGAAAATAGCGAAGAATAGGGCGGTATAACTTAGTTGTGTAATTGATTGATTGAGATTGAATATGCACTTGCTTGGTATTTTCTAGATGAATAATGAATAGGCTTAGAGTTGTATTTATACAACACATTTTGAAAATATATCATGGTAGGGTTAAGTAAAATAGATGGGCCGACCCATGGGATTTGAAAGATTTGCAAATTAGATGACTTTTGAGGACTAAACACTTGATAATAATATGGTCACTTGTGTCAACGTAAGTGTCCCCATGTGGGATGCAAGTGTTTGACAGGCTAGGAAGTTGCTAAGGATCTAAAATTAATAGTGAAGGATATATATTAGATTTTAGGCTTTCTGTGCAGTGCATGAAATCTAGGTTATCAAAAATGATAGGGTCAAACTATAAGATAAATAATTTGCCATAGTGAGATGGCGAATGTGAGCCTTTTAGAAATAAGGAGTTATATAAGTGAAAGGTAGAACCTTGACATGTATTTTTCAAGTATAAAAGACCAATATGCTATATAAATTAGATTTTAGTATTTACAACTATCATGAGGGAACCTCAGCTAAGATTTTCATAGTTTAACCTAGGTTAAACACGCATCTAACCTCATTTCACCACAATGTAAATAAATGTCCATGATTATAGGTAATTGGGATTTCCCTCTCATTTTGTTCTTGTAATATTACATGCATTAGCTTATCATGGGATTTGATCTCAACATTACGTTTGTTTACTTGTATTCAACTTTGTTATTTATGTGTACATTCCAAGATGGAAGTAGAAATCATAGGGTTTTTACCAAGGGAAACTTTCATGGTAAGGTATTTTATGTTTCAAGATGACTACTAATCTCAAAATTCACAATGAGTTACAAAATCATGAAGCCATCAATGTATGTGTTTCAGTGAATTTCAACTTATATTTTGAGAAAGGAAGAAGAAGAAACTAAATATGGGTATGGTTGAAAAACCTATTTGATTATGCGCATGTTGAATCAGATGATTGTGAAGAACTCCTCTTTAGCTTGGGAGGATGACCTGTAAATAAGACAACACTAAATCAAATGGTTGGTTAGATAGATAGTTGAGTGGATTACCTAATGCTAGCTGGATCCTAAAAATAAGAGCTTCCTCAGGGGTTGTCAATCCACACATTTTAAATAATTAAGTTTATAAACATAATGATAAAGTACTTGAATCAATAATCAAAAGGTACTATAATTGAACACAAGAAATGCTTGCTAAAGAAATAGATTATAAATGACTAATATAGCAATGAGCAAGTCAATACTAGTGCTAAATGGCTTGGGTTTATTTCAAAAAATTGGGTAGAGGTCTATAAATAGGTAAGGACACAAAAAACTATATTTAGTTGGGAGTAAGAGGGTAAAACTAACTTGATATTATTTTCTACCATAATGACTGTTGATGGTTGGTGTGACCATTGGCGATTAAGGTGATCGTCAATGGTCAGATAGATCATTGGTGGTTGGAACAATCGTCAATGGTTACTATGTGTTGGAGGTTGGTAATAAATGGTCAGATTAATGAGATCACAAAGTTGGATTTCAAGAGATGGGTTGGTGTTGGGCCAAGTGTGAAATAGAAATAAAGTAAATGAATATTAGAAAATAAGTACTTGGCTTGCAGAAAGTTGATAGGGTGATTGATTGAGGTGGTTAGCCTATTGGTGGATTTTGGCATAATTTTGATAGAGTAACGATACTCGATGCTTTAACAGAGTGGCGATGGCAAGTTGGCTCTTTGATGTGATGGCTAGATCATTAGATTATTGATGATGATTGACCTATAAAAAAGAAACTCTAGATGTGTAATCTCTTGATAACAATTAAGATGGATTTCACCTCCTTGATCCTCTCTTCTTATAGGCACAGGTAAGAGAGATGTAATAATATGTCAACTGGGCTTCCTAATTATAACTTGTGCATACAATGGCTCACATGTAGAATTAGACAAGTTATTTTTAGAAAATCAAGGTGAGTGGATTGCATGTTATTGGTTAAGGAGATGCACTCTGACTGTCGATGATCAAGGTGATTATCAGTGGTTATCCTGACCGTGATGGTCTAGGGCCAAGGCAAAGAGTGAGTGAAAAGGTAGGTTAAGTTAGTTAGTCAAACTGACCATGGTTAGGTTTGGTTAAGGGTCGAAGGGTCACATTGGTCCCAAGGGGTTCCTAAGGTGGTCCAGGGGAATTTTGACATTCAAAATCATGATGTGTGGATTTTTGATGTCTACATTTTGCCCCTTTTTTTATGTGGCTTTGAATCAACAAGCTATAAAACAAAAATAGATTATTGGTCAAAGGTTTGGTTGCCCCGAGTATGGGAGGAGGCGTTCCCCCTCAAACTGGGAGTCAATGAGGTAAAATAGAATTAGGTGCAGGTTTGATAAGGTGGATGAAGGTGATGACAAAGGTGGATGTCATGAAGGTGGGTGATAAGTTAGGCACTAAAGTGCAAATAAGTACACAAAGTGTGACAAAAAGTTTGATAGCCAAGATCGTGCATTAACTAGGTTGTCATAGTTGGTAAAATTAAAAGTTGATGTTAGAAGGACAAGTGACAAGTGGACCATGTGATCATATTTAGGCATGGCAGTTAGGTACACTCACAAATATCCTAAGTGATGTATATGTTTCAGTGGGTATCCAAGGCAAGAAGTGCTCTTGGTAAAAACACAAATGGGTCAAGTGTTGTGGGTATCTGAGGTAGGAAGTGCTCTCAAGAAGACACAAGTGGGTTGGGTATGCACTTTATGGCACAAGTTCAAAAATTATTCAACATGGTAATGTTGTCACTGTAGTCAAAGGACTAGGCAAAATTAATTGTAAAATACATGCTAGTTGGGCCAAAATGGACCAATGGCGACATGATGAGGTGGTCAGGTTGGGTGGAGAAGGTAGTCTCCAAGGGTGGGTTAGTTTGATTGGGTTCAACATGGTTGAGTTTGCTTTAAGGTAAGAGTAAAAGTGGGAGTAACCTAACCATTGATGGTTAGTGTCTTTAAGGGAAATCATCAGCAGTCACCCTAACCATCAATGGTTAGGATTTGAACATTAAAAGGTATAGTAGTTAAAAGTGAATTTGAATGTCATTTTGCTTGTTTTCACTTTTGACTATGGAGCCCTGGCATTTGGTATTTATGGTGAAGTTTGCTGATAGTGTGTGCTAGTGAGATTGGTTGGTGAGAGTGTTGAGGTGGGTGAGGTGGACCGATAGTGACTGAGCTAGGATGCAAGGTGGTCATGGATGAGGATGGGTAGCTCTAAAACTTACTCCTCAATGGTGATCACTGAATGAGGTGGGAGGAGTCCTTAAATTGGTAGCTTAGATTGAATTACCAATGGCATTTATATTATATAAGGTTATGGTGATTATTTGATTGTGTGGGTATAAAACTAGGTATTTTTTATTATGCCCTAGGGTTTTGGTTTGTTGGTTTTATCATGAAGTTGATAGGTAAATATGAAATTGGTAGGGTAGGCAGGTTGGAGGTGGGGTAAAAATGGAATGATTATGTAGATTTGGGGTGTTTGGGTGGGTTTTTAGGGTATGTAAGGTAGGATGAAGAGGTAGAGTTTATCTCCTTTCACAAGGTGCATAAACAATTTGGCCTAGTTCAGGGTATTCTAAGTGCATTCTTCAAATACAAGTGCAAGGACTTGGAGATTCTACTATCTGAGCCATATCCAATACTGACTTTGCTTTATCATAAGGAGTTGCCAGCTAGGCCAAAGATAGATGATGTTAGCTTTACGAATGGGTACATGTCATGGTACCAGGATTTATATGTGGCTACACATTTTGGTGATGATGACAATGGTAGGAGGCTAATGGCTATGGACCCAGCTGATAGAGGGGGCCAAAGGGTACATGTACAAGGGGTTGGCCCCAATGGACAGGTAGGATCGGTGCTAGTCACTACATAGGCATAGGTCACAACATTATAGGGGTAGGTGGCTACATTACAGGGTTAGTTAGCCACTATGATAGGTGAGAAGGACCAGGCTAGAGCTACACTGGCCTAGGTCACCCAGGAGCAAGTGTCAGGATCTACACACACAGCTCTGATACCAGCTGTCAGGATCCTACTCCTTAAGAGTACAATTGATTACCTTTGTATAAGCAACTAAACACGAAATTAAACCAAAAGTAATAAGTAACTAGAATTTAGAATCAACAAATAATAAGAGATACAAGAAACAATACAATCTATATTAACACTCTTCCAGAAGGAAATACAATGAAGAAATCACACTCTTCCCACACCTCTTGGGTGTACAGTAATTATCCCTCAAGAGTTCTCTCTCTCAATCAATTACAACCAATTCAAACACAGAGTTGTTCCCTCCACCAGTCAATGACAATCAACCCAATGGTTGTTGTTACCTACTGCCAGTCCACCAAGTACCTTACAACAGATCTCCTTGATCTTGCACCTTGCAGATCTAACTGATCTTTCTCCTTGTTGTGTTGCAGACCTCCTTGATTTTGCTACCCCGCAGATCTAACTGACCTTGCACACACACACCCACAAATCTCCTTGATCTTGCACACCCTGCAGACCAACTGATCTTGCTCACCTGTAGATCTTCCTGGTCTTACACTCTTCCAGACCTCCTTCTAGATCTTACACTTGAGGATCTAATCCTTTAGTCTTTAGTCCTTGATTACAATATAGTCCCATGGGTCTCTTAAATAGATCCCAAACCAAACAATAATTAGACTTCTCAATTACAATAATTAAAAATGTAGACTCAAGACTAAAATTAGTCTTTACATGTAAACTGACTATCTGTCTAAAATTAGACCAGTTCTGGAAACACACAGGTGAACGATGTCAGTTCTTGTCTGATCGATGCCGACCAACCCCTAACCGATGTCGGTTACTGTGTAGATGAAGACGACTGACGTCGGTTGGCCTGACTGATGTCGGTTACTCTGTAACTCGGCAACCTCCACCATTTGCATAACAGTGAAGCTTTTACCTCCACAACTTAACAATCTCTCACTTGGAGATAAACAGCTACACCTGTACTTGTACAGCAACATCCTCTAATATATTTCTAGCTTGTATCTCCATCTTCAAGTTCAATCTTGAAGACCAACAAAAGTTGAATGAAGATTCAACTTCTCCTTTGTTCCTAGCTTTGTTAACATACCTGCAGGGTTCTTATCCATATGGATCTTTTCCAGCTTCAACTGTCCATCCTCTAATACCTGTTTAATGAAGTGGTACATAAGCTGTAAATATCTGGTTCTTGAATGAAAGGCTGAATCCTTTACCAAATGAATTGCTCTTTGACTATCACTGTACAATCTGCAACTCTCTTGCTCCTTTCCCAACTCTTCCATACACCAAGACATCCATATCATTTCCTTGCTAGCCTCTGTGACTGCAACAACCTTCTGCAACTTTGATATCTAGCTAACCGCCGTTACACCAACAATGAACACATATCCTGTGGTGCTTCTCCTGCCATCCAAGTTACTTGCCATATCTGAATCTACATACCCATGTAGAGAAGTGCTTGACCCTGCATAGCATAAATATATGTTAATGGTCCCTCTCAGATATCTGAGAATCCACTGAACTGCTTTTCAGTGCTTCTTTCTTGGATTGGCCATAAACTTGCTGATAACTCCCACTGCTTGGGCAATATCAGGTCTAGTACATACCATGTACTCAACCTCATCATGTGATTTTGGACACTATTTCAAGCTCAACTTGAACTATCTAGCCATAGGTGTGCTTACCGGTTTTGCATCCTGCAAATTGAACCTCTCCACTACCTTATTCACATAATCCTCTTGAGATAAAATCAACCTGTGATTTTCCCTGTCTCTAGAAATACTCATGCCAAGGATTTCCTTTGCTGCTCCCAAATCCTTCATGGCAAATGTCTGAGCTAGTTTTACCTTTAGCTCAGTAATTCCCTGCATGTGTGACCCTGCAACAAGCATATACACTACATACAGTAACAAGATAATGTAGCTATCATTATCCAACCTAGTAAAATAAACACAATGGTCACATTGACATTAACTAAAGCCATGATTTGTCATAAACCTGTCAAACCTCAAACACCATTGTCTTGCAGCCTGCTCAAGACCATATAACCTGGCCTTCTGTCTCACCTGTCCATTCTCTCCTTTCTTTAACCTTTAAATCCATTCATCTTTCAGTGCTTTCTTTCTGGCTGGCAACTCTACCAAATCCCACATTTGGTTCTCTTCCAAGGAATCAATTTCCTCATTCATGCCATGCTTCCACTATTTCTTGGATTTTACCTGCATTACCTCTTCAAAACTTCCTGGTTCTCGACTATCAGTGAGCAACAAGTAGTATAAAGAAGGGGAATAATGAATCTGAGGTTTACTTACCCTTTCAAACCTCCACATGGGCATTTGAGACTCATTAACAACTTGCTGTTTGCCCAAATTTTGTTCTAATAGTGACCGATCTCGGTCATCTCTCAGTGTACACCCGACTGATGTCGGTTCCATGTGACCGACCTGACTGACATCAGTTGTTACCTGACTGACGTCAGTTTCCACCTGCCTAACATCACCGACTTTGGTCTCCACTGGACTGACGTCGATTCTTGTCTGATTGACGTTGGTTTCCACCTGACCGACGTCAGTAACTGTGTTTTCCTGTGAGTGATGATTTTTACCCGCGAGCTCATTTTGGATCATAACCTTGTCCAAATCAACATTGCCCTGCTCAAAATTATTCAGCCTCTTGAGCTGATCTCTGTCCATCATCTTCTCCTTGAAAACCAAGGCTTTCCAGTTCTTAACATTTGACTTAAGAAAATGCATTCCTTTCTCACTCATGTGACCAAGCCTACAGAGCCACATCTTTGCATCTACATCTGAAGTAGATAAAATAGAAGGAAAATCAGTAATACAAGTAGATAGATAAAGTGTACCTACTTTCTTACCTCTTGCTAATATAAGTGCACTCTTGGAAACTTTCCAAGATTATGCTGTGAGAGTTACTGTACAACCTTCATCACCTAACTTTCCTACAGAAATTAGATCCTCTTCAAGATGGGAACATGCATGACATCCTTCAACACCCATATGTTGTCAGTCTACAATTTCAGCTGCACTTTCCCTTTGCCAACAATTTGAAAAGGCTTACCATCCCCTAAATAAACTTTTCCAAAGTCTCCATGGACATAATCATAGAAAATTTCTCTATTTGGGGTTGCATGGAAAGAGGCACCATAATCTAAAACCCAAGATTCTACTTTATCCAAGGAATATATAAGAGCATCCTGTGCAACAATACCTGCATCATTTGCTTATTTATTTCCTTCATGTTGATCTTCTACCAACCAACAATCTTTCTTTACATGCCCTTTCTTTCCACAATTTCAACAGGTTATTCTTCCATTTCTAGATTTGGATCTATTGCCTATCTTTGACCTTGATTTCCCTTGCTCGACCTTCTTTCTTTGCTTTCCCCTGCTTTCAACACTTAAAGCATAACCTAATGTTTTCCCTGTGCTTTTCCTGCGAATTTCTTCATTCAAGATTACACTAACAACATCATCAACTTTCAAGATATTTGAAGTAGACGCAGTATTACTTACTGCCATTACCAAGCTATTCCAACTTTCAGGTAAAGAGCATAAGATTAAGAGAGCCTTAATTTCATCATCAAAAACTATTTTGACTAAATTTAACTGGTTTACCAAACCATGGAAAACACTAAGATGACTATATATTGATCCACCTTCCTTCATTTGCAAATTAAATAATTGCTTCATAAGAAATACCTTATTCAAAGCTTAGGGTTTTTCATATAAATTTGCCAAAGATTCCATTAACTCTATCATTATCTTTGCCTGTGATAAGTTGGAAATCACAGATGATGCCAGGCTCAACCTTATAGATCCCAGAGCCTTTCTATCAAGAACCTTCCATTCTTCATCTTTCATATCTATGGGCTTGCTTTCAACCCCACCTAATGGTAAGTACAGATATTTCTGATATAGATAATCTTCTATCTGCATCCTCCATAATTGATAATTCTTGCCATTGAATTTCTCAATTCTTAGTCTACTTGCTTCTGCCATTACTTTACTCCCACTCAAACAGAAACCCCTGTGAGTGAACCTGTAATCAAAAAACACTAACCTGTTACGAACCAGGCTCTGATACTAACTGTCAGGATCCTACTCCTTAAGAGTACAATTGATTATCTTTGTATAAGCAACTAAACACATAATTAAACTAGAAGTAATAAGTAACTAGAATTCAGAATCAGCAAATAATAAGAGATACAAGAAATAATATAATCTGTATTAACACTCTTCCAGAAGGAAATACAATGAAAAAATCACACTCTTTCCACACCTCTTGGGTGTACAGCAATTCTCTCTCAAGAGTTCTCTCTCTCAATCAATTACAACCAACTCAAACACAGAATTGTTCCCTCCACCAGTTAGTGACAATCAACCTAATGGTTGTTGTTACCTATTGCCAGTCCACCAAGTACCTTACAGTAGATCTCCTTGATCTTGCACCTTGCAGATCTAACTGATCTTGCTCCTTGTTGTGTTGCAGATCTCCTTGATCTTGCTACCTCATAGATCTAACTGACCTTGCACACACACACACTCGTAGATCTCCTTGATCTTGCACACCCTGTAGACCAACTGATCTTCCTGGTCTTACACTCTTGCAGACCTCCTTCTAGATCTTACACTTGAGGATCTAATCTTTTAGTCCTTAGTCTTTGATTACAATACAGCCCCATGGATCTCTTAAATAGATCCCAAACCAAACAATAATTAGACTTCCCAATTACAATAATTAGAAACGCAGACTCAAGACTAAAATTAGTCTTTACATGCAAACTGGCTGTCCGTCTAAAATTAGACCAGTTCTAGAAACACACAGATGACCGACGTCGGTTCCTATCTGACCGATGTCGGTCGACCCCTAACCGATACCGGTTACTGTGTAGCTGAAGATGATCGATGTCGATTGGCTTGACTGATGTCGGTTACTCTTTAACTCAGCAACCTCCACCATTTGCATAACAGTGAAGCAGCAAGATGCTCTAAGATAGACCAGAGGAGTAGAAACAACACCAATAGGTCTAGTAGGGACTATTGATATGCAAAGGTACATAACCATCATTCAGGAGTTATGATACTATGAGGTTATAGTCTTCACTCATTATCCAATAAAGCCCCAATGGGGTGAGTATAGAGATAGCTTGATAGGCAGTGCCAGTGTGGTTACTCCAGGTTAATGCATAACATCTATAGGTGGATAAGAAAGTACATATGGGGGATAGGTAGGTACTACAGGGGGTAGGCACTATGATCTAGCAGTGCTCTAGGAGATAGTGGTGCCCCTAGGGCATAAACAAGACATAGTTTATGACACACTATATTATGTTGTATATCATTTTGATTTTGGCCTGTGAATTGAAGCGGTGATATGTACATTTTGAGAGAAAGAGAGAGAGACATGGATATCTATTGTATATATTATGAGTTTATTTGACTCATGAATTATATATATGTTCTTTATTTATTGCTCATACTCATGATCTATGACTTGCTTTGATATTAATGTTTATGATGTGATGTTTATATTGATTATGGATTTATGCTTATGTTATGGGTGCTAGACATTGATGGAGACTCACCTAGCTAGGCATGAGATGGATTTTATTTATGGGTATGCTTCATGTTTGCATGTGGCATGCTAAATTTTAATGAGTATATGCTTCAGTATTTGGATTTAGACATGTGATGAAAATGGTTGATTGTTTTATTTCTCATGGACATTATGATGCTATTATGATTGTTATGGTTATGTGTTTGCTTATGACACATGTGCATATGCTTGTTGTTAATTTTTAAGATAAAACACATGAGGTAAGTTAATTAATAACACTAGATGGGAAAACAAAGAATATAATCTAGAGACAAACGTCATAATGAAAACACCAGCTAGTCATAAGAGGATAAGAAGAGAGTAGGATGTTTCTTCTTTGACAAGGACTAAAATAAAACTGAAGTTGGATTGGCTTAATGAATATAATCCCTTATAATGCTTCGCATTAACATTCGTTTAGTTGGTAAAAAAAGGTGTCTGGATCAGATAATGTTAAGTAAGCTCAAAATCCATTGCTTATAGTGTATAAAGGGGAGATGGATGAAAATAGAACCTTCGTGTGAGACTAGCATGCCTCTTTTGTAGGTGTCTGAAGAGTTAGTATAAACAAGTCTATATCATATAAAGTGTAGATTGATTGATGTGGGAAGTCTACTAATGAAAGTCGATTGTGGCTTCCACCTTATTTTGTTGTGTGAGATCTGATTGCAATTTTCAAAATTAGTTTACTTTTGTTATGATTTTGATAATGGGTCTTTGGCTTTGCTATTGTATATGGGAAGTTAATCGATGCAGGAAGATTCCAAGGAATCGCTATGCTTTTGACAAATGCTTTATTCAGTCATCCTTCAAGGGAGTGGTCTAAGTTTTTGTGCTTTATTTAATGCTTTTGATATATGTCCTTCAAGGGAACAATCCACCTTATGTTGAACAATTTCAAATATTTTTTCAATAGTTATCCTTCAAAGGAGGAATCTGTGTATGCTAGGAATGATCCATGATTGATATTGGTTTGGATTTTGTTATTTTACGGTGCTTGATTTTGATTGACATAGACATGTTTATATAGGCTTAAGGGTTCACCTTTATGAAGGCAAAACTAAAATCACAAGAATATGGAATAGGTGTAAAGAGGTTTAGGTGACAACGATCATAAGAATCCATCCTAAAAAAAGTGTAGAAAGTAACATGAGAATCATGCCATGGGTAGATCCGTGGTACCCATTGTTCAAAATTAGGCTATGACTATGATAGTTAATCACATGATTTGGTTTTAATCAATTGTCCCTAAAATAGGGAGATGGATGTGGTTAAAAGCAACATATGAGCTTAAGTTAAAACAAAAGGTGAACTTGATCCTTCTTTAACAAATGAATGGACGTAGATGTGAACCATTAAGGGGCTCAAGTTTTGGGTTGCCTTCAAGAGAGGATAACCAATAAGATCCTGATCCATACTTGTGGGTTATGATATAGGTTCCAAGCCAATTGCAAGCAAACTTGCCCTACTTGCTTTTCTCCATATTGGTGACATATTGATTTTCCTTTAGGATGAGGTCTCTGATGTTGATTCTTATACTCTAAGGTGTTTATTATAGGCATGTTTGATGTGCTCTTGATAGACATGAAAATGCATAAGGGCTACTAAGTGATGCTCATCAAGTAGCTCAAGTTGGGCTAAGCGGTGTTGATGATAATCATCCTCATAAATGAAATCTTGCAAAGATATACGAAGAGAAGGTATTTGGACTTCAAGAGGCAAGACGGCCTCTAATCCAAACACAAGACAGAAAGGGGTAGTACCCATAGGGGTTCTAATGCTAGTACGATGTGCCCATAAGGCAAAAGGTATATGTGAATGCCAATCCCGACTAGATGTATTGACCATTTTAGTTAGCATGTTGTTAAGAGTTTTGTTAGAGGCCTCAGCCTGTCTATTCGCTTTGAGGGTGATAGGGCGAGGAAAATCTTAAATTGATGTTGAATGCATCACATAGACCTTGGACTTACTTATTCTTAAAATATTTACCATTATCGGTGATAATCTTGTGAGGAACACCGAAGCAGTAGATGATGTGATGGTTGATAAAGTCAACAATCTTCTCCACTTTAGTTGAGACTAAAGGAATAACATCTACCCATTTGGTAAAGTACTTGGTTATAGTGATGATAAAATGGTGTCATTGCGAAGAATGGGGATTAATTTCACCAATAAGGTCTAGAACCCATTGTGAGAAAGGCCAAAAATTGGTGGAAATGTGAAGAGTATGTCTAGGTACATGATGCAAATGGGCATGTTGTTGGAATTTAAGACACTTTTTCACATAATCACAATAATCTTGGTTAAGGGTAGGCTAGTAATAGCCAAGGTGAAGGATGTGTTTAGCTACAACGAGGCCACTAAAGTGTCCCCCACATATTCCATCATGCATTTCCTTGATGGCATGAGAGGCTTCATGACTTCATAGGCAACGTAAGAGGAGACCATCAAAGCCACATTTATAAAGATTTCCCCCCATAATGGTATATCATGAGGTACTACAGATAAATTCTCTTTGATCATTCTTAGAAAGGCCAGAAGGAATGATGGCAAGGTTGAGGTAGTCAAAGGTCTGCTGATACCAAAGGTCAAGTGGGTCTCCTCCACATTGAAATGGTGGGAGAATCTGGTTTGACATAGGAAGGTTAGGTAAGTCTATGGATAATGATAGATAGATTAGAGTTAGAAGGTGCCAATAGGATCTGAGAGGCAAGGGAAGCCATGGTATCAACAAACTTATTGGTAGATCATGGGGTTGATTGGATGCGGTAGTGTTCAAATGATGCTAAGAGTTCATCAACTAATTGTTTGTATTATTGAAAAATATCATTCTTACACTGGTAAGAGTCATTGATTTGATTACCACAACTTGGGAGTCACCAAAGATATTGATTGTTTTGACTCCCAGGGCTAAGGTGGTTTGAAGGCCTATCACTAGGTCTTTATACTCAGCCATATTGTTGGTACATTCAAAATCAAGCTTGAAATACAAAGGAAGAGGCTCACCATCAAAGAGAATAAGGGTGATACCAACTCCCCCACCATGTTGACATTTTGATCCATCAAAGAACATGGTGACTTGATAGGTGAAGTATGCTTGAGAGAGGGTCACAACGGACTCATCAAGGAATTCAAGAGGAGGAGGTTGATTGTCTACTAATGGTGATTTGACTAATTGGTCGATAATGACTTGCCCTTTAATTGATTTTTTTTTAAGGTACTCAAGGTCAAAATCCACTAAAAGCATAAGCCATTTGGCCATACATTGGTTTTGGTATGGCTTGGAGTGCATGTACTTGAGTGGATCAGTATTGGTTATGACATAGGTTTTATGGTTAAGGAGGTAGTGGCAAAGTTTGGTGGCCATGAAGACTAAAGCTAAGCAAATATTCTCAGTATGGGTATATGGAGTCTTGTACTCTACAAGCATGCAACTAACATAGTAGATGGCTTGCCCTTTGTGTTGTTCATCCCGGTGAGCAAGCATTACCCCTAGGGAGTGGTCGGTGGTAGAGATATAAAGGTAGAAAGGTTAGTCATCCTTGGGAGGGGTGAGGACAGGTAGAGACAAAAGGTAATTTTTGAGTGAATCAAAGGCCTTTTGATAGTCATTATTCCACTCAAAATAAACATCCTTCTTTAGAAGGTGGTGGAAGGGTTGGCATCGATCCAAAAGTTGGGAGATAAAGCGACGAATAGATTGGAGTTTCCCCTGTAAACTATGGAGTTGCTTGAGGTTGATTGGAGGAAGCATGTCAAGGATGGTTTTGATCTTGGCGGGATCAACTTCAATACCATGAAGGGAGATAATAAAATCAAGAAGCTTTCTTGACAAGACCCCAAAAATGCACTTCTTAGGATTAAGGCAAATGTGATAATGGATAAATCACTCAAATATGATCTTGAGAATGACTAAATGATCCTTTTGGAGTTTGGATTTTTTGAGAAGGTCATCCACATAGTCCTCTACAATCTTGTGGATAAGGTAATAGAAGATATAAGTCATGGCATGTTGGTAGGTTACACCAGCATTTTTTATTCAAAAGGCATGACTCTATAGTAGAAGGTTCCCCATGGGGTGGTAAAGGGAATCTTGTGCTAATATTTGAGGGCAATTAGGATTTGACTGTAACCCAAAAATCTATCCATGAGAGATAACATCTCATGGCCAGCTGTAAGATCAACTAGTTGGTCAATGCTCGATAGAGGAAAGTTGTCTTTGGGGTAAGCGAGGTTGAGGTCACAAAAGTCTACACAAATGCGTAGTCCCTTTGTGGCTTTGATAATAGGCATGACATTCAAGTCCCATTGGGGATATTCAATGGGTTGAATGAAATTGAAATATAGATGATGTTGAAGCTCTTCTTTGACGAGAAGGGTTATGCGAGGGTGCATGCGTTAGAGTTTCTACTTGATAAGCTTGGTATCACAGTTGGTGACTATATTATGCGTAGTAATGGCAAGGTTAAATCCAAGCATGTTGCTTTAATACCAAGAAAATGCTATGCTATGGTCTTGGAGGAAGGAGGAGAAATCCTTAAGTTCATCAACATTAAGTGATTGGCCAATTTTGACAATGCAGGGGTTGTCTGAAGTGCCCAAGTTGACATCCATGGTGGATTCGTTCAACATGGTCAAGGTCTCGAGAGGAAGGGATTTGTGGATGGAAAAATTTGAGGCACCAAGATAGGTGAGAATGCAATCATCATCTTAGCACTGAACAGTGTTAATGATATGAGAGTCATCTCCTATCATCTCAGGATGGGTTAAAGGGATGTTATGGTTGCCTCTTCCTTTTGATAAGTCAAGGGTCTAACGCTGATCATGTTGATGAAAAAAAAAGTTAGATGGATGATGTCATAATTCTCACATGTAGGTGGAGGGGAAGGTGGTGAGGAAGAGGTGTCTTCCTCAATAATGGTGATAGTAGGTGGTTTGGTTTGCTTTTTGGTGGGTGGAATGAAACTGACGTTGTAATTTTCATGAGGCTTTCTAGTCTTAATGGAAATCAACTCATATGGGCCATGCTCATATCGTCTCAAACCAAATCCTTTCCAAACACACTTGTGGAGGTATGTCTTGGCAAAATTTGGTTTTTCCAAATAGGAGAAGTTGAAGGTGAATGATCGAGGTAAAAAGGAGGTAGTAGGAGCATCAATCGATTTGTTAAGTTCCTCATAAATGAAATTGGTTTTGATAGTGTGAAGGTCTAAAGGGAACAATGGCTCTGACATTAGGGTCATATCTAGGTTGGTGGTTAAGTTTCCCGTACTTGTGAGGAGTAGGGAAAGCATCAAGGGCAAGGAGGCAATATTCCCCTAGTGAAAGATGTTAAAATGTAGATCCAAGTGGTCTGAGGTGGGGATCTGATCGAAGCGGATGGATGAGCTAGTTGATGCCTCATTGATAGAATAAGGTATGACTCCATCTTTCATGGTATATGGCTTGTCTTGGACTGATGAGGGGGTGTTAGATGGAGGTAATAGCACGTCATTGGGTCGATAAGTCATGTTGCATGTTAAGAAGGGACTTGGGTCAGCTTGGATGGTGATGCCATGACCTTCATGCTCAAATTTAATATAATAATGAAGGGTAGAGGGGATGCAACCCATGGAGTGGATCCAAGGTTGTCTTAGTAAAACATTATATCGGAATTCACCTTCTACTACATAGAAAAGTTTGGGGAACATGCAAGGTTCTACATGGATATGAAGGACAATAGTTCCCAGGGTAGTGGTCATGGTGTCATTGAAGGATTGGAGAATGGCCAAAGTTTTGGGCATGGCATTGTTCGAAAGATTGAGTTGGTTATAGGCACAGGAGGAGATTATATTAATACTAACTCCCCCATCAATCATAACCCGTTTAATGCGGGTTTGGTTGATGTAAGCAGTAATAAAGAGAGGGGGATCTGGGTCAGCGAGATGGATAGAAGGTATTTCCAAATCCTTGAAGGTGACAAGGTTGGAAATTTGGAGAGTGCCAACAAAGGCTTCCAGAGGTTGAGGATCTTCAAGTTTGACCTTTATTGACTGCAATGCCTCTATCATTGTTTGGTGATGATGAGGTGAAGTAGTAATCAACTCATATAAGCTCATCTTAGTTGAGGTCCAGTGAAGTTGTTTGAGTACTACTTTCCTGATAGACCCAGATGGGTTGGATTGGGAGGTACCCAAGATAGACACCTTGGGTTTGGTTAAATGTGAAGGTGTTTGATTTTGGTTTGGTTGGGAGGTAGAAGATGGGTATGTCTATGGAATGGACACTTTGGCCTTCCCCTTATCCTTTTGTTGTGCTCTCATGACCACATGGATGGTATAGATAAAGGGAGGAATTAGGGTAGGAGAGTTGTTTGGTTCCTCGTCACTCTGAGGTGAGAGTGGAGGAATAGGTAGGTTTTGGCTAGTGGTTGTTGGTTGTTGGATTGGTAATAGGCATGTAGGAGGTTCTCCTAGTAATAGATCATCCTCATCATAAAGCTGATGGATAATGGTTTGGAGAGCCTTGTAGTTCTCCATGTCATGCCCTAGTGTCTTATGATAGGAGCACACTTGGCATTCTTTATACTAGATAGGTTTTGAATTGAGAGGGTCAAATGACCTGATAGGGGGTAAGGGCAAGCAAGAAACTTGCAATAATCTTTAGAAAATGGTAGAGTAGGACTCAGATAAAGGTGGAGAGGGGTTAGGGGTTTTGGTCTTTGGTTGGTAAGGTGGAAGTCCTTTTGGGAGTGGGTTTGGGGATGGAAGGTTTGGGTAAGGTAGTGTGTTTGCATGGTGGTTTTGGTTTTGGTAAGGAAGGGGTTGATAAAGCAAAGGTAGGAGGTTTCAAGGTAGGTAGCTTGGTCATTACTGGTTCAATAAAGATATGTGTCTCAGAAATCAAGTGTGTTAGTGTAAATAGCAGTGACAGTTGGGTTTTGGTTGGGAAAACTGACTTCCTACTCAAAGAGGAGGGATGAGGCCCTAAGATAGAGGGAAAGGTTGATCCGGGTGACAATTTGGGTGGTATAATGAGGGCCAAGATGCGGTGGTACAATGGACCGCAACTGCCGAAGCGGTTGTTGTAAGGCCCCAGAGTGGGTGGCTGGTAGACCGGGTAGGGCTACGCGTAGCTTTGTATTGTTTTAAATCTTGGACGTTGAATTATCAGGTGACAGTTAATTCCTCGAATCATGTATTACTTTAAATCCTCACCTGTTATGTTCTCAAGCTCTGTATTGTTTTATGTCCTCGAGCTTTGTATTGTTTTAAATTTTGGAAGTCAAATTGTTGGCGACAGTTATTTCCTCGAATGTTGTATTGTCTTAAGTATTCACCCGTTAATTCCTTGAGCCACTCAATCTCCCGTGAGATAATATGTATAAATGAAGAACTTCCCGAAATGGGGAGGTAGACATCTCTTCCCAAAGATAAGCATATATTTGTATCTGCAATTTTTTATTAAAAAAAATCTCTTTTTAGAGATAGCGTTAATTGAATTGGATTGTTCTTATTTTTGAATTATCTTTCAACCAAAGCTTTCAAGTTTTGGATTAGTGGTATCAGAGCGGTTTGTCTTGAGAGTGTATGATCTCGAGGATGAGGTTAGGATACAAGAAACTTGGGTGGGAAGCAATAGAGCTTCTAAACTTTCCACCTATTCTCTCCAAATGACCTCAAATGGCAGACAACACTAAGACATCCGATCCTTTCAAATAAATGGTGAATGAAGCCCTCCAACGACAATAAGCGTAGATGCTGCAATAATTTGCTCAAATTCTCCAAACACTTCCAATGGGAAATTATGGCTCCGCAGCTACACATCTTGGCTCCTCATTGAGGGAACTTCCTTTCAGTACCCCAACACCCTTCAAGGTTCAGGTAAATTTTGATATTCCCACATTTGAAGGCAAACTCAATGCTGATGTAGTAGAAAATTAGTTGGATCAATTGTCTTCCTACTTCTCTGTAAATAAGTTCACCGATGGAGAAAAGATCACTTTTGCTCTTTTGATATCATCATTGCCCATGAAAAACTAGTGGGAAGTGTACAAAAAGAGGTTTAGTATAGATATCATTGGCCTTGGGGTGGAACCTACCTGGGATGATTTTATGGAAGCAGTCAAAGAAGAATACTATCCCATCGGAGCATATGATGATTTGTACATAGAGTGGCAGCAACTTCGCCAAGGTAAGGAACAATCTATTCAAGATTACACTAACATTTTTCATTCTCTATTTATGAGAATGGGCATCCAAGAAAGTGAGAAACACAAGGTTCTCAAATATCGTGGCAGACTACAATGGTACATATGGGGAGAAATAGAACTCTTCAATTTGGAAACCATTGGTGAGGCATACAAGTTCGCAGTAAAGATTGAGCAGAAGCATGGAAGAATGGATATAAAGAATCAGTCTTCAAAATGGAAAAGTGATAAAGAATGTCAAACACGAGGCCAAAATTGGAAGCAAAAGGAAGGGAAGACTGGGAAGTGGTGTGGTTATCACAAATCTAGAACTCACTCCAAAGAAGAATGTCGAGCTATCAAATCACTGCTTTCTGAGTCACCATCCTCAACATCTACTGCTCTACCTCATATAGACCCTGCAGTCGAAGAGGTTGAAGAAGAAATTATAGATGCTGATCCTAAAGCTATTATAGCTTCATCACAGACACACGACGAGATACTAGATGACAAGGAAAGGTTGTTTCACTCTAAGTTATGGGTGAAAGGTAAGCCTCTACATTTCATTCTTGATAGTGGAAGTCAAAAGAATTTAATCTCTACTAATGTTGTGCAAATCCTAAATTTGTCCATGAAGCCTCACCCAAAACCATACAGTATTGGATGGTTGAGTCCAGGGAGAAACCTCCGTGTCACCCACCAATGTCTTCTCTCATATGCAATACAACCTTTCCAAGATGAGGTCTTATGTGATGTGGTCAATCTAGATGTTTGTGATGTACTCTTTGGTCAGCCATTCATGTATGATCGACATGGTATATATGAATCAAGAACTAGAAGGATCACTCTCACTCTTGCAACACGGCATTATAAGGTACCAAAAGTACCACCTTCTACATATGTCTCTCTGATTAGTGCCAAGAAATTTGTTCTCATGGTGGTCAAGCCACAGGAATCCAAAAGGGCCAATGTTACAGCCCTGACTACACAATAGAAGAAAATAGATACAGGGCTAAAGAAGTTCATGGCCTTCCATCCACAGACTGATGATCAGACATAAATGGTGAACAATCGGGCCTTGCATAGTTCCATAAACCACAGTCCCTTCCAAGTGTGCATCGGGAATCAAATCAAGACACAACTACCACGCTTGATGGGGAACATTGACGCAATGGGGACCATTGCTTTTCAAGGAGGGGGGAATGATTTGGGTGACAATTCAGGTGGTATAACGAGTGCCAAGATGTGGCAGTATAATGGACCGCGGCTGCCGAAGCGGTTGTTGTAAGGCCCCAGAGCGGGCGGTTGGTAGACCGAGTAGGGCTGCGCGTAACTCTGTATTGTTTTAAATCTTAGACGCCAAATTATTGGGTGACAGTTAATTCCTCAAATCCTGTATTTCTTTAAATCCTCACCCGTTATGTCCTCAAGCTCTATATTGTTTTATGTCCTCGAGCTCTGTATTGTTTTAAATTTTAGAAGTCAAATTGTCGGCGGCAGTTATTGCCTCAAATGCTATATTGTCTTAAGTCTTCACCCATTAATTCCTTGAGCCACTCAATCTCCTGCATGAGAATATGCATAAATGAAGAACTTCTTGAAATGGGGAGGCAGACATCTCTTCCCAGAGATAAGCATATATTTGTATCTGCATTTTTTGATTCAAAAAAACATCTCTTTTTAGAGATAGCGTTAATTGAATTAGATTGTTCTTATTTTTGAATTATCTTTCGACCAAAGCTTTCGAGTTTTGGATCAAAGGTGGAGGGAGGTAGGAGTTTAACCCTTTGGCCTTTTGGTGT
This sequence comes from Torreya grandis, assembly GCA_037957365.1. Taxonomy (NCBI): domain Eukaryota; kingdom Viridiplantae; phylum Streptophyta; class Pinopsida; order Cupressales; family Taxaceae; genus Torreya; species Torreya grandis. Next base: position 1,777,253 of record JARHVA010002254.1, on the reverse strand, counting down.
TTCTACTTCCTTGGTTGATTTGGGATGGCGCTTGGTTGTTGGGTTCGACGAGGTAAGTTCCACTTTTAGAGATGGGTGATTAAGGCTCCATGTAGGGAAGGTGCTAAGGTGTTTGGTTGGTTTGGTCAGTTTGGTTAGAGAAGGTGATTTAGTTATTTGGGGTTTAGGTGCCTTGGATGGTCAAGGAATTATTGGGTTAGTAGCATTTTTTATCAATTTGGTTGGTAATATAGGAGTATGGATAATGGAAGGGGTGGGTTGGTCTGTCAATGGTGTGGCTACAAGCTCCTACCTGGTAATATAAGGTATCCCTAATTGCTTCCTGAAGGTGGCTCAATCCATGTTAATATGGGAGACAAATTCTAATTTCTGCACTAACCTAGAGAATGGTTTGTGCGCTGGTTTTATTCCCTGGATAGTGGACCTAAAAGATAAGCCCAGAGGTTGAGACAAAGGGATGGTAACTTCATCCTTTTCCTCAATCAAAGGATACAAGGTTTGAATGGGTGAATCCTTAGTGAGAGGTGCAAATATGGGGGCTTCCCCTTTGAGAATGATCTCTAAAGGGGCAGTACATTGCTCGATGGTTGAGGGAGAAGGTAAAATGGGTGCTTGTTCTGGTATGTTAGTGAAAGGAGGGGTCGATGGCCCCACTACCTCAATAAGTGGAGGAAGAGAAAGGGGTGCTTCCTTGGTTTGGGTCTCCAAAAGAGGAGAAGGTAACTCCACTACCTCAATAAGTGGAGAGGGTGAAGAATGGGTAGATTGGGTAGTAGGTTCTTCAATAACGAGCATATCAAGAACCATATTGACAATATGGGCATTCTGAGAATACTCAACCTTGTTGCTCTCATTTTTGGTAGGTGCATGATTGGGTAAAGGTTTCCTAAATATGTTAAGGGCCTAGTTTTGAGGTATGTTGGGGTTATCCAACACAAGATCACCCTTATCAATGAGAGATGGGACAATGTTCTTGAAGGTATTACACCTACTAACGTCATGCCCAACTACTTGATGGAAGGCACATAAATCATTCTCATTATACCATCAAGGTGAAGGATGAGAAGAATCAAACTGTTGAGGTGGTTTGATAGGAGGAAGTTGTATGATGTTGGCCTTCAATAACTTCTCCAGGAATAAAGCATAAGATTCTCCCAACGAGGTGAATTGCTTTTGGTTATTTCAGTTTTGGTTCCTCATGTTTTGCTTTGAAGAACTAGAGGAATTTGATTGGTTAATGGATGATGGGGAAGTAGATTTAAGGACATCCGCATTTGCAGTTCCCTTATTTTTGGTTTCAGTGCTGGTTTGGTTGCTGAGTTTGAAGGAGGAAGTCTCATTGGTTTTATAGGTAGAGTTATTGTTTTTTAGTTTCAACTTTCCTTCATTGATGGCTTTGTTATCTAATTTACATGCCATGGTAAAAGCTTCATCAAAAGTTTTGAAGCTCTGAACATAGCGTAGAAGAGATGTGCTTGGCACAATCCCAAGCAAAAAGTTATATCAATTTAGGTTGGGGCAAAAAGAAGGAGAGTTGATTGATCAAGTTCCTCCAATGAGCCATAAAATCGATAATAGATTCATCATCAAATTGTCGAATGGAGTATAGGTCAGTGATGGAAACCTTTTTGGAGATATTTATCAAAAAGTGATCCAAGAAAGTTTGGGCCAGTTGGGTGAAGGAGAAGAGGAAATGCTTGGTTAAGGCACTATACCAATCCAATACCGGTCCTGACAAAGACATAGGAAAAGTGTAGAGGAGGACATCATCATAGGAAATTAAATAACATGAGTGCCTAAATGCCCTAAGGTCTTGTTGGGGATCTTCTTTACTCTAAAACTTGGAGAACTTGGGAAGTTCCCATTAGGGTGGATAGGGTCAGATAGGGACAAATGGGTGAATTAGTTCATTGCAGTTTTGATCATACGATAAGACATTGTGAGCTCCATAAATGGATGACTCTAAGGTAGTCATCTTATCCATGAGCATCTTCACGAGGTATAATTGGGGTTGTGCACTCGAAAGGTTTTAAGGTGCATACTGTTGTGGTGATTGGGTGACATACTGATAACTGGTAGGAGGTTGAGGAGTTGCCATATATTGGTATGTGAACATAGGTGGTTGGGTGGATGCTATGTAAGGGTAAGTTGATGTGGATGGTTGGGTGGAAGGTAGAAGTACATCTCCTTATGGGTTAGGGATGTAACCTAGGTTTGGTGTGATGGGCACCTGTTGGGTAGGAGTGGTGGTTAGGTTGGTGATCAAAAGAAGGGTGGTGACCTTTGTGCTAACTGGGGGTAAGGTAGAAGGTATAGGCACCACAAGATTTTGAAGTGGGGTAGTGGTTAGAAGATTAAAGGTAGCTGGTGGAAGGTTGGCAATGCTAGTGGTAGGCACCCCTATGGTGAGGGGAGTATAGTTGGCTAGCAGTTGGGTTGCCCCTAAGATGGAGGAGTTGTTGGTAGCGGTGGAAGGTATAAGGGTGATCATAGGTTGGGCAGGTTGGTTTTCCACAGGTATCAAAGGGGTTGTTGGTAGATGAGGAAGCTTGGGTAGCCAATGGTTGGGTGGTGACCATGGAAATATAAGTGTTTCTCATGAGATGGAAAGGCATGTCATAAGGTGGGTCCATAGGTGGAATTGAAGCAGGGGTATGGTGAGGCATAGTGTTGAGGTAGTGTTGGAGGACCACAAGATTGTTATCTAAGAAGGTGGCAAAGTCTGCATCTCCTTAGGGAACCTCTCGAGGGAAAGAAGGACTTCCTGAAGGGTGAGGAGAGTTTTTTGGTTTAGAGATATAGTCCATGGATGAGGGGGTAGAAGAGGTCGATTAGTTTGGTGATGGGTTTTATTCTACTATGTTCTTTTATTGTTGACGAGTTAGAACCATCCAAGGTAAGGGGGAGAGGATACACAAACAATCTCACCACTCAAACATAGAGAAAATAAGAAATGATCAAGAAAAGTAGTCACACTCTAAATAGTACATTAAGACCTAAAGGTTCTTTTTAGTCTCTCTTTTGGCTTATGCCTTAAGCTTTCAAGAAATTCTGTGACTGAAATTGGCTTGTAGAGCGGGTACTAGAGAGGAAGTCTATGGTTGGTTTCAAGTTGTTCATGCTCTCAAAAAAATATGTATTGGAAATCAATACGTGGCTTGGTATTGGGGCCTACCCCCTCACTTCACACATTGTTGCGATAAGGGTGTTGGGTGCTTAGCCAATATATATTGATTTCCATAATTTATACTTAACCAAAGAGCTGAGTTGGTTCTCCCCTTGGTAATGACCTCCAAGTAGGATTTCTAGGAAAGGGTAAGGTAACCACTAGGTGATGAAATCCTAGTTGGGCCTTGTCTCAAGCTTGTCTGATGTTTAATTAATGAAGGTGGTTTGGTTTAGTGTGTGCAATAAAAAGTGATGCTACGATATGATTACTTTGCTTTAAGTTAAAATATGTGAGGTAAACTTGTAAGAAATCGAGGTATGCACTTAATTTTAAGCCCAAAAGAAACCTTGATGTCATTTATGAGCATAGAATAGAGAGAGAAGCAAACAAGAGAAAACTCAAGTAAAGACTCAAGGTCCCATCGGGCGTGCCAAAATTTTCAATGAATTTCAACTTATATTTAGAGAAAGGAAGAAGAAGAAACTAAATATGGGTATGGTTGAAAAACCTATTTGATTATGTGCATGTTGAATCAGATGATTGTGAAGAACTCCTCTTTGGCTTGGAAGGATGACCTGCAAATAAGACAACACTAAAGCAAATGGTTGTTTAGATAGATAGCTGAGTGGATTGCCTAGTGCTAGCTACATTCCAAAAGCAAAAGCTTCCTCGAGGGTTGTCAATCCACATGTTTTAAACAATTAAGTTTATAAATAGAATGATAAAGTATTTGCATCAATAATCAAAAGGTACTGAAATTGAACAAAAGAATTGCTTGTTAAAGAAATAGACTAGAAATGACTAATATAGTGATGAACAAGTCAATACTAGTGCTAAATAGCTTGGGTCTATTTTTAAAAATTAGGTAGGGGTCTATGAACAGGCAGAGACACAAAAAACTAGATTTGGTTGGGGCTAAGAGGGTGAAAATAACTTGTTATTTTTTGCCACGGTGATTGTCAGTGGTTGGTGTGACCATCGACGGTTGGGACAACCGTTAGCGATTACTGTGTGTTGGAGGTTGGTAATAAATAGTTAGAATGACAGGATCACAAAGTTAGATTCTAAGAGATGGGTTGGCGTTGGGCTGAGTGTGAAATAGAAATAAAGTACATGAATATCAGAAAACAAGTGCTTAGCTTATAGAACGCTGATAGGGTGATTGATTGAGGTGGTTGCCCTGTTGGTGGATTCTCGCATAATTCTAACAGAGTAATGATACTCAATGCTTTAGTGGAGTAATGATAGTAAGTTGGATTGTTGGGTTGATGATGATGATTGACCTACAAAAAAGAAACTCTAGATGCACAAGCTCTTGATAACAATTGCAAATGGATTTCACCTCCCTGCTCCTCTCTTCTTATAGGCACAGGGAAGAGAGATGCAACAAGATGTCAACTACTAATTATAACTCATGCATGCAATGGATCACACATGGATTTAGACAAGTTATATTTAGAAAATCAAGATGGGTGGCTTGTATGTTGTTGGTTAAGGAGGTGCACTCTGACTATCGATGGTCAAGGTGACCGTTGGTGGTCATCTTGACCATTGACGATCGAGGGCCAAGGCAAAGAGTGAGTAAAAAGGTATGTTAAGTCAGTTGGTCAAAATGACCATGGTTAGGCTTGGTTAGGGGTTGAAGGGTCACATTGGTCCCAAGGGGGTCCTAAGGTGGTCCAGGGGAATTTCAACATTCAGAATTATAGTGTATGGATTTTCGGTGTCTACAGCATGCCACCATGAAAATTAGTTTGCCCATCTAGTGATTGATTTTTTTTGGTTCACCATATTAATCTAAGTGAGTGCACACAATTTTATAAGTGTTTGGCTTGAAATGATGATTGTATTGACTTTCTCAGTGCACTTCACACACTTTGTCATTTTTGGCCTTCACCAATCTCATTCTTTATTGTTTCCACTTTAACTCCTTTTATATTATCATAATGATATTTTAGTTCACCATTTCACTAAATTATGATTGGCATTGGAGTTTCAAGGGTGTCAACAATGTATGGACCATAATACGATCATTCAATGGGAAATTTACAAGACAATCATCAATCAAGGGGTGGTTTGATGAATGTTAATGCTTAATTGCATAACATGATCATCATGCACTGCACTACACTATGTTATGATGATAAAATAGTATTGAATGTTATGGAGCTTATGTATTCCCACTACTCATGACTCACAACTTGAACTTAAAACAAGGCTAACTATTGGGTAAGAACCACACAAGGTGGCATTGCAGCCATCAAAGTCTTAACACTAATGAACTCTAAATATTCCTCTTAGCAATAGGTACTAAAGCCACACCGTGACACTTGTTTAAAATGTGAAACCATGTGATAATAACTCTAAATATATTTTACCTTACAAATTTAACATATAAATATTAAAACAAATATTTATGCTATGGAGTGTCACCACATATACCAAGTGGCACCATGTTTAAAATTGTGATACTATAATAACTAAATATGTATATTATTTTTTATGATTGGTAAATGATTTTGAAGCTGGAACTATGAATTAGATAACACTTTTACAGAGACCAAAGCTATGAACTGGAGATAGAGAAGCTTTTGATTGGAGCTCAGTAACTAGTCTGAGACACAACTAGGAGGCCCAAATCCCCCAAACCAACAATAATAAAAGCCTCATCCTCGTTGTCTTACGCTACAAACTCTTCTTCAAATCTTGAGATTGCAAAAGCCTCGATCTCAAAATATTTGTGCAACCCACTAGGTGGAGACCTTGCCAAATATTCAAGCTTGCATTTGCTTGTAATTTGATATTTCACCGTCCCCAGGACCAGATGGATTTACAAAAGCATGCTTGACTTCCTTGCTGAGCTAGGGTTAGAAGCAGTGTTGGCAAGAGACGTTTTACGTGCTTGTTGTTCTTTTGTATGTTTAACAAGGGTGCAAAGTGCCAAGTTCTTACAGGAAGCGGAGGCCAAATTCGATGGTTGTATGTACAATTTGTAATTAGGGTGAAAGACAAAAAGCATAAATGTAAATTGAAATACAAGAACTTGAGCATATATGTATTGATTTTTATAGCTAAATAGAAGCATATATTAAATGCCTCAATGCAATAGAAATAAAGATCCTCGACCAAGTTATAGTTTTGCTAAGATAACTGATCTATTACCTTAAAAGTCATTGTCCAATCAAAATACATTATGCCCCTTAGCGTTACTCAATAATTTATGAGATAATATTAATTTTATCCTGCATATTTTAGAATAACATAACTAAATGAAGATTATAGAATATCACAATAATTAATCATCAAATTGTTTACATGAAGTTCATTATCATACTCATTCTCCCAGTCCCTCTAGGACTGTCATTCTCATACTCATTCTCCCATCGCCTCTCATCGGCATATGAACCCTCGTAATATTCCCCTACATTTGTGCCATCACCCTCTTCCCATATTATCTCCACCTCTGCGGATGCCAGTTCCAAACCTAGTATTTTTTTTTTTAAATCCTGGTCATGAATACCGTTAGGGCAATATGGCAGAGCAAGTGTCAAACTCTTCAATGAAGGAGCATTTCTAAGAAATAAATCCAACCCAACTCCTTCCTTTTCACTCATATCTGATGAGATATCCATATATGCATTCATTCAGATTTGGAAATGTGAAGTCCAAAACCATCTCTAGCTCACATGCTGCTTGCTCATGTCCCCTTATAATTGCAATGGCCTACCATACAAAAAGTGGCTTATTGATAAGTAAAACCCAATGTCTGATTGCCAAAATTTTATCTCGAAAGCAAAAATAAAGATGAAAATGTTACCATCATGGATGGTGATCCTTGAAGTTCTTAAAGGTCGGGAAAAGTGCAGACGAGGGTGGAACAAGGGAGACCTGAGAGTGTTGATGAGAATTTTTTTAGGGATAATTTTTGTAATAATTCCACATTTGAATGTCCTTTAAGTGACCCAATTTCCTCGAGAAACACACAAATCTAGCTACAATTTAGATAATTTGTAGTAATTCTTTTGTTTGAGGCTAACCAATCCATTAGTATTTATCTCCAATTTAGCTAAATTAGAAGATCCCTTATTTCGAGTTAGAGTAATTGTGGGTAGTCTCCTTTCAAGGATTCCACACAAGTGCAACCTACTAAAATCAAGTAGTGGAGATTGGAAAACTGGGTTTTCAAATGTGTTAACTCATAACATTTAATGAGCCCCAGTTCTTTAAGAAGAGGACAACTGTACGAGTCTCTCCAACCTGTGATTTGTCGAATTACCAATTTCACTTGAACAAGAAGTTTTCGAGGATGAGAATTTAAGTGTGTGTGGGAATCTCTGGAATTATGAAGTTAATGAGTTCAAAATCCATGAGAGCACTGCAAGAAAATAAAGTAGAAGGCAAATACATTTTCTTTCCCAGACAAGTGGTCTCAATTCGAAGAACCATCCGTTTCACTCCCTTTTTGGCTACATGGTGAATACACTGTTTAATGTCCATTGACTCGATGCTAATTGACATGGGAAGATGAAACCAAAAATTATCAAGAGGGGCATTGTGTTGGATAAAAACATGGTCCATTATGTCTTTGATGCATCCACTTAAATCTCCAAATAGGGGACATCATCCTACAAGGAATGACATGTGTGTGAAAAAGTCAAGAGTGAAATCAAGACGTGTAATTTTAGTCCAAAGGTATCGCCATTTTGGGCAAGGAGGGAAAAACACACAATATTTATTGGAAGAAGACATGAGAGAATGTGGGAGCACAATAAGCTTTATGGGAAGTTGCTCAGTGTGTCAAACTCACTGTGAATGTCTTTAGTTGGCATTCAATGCGAAACCATCAGAGTAGATAACCCATACTGCGTGCCAAATAAAATCTGCATTGTACAAACTTGCAGTAAATTAAATGTCCAGTCTCAATCCAAGTAAAACAAACAATAACACAAAAACATTTAAACGAATCAACTTACACCAAATAACATTATTTTATATACTCCATTAAATTTTTTTTATTTCAATTTATAAAAAACTTATTTTTTTAATACACTAAATATTACCTAAAACAAACAAATTCAAAACTAAATCAAAATTAAAATTAAATGGATCTATAAATCTCCTTTATAATTGCCCTCAACTAAATATGTATATTGTTAAAACCCAAGGCCAAACACAATTTGTAGCATAATTCGAAATCCTATACAAGTTAGTAATAAGTTCCATCTCCAATGTAACCACGTTGCATCAAATTAAGGAAAAAAGATTTATAAACATTTATTAACCCCTACTTGTTTGTTAAACGAAGTCCTAAAACCCAGGTGAAGGGAATTAAAAAGAAAAAAAACCACACATGCATTCCCGCCTTCCCCTCCGACGAAAAATCGAGAAGACCACACGATGCAAATATCTCAAAGCGCCCTAATCGTCAACGTCCATCTCCACAATCCGTGGCACCCCCGCACGGATCGATGACGTGGCAACATTCCTCCTAAAATTAATGCCCTTTTTATATCCGAGCGGATTAGAATTTCAGTTTCCCGCCCATTCGTACTTGAAATTTCAATCTCATCTTTTTGCTTGGGGTCGGTGCATCACCGGCTGTTCCGGTCGAACAAGTGGCAGCAAAGGGGCGCGCAATAGAGGCGGTGGAAACTCACCGGTTGCCACTGGCGCGAGCGGTCATGTTCTCTTTATTTCTCTCTCTAGGAGAGCCTCTCTCTCCCCGTTAGGTCTTCTTGATATTATTGTAGTTCATTCATTGTGTTAAAGCAAGAGAAATACTTATTTCTCTCTCCTCCGCTTGTTTTCCTTGTTAATATCTCGAGCTCTATCCTCAGTTTTCTCTTGATAAGAACTGCGAAGAGATCTTCGTTCCGTATTGATTTCGCTGTTTTGGAAGATAGAGCTTGCTCGTTCGAGTCCTGTTCGGGTTAAGGTACGCAAACCCTACAATGTATACGTAGCTGATGTATTTTTTCGCACGTTTGATCTGTGGTTGCTTCAGATTATGCCTATTTTTGTCGAGAATTTGAGCTCTGTTTATGTTCATTTGCGATTTTTGAGTATCGATTTAAGTTTTGCCCTTTTCTAGAGGGTTTGTGGTTACTTTTTAAGGATTTTTTTAAATCCCTTCTGAAAGCCTGATGGCTGATATTCATCTATTTGACAGACTAATGTGATTTTTGAAGTTTTATTATAGTCTTAGGCTCATCCGCTTGAAATAGTTGTGTGTAATGTTTCATCTCATGCCATTGTGTGCGGGTTTACTTAAATCTGTCTACGGTTTTCAACAATGTAGGAAGATTTAATATTCATCAGGGTCAGGCTTTCGTCTATTCAAGTACTAGAGTGTTTTTCCTGTTTAAAACAAGGATGACTAGAGTCTATGGCCATATTTTCCCCCGAACTTTGAGCTCTCAATATTCTCCTTTCAGAATTCAATGATGTTTGTATTTATTGACGAACTTTATGTACCAGTGTGATTTTGTTATTTCTAATGGAGGGTTTTTTAACTTTCTTTTACTGATTTTCTTGCCCGAGCCATCTGAAAGTTAGAAGTGATTAAACTTAGGTGATCTGTGTAGCATTCTGTTACGTCTGTAATACTAAGACGATTGTAACTTCTAATTTAGCGGTTCTGAATATTTATTTTGTCTGCTTTTCCTTCGAATTTTAAGTCTCAAAACAAACGAATGGCGAATTTTGTGTTCTTGAGTATCAACCCTTTCCTTTATTTAACAATCTACATGGAGTTTTGCAGTTTTAACATCCCTGAAAATTGATATTATCAGCTTTAGGTCATCTGTTTGCCCGCTTTCTCTGTTTGCTTTAAATTTCTGACTTTGCTTCAAATTGTGTTTGTGATCCGGAATGATAGCTCGCTTCTCTGTCGTTAGCTTTAGGTTGCTTAAGTTCAAAGTGCTTAAGAAGAATGATAGCACTAGACAAGTTCTTAGCCGCGTTCTTCCTTAACATATAATTATTTGAGTCTTTGCGGCTGACTTCCTAGATAAAATGTTTGTGTTTCTAAATTTATAAGGATAACTCAAAAGTATTAATTGTCATCAGCTCCGCACGGAAGAGAGTGAAAGTTATATTGTTGGAGGAAAAGGTTTTTAAAGAATCAATTGTGACGCTTGGCAAATGTATTTGCGGTTAATTTGTGTTAAATGTACGGCTATTTGAAATTTCAGAATTTACAGATCAGAAGGCCTGTATTTTTTCAGTTGTGCATATTTGTTTGTATAAATTTGTTGGTTCGCAGATTTTTCTTTGTACATATATATGATAATATTAGGCTTCTTTATAAAATTGTGTTTTATTTCAAATTGAGTCCAAGTATTGTTTGTTTCTTACAGATTCTGATTTTCAGTTTTAGCCCTTACCTATTCAGAGTATTTCTTTACAAGTTCGTTAATCTGTTTATTTCCTGTATTGCTAGATGGACTATTATTTTTTACGAGTATTGCTTTAGGTTGATTTATTATTTATTTGCCATATTTGGTTTTGTTGATCTGTCCTGGTGTCCTGATCTATCTTGAACATTTCTTTTTACCTGATAATTGCGGTCTAAGTTTCTTTAAATATTATACTTGGATTGGTTTATTCTCTTAAAAAAAAGATGATGTGAATGGACTAATTTTTTTTTTTTTTTTTTGGCTTCACAAAATTGATAGTGTGAAAGGTTCAATGTAATCCAATTTAAGGTTTTGATCTTGTTTGATTTTAGGCATAAATGATTTAATTTTCTATTTTGTTTTAACAGTTTTATCTCTACCTGCAGCCTTCAACTAGATTTAATAGAGTCCAGACTGGGCATTTTTTAAGAATTATATATTTGTACCTATTTTATTGACGACCCTTAGCCTGTTGTATTTTTCTTATCGGGTTTATGGTAATGTATTAAATTATCTACACGATTAAATCTAGTTATGCAAGACTGCATTCAAGAGAGTTTTGTCTTATTTTGTTTTGAAAGTGACAACTAGCCTGACGACTTTCTGGATGTTGACAGTTGCATTAACTAGCTTGTCGCTGGAAAAGTACTCTATATTCTTTGAAATTTGTACAAAATAATACAGTAATACTTAGGTGCATGATTTTAGACTGAAATAACATGAGTTTAAGCTTGAATTTAAAGCTTAGTTTCAAATTTAGTCTTCTGAAGAAGTATGATTTATGTGTTGGTACAATATCCCTTTTGTGATTTTAGGGAATATTTATTTTATCTCTTGCCGTGTAAACAGAAGTACAGATTATTTTATTGAAAAACTCTACTATTATTGATTTATTTTTGTATCTCTGTTGCTTACTTGTAGTACTGAAAGTGCTGGAGCTGCAGATGTCCTCTCAGCTGTGGTCTTATTTGTTTTGAATGTGTCAACCTTTTACTCTTAAGAATCTGTGATGGTGGGGTGTGACTTTTTTGAACTTTCCTCTATCCAAACATTCTTTATATATTTTGTTGTGAATACGTTTTTTTTTTAATATATCACAGTTAACATATCCGTTCAAGCAAATAGTTTGTATGAATACAGAATAAATAGAAACTATGTTCTCAATAATATATGTCTCTTGATTTCTGTTTGGTCAAACATCTAAATGAACAAATATTATATGTGCTGAATTCATTTTATAACCAAATTCAAAATACTGAAAGTGAAGTAATGCATTCAAACTCTGCCAACTCATCATGTTTTGTAGATCTATTAATCTTCTTTGAAGATTTTGTTCATTATTTTGGTCTAAATATATTTGGTCATGTTTTGTAGATCTATTAATCTTATTTGAAGATTTTGTTCATTGTTTTGGTCTAACAATTTTCATAAAATTCTGTATTCTATATACTTATAAAATACAGAATTTTATGAAAATTGTTAGACCAAAACAATGAACAAAATTTTCAAAGAACATATATATATATATATATATATATATATATATATATATATATATTTGGTCATGTTTTGTAGATCTATTAATCTTCTTTGAAGATTTTGTATTCTGGGTAAGAATTAAGGTGGTTTAACTGTGTAGTTTAATTATTTTTATGAGTACGAGTTAAAAATGCACCAGTTTAAGTTATTAACTAGTCAAGGCTATTACAAATTGATGAGAAATTTATATTTTTGTTAAGGTTCACATTACTCTACTGCAATGAAGGGAGGAAAGTCAAAAGGTGAGGCATCCAGTACTCTGAAGAAAGTTGAGGACAAGTAAGTGGTTATTTTTGGATTGGTTTATGTGCATTTTTTTCTTCTATTTCAGCTGCAGAAAAAGGACTTGTGCTGGCTGCATTGTTTGGTCTATCATAATTTTGATCTTGTGCCATTTCTTGTGTTAAGTACCACTTTTCAATGTTGCAATTTGTTTAGGAAAGCAAATTAACTATTTGTTCTTTGTTTTGATGCATATTTATTTTCTTACCAGGAAAATTGCCAAGCGAAAGCCTGCTGTCAAGGATGATAGGGCAAGTAAAAAACCTGAGAAGAAGAAGACTACCAAGGACCCAAACAAGCCAAAGAGGCCAGCTAGTGCCTTCTTTGTTTTCATGTAAGTGAATATAATTGGACGTGTTATCATATTGTTAAATGACTTATTTGGTTTTGCTTGGCCTTTTTTGTGTTTGGATTGTTCTGTATTTTAATAATCATGATGGTTGCAAGTATCTTTAGGAGGGATGTTTATAACTTAGTGATGTCTGGATTGGAGAGAAGGATGACAACTCCTCCTGGAACATAGCAATTGTTGTGATACTATAAGAGATATATGTAGTTAGAGGTCCTCTATATTAAGAAGTATATGTAGTTGGAAGTCCTTGAAATAATACATCTGACTGGTTGTAGACTATAGGAGTTCCAATTAATCTCAATGGTCTTGTTTTCTTTATTGTTTCCAAAATTAATACTGGAAGTCAATTGCAAAATTTTATTTGCCTAACTGTTTTTGATCTGTTTTGGCTGCAGGGAGGAATTCAGAAAGACCTACAAGGACAGTCACCCCAATGTGAAATCTGTTGCTGTTGTAAGTAATTCATTTAATCTGCTGTTTTTTAAATGGGTGGCATCCATGACATTGGGTGGCATCCATGACATTACTGTGATGCATGTTTATAGAAGATTTGTGTGTTTAAAGATTCAGGTTGAGTTTGATTTTATTGTTGTATTTTTTCATTTTAGATTGGCAAAGCTGGAGGTGAGAAATGGAAATCAATGTCAGACACTGTAAGTCAATGTTAATTTTACATGATGAATTATTTTCATAATTAGTTTGTAATTGGTGTTGCTCTATTTAGTAACCCTATATATTGTCCTGTCCAGGACAAGGCCCCGTATGTTGCCAAAGCTGCAAAAAGGAAGACAGAATATGAGAAGAACATGACAACATATAACACCAAAAAGGTGATATTAATGTTTTTTTCGTTCTTTCTATGATGGGTGTGTTAAATCATTTTTTGGAGATTTTGATTACTGATTGTAGAATCTACAGTGATAAAGTATAACAAAGTTGGTTTGCTTTATTTCAGTCAAATGCAGAGGATGTGGCTGAAGAGTCTGATAAGTCCAAGTCTGAAGTAAATGATGAGGATGAGGAAGAAAGTGGAGAGGTAATAGAAGTTCTTATTGCCTGAAAGATGTTGTAGCATCATTTTAGTAATTAGGGAAGCTTTTTTATTCAATTATATTAGATCTTACTGCTGACAAGCTGTTGTAGCATCATTTTAGTAATTCGGGAAAAAGCTTTTTTATTCAATTATAGAAATTCTTATTGCCTACAAGCTGTTGTAGCATCATTTTAGTAATTAGGGAAGCTTTTTTATTTAATTTTTTTAAAGAAGTTTGAATTGGGTTTTTATTCTTTTCAGGAGGATGATGAAGAGTAAAAATATGCATCTGATGGTTTTGCACTATCATTTCTGGGCATCACCTTTAAGGAATTTGTAATCTAACCTAGTAGGTACTCGTGAAGTTTTTGTAATGATTACCCTCTGTAGTGGCAAAAGAGGGTATGACCATGCAGCAGTTGTGTGTAGGTTCCTTTACATAAATGTAGCTATTCAGTAGTAACCTGATAACAATCTTGATTGGATCATGAGATGGTCTTTGAATGATTGGATATAACCTTTAGATAAAATGTTTTTTACTTAGTTTTTTTCTTTGTCATAAAATCTTGATGACCTTTTCTTTCTTTTTTTTAATTTCTGCATGTTTGTATTTGCATAAATTACAAATGTTTGGTCTCAATTATATTGATAATGGGCATGTGATTGCCACTGTTTCAATTATTATGGTAGTATTTATTTTGTTTTTGTTTAAGAACTACATTGTTTGTATTATTCTGTACCCCTATAAATGTAGTTGACAACTGTGGTTGTATCATTTCTTTGGTTCAAGGAGCTAAAAAGTGTGTTGCAGAGGTTTGTATGGGAACCTTGTTTGCATGACATTAATTTAGAATCTTGTTTTGCATAAGAGTGTTTGTTAATTACTGCTGAGTGTCCTGTAATAAAAATATCCTCAGATCTCAATTTCTTCAGAGATTCTATTTATTGAAATGGTACAGCTGGGTTTGAATGTTTGAATTTGTATTTTTTTTGCACTGAGATACATTAAGTATATTTTTTCCGACATCAAATATATTCCAAGATTTCAATTTAATCTGAGATCCTATTTATTAATGGTTAATTGTACAGCTTGGTTTGAATATTTTGAATTGTTTTCATTTTTTGTTTTGTTTTGTTCTTCAGATACATTAACTGTTTCTTCTGATATCAAATATATTACAAGATTTCAATTTAATCAGAGATCCTATTTATTGATGGTTGATTGTAAAGCTTCGTTTGAATATTTGAAATGTCTTTTCTTGTTTTGTTCTGATTAAGTATATTTTTCTTTTTTTCTTGTTTTGTTGTGATTATATTTGTGTTCTTTTGTTATCTTTTAAATTTTCCCGTTCATTTTTAGAACAGAGTTAAATGGTTCTTTCTATAATTTTTAGGGTCCGGCTTTGCAAATAGATGGGGATATGTTACAAAGATTATTTGTGATTTTCCCCTTGTTTTTCCATTTGGCTTGATATTTATCTTTTATTTATTTTTCCCATTCCTCTGAAAAAAGGATCTTATCCTTTTGAGTGTTTGGCAGTGTTGAATGTCTTATAGAGCATTCCTTTTGGCTTACCAATCTTCTAGCCTCTGTAAATTGAACTTTTTTAGGTGTTGCAAATTAATAGCAGTTCTATAGAGAGAGCCATCTTCTATCTGTAGTGTGTGCTTACCAAGATTGATATTGTGTGTGCAATGAGTTTTTTGTGAACACGGACATTTTTGTGATTGGATTTGTTGAAACATCAGTTGGCACAGAAGGCTTGGCTTAGATTTGGGTTGAGAACCAGAGTTTTTTTTATAGATATTGTTTATGTTAACATTCTTGTTCTGTTAGTGTTTGGTGTATTAGGTGTCACTCATATGTTTCTGTAAATTTGGTATTGTTTTAGCTGTCCTTCTGTTTAAGGCACGGATTTGTGTTTTTATACAATTTCAATATTTTCTAGTTAGATTGTCTCTATGGATTCTGTAGTTTGGTTTTGTTGTTATTGGATATATGCATGATATGTGCCCATGGTGTGCGCTGTGTTAATTTCCTTCCACAGGTAGAATTCAAGAACGGTGGGATTTAAGGTCTGGTATACCATTATATTTATTTATTGTGTTTGGTGAATGAGATGATAAAATCAATCTTGTCAGACTGGTGTAATTGATTGTTATTCAAGGGCTTGGAATGATGTACTCATGAGTGGGGCATATACTGAAGATTACAGATTAGATAAGATTACCAGTATACAAGTTATTTATGATTTGTCTAAAATTTAATTGTGATCTATGCTAAATAGTTGCTGTCCCAAGTTATGTTATAAGCTTCATCCTATAAAATTGTGATGACTATAAAGTGTATATGCATATGTTTACATATTATTGGTGGAACATGTGGGATGGGTTTTCTCTCGTTAAGTTTAATGTGCTGAAAAATCTCTGCCATATATTTGGAATTAGAAGGTTTAAAATGAACGTCTAGTTCTATTAATCATGACAGGTTAGATTCTATTATCAAATTGTCTTTTGGCATATGGGCGATTCATATTCAATGAGGAAAGACATGAAAATTGAGTGTTACCGAAGATTTGTGATGGCAATCTTTTTTAACGTTTGTTTGTCATGCCTGCTCTTATCTAAACATTATGTTGATTTTAATCATATTAAACTCTATTTTAAATTCTAGATGCATTGAATATCTTTGGTTTGTTCTGTACATTCACTGCTAAAATGGTCTCAACAAGATTTATTAAAAGTTCTAATAAAAAAGTGGAGAAATTAGAAGACCACACTATCAGCGCTACATACTGATGGTAGATGAATATTGTATTAGTAGAATCTCAATTTTAAAACAATGATGTTCAAGGCAAAAATTAGCCTTACGTGTTTAAAGAGAAATGATGGAAAGTTCAATTTGATTCTGCTAATAGAATATTTAATCTTACTATAATAAAATAATATTATTATAATAATTAGTTTGACGGACACAAATGATTATAATCAAAAGTTGTATAAATATTGAAATAGAGATGATATATGGTAATATTGCAAATGTAAAATGGGATAATGAGGATGATTATAGCGACAAAATCTTGCTATGGGTAGTGGTGCTGAGGTCTTCAGATGGCAAAGTCATTCTCCCGACTTGCTGTGGTATTTAATTGGTTAGTTATTTTCTTTAAACTCAGATTGAATCTTTCCTAAAAGTTGGTTTTGGGGGAGTCGATGAAGTTGTGAGAAAGTTTTGGCATAGTATATGCCAGGGTTTTGGTTTCAAACTTGAGTGTTTGAACGAGACAGGGTCATTGATTTATTGATTGAATTTTGTCGCCTGGTTGCAAGGAAGATCAATCTTTGCCTTTTTATGGATTAATTTTGGCTGACAAGGTTAAAAATTGACAGTTTTTCTGAAGAATCTCCAGACAATCAAAATAAGAATTGCATCAAAATAAAAACCTTGTTACAAGAATGACAAGAAGATGAGGTATTTAGCTTATTATTTATAAAAATGACAAAAGATAAGATATATAGTTTTTATTTTGTTATATCTTTATAATATATTCACAATTGTCAAAATTAGTCTGCTTAAACATGTGACAACCATACATATCCTTTGTTTATTGGAACCTTATCTTCAAGGTTTTACAATTTATTCCACCACAAGTTGTTAGAACTACTCTCAAAGTTGTTTCCTCTATAATTTCTTGCCCTTAGTTTTATGTGCAGATTTAAATTTTGCCCATCTTTACTTTGAAACCTTAATTCCACCTTTGACATTTGCTTGGCTTGTAAACACAAGGTAGAAAGATGGGTTGGATGATCTTAACTACTTGTTGAGTGGTTGAGCATTGTTTATTTTTTGATACTATGAAGAGGGGATCTCCCACCTATATGTATGTGCAATTTTTTGACTTCTAATATTTGACAACATATAGTTTTGATGTTACTTTAAGTGTTCAAAATTGGCTTATTTAAAGGGTTTTCACATTTGAATGCATTGCTGTAAGGATGTATAAATAAATTTCTCAATGTTCAATTTGTTTTCTAAGTAGTGACCAAGTTAAGTTTTTCTTGTGTACATAAATGACTCTTGGTAATTTTTGTTTATAACCAACATGCAAAACATGTGGGCTGTTCCAAGGGAGGGATTTGAATTTAAAAAATAGTCAATTGAAAAACTTGGGACATTTTGATCATTGTGTCATTTTATTGTTGTTGATACTCTCCAAGAAAGAAGAAGCAATGATTTTGAAGATGTTGACAATTTGTTTAGGATGATGGGGTTTGTAGGCATGGATTACAGAAATCTTATATACTAATGACAACAAATTGGGTTGGTGAGTCCATTAAATAGTTGAATGGCAAGGAGATAATGTGAATATGAGTTAGATGTGTGTGTACAAGCTATCATGTATATCAGAGATAAGTTGAAACTAATGTTGTCATGTGTTTAACACCAAGTTTATGTTTTTATGGTAGGGTTTCTTTAGAGTATGTGTTTGAGTTTGGAAGAGGTGTTGTATGTCATAAATGAACAATTTCCATTTTCTTGTTGAGTATGGATGATGGGAGGTTATAAGGTTGAATTGCATTATCTTCTAAACATTAATTGTCTACAACAATTTTTTAGAAATAAGTATGATTGTGTATTAGTTTTTTTAAATTATTATTTTTTCTTATTGAATTTTTTGAGGTTTGTTGGTCTTTTTTAGGTCTTCATATACCTTGCCCAAACATGTACTCTTTATTTTTAAACTATGTGTAGGTAACTACAACATCTCTTATGGAGTTCGAAGTTTTTGTTGGTTTTGATTGGGTCTCATATACTTTTTATGAGCATGTACTCCCTATTTTTAGATTAGGTGTCAATTTTTTTAAAAAAAATGGGTTGGAGTAGTTGAGAGTTGCAAAAAAATGCCACTTGGCATTGGATTGGCTTTATCCCTTGTAGGCAAAATAAATAAAGCTTAGTCACTATTTTTCAATTAAAACTCAAATAGCTAAGTGATTTGAAATTAAACGAGTAAGTCATTTGAAAAGTAAATGAAAGAAAAAACATTTAAAATGAATTCAACGTTGAAATTCATCAAATTGAAAGCAAAATTCATCTATTTTTATGAAATTGATTAGGTCTAAAAATGAAACCATATGAGTAGTTGGTCGTTAATTTTAAAAATGAAATAAACATAGATTAGATTACTCATAAAAAGAAGACATAAAACTTTGAAAAGTTAAATATATTGTTTAGGTTTAAGGTGAAATGACTTGAAAAAAGAAAAATTGACATATTTTTAAAAGAAGATTTAGACTAAGATTTAATGGATTTATCCAAATTCAGATATTTAAATCGATGTAACAATAGATGAAAATTCTAGACCAAATTTAAACATTTAAATCAATGCAATAATAGATGGAAATTTTAGACCAAATTTAGACATTTAACTTATTTTGTATCAAACGCTATTGAAGATGAAATGACTTAAAGAAGAGAAAATTGATGTATTTTTTAAAAGAAGATTTAGACCAAGATTTAATAGATCTAGGTAAATTTAGACATTTAAATCAATGTAACATTAGATGGGAATTCTAGACTAAATTGATGTATTTTTTAAAAGAAGATTTATACCAAGATTTAATAGATCTAGGTAAATTTAGACATTTAAATCAATGTAACAATAGATGGCAATTCTAGACCAAATTTAAACATTTAAATCAATGCAATAATAGATGGGAATTCTAGATCAAATTTAGACATTTAACTTATTTTTGGATCAAAGCTAACCCTAATAAGATAAAATTGTGTGTAATAACTTGATTATTATGTATTACAATGAAGGATAAATCTAAATGTAAAAACTTATAAAATAATTTGGCACTTTGAATTGTTAAATATAAAAAGTACAACATAATAAAATATTTAGATTTTTGCTATATTGTGTAGAATTAAGATTGCTAGTAGATGACAAGAAAAGTGAAAGACTAGACTATGTGCTATTTAGATTAGAGTTTGGATCTATGTGTGCCTATATAATAATGTCAACTTTATATTAGTATTGTTAGTTACTATGTTTTTAATTTGACAATTTTATTTATGTAGATTTGTGTTTTGTTTTGATACGGGTAGGGGCACTCGTTTGTCTTTTAGTGCCATGTGTGATCTTAAGGTTTGTTGATGTGAATGAATATCAAAATCTCTCTCATTTATTTGAAACCCTAGGTCCACTTGCAACAATAAATTTAAGCCTAAAAAATGAGAATAAAGGTGGATTGTTTTGACTTTCATCAATTTCATTAAATGGTTGAGTGTTGTATACATATCCAATACTTTGAAGAGATAAGTTAGATTGCATGTAATTCTCCTTTATAAGTGAATGTATGTGACAATCTCATTCAATGGATGAAACATGTAATTTAGCCCTTGATACTTCACAATTGATAACTTTGGTTTGGCTTTGGAGTGCTTAAGCTCTCGTTGAGCCTTATTTCCATTGATTGATTTGTAAATTGGGAACAAGACAATCTCTTTTAATGTACAAAAGTGTATGTGTTTTTATGATGAGTGTTAGATCAATAATAGGATTATACTTATTTTATATTTATTTAAGGCTTGAGTACTTTTTTACACCATTGACTTTTGAAATGTATGAGTTAACTTATAGAAATGTTACGAATTTGAAATATGATTGTTACTTGACACATAACAAATTTGTCAGACTTAAACATGATTGTTAGATGATTTGATGATTTGAAGATGGCTAAATATGATAATTAAATGGTTTGACACAAACTGTGAAATTTTTTATGATTGTTTGATAACAATTGGAGAGGGTTAGATTCATAAAAAGCATATGAATGTAAGAGGATGACAAATGGAAGTCATATATGCATGCACAAATTATGTAAAGTAAAATATGACATTATCAAATATTAATTACCAAATTTTAATATCTACATTATCAAACATGAAAACAATTTAAAAAAGTTTTTCCCAAATTTATATTATCAATTCAAAACTCCTAGACTTCAAAAATAAACAAATTAAATTAATAAAATAAATAAGTTAAAAAATATTTATAAAGAATGCTTGTGTACTTATAATGCTAAATGTGAAGCATATAATCTTGACATTAATTCTTACCAAACTAACCACTAATATCAAAATTTTCGTAATTTTTTAAAAATGTTATATCATAAACATTCCTTCATTGGTAAAAATCATATAAATAATTACTCTTTTAAAACTCTATTACCAACTTCGCCACAAACAATGTGAGAGATGAGAGAAATTCAATGAAAGTTGATGAAATTGAGTAAAGGCACACCATTCCTTATCAAATGATAATGATAATAAGTGGCACCAAAATATAACAAGAGCTATGCAGTGGTAATAGTATTTGCATTTGTGTTTTTTTTTTTTTTTGGTGAAATGTAAATTTTTTTTATTGCAAGACGATGTTTGAATTATGTAGGCTGGGTCTAGAGGCAATCCAAAATATTAATGAGGTGTTGAATAAGGTATGAAAATAAAAATCAAATACTCAAACAAGATATACGGTGTTTTTTAGCAAAAGTATTTCAATGCTTTGGATGTAGGTGGAGGAAACGCCGTATGCAACCAAAGTTGTATGCAAAGAAAAGCATAGTGAGACACGTTTTCCATATCTCTGTTGTAAATAGTTACCATGTATGCATACTTAGGAAAGGGGGTTAGAAGAAAAAAAAGAAAATATTACCATCTGATTGGCTACATGATAAATCAAGTATTCACTGTTTACAAGTAATGAGAAAATTGAATTAAATATTAATATCTTTGGCCAAACATTAGAACACGCTTTTAATTTTTGTTAATCAACATAATATCATTCGTTATGGATGGCAAAGAGTTTGAAATAAAATTGCTTGAGGCGATAACAATAGTACCTTCAGGTACAAATTTAAATGAGTATAGAGACCATTTTCACATAATTCGTTTTAAAAAGATTATTGAATTTAATTTCATCATTTAAGGGGGAGTCGGAGTCGGATGGGGGAGGTGGGATGGGGTGGATACGTGGGGGAAAGGGGAATTATTACATCATAATATATGTTATGCTATGCTTGGTGAATTATATTTTAGACATAATTTAGACAAAATTAATCATAGGTTATATTATGTTTGGTTTATTGTAAGGCTAATTATAAGTTGTAGTTGGGTTGTTGAATGGTTATAATAATATTTACGTAGAGATAGGAAATGAGTGCAAGGTATATTTGTACATGATAAAAACATGTTTTAAATCGTAGGACATATTTGTTATATAAAATTATTTAAAAAAAATGAATAATATTATAAAATTATATATTGAGTATTTCAATACATTTTTTAAAGTGTGTTTGCAATTGCTGATTTTAAAATAAATTTTACATTTGGTATTAAAATCAAAAGTCTAAGATGAAAGGTTGTATGGAGTTTTAAAGATGATTAAGAGGCAACTCCTCTTTGATTTTGGTTATCTTGATTGATGAAAGTTTCATTTATTGCATTTGTAGTAGTGGGTAGTCTTTTAATTTTTAATTTTTCTTTTAGTTAGATTATTTTCTATGGGAATATAATTTAGGGGATTTTGGAGCATTATCAAGAGCATGTGTAATGAAAGCTTGAATAAGTACTAAGGACAGTGATTCCGAATGAGTATTTAATTTAAGGGACAACACATTAATTGTGAAGAATTAATGTGCTATAATAATCTCTTTTTCATTAAATTGATACAAATTTACAAGGGCACAAAATAAAACTTTATTGTAAGATAATAAGCGAGTTTATAAAAAGATAGATATTTTTGTAGATATGGTGTCTGATATTCATTCTAAATTACAACAATTACCTCGTAGTTGGAAAAAAAAAAAAACTAATAGTAAAAAACTACTTTAAAGTCGAACAAAATTAATAATATCCATTCAACATACGAAGACATGTATATAGGAATCTTATTTAAAGATAAATAATGATAATAATATCTTTTTGTTTTAATTATTTGTGGTTTATGGATAATTACCTTATTCACAAACAATACCGAATATGGAATATGAGAGATCTATGATATATAATAGTGTAAAACAATAATTAGACTTACCAAAGTGAGCTAAAAACATGAATAAATAGAAAAAAAAAACAATTAAAATAAGAACAAGGAAATGACAAATAACGCTGTAATTTGACACACCTAAGATATAGTTTGAATTCTTGAGTCTAAATCTAGGATCTATGGGTGATTGAGCTACATTATATGTAATATGATTGTCTGATTGTACTAGGTTAGATTCAATAACTTGCTGAATTTGTACCTTTGTTGTTGGAAAATTTGTACTTGGGTACCAAATATGTCATGTACTTTCTTTCTGAGCATGGATCTTTTTGGGGGCGTGTGTTTTCAAATAAATATAAATTAAAATTGTTGATGCACATAAAAGAGATGGGATCCACTTAAGGATTGCCTTTATCTCTGTGTTGCTTAAGTTGGACATTCGCTCATGGACACACTTTCAACATATACTCAGATTTGACGTACTTAACATATCTTCATTGTATTCATCTTAAAAACATTGCAGAGAAAAAAACTACACTCACACTCTCTCTCACTTGATTTAATATGCTCATTACATTACACGAAAGAGTTATAGACTCTCATACAATCCCTACTACACTGATACAACTCTCTATTATGCTCTTAGGGAGTTCTGCTCCTTAGCTCGTCCCTCTCTCCAAAATTATTTATTTCTCTAAACTTCATATCCTCTTGACATCTCAAGCTTCATGGGGTGTCTCTTCAACTTCCCTGACATCAACATAACATACAATAGTTTGGCAACTAAATGCCAAATTGTTAATAACGACTTCTTCCACATGTCACAAAACATAGACAATCACAAGTAATTGTAAAACATTATAGTTGTACCATTTCATAATGTGAAACTTGGTATGTAGGAATAATAGGAAAACACCAATTCCAACCAAAAATATTAGCTTGCTAGGTGATACTATGGTAATGAACCAAATTGCTGACTCTCGGGTGCTCAAGTGACATTTTCAGATCGAATGATAGTTTCCAACACTATCTTAAATTTACCACTATTTATCCAATGGATCTAAAATTTGGAACAAAGCTTTTAAAGTACATTTTATACCATCTTACCAAATTTGACAATCCAATTTGCTATGGCGGTAGAGAATCCTCTTTCCAAGTGTTGCAGACTAAACACATGATATAAACTAATAGAAACAGATGATACATTACCATTGTAACTCCAAAATAGCTAAAATTTCACACTTAGATTGTAATTGATAGGTAATATTACCTCACCAAATTTTTCCATCCATTTAAGCACTACATTGAATAACCATTTTGACCAATGTCTGTGACTTAAAAGTACATGCAAACTGATAAAAATAGACAAACGATCTCCACACTTTTATTTCAATAAGAAATACTTTTACAACATCATTCTCAGAGGTTAACAAGCTCACTCCAACAAGGACACAAACACAAAAACCTAAAATAACACGTGCTACTTTATGTTTGGTTGATGCAAGAATATACAAACCCTTAGATGCTCTTGCATCATACACTTGAGGTTCATAAAATGTGAACTTTTATTCACATAGATGGAATAAGTGGTAAAACTACTATTTTAACCATGAAGCATAATGGCCACGAGGTTTCCTTCCAACACACTAAGTACTTTAGTAGCTATTTTTCATTTTTTCTAGCTATTTCTTACTAGTTTTAGTTTCTTTCTTTACTTCTTACCGTGACTCTTCTTTTTCTCTTCTCTGCTCTTTATTTTCCTTTTTATGGGATTAGACCTACTATAATATCTTTCTTTTATAGGATTATACCCACCATAGTCCATCCTCATCTGCCAAAGGCTTATCCTCTTTTCTTTCCATCCTTTTATAGGTTGAAACCCACATTCATCTGACCACCTCCACTAAGATGGTTGTTCTTACTCTCCCTTGTGGGCTTAAACCCACTACTAACTGACCACCTCCTCCTAAAGCCTTATTGGATTTGTTTACTCACTATCTAATAGGTTATTAGATCCTCACTTATATCACCCTTTCCTATTTATACCTCTTTTTTCATGGTTGTCATCTCTTTTTTCATTCCCAATATCATTTCGGCAGACTCAAAATACATTTAAGCAATCACCCATATCCTTTGATACCACCTCTAGGATAGTCTTCACCTCCTCATGTCTCATTGTCCTCACTACTATATCAAACAACTCCACCTCTATTGCAACATAATATTCTTCTCCACATACTCTAGATGATATATAAATCTACTACTCTTCAGATTTGTTAAGCTCAATAAACTCACTCTCTTCACCTTGGAAGACCTCTTTGAATGCCTCTTTTCTCTTAATCTATGCACCTTCACACTGGCTATAGTCACAAATTAGTTTAAAAACATAAGAATTAATAGTCCCCATAGCTACTTCCTCCATATTCATAACATTAGCTTTATTTCTACCAAGTTTGGGCTCCTCAAAGTCTCCTCCATTATTCCTGTTCCTCAGAACAATGCTCACCTTCCCTTCTGACAACTCCTCTTCACTTCTCATCCTCTTATTATCAACTCTAGGATACTTGATATCTCTTTTCATTTCCTCTATGTCATGTGAAAATAACTTTGCACTCTCCTTATCCACATGAGGATAATGCATACTTTGAATCATAAGAGTATCTCTTCCAATACCTATAAGGTCTACTTTCACATATGCAACACTAATTTCATATTTCAATCTTTTTGGTAGAATCTTGTCCACCATCTCCATCTCCATATCCATCTCTTTTGCTGCACCTACACATTGAACAAACATATTAAGGAAATTAAGAGTTCCCATAAACACTTCTTCCATCTATTCATCATGCCTCAAGGACATGCTGTCTAACTCTTCTTTGCTACTCACATTATTCTCAAAGCTTTCACTCTCACGATGGACTCCCAAGGGCCTATTTTCAAAAACCTCCATGGATATTCTCTCCTCAATCTTATTTATATTTCCTTCACTTAAAAATGGATGGTCTGCAACCATACTTTTCTCATGTGCATTAGCATGTACTTTTTCTACCTCTATTTTTTATTTCATGGAGACCTGCAACTCATCACAGCCACCATCTTCATTCACCGCTATTTATTTATCTAAATAAACACATAGATTTCCTTGGTTGTCTTCAACCCTTCCACCCTCCAAAAATAAAAATAAAAATGTATTTCCTTCATTTACCAAGGATAATTCAAAATTTTCCCACTTCTGGGATACCATAAATTCATTCCCATCATCAAACAAAGGGTCTCCTTCTTCTGCTTCAACTAGCTATCACCTCCATATCCTCTTGCATGAAGATTTATTTCCTTTAAAGGTTGATTACAAACCTCTTTCTCTTTTTTGTTCTGAAAATCAAATTTTGGCTTCTCACAACTTTCCTTGTCCTTGGTATTTTTAAAAACAAACTTGGGATTCTCACATGGAAACCTCACTCTCTTATTGTGTTTCAAGACAAGCTTCTTCTCCACAAAAACATCATTATCTTTGCTACTTCTCACAGTAGGCTTGAGCTACTCACATGGTAACTTCCCTCTCTTATTTCCTTACATGATAATCTTATTCTTCTTATCTTCTCTCTCAAGTCTCAAGACATGAAGCTTATTCATCCATTCTACATGCATTCTTGGGTGAACAACATGACCCATCAACTTGAAAACCATATATTCCTAGATTCTCACCTTTTTATTTGATTTTAATTATCTCTTATCTTGAGATATGCATAATACTTAGTTGCATGTCCACACAAATTATTACATGCAATATTTACCCTCATGGGTTATTCAAAATTTTCATCCTCCACTATCCATTTCAAGAGTTTATTAGGTCTCTTTTTACCACAAAATAGAATAATATCACAAATAGAGTCACCTCTTTCCTTCACCTTAGCCTTTATTGGTATCTTTTATTTTTTAGCTGGTCCTTTCTCCTAGGCATCTAACCTTGCTTGTAGGGATAACAAATTCATCATCATATATTTTTCATCCTATTCAATCATAGCTACAACAATTCCACTTTGTGCAGTCTCTGTCATTGGTCATTTCTCCAAGGCATCTAACCTTTCTTGTAGCGATAAAAAATTAATCATCATATCTTATTCATCCTATTCACTCATAGCTGTAACATCTCCACTTTGTGCAGTGTTTGTCATTTTTAATATTGATTGGGATTCTTTCACCACATCTACCAATTCTTCTACTCCTTGTACTCTTCCTCCTTTATGTTGCATATCTTTGTAACCGACAAGCTTCTCTTTCACAACCTACAATATACTAAAAACAAATTCTCTCTCACATCCAATACATGCAATACTTCTCTCACACTTGAAACAAACTCATCCTTACTACTATGCAAGCTTCTTTTTCATAACTTGTAGCTCACTCATCAAAATTCTTTTTCATATCCTGCAACTGATCCATACAAGATCTTTACACACTCAACCCACAAGGAAAAAGCCTCTCTAATAATAATTGATGAAAGCACATGAAAGAGAATCTATTGAAGGACTGCCTTTATCTCTATTTTGTTTATGCTAGAAAGTTAGTCAATGACACACTTCCAACACTAATTAGACTTGATGCACTTAACACATATTCATTATATTTTTATTACAAAATTATAGCAGAAACACACTCACTATGACACTCTCACACACTTGATTTGATAGACTTATCCATTACATGAAAGGGTTATAGACTCTCATACAGTCCCTCTAAGATTGGTACAACTTTATGTTCTACTCTTTGAGAGTTATGCTCCTTCCCAACTCGTCCCTATCTCCAAATTTATTTATTTATCTAAATGTCATATCCCCTTGAAAGTAAAAGCTTCATAGGGTGTTTAATCAACTTACCTACCCTCAATATAATGTACAATAATTTGAAAATATTTAATTTTTGAGATTAAATGCCAAATTGTCAGTAACAACTCCTTCCATGCATATCATAAATCTGAGACAATTGTATGTAACTATACAACATTATTGATGTACTATTTAATAGTGTGAATCTTGATATGTAGAAATAATATTAAAACACCAATCACCTTCAAAAATCTTAGCTTCCTAGGTGCTACAATGGTAAATAATCAAACTACTAACTCCCGGGTGCTCAAGTTATTTTCAAGCCACATAATAGTTACCAAAACTATAATAATTTTATTGATATTTATCCAATGGATTTGAAACAAATATTTTAAGCTAAATTTTCTATTATTTCAAAAAAATTTAAAATAAAATTAGTTGTCAGTAGAGAACCCTCTTACCAAGTGTCACAAACTAAATAGATGACACAAATTAATAAAAACAAATGGCACATTACCATTATAACTACAAATTAGCTAAAATTTAATGCATAGATTGTAATTATCAAGTAATATTACCTATATTACCTCAAAAAAATTTACCATATAATAATGCACTATATTGAAGAACCATTATATAATGTCTGACTTAATAGTCCATGTAGGCTGATATAAGTAGACAAAATATCTCCGCACTTTTCTCGCATCAAGGAATAATTTTACAAAATTATTCTAAGAGGTTTAAAAACTCACTCCAATAAGGCCACCAAAAAAAGTATAAATTAACACATGTCACTCTATTTTTAGTTGATGCAACATTGCATGAACCATTGGATGTTCCTGCATCAATTATATATTACTATCCAAAATTGATGGGCATAATGCATTGAATTGTCTCTCTCTCTTCTTGACCTAACCACTGAAAATAATTTCAAGACAAGTTTGTGTAAGGTTAGTTGACTTAATAAACCTCTTGAATATTTGTATCTACATATCCTACATGTTCGAAATCAAATTCAAAGTAGTTCTCTTATGCATTTGAATGAAGTGTAATTTAGAGGAAGACTCCACCTTCGCTCCCTAAGTAATTAAATTAAACTACATGAACATTTGATAAACCCTATTTTGTTTCATCTTGAAGTTATAGGGATGATTTTTAGATTAATTTTGAAGGCTTTATGTAGTAATATATTTGATCAATTAAGGTTACAATTTAGGGAAGGATCTCTATTTGATTCTCACTTAATAAATGATTAGAGATTGATTTGTATAAATAGGGATATCTAGGACAAGACACACAATGGGAAACCATGGGAGAATGCGATACAAAAAATTAAAGGGGTGGGGAATCAAGCAAAGATATATGGGCCCATAAAAATACATGAGATGCATTCAACAGGCCACTGAATCTAACTAGGACAGATTTGGTAGTCACCAAAATTGACACATGAGAAATAGATGCTCATAATGAAGGCAAACAACTCATAAAAAGGATGACTAAGATTTGAAATATGAAAATAGATCAATGTGATAGAATACTTAGGACATCTAGAAGGAACAAGACCAAATAAAATTAGTATGGGGTAAAATATGTATGAAAATAGTCAAATATACACAAGTAGATCAAGTGTGCTAAAATAGGGATAAAACATAATAGAAAAGGCTCTTGAACCAAAATTAGGTGTTTATATAATGTTCTTAATTTGGTGTGTATATGTGATGTGAATACATTCATTTATTAATGTAATATAATAAATCAAAACCACATACCTTCAATTACCAAGGGAAAGATGGAAGAAGTGTTTAAATGCAAAACTCCACCCACATGGATTGATGCATCTTAGTAAATTTGGATTGCCCCTGAAAATTATTGAAAGAAGTAAAATACCTTGTAATATATAAAAAACATACTATAAATCTAAAAATAAAATAAAATGAAATAAGCATAGGATAAAATACACTTGATGGTAGGAAAACCATGCTACCATTACTTGAAAATAACACCACCTCACACTCTACTAATGTTCACTCAGGTACTAAATTTTTTTGAGTAAGTTTTCACAGCTCAACTCTACTTCTTGATTATGGAAAAGAGACTAGGCTATTTCTAACACTTCTATTTCATTCAATTCCATCAATTCACTTAATCATTTGCTTAATTTTTCTCAATATTGAAAAATTTGAATGTAAAATATATGGATATATATCCTCCTTTTGAGGTGAGGAATTGTAAAATCTATTCATACAATCACTCATCTCAAAGGAAAGAGATGTGCACCATGTGTCAACAAGTAATATAACCAAAGTAGTTATAGAATAAACCCTAAACCCTAAACCCTAAACCCTATTTTAAAATCACTAAAAATACATCTATGTAACCATTATAAAATATTGTCTGGTATTTCTCACTAGTAAGATACAACCTCATTTAAGAATGAGAGAGATAGGGGAAAAACATATTGCATAATGTATACTCTATATGTGTAAGGTATAAATAATATTAAGCTTAAGTATATATGTAACAATACAAATCCCCCAATGGTAAAGAAAGATAGGGATAAATGACACTCCTCAATGTTGTAAATATCCCCATATGAGGCCTAAATAAAGCAATAAAACACACATACAATAATAATGTGTCCCAATATATGCATTGTAAGGACCATGGAAATGTAAGCACCAAACATAGTATACTAAAAATAGTGATGTGCATGATATGGATCCTGGGACCAAACATAATATATCACATAATATATTACAACAATTGCACACAAGTATACAACTACACATAAAATAACCAGACAACAACATATGACCCATAATCAGTGATGAACCAACATGAAATGATGACTAGAGTTGTCCACTAGAAAAAGACATTAAAAAAACATGATCAAGCACACATAACCATACACATGTAAGTAATTACACAAGAAACACACACACAAAATATAATGATGTAATAATCAAAATGTTGATATGTGTTTAACACCCAAGATGTAGGCACTAAAAATATGATCTAATCAATATAGTTTGCTTTATATGATAAATGGAAATCAATAAATGTATTATCGTAAAATCCACCATAAGAAAATGCCCCCAATATAAGGCATACCACCAATGTGATAATTCCCACTAGGGATGTGGATATCAAAGTAGTTACATAGCATCTAAAAGTTTATGATTGTATGAAAGCTGTACATCTTGCATCTCATCCACTCAAATAAATACCATGATAATCACATATGTAAACATGTATGTATAAAACCTCTAGGATAAGCATGATATGTACCCATTGATAGATTTTTTTAATTTTTTTTATAATGTTTTTATATTATTGAAATACCTTTGAGGCAAGAAGTAGTTAGATCATATAAAATTAAGGCCAATGGGTGCATAAAAAATAATTAAGAATAGATTAGTCAAATAAAAATAAAAGCAAAGGGGCATAATAAAGAGGAAACCAAGAAAGGCAATCAATCAAGCCAAGGAACAAAAATACAGAAGAAATAAGAGGAAGATTCCCAAAAACCTACAACTTTCTATAGCATTTAGTACACATTAGGATGAATGGTCTTGATAAATATGCTGTCACCATCATCCTTCAGAGAGATATGTGGAGAGTGGGCTCAAAAAGCTATTTAACCTCTTAAAAAACACACATATGGGTTGCGATATATAGTGCTTAAATTGAAGGTGGCATAGGTGCTTGGATATGATATGTTATAATATATTGTAAATAAGTCTTAGGACATGGATGATTAGGATATGTATGTGTCAAATATGTAACCATAAGAGTCTTAATTATAGGAGTTGTTACTCAGGATGTCAAAGTTTTAGAATATAATGTTGTGGGAACCATAACCATAGGTGATGAAATAGTATCGTATGTCACATCAGGTGAATAATTTTATTTTTAAAAGTTTTAGGTAACATTTCTTGTTGTCTTTGAGGTGGGATCGGTAACTCAAAAGAAGTGCCTTAAATAATATGCACTTTATCACTATGCACAAATTTTAGACAATGATTTAGTATAGATGGTATTACTCACATTTGATTTAGCCATGAGTGTCCAAATAATAGACTATAAACACCAATAATAAACACTATGTAGAACCTCACTAATATGGTTTTAGGACCAATGGTAAATGGGAATGTAACACCACCTAGGGGTGTGCATGTAACACTATCATAACTCTAAAGTATCATATTCATACCTATAGACACATAAATATGGTATTAGACACTTGGAAACATCAGTTTTGACATACCTTTGACATACATGACTTGTGCATGCACATTTGAATCTTTCTCACATTTTATCCTACCCATTTACTTGACCAACCCAATTTTCTATCATTCATACTCAAGATCTCCCTAGTTTATGTCATAATTACCTAGTATCTTAAGCATACTATTTTAATCTTATAGATCACCATTTTAACCTTCGTGGATAGTTCCAATAATAATTAGATGTTATAAATTTACAATAATGTTTGCCCTTATTGGTAATGTCCCAAGATCCTCTAATAGCTATTTACACATCACATAACATTTAATACTTATTATAGAAAATATTGGGAAATTAATTTACACATCC
The DNA here is from genome assembly GCA_037957365.1 of Torreya grandis. Taxonomy (NCBI): domain Eukaryota; kingdom Viridiplantae; phylum Streptophyta; class Pinopsida; order Cupressales; family Taxaceae; genus Torreya; species Torreya grandis. The sequence goes on along the minus strand of JARHVA010002254.1, from coordinate 1,745,006 downwards.
TCGAGGCACTAGATCCAAAAGCATTAAAATATAAAAATCCATCAATGGAACAATCCAAAAATCCAAGTGTGAACACCTAATGCACGGTCCAAGTTGCATGTTGTTAAGTGTCAAATGCCAAAGACTTGTAATGCATTATAGTGGATCAAAATTGTGCACACTTACACATAGGTTGGAGAAATATGTATGATTTGAGCCCTCGTTAGAGTATTGGAATGTAATAATTTATCTACCACTTAGTGATGAGTGGTTGAGGTTGTCCAACCTATTTTTACCCCCTTTTTTCTAAGTGAATAAGGTATCAAAAGTGCAACTAGGGTTTCAAGGTAAATAAAGACCAAATCAAGATATGCACATAATATTGATAAAAAATTACATAAAAATCATTTCAACAGGTAAATGCAATGATCTATGGTAGAAAAAAATAAAAAAACACACAGGGATAGTTCTAATAAACAGTGGTTATATCTAGTTATCACAAGGGTTTGGGATTTGCCAACAATGTCCTTGTAGATTTTTACACTTTATTTCCTAAGCTGAGTAGTCTTAAAGCCATTTCAAAGCATATCAAAATAAAATATTAGTCTATGCCTTATCTCTCTCCCTCCCTCCCTTGATCATTTCTATAAATATTAAGTACAATCAATTTATCTATTTACCAATTCAAATTTAAGTAGTTTATGATATATATTATGAAATTTGAATTAAAATAGTTTTAGATTATTTAGATCACCTAACACCAAAATAAGTAAAAAATCCTTGTGAACCTGATTATTATCTTGAGCACTAAATGCCCTAGGTAAGTTTGCCTTAGGGTTTAATCCTTCTTTCTGTTTAACCTTTTTTGAAATTAAGTGTAGGGGAAATATACTAATCAAATAGGAGTAGTTTATTCTAAATCAAAACAATTAAGTGGGTTTATATTTAAATTAGTTTGATAAATATGTCAAATCTAAGAATATACTAAATATACAAAATTACAATACCAAACAATATTATGAAAGTTGTAATATGAAGGAGAAATAATATTTAATTTATTCAATGATGCACATGTGGATATGATAGGTACATTTATATAATAAGTCACACTAATGTTCAACCTTGAATCATCAGATTCTAAAATTTTTCTCTTTGTCAACCTAAATACTATGTCAAGATTCATAAACTACCATTGATGCTTCTATCTTGATTTTAATGCTTCTATACAACTTAAGATACAAATTATTTTTTGGAAAAAAACCTATGCTTGTTAGGGTTCATTGTTGCCTCACACGTTATCAATTTGGATCGTGCACAAAGGTTCCAAGAATTAATCTTTTGCTCAAAACCCTAAGTCCTCCAACTTGACATGTCATATTATAGAATAAGGGTTAGTGGAATCAAGTGAAGTCAAGATGATCATAAAGACCCATTTGTAAATAACATTACCTAAATATACCTATAATTTGAATAGGGCCTTAGAATGATGTATTTCTCCCCTTTATGTGGGCTTGTGTGTGAACAATTGTGTAATATGTAATATGTGAGTGCATATAGTAATCTAGTTTGTAACTTGACAAATACTACTCATTGGCTTTTCTTTGAATGGTTAAAACCTATAATAAGATTGATCCTATGAATAATTTAGAAATAGGGAAGAATAAGGTGGTAAATCTTAGTTGTACAATTAATTTTTAGTAATGTAGTGTGAGATTGAGAGGTGCTTGATTAGGTCTCGCTTAGATTTTATAGATGGATAGAGAATGACATTTGATTTGTATTTATACCATACCTTTTGAAATAATATCATGGGAGGGTTAAGGAAGATAAATAATCTGATCGATGAATGTCGATAGATTTTCAATTTGACCATTCATAAGGTAGGGACACTAGCATTAGATTTGGGATACTAGAGTCAATGCTAGTATCCAAATCTAGATGCTAGTGCCCTATAGGGTAAATAGATGTTGAACATCTGTAACTATCTATGCAAGATAAAAATCAGGTTTTAGATAGACTGTAGGCTATAATTTATTTGGGTAATAAAAATTTTAGGTTCAGACTAATGGATAAATAATTTAGCACATTGAGATGGTGAACATGAGCCTTTTGGCAATGGGAAGGTAATAAACTAAAGGATTGAGCCATGATTGGTATTTGCTAAGTTTACAAGACTATTATGTCATATAAAATCAAATTTTAGTATCCATACTTTCTTAGGATTTCATATTTCTAAATTAAGTTTTGATTTTCATATTTGATCTCTAATTTTCCTTTCATTAATGTCTTTCTCTCATAGGGTTTCAATTGTGGGTTTTCAGTTCTTCAAAACCTAAGTTTATATGATTTATTTTATCCTAGGAGTAGGTATTGTGCTTGTGATCTTTATCCTCTTAGGGTTTAGAAATTTTTTCATGCATGTGCATCTCTCAAATCTTACCATCCCTCATCCTATGTAATCCTTATAACTAACCATGTTATGCCTTATAACTATGCCAGTCAATGCAAAAATGTGGATTTAGATGATCATGTTTGTGTGCTTAATGATAGTTATTATGTCAATGATTATTATGATTATGTTATTTAAGGAAATGACTATGTTGATTGTGATTATGAATATGTGGAAGATTGGTATGGTAGTGATATATATTTATACAATGATAGTGAATAAGAACTAAATTAAATTAATGTTGTTATTAACGATATTAATTATCTTTCCCCTTCCTTAGAGATTTCCACTAATCATAAAGTAGAATAATAAGAAAGTAAAAATGAATTAACTAAAACCCTTCTTGATGGTACTAAAATTCCAATTATGAAAGACGATACAATAAATAAATGGACAAATAATAAACATGTTGATTTTTAAGATGCTATGCCTTGCAATAATGTTTCTACTGAAATTAAATGTGATGCTTATCCATCTCTTGAAATCAAATGTCATATTTATCCTTATTTTTATAGGCAATGTGATGTTACACATTCTATTGATATGAAGCATGATTATATTTTCTAAATCATGCAATGATTCTTATATGAAATGTGATGATGGTTTTAAGCTATGTAATTATGTTTATATTGATTTGGAATGTGATAAAGTTTTTAAGGGGAATGCAATGATAGAAGTTATTGTGATTAATATAATATACCAATGTTTAAGATGGTGAGATGAAACTAATGAATGAATATTTACAAACCACCACCATTCCTACTAGCCATATAATATCCATGTATTTTATCATGAATTTGAATTAATTTGGTGATTAAGCCTTATTATGATAAAATGAATTGAAAGATAATAATTTCTGTAAAATAAATTACAACTAGCAGAATGAACATAAAGTAATAAAATGGGAAAAACTTAAACAAATGAAAGACACTAATTATGAAAACACAAGAAGACATAGTTGTTTCCAGACTATATGCTAACTATGTATGAATGAAATATGGTTGGAAATGATCAATTAGATTTGATTATGTGCATACAAAAGGATAATTTTCATTGATCAATGTCAAAATTGACTGGGAGGGGACAAGATTGGCTACCACAACTGTCCTTTATGGGTCAGTCTTGTCCTCTATGGAAACTTAGAGAAATAATGACACCATCACCAGAACTTGCTTGAAATATGCTTGTGTGTGAAAATTTGACCTTTGAATGTGCGTGGATAACATGAAAATGACTTATTTAAAGTTGAAACCCTAATAAGACATGTACTATCTTCAAATTTGTAAAGATAAATGGGAGAGTGTAATGATTTGAGCTAACCCCAATCACTCCCATGATGATTGATCACTATCTACATATCCAATGCTCTATAGATAGAAATCAAGCCCACATAGTTTTCTCACTTAGAGTGCTTAATGTGATTGTGCTCATTTTTGTTCATGTATGCATGTAGAAATGACTTGAATACTTGATAATGATTTCCTTAACTTGGATAAAATAGCCTATTGACTTCGCTAAGGGATACTTTGAATGAATAAAATCAAATTTGGGAAGAATATGGAAGCTTTTCTCAATGTGCAATAATATAAGTGTCTCTCAATAGTGAAATTTCCAAGTGTTAGAATAAGTGACTTAGATGTGCCTTTATAGAAATCCAAAAGAGGAAAACCTCACACAACCTATCCTTAAAATATGGATCAGCCTGTAAGGGAGGGTCTAAATTTGAAAAATATCCATTAATAAGATGAAAGACAAGATCAACCCATAGGGATAATATCAAGTCTCAATTTAGTTCTATTCTAGTTGATTTTGGCTTGAAGGGTAATGTTTAAAATTAAGGATTAGGGATGTCTGTACAAATATTTAGAGAGATTTTAATCAATTAATAATATTTTTGTAGGCATAAAATGACAAATTATAAAATGATAGGTCCATATAGGTACTGAGGTTAGAGTGAGGTGGTGAAATAGATCAAGATTAAGTGCTCAAATTAATTGAAATAAAAGTCGGGCAAAACTAACATTATCAAGTATTCACAACCAAATTTGAGACACTAAATTTGTGCCCCCTTTGTCTAGAAATGATATTATTAAAGTAAAAGGAAAGATATACCTAGCCCTTAGTCTAGGAATGAAATTATTAAATTAAAAGGAAATATATACCTAAGTGTGTATAACACACTTTGCCTTTGAGTGAATACTTAATTTTTGTAAGGAACTTTAACTTAGCAAACATTGTAATAGTTCATGTAATCATTTGTTTCTTTTGAATTTTCAAAAATCTTGAACTTTGAAAATTGAAAAATTGAAAAGATGAAAAGAGAAATAAGGAATGCATTTGTATGTGTGAAACCAATGTTGCTTTTATAATTTTTCTTGAATATGATTCTTCTGGAAGCATTAGAGAATTAGTGCTTCCTATGAATCACTTGGAGAGATTGGTTCATTAGTTAAACCAATGGTAAATTGAGGGTGAATAAGCCCTAATTTAGATCAAACATGAATATAAAATAAAACCCTATGAGGGACATAGAAAGCTCAATTTGTGTTGTTGGTCTTTGTAACCCCAAGATGTAAATGGAGTGGAACCCATAATAGATTTATAGGTAATAATGATGGAGGGTGTTGAATCTCTGAGTTATGCATTATGTACTTTAATTGAACCAATCACTGTAGATGGATTATATATTCAATTGCCACTTTGTTCCTTAGTTTATGTATGCATGCTCAAAAAATAATGAAAAATGTCCATGCCCCTACCATAAATGTAGTTATAAAATAGTATTGAAAGTATGGCATGAATTTATGTCATGATGTAAAATTTGTAAGTATATGTAGATTCAGATTTTGTAAATTATGTTTGAAGCTTGTGCATGAATGTATTTCATGCACCCAAAATGTATGAACATGTACTTTGAGTCTATAATATCGATGCATATGCCCTCATAATCAGTACTAATAGTTGAATTTTGATGCATTCTAATTTTTTTGAGACTATATTTTGCACCCAAAACTAATTTTTGCTCATAGAGGCTTATATCTGTATGAAAATCCCAATGAAATGCCCCATTTGAGATGAAGGATGTATCATAAAATTCACTCATATCAAAACAAAATTTATCTATATCATGTGTATCAAGATATAATAATTTAATGTTGTAGCACATATGAAAAGTATGTCAACATAGTAAGATATGTATCATTTAAAGCATGCATGTAACATGTGAGGCAACACCTAAAGTGTCAAATATAGATAAATGTATCAAACAAACTCATATTAGTAGTTATAAAATAAGCATAAATAATAGTTAATATATAATATGGATCATGGCACTCATCAAATTTGACATGTTCAATAAGCACACGACCATAAAAAATGCTATGTCAAACAATAACGCTAATGATCACATACAATGGACATGCTAAAATGTTTTATAAGTAAATTTTACATATACAAAGCCAATGGACACACACAAAGGACTTTAATAATATTTCAAACAAAGAACATGTTCAAATGTTGAACAAAACAAAATACCAAGGGCAAAAAATAATGGACATGTTCAATGTCACACATATCAGACAATGATCTCATTGAGATGTTCAAATAATTTAAGAGACAAGGGTGATACATAATAGATAAACAAAGTATAATATACTATGTACAAGTATTATCATAAAATGAAGCATAAAACCATAAATATAATTTACACCATGTATATGTGATGTGATCATATCCTAATAGATAATATCTCCCTATACACAATGTAAGATAAATATGTTAGCAAGACATTTGTAAATAGTATGTAACTCAACATAATTTAAGAGTTATAGAATAGTAATATCTATAAATACTGTAACCTTTGGATAATATTCTCCTAGTATAACATGGCCATAGGGTAAAGGAAACTACAATATCTTAGTCCATGTGATGTTTGTATGTCCTGCATAACACTCATAAATACCAATAAAATGCATGTGTGATAGAAAAAGATTATGTTATCTATCAATCATAAGAAAAATAACAGATGAAAATGATGTAAAATAGATGTCTAATCATGCTCATGTCTTGATTTTAGGTTCTTTATATAATATTTTGAATGTTTTAAAAATATTTTAATTTTTTTATACTTTTCGAATTTTGAAATAAAAACCAAAACAACTAGAAGATAAAACCATGGATTAGAAAGTAGAAGAAAGGGGAAGGATCTGAACAATCTGTAACATGTGTTAAAGTAAAGTATGCATTGAATATGATGGTATGACCATAGATGAACAAGATGACCCCATCAAATATGTGAATGTGGAAATAACACAAGAAAGAAAATGAATGATTGTACATCTTCATCTCATTCAATGTAATTTTGTCAAGATATGTAACATGCATGTATGATAATATAGAACATACAATAAATATTTTGCATGAATAAATACTATTATGTAAATTAGAATTGAGTGTAATATAAAAAATGGATGAAATAAGACTCTATTTATTTAGTTTTGAATTATTTGATCAAAATTATATAGTTTAGAATTGATTGGTTTAGGATAGTAATGGCAGTTGGTATTGACTATTTCTAGTTGACACAGTTTATGATAGAAAAATGTAGTATGCTTTGTTCAGGCTACGAAAACAACATGCTAAATAAAAAAAAGTTGGCATAATATGTCACTATGTTAAATTGTTTAGACTTGGGTAGTGAAAAAGATGTGTCAAAAGTATAAAAAGACACAAATAACCAAGGGCTATAATATAGATCAAATCGTTCACATGTAAATAAGTAGAATAATAACATTATAAAGCAAGCAAGAAGCTATGTAAAATCAATTTTTTATTTTTTGATTACTTAAATGTTTTTAAATTCTTGAAATCACAAAGTGCTATCTGTTGGAAAATTTTTCCACCATAGGTCAAATGTGGTATATATATTATTTTGGAGAAATTAAGGTATTTTTTCAAATGTCAAGTTAGTGCAAAATTCAATATGTCACCTTGCAAGTCCAAAAAACCTTTAAGAATGTCTTATCCAAAGTGGGTTGAAGGTCCTTGTAGAAGTCATTTAAATGTGATAGGGGGTTTAGTACAAGTTCCCATTTGTAAATACATGCACATTTAAATATTCCCACAATTTTCTCTCCTTATAATTGCTCTCATACAACTTCAAGCATGGAACAAGTGTAAATTAAGTTCAAAATGCAGAAATACATCCTGACACATTTAGTTTCTCATGTATAGGTTTTGTGGAGGAATCCATTCATGGAGTGAGGATCCAAGAAAATCTCCATTAAATAATGAAGGTCTCTACAACTAGTTTCAAGGTGGAAATGGCAAATAATAGGTTTGACTTTACAAGAGAAGGTGATTGTGATTTACTGTAGGTTATGTATTGAAAAAAAGATGCAAGTTTCATGTTGGAAATGAAGAAAAAATATTCATGATAGATGTGTAAGATATGTAATAAGGTATTTATTAAATTTCATACCTTTGTAATGAGTAAAAACTATTAATGAATCCCGTTAAGGCTAAGCCTTCAGATCTACCCCTAAAACCTAGCAAAGGAAAAAATAGGTTCTAGAGTCATGTAGGGAATCAAACCTTTTGGACATCCATATAAATATGAAGGGGAGGATGTCTCAAGTATTAAAATTCCATAATACATCAATACAAAATAATTCTATGCCATGTTATGATAAAAAATATAACTCACGTATGAAGAAAATGGTTCTACAAGTTTAAGAGATAGGTTTTGAATGCTCACAAGTACAACATCCAAATGCGTTGATAAAAATAATATTATGGGATATTAGGGTCCCATATTCCATTTAAATTAATATAAAGAGTATATATAAAAGTCCATAACTTTATGAATCATCCTTAAGAAGTTAAGCTTCCCTAAAACCCCTTTATAACCCCAAAATCTTAGTTTTAAGGAATTTGGCTCATTTTTGAACCTGTTGATGAAAATGGAAGGTGGTAAGAGTCATTTAATGGTATAATTAGACCTAAAACATAATTTAAAATCAATATTAAAGGATTATCAAGTGCCATGCCAGAGAACATGGCTTCAAAGTGGAGAAAATATAAGTGTTATAGTCAAAAAAGGTGTTTTAGTAGTTTGAAGTGATTTATTGAAGGAATACAGTGGTTGGAGGATAGACAGGGGTCTATTAAGGTCATAAATAAAAAAATATTATTTATTTATACCTCATAAAACTCAATATATTCTCATTTATCTTTTCTTAGGTGCCATTGTTTTCAATTTCTGCATTGTTATAGGTCTAAAAGGGTGTTTTTTAGGTGGTTTTCTTGATTGATCATGACCAAAAAATAATTAGAATGAATATATGGGTTTATATAGGTTATAATTAAAAAATAATTAGGTATTTTTACCTAATATAACTCAATAAAATTTCAAAGTACAGACTTACATTCATGTAGAAATGAAGAAAATACAAGGTGGGACAATATTAGCATTGCCATAACTTGAATTTTAGAGCTCCAAAACTGATGAAATTTAAATTTAAGGTTGGGAGAAAAATAATTAAAAAAAAAAAAGTGTCTTCATATCTTTAAAGTTCATGAGGAGAGAGAAAATTCTAAAACATAGGTCTATACTCCCCTACAGGGCAACAAACATGCAGTTTCGAAAGAATTTTTGTTTGGGAGTTTTATAAAGAATTTATTATTTTTTACAACTCCCACAGGTCTGCCCCATTTAAACCTATTAAATGAGACCAAAAATTGATCTTAGGGATCTTTAAAACTCATTTTGACCCCAGCCAATTCGGTTCTTCTTGAGGCCTTGACAGACCAAATTAGGCATTTTTGGGGGGGGGGAGTATAGGGATAAAAAATTGAATGGATGTCTGTGATAATATAAAAATTCTATTTCAATACTCATTATTCCTATTTTCTTCCCAAATATTTTGAATCCACCAAGTTTCAAGTTTTCACTATGCATTTGGCAAGCTTGGCAAGATGACAAAGTGGGCATATGAGATGTCAGACCTAGTGCATTAGTTTGAGGAGTTTCACATCATCTCATGAAGTATCAAGAAGAGATAGAAACATGGTGGAGTCGGTTATGTAGGTGTCTAACCCATAAATAAATTAGGTTAGGTTAATTTTAAGAGAGGTTTGGTGAGTCATCAAGCACAAACAAGAATTCTTATGCCAACTTCATGAAGATCATCATCACATCAAGCATCACATGTTGAGGGAAAATGATAGGATTGTTCTCTCACCTTCCACTTGGATTTGTAAATGATTGATGATGGATGAAATTTGTCATAGAATCTCTCCATGTACCCTCTCTCTCTTTCCACATCTTATTCTATATATGCATTGAAAGTTGATTGTAAAAAAGACCTTTGCAAGTTATGGTAAAACCCTGGCCATTTTTGTACTTGAATACCTCTTGAAGCAATAAATAAAGTTGATTTTGCCTACCTATATGCTGTGTGATGTGTGAATTCATGTAATTTTGTTGATCTTGTCTAGTGAATGATTCATTTTTCCTAGCTTATTGTCCATAGTTGCTCACCATTGTGTAGAAAAGATAGTTATTATAGGTCATTGTTAGTGTTCTTAACTTAATGTATGAAGGGTTTGGAAGTGGAACTGCATCAATTGTATCTCTACAAGATCAATTTCTGCCATCACAGGTGTTGTCATACATTATTGAACCTCACAAATGAATACTTATGCAAGAATCATATCAAGGTTGTAGGTTGTGTAAGGAGTATAACTTTCTCCGCCTCAAATAGTGTATGCTTAGTCAAGTAGAGGAATCATACTATTGGTGCATCACCCCATATAGGTTCTAGAGTAGTCTTTTATCTCTTTTCTATGAAATTAGATAGGTATATCAATATTACAAAGTGAATCATCAAGGGAGCTAGTCCATAATTATAGATTTACCTCATTGATTAGGCCACCCATAGCCTAGAGGTGTCTCTATGCTAACATCTAAATAAGAAGGATTGAAAAACCTTCTTAGGGTGCAATTTAGATTGATAATAATAATAAATGATCCCATCAAGATGAGAGTCATAATAATAATCTATAATAAGCTATGTAAGGAACACCTTTCATAGATGAAAAGTGCTAGATGTGCATGACTTAGAATCAGAAATTACATTAGGTGTTGTAATAAAACTATATAGGTCAATACTTGTGTAATCCCATGTTAGAGGAGTAACTCTAGGAGATGTAGAATGGTTTGAAATAAAATGAGGAGTAGTATAAAATTATTTAAAATGTCATTTTTTTTTTGAAACATGTTAATCTATATGTATTATAAATTTAGAAGATGCTACATGTTATGGTATTTTCTATGAACTTGATGATTTTTTATGATATGATGATTGCTTTTGCATTGGTTAATTTTGAGACTTTTATACCATTTTATAAATTGTATGCATGGAAATATTTTTCATAGATGCAAAAAATATAAATACGATTTTTTATTGAATATATGTATCAATGAATTGTGGTGGTGGATGGGGATGAGGTGTATACACAAAATATTTTAAAACTTTATCATTTATTGATGTTTTGTTTATTATAGGAACCTATCGAGTTTTAATCTCTCTAAGTGCATGCTTTAAAAGGTGCATTAAAAATGGGTGGGAAGACCATTGGTGCTTCATAACATTGTTGGTTAATTCTATCATACCTAAACCCATTACAAATCTCGCTTATCTAACTCCCTAATAAAACATACCCTGTTTATCCATTTCCGTAATCAATTATCCTTTAAATTTTACCCTAACTAAGTAAATAATTTTTTTTAATATTAATTCTTCTAGGTCAACCTTGTTATAAAAGTTAAAGTGCACGTTATGGAACTAGGTCAGCCTGACCAACCTAGATTAAGGTATAACGGTAACTTTTTCTTAAAATTTGGTCATGTTGGCCGACCTTCTGGGTTAAAATTTTGGAAGGTTTAGGACTTATATATTGATATAAATATAAATTAAAATTCAATCCAATAGAGAATAAAATTCATTTTAATATTATTACAACTCATAATTATGTTACATTTACATTTGAAGGAGCTATTGCTTAGGTTTTGCCTCGGAGGGAAGATAACTTGTCTTGAATGAAAAGTAGGAGTATTTCAGTTTAGAGATGATTTTTATAGTAACATACTTATAAATTCATAATAAACTCTTGAAAAATACCATTAGCCAAGGGAGATATTGAGACTCAATAGGTTCATCCAAAGGTAAGTATATCTAACTTTTGCTATTTCATTTGATAGATAGATATTGCATAAAACAATATATTTTGAATGTATAACTCCTTACTTAGATTACCTCTATAATTAAATTTAATATAGATATAAGGTCTTATTTTCTTTCCATATTCCACTTTAGGTGATCTATGCCCCCATTTGCCTACCATGATCCTTTGATTGTTTGTTTGTGTTAAACCATCCCCTTTGTGCCAAAAGCTTTAGTGAGCATTAAATTAGTTTTATTTTATGTATTAGAATGATTATATTAGGTTGTTACATAGTGATATTTGACTAGAGGCTTTGGAAACCTCTCATTTAGTGTTGTGTGATAAGAGATCCCTTGGTTAGGTTTAGAGGATCTATGGTCATGGCCTTGATTTAAAAAGTATCATAATAAATGTTAATTGATTACCTTATTCAAGCTTGGATTTACTAATTAGGATATAGATATATCTTAATTTTTTTCATACATTTTGGTGAACTGATGTGAATCTAACCCTTACATTTTTTATTTTTTATTTACAGTCAACTAGGTCATGCTAGTTGACCTAGTTTTAACCTCTATTTGCAAATATAGGGTTTATAATCAACTAGGCCATGGTAGTTAACCCAATTTTATATTTTGCTTATAGGGTTCTCATTAAATTTAAAATTGGTCATATTGGTTGACCTAATTATTTTCTCTATTTGTAGATCCAAAATTTACAATTAACTAGGTTGTACTAGTTGACCTAATTTTGCCCTCTATTTACAAGTTTCCTTCTGCAGTCAATTAGATCACACTAGTTGACCCAATCAATTTATATATTTTTAGATCTAATATATATAATAAATTAATTTGTGTAGGTCAACCCAATTTTTTCCTTTGCTTGTAGGGTTTCATCTCTAGTTAACTAGGTCACACTGGTTGACCTAGTCATTTCCCCTATTTTTTCACTTTTTATTACAGTCAACTGGGCCAAGTTGTTCGACCTAGTTCATTTTTGTAGTATTTGTTTTTAAATTTATACTAACCATGTCACACTGGTTGACTTAGTCTTATTTTACCATTTTTTAGATTTTAACTTTTTATAGACCAAGTCGACCTAGTTGACTTTATTTAACCTCTGTGTTTTTAAATTTTTTGCCTCTACAAATCATTCTTAGATGATCTAGTCAATAGTTAGATCTTAAATACTCAGTAAATATACTAAGTAGACATAATCAACCTAGTTATATTTATCAAGTTTATTCTAACTAGCTTCATACTTCAATTTTGTCAATTATCTCAATTTTTTATTTTTATTTTTTAATAAAAATTTTCAGTATTTCAAATTTCTTCTCTATTTTGCCAAATTTTTAGACCTGTAAAATTATATTACATAGTCAACTAAGTTGACTTGGCTGACTTTATTTATTTATAGCATATTTTCATATAGACTAGATTGACCCATCCGACTTTGTTCTATTTTGTTTACTAACTAGATTAACCTAGTTAACCTTATACTGTGTCTTTCTTTTTTAGTATAAGCAAAGTAATTCAATTTATTTTCATAGTAATTAATATCAATTTTAATTTAAAAATAGTTGGATGCCTATTTATTTATTTTTTAAAATTGTAAATTGGTTTTTGACACTTGATTTTTACCTTTATTTTTGACTTTGTCTTGATTTCCCTAGAAATTGTGTATCAACATTTTAAAAACTACTTAGCTACTGTTGCAAAGGGCTACGTGATACTGTATTTATAGTCCTTATATATCATTTACAAATATTATGGCATGAGGGGCTTGCTTTAATACTCATATCCATAATACATTGCTAAACATAGCATTTTATTACATGTACCTCATAATATTTCATAAATCTTTAGAATTTTTCCTTTGTATTGAACCTTAATAATCTAACCATCCGTTTGATATTGTAATGCATTGCTTAGTGGTTATTTCCAAGAAATTACTTCCATATTACCCTTAAAACTGGGTTAGTGGGCTATAGGAATGATATTTCATCCATAGTTAGCATTCTAAAACATTGGGTCATCACTATCCAAAAAATAAACAAACATCTTTAAGATCCTAAAAATCAATCAAAACTTTTTATTAAAACTTCTTGATATTTTTTTAGATAATTATTTAGCATTAATAGTTACAAAATTATATTTTCTACTTGTTGCTTATTATTCTCTATTGTATTGTAAGTTGTATTGACCAATACTGATTCAGTTCTATGTTGTGTTTCAACTACTTATGTATTATGTCTGCTTTACTTTTGTTTCTAGACTTCATCATCCACTTTAATATTTTTTTTTTATAGATTCAACTAAGTCGACCACCTTGACCTAGTTTACCTATGTCTTTTCCTACATGTACAACTAAGTAAACTAATTTAACTTAGTAGGATTTCCAAAACTGTATCTTTCCCTTCCTATATAATTAAGTCAACCGACTAGACTTATTATGCTTTCAAAAGCTTTGTCTCTTCTTACCTGTACAAATAAGTTGACTAGTTTGTTTTAGTAGGCTTTCAAAACCATGTAATTTTCTTACATGTACAACTAAGTTAACCAACTCAACTTATTAGGATTTAAAAAACTTTAGATTTTCTTACCTATACAACTAGTTGACCAACTCGACGTAGTAGGCTATCAAATCTCATCTTTCCATGTTTACCCAAATAGGTCAACCAAATCAACCTAGTTAGTGTTGACTAATTTTGACCTCCAAGGTCAAAATGTCAACCCCTATAGGTGAATTTTTTTTGTCATGTCTTGATAACCTAGCTCTAGGTATTTTCATGCCTTATATGGTCTCTAAAAGTTTTCATAAAATCTCATTAGCATTGTTTAAAGTAATTTTGGAGAAAATAAGGTAAGGTCTTGTAGTGGTTTAGTCATTTTATGGAGTGATGAAATTTTTTTAGGAGGTGTCATAGGTCATTAGATGTTATTTGAGGTCATTTCAATCTTTAATAAACTTATACAATCATTTCATGATGTTTTATAAACTTTAAGATTCTTTTGTGGACTTTAAGGTAGTGTTTTATAAGGAAACATATGTTTTTTGATAACTTTCATGTGTGTAAAAACAAAAAAATGCTAAAAATTCATACACAACACTTTAAGATGACCTTTGATTAGTTACATAACTTCCACACCTATCATCAATTCAGATGGAAGTTAGAATATTGAGTTTCAATGCTAAATAAGGAAGTTAAGGTACTTGTACAGACTTGTTGAGATCACCTACACATAATAATGGTTTAATAATGTCCCTTAATATTTTATATGTTATAATAAATCAATAAAATAAGTTTCAAGTCTCAAATTTATAGAAAACTCTCTCTCTCCTTCATCACTCCCTTCACAAACTCATGAAGGCCAAATTTAAATGCATGGCACAAACCGTATAGGTGGAGTTGGAGGCTAAGAGTTTTTACCAAAGTTGGGGACCCTTATGGGATTATAATTAGTGTCATTAATAATTTTATGGATATTTTTAGCTTTATAAACAATCACTAAGGAGCTAAACTACTTTTTAGAGGCTCAAATCCCCACTAGCTCTATTTTGGGCAACTTCTCTTACAAAAGTGAACTAGTTGGGGCATGAAGAGATTTTTATAGGGTTTTTATATATATACATAATTATTACATGATTGTAATAAGCAAACTCACAATGGTGGCATTAGAATTTGAACATGAGATCTTCATAAAGGCAGTTTACAAGTGTTGCACTTAAGGTTGAGATTTGGTGTATAGTCTAACATATTAAAATGATTTTAAAATATTCACATAATTTTTAAGCCTCATTCAAGGCCATATGATCATATAATCATTTTTTACTAGTTCCAAAAGGGTCATATCATCATTCACCTTTTGGACTGTTTCCTAAAGTTGCTTGCATAACATGGTGAGTTGAGGGGGGTCTAAGTTTGCACTTCCAAAGGAATTTGAAAGTTATGAATTATTGAAAAAGTTTTTTGATGCAAGAAAATAATGAATTAGATACCTAATGACCATGTTTGCACCTTTTAAAGTCTAAAATATAGGATTGCAGACCTACAAGTCTACAACTTTAGGTGAAGTCCAATGAAGTATGTCAATGTTTAAGTTATAGACCTAAGTATGAAAGCATTTTAATGGATTTATGTTTGAAAAATGTTATATACTAATGAATATACCAAAACATTTGAAGTCAAGATAGAGTTGATTACTAAGTCTACAAGCCTAATGCTTCTACCCAAGTCTGCATATTGAAGCAAGAGAGTAGGGGTTTGAAAATGCTATATGGAAATTTTAGTGTAGTGTAAATAAACATTACATAGGGTTTTAAAATATTATAAAAGTGTCATGATATATTTTATAAGGTCAAATTCAAGACTTCATGTTCAAACCCTCCTCCAATGACCACCTACAGTCACCTTTTGATAAGGCAGTCTTGAATAAGTAAGTGTGTGATGTTTTGGATAATTTGAGGAGATTCCAAACTCTCAATATTAGAATAGAGTTATGGAGAGGCTCAAATATTTTCAATTAAAGATCTTGAAACTCTAGAATATAGTCAATACCCTAAAATAGTTACCTATAACCATGTTGTAAGTAAGCATGGAAGTTAAAGTGTATGCAAGTAAAAGGTGATAGAGTTTCAAATGAATCTCATGTAATTAACATTGTAACAAGAAGTCATTTTAATTTTCAATGACTTATAGTTAAGTCTTAAAACCCATAAATGCACTCAGACTTCTCCTAATAGACACATACAGGTTGTAAGATCTATAGACTAGTTTCAAGCCTGAGAAAGGAACATAATGTATATGAAAAGCATTAGGGTTAAACACAAGTGAATGGATAGGTAAGTGAGAATATTTCAGGTTAGATGAAGATAAAAAAAATATATTAAGGATTGACTAAAGAGGTTGGCCAAAATAGGGCTTTAAACCTTGCAAACACAAGCCAATACAAGCTACATGCCTGGGTGGCTAAATACCCAAGAGAATGCTTGTTGTAATGATATAAAGGTCTGTGAAAGGAGGAATCTCACATTGAATGATGTTTTAATACTGATATAACCTTATTTAGTCTTGATCTAAGCAATATTTCAGGTGATAATTCAGGCAACGATTTTACCTCAATTGGTGGTAGAACTTCTGGGAGCCATAACTTTTGCACCATAAATCCGTTTGACTCCCCGTTTGAACTGTTAGAAAGCTAATAATGAGGGGAAAAATATGAGATGGAATAATATATTATTGGTGGGTTTTTATCCCTAAAAACCAAATGGAAGCACCCTAAATTTTAATTTTAGTAGTGCAGTCTAAAAAAAATAAGTTTCTAAAAATAGTAATTCCTTGAATTCTGTATTGTTGTAATTTCATGGAAGTCAAACCACTTAATCTATATCAAGATTGGTGACATTAAAAATAATCCTACATTCAAAATATATAAAAATGAATATGTAACCCAAAATGGAAAGGAGACATCTCTTCTTAGAGATAGGCATATGTTTGGGTCTACAAATTTGATCAATAAAACATCTCTTCTCATAGATAACATTATTACAATTATGTTGTTGTTATTTTATTGAATTATCTTTCAACCAAAGCTTCTGAGTTTTGGATCAATGGTATAAGAGTGGTTTATCTTGAGAGTGTGTGATCCTAAGGATGAGGTTAGGCTACAAAAATCTTGGGTGGAAAATAACAGAGCTTCCAAACTATCCACCTATTCACTCAAAATGACCTCAAATGGTGGACAACACCAAGACCTCTGATACTTTCAAGGAAATGGTGAATGAAGCCCTCCAAAAACAACAAGTGAAGATGCTACAATATTTTTTATAAATTTTCTAACAAATCTCGATGGGAAATTCTAGCTCCTCATCTGCATGCCTACATCCTTTCAGTGCCCCAACACCCTTCAAGGTTCAGGTGAATTTTGATAGCCCTACATTTGAAGAAAAAATAAATGCTGATATAATATAAAATTAGTTGGATCAATTGTCTTCCTATTTTTCTATAAATAAATTCACCGATAAAGAGAAGATCACTTTTGCTCTTTTGAAAGCATCATTGCCTGTCAAAAATTGGTGGGAAGTGTACAAGAAGAGATTCAGTATGGATGATATTGGCCTTGAGGTAGAACCTACTTGGGATGATTTCATAGAAGTTGTAAAGGAAGAATACTACCCCATTGGAGCATATGATGATTTGTATATAGAGTGAAAATAACTTCACCAAGGTAAGGAACAATCAATTCAAGATTACACTAACATTAATCATTCTCTATCTGCGAGATTGGGCATTTAGGAAAGTGAGAAACATAAGGTTCTCAAATATCAGGGTGGACTACAATGGTATATATGGGGGGAGATGGAACTCTTTAATCTATAAACCCTTGATGAGGTGTACAAGTTCACGATGAAGATTGAGTAGAAGCATGGAAGAATGAATACAAAGAGTTAGACTATAAAATGGAAAAGTGACAAAGAAGGTCAAACATGAGGCTTAAATTGGAAACAAAAGGAAGGGAAGATTGGGAAATGGTGTGATTACCAAAAATCTAGAATGCACTCCAAAGAAGAATGTCGAGCCATCAAGTCCCTGCTTTCTAAGTCACAATCCTCAAAATCTACTACTCTACCTCATACACACCTTATAGTCAAAGAGGATGAAGAAGAGATTGTAGATGTTGAGCCCAATGTCATCATTGCTTCATCATAGACCCATGAGGAGAGGTCAGATGACAAGGAAATGTTGTTTCACTCTAAGTTATGGGTGAAAGGTAAGCCTCTGCATTTCATTCTTGATAGTGGGAGTCAAAATAATTTAATCTCTACTAATATTGTGAAAATCCTAAATTTGTCCATGAATCCTCACCCAAAGCCATACAATATTAGATGGTTGAGTCCAAGGAGAAACTTCTGTGTCACCCAATAATGTCTTCTCTCATATGTAATAAAACCTTTCCATGATGAGGTCTTATGTGATGTGGTCAATATTGATATTTGTGATGTACTCTTTGGTCAACCATTAATGTATGATTGACAAGGAATCTATGAATCAAGAAATATAAGGATCACCCTCACTCTTGGAACATGGTGCTATAGGGTACTAGAGGTACCACCTTCTACATCTATCTCCCTGATTAGTGCCAAGAAATTCATTCTCATGGTGGTCAAGCCACAGGAATCCAAAAGGGTTGATGTTGTAGCCCTGACTACACAAAAAAAATAACAACATAAGCAAATAGATACCAAGCTAAAAATTTTCATGGCCTTCCATCCATAGACTGATGGTTAGATAGAAATGGTGAACAATCAAGCCCTATACAACTCCACAAAGTATAACTCCACAAAACACAGTCCATTCCAAGTATGCATCAGGAATCAAACCAAAATGCAAATACCACACTTGATGATAAATATTGATGAAATGGGTACCATTTATTCTCAAGGAGGGAGTAATGATCTGAGCAATATTTTAGGAGCTAATTAAGGTGACGGTTCTACCCCAATTGGTGGCATAAATTTTAGGAGCCATAACTTTTGTACCATAGCTCTGTTTGACTCCCCATTTGAACTGTTGGAAAGATAAGAATGAGGGAAACACTTTGAGATAGAAATAATCTCCACTAAATGGGTTTTGATCCCTAAAAACCAAATTGAAGTGCCTCAAATTTTAATTTTAGTAGTGCAATTTAAAAATAGTAAGTTTCTAAAAATAGTAATTCCTCAAATTTTGTATTATTGTAAATAGTGGAAGTCGAACCACTTAATCTCCCTTGAGATTGGTGACCATATAAATCATCCTCCTACCTTAAAAATATGTATAAATGAAGATTTAACCCAAAATGGAAAGAAGACATCTCTTCATAGAGATAGACATATGTTTGGGTTTGCAAATTTGATCAATAAAACATCTCTTCTCAGAGATAGCATTATTACAATTATGTTGTGCTTATTTTTTTGAATTATATTTCAACCAAAGATTTTGAGTTTTGGATCAATTCTTCATAGTCATTAATAATGTGTAACAAACCTACAAGTTTATTTAGGCTTGTAAAACCTAAGTTCAAGAGCACATGCCCATATAGACAATCATGGAAAGGGTGACTTGTTGGGAGTAAGGTTGAATTATAATTTTTTTTTAAGGTATAAAATGTTATCATAGACCTCCAAGAGTATCCATAGACAATATAAGTCAAGGGAGTACATTTTAGAGTCTCAAAACCAGCTTAAAACCCTACTCACATAGTCAAATGGATACACATGCCTACCTAAGTTCATGAGAATTTTTTTCTTATCTATAGAGAGGTAAGGATCTATGTGGAGTCTGAGAGGATGATTTTTATGTTTATAATATTGTATTATGAGATTTTAAAACCTAACAACAAGGATGGAATGATGTCATGTCTTGTCTAGGCCTAACAAGCCTATAACTAAATACATAAACCTACAAGGGAAGTCATGAGAAAGTGTTTAGTTGGAGTTGAGTTAAGAACCTTGAGGATGTTAAGGAGATGTTAAATAATATATATAATCATCCCATGAAGTTTCTAATCCCTGATAGTGGAGGAAATGAAGCAAACATAGTAGTTAGGGTCATGTGAGCTAGTATGCTCAAGAACCCTATCTTGAGCAATTGAAGGCTAATACATGGTTGAAGAGATAAAAAGAGTTGGATAATCATGTGAAAAAATAATGGTGTATATATCAAACCTATGAAGGTCATTGGTTATGCAAAATCAAAATTATAAACACCACTTACATGCCTCAACTCTTTTTGGCATCACAAAATACAGTCTACTAGCCCAAGGGTCTCCTAAACCTGCTCATATCTCTCATGAAAGGATGAATGATGGATAAAGATATTCGGAATAAGAGGAAACCCATATGAACTCATGATTCATGACTTTTTTGTGTTCATCTAGATCCTATCCTTTATGAATCATCCTTAAGGCACTCACATGTTGTCCAAATAGAGTAGTTTTAACCCGATGAGAGAGAAGATAATTTATATGCATCCAAATGAATTTAATAAGACTTTAAATAACATGGATGTCATAAAAAATCCCCATTCACCTCCCCATTTCATTGGTTTTTACTCACAAATTATAGGTATATAGAAAAGGACCAAAGAAGGCTATTTCAAGCTACTTGAGAGGTCTGTACAAGGTGTTGGAAGCTCAAAATTGATATGGAGGATTATTAGGAGGTCATAAAATTGAATCAAACATTTTTTTGAGTTTTAACATGTGTGGGAGGCTTGTGGATACAAAATTCAGTCTCTAGGTATGGAGGCCTAATTAAGACCTAGTTAGGAGAGAGAAAGGTAGAAAAAGGCACTTCCACTTAGAGTCTAGACATGAATATGTAAGGAGATAATGAGTCATAAAATATGTGCTCATATTCTCAATAAACTCCATAAATTATTATACATAAGGAGGTTTACAGGTTTTTAGGGCTACAAGGAATGAGGCTAATTAAAGCCTTTTGGTGTAAAATGAATTCTTGACGGTAGTTTGATACTTACAAATGAGATTTTATAGATATGATATGATGTGAATAGGCCATACATGTATAAATAATGAGTTGGATAAGATGAATTTAAGTTTTTACACTTATAAACAAGATTGACCTAGTGAGATGAAGAGATTTATAAACACCTAACAAGAAAATGAAGTGATGTGTCAAAGGGAACTTATAGAAATAATTTGAAAGGTTTCAAGAGTATGAAAATATGTAACTCAATATGATATTAACATTAATAAGTCCACTTGTCATTACACAAGTTATGGCAAAGGGTAGTTTTGGAGAGTTAGTCAAGGCATCAAGTAAATTTTGAAACTTTCATGCCACTTGGAGTAGAAGATTATACTCAAAAGACTAACACTTATATTTGAGGACCTTATGGGGAAGTTTCAAACTCCTTGTTGTAACTCATTTTGGACACTGGTCTCTCTCTTTCTCCTACACCCTTCTCTCCTTCTTCTCTCACTTTCTATATATATTGAATCTTAATTGGATAATATTGTATCCTCCACTTGAATAATGTGAAGCCTTGACAAGTTAAAACCTTTGATAAATGAGAATAATATGGTTTTACCTTCTCCATGGTCTGGTTTCAATATACATGCTTGATTAGTTGATCTTTCTAAGTGATAGTCTTCCTTCCTTAGCATGTTTATCCTTGTTTAACATTCATGTTTAGTTTGGAATAATCTTTAAAGGTCTCTTAAAGTGTGTAAATGGAGTGTGTATGGGTTTAGTGAGTTATATTTTCATTAGTGTCATGTCACGACCTCTTGACTGGTCTTCCTAGCTCAAAATTTCTTTACAAACCTTCATGAGAAACATTGATTTAGAGAGGTAGATTTGGATTAGTGTCATGTGTAGCTTAGTGTATTATTTGAAGCGAAATTTCAACTAGTTGGAAGTGGTCAAGTCATATTTGGTACATCACCTCCATTAGAATAGGTATCTCTCCCTTTTCCTAGTAAGCAATAGATTATTGTTTGAGCCTAAGTGATTCATCAAGGGGAGCTAGCCCTTTAACCTAGAGATTCACCTCTCTAATAAGTTACCCACAAACTTGAGGTAATTCCATGTTACATAAAATTTGAAAGGCTTGAACTACCTTCTAAAGTGTGTAAATTTGATTGATAAGAATAAGTTTCTAGACTGTTCTTTTTCCTTGTCTACCCAATTAGGTTGACCAACTTGACCCAATAGGTTTCCAAAATATTTTTTCTCCCTGTCTACCCACCTAGGTTTAATAACTAACCAAGTATATTTTTAGATTGAGATTTTTTCTTGTCTACCCAACTAGTCAACTAACTTGGTCTATTAAGTTTCTAGACTGTTAATTTTTCATATATGCCCAACTAGGTCAATTAACTCATCCTAGTAGGTTTCTAGCTTTCTAATTTCATCTTTACCTTATTAGGAATATAGAATGTAGAGAAATATTTATTAGGTACATAAAACACAACACAATAGAGACAATATATTTAATATGGTTCACCCAACATGGGCTATGTTCACATAGAAACAACTAGTTCTATGCAGAACCTTGTTAGGAATATAGAATGCAGAGAAATATTATATAAAAAACAATGCAATAGAGACATAGATTTAACTAGTTATATTGTGTTGTATTTTACATAATATTTATATGCATAAAACACAACATAATAGAGACATATATTTAACATGGTTCACCCAACATGGGCTATGTTCACATAGAAACAACTAGTTCTATGCAGAACCTTGTTAGGAATATAGAATGCAGAGAAATATTATATAAAAAACAATGCAATAGAGACATAGATTTAACTAGTTATATTGTGTTGTATTTTACATAATATTTATATGCATAAAACACAACATAATAGAGACATATATTTAACATGGTTCACCCAACATGGGCTATGTTCACATAGAAACAACTAGTTCTTCTCTTTTTTAGTCCAATAAATGAAAGAGAAAATCATACAATACTTACACTACAATATCCTCTTCACTCACACACAGTGTGTTACCATTATTAAATTTCCCTCATATTAGAGAAGGGTTATATATTAAGGAAAAAAATGCACCAACATAATTTCTATCGTTAGATCTGTGCCCTAATAATGAACAGTCTATATTTAATATGAAAATAAACTATTTTACAATGCATTTTTAACAAAAAATTGCCACCCCCCTATACCCTCATGGTGACCCTAGTGGGGGACATTTCCCCCCCATACCCCCTTGTTGAGAACTAGGCATTATAATAAGATCAGACTCTGAGATCCAACATACCTTTCACCATGTAGTATATTTTTGATGAAACTGAATTACAAAATTAAAATGATATGATTAATTTAACTAAACCCCTTAATTGTCCTCATTTCAATATAAAATATAGATGTAAAAAATGTTCAAGTGTTCACTAAAATAAAAAACTATTGGTCACCTCTTTCCAAAACTTTGGATCCAATTAATTATCTTTTAAAAATATTTATTGTGGAGGATGAGAGTGATCTCAAATATACATATGAAATAATAATTTTCATTAATGAAAACCCTCATGATGGGGCCTTTCTTTGATTTTCCACCTTCACCTACACAAGTTTTCTACACGTCTTGGGGCAAGTCACCTTATGACTTATTTTATGACTTTTTATTATACCATGCCTACTTCTTCCATACCTTTAACTGTCTATACTAATTCTAATTTTACCTTGCCTAGTATCTCAACTACTATGGCTAGTCTTTCTTCCAATGGTCCTACTCAAAGTGCCCATATTCATACTCAAGTCAATGTAACCTTTAGTGTATCTCAATCTACTTCTAGTAGTCAAGCCACTGTTAATACTAATCAATTATATTACAAGCCATGAATCAAATGGTTAATTTTCAAACTAATAGTACAAATCAAATGATGCAAATGTAAAACTAAATTTTACAATTACGAAATCATCCTCAACCCACTAAATGGGGAGTTCAAAATCCTAATGCCTCCTAACCCCCATTAGAAATTCACAAGGTAACCTTATACCTCAACCATCACTTCTTAACAAGGCTATCAAACACTTACCAAATGAACCCTTAGTACCTAAAATTAGAAACATTGACATAGGTGGTATTATTACTACTATCACTTATAATAGATCCATTGATCCTATATTACATTTAAAATCTTTAAAAAACTTGTTTAAAGATTGAATTAAGCTCAATACCTTTGTAACCACCAAGACCTTAGCTAAAATCTTCTCAGGTGACATTTTGGATTGGTATAATCAACCCAAATATCATACTATATCTAGTTCAGAAGATTTAGTTAACGTATTGGTAAAAGAATTCCAAACTAATGATTTTTTTGAAAACAACTTAGCTCACTTTATCAACTATAAGTAATCCAAATTTGAAACCATTGAAATGCTCATTAAATAATGGAAAATATTATCCAATAAAGTTGAACATAACATGTTGGAAGACAATCTGTTCCTCTTACTCACTAATGTTATTCATCCTAAATTATAATGTCATGCTAGAAATCCCTCTCTAAAATATTTTAAAGAAGCCCTTGTCCAAGCCAAACATCAATATTTTATCATAAGATAACATTAGCCTTCCCATCCTCCTATCAGAACTCAAATGCTTATGAAATATAAAAACCAACATGTTACCAATACTTATGATTCCATACACATTATTCATGCTGTTATCCCAAGTGGTTTCATTGATGCTATTCTTTCATAACCCCTTTCAAACAATACTTTACGACAACTTACATTTTCCCAAGTGAATAGTGTAGACTCTCACAAACCTCTTTCCATGACATAAATTCAAAAGTGTCTTCCTAGGCCTTCACTATGGGATATTAACCCTACTCACCCTACTAAACATTGTTGTGATCCACACAGATATTTTTGGTATCCTGCAAGTTGGGGTCATTCTCATGAGATTTTCTATTAATTAAGAACCTTTGGTCTTGAATATATTCTTAGTCCTAATTTTGATCATGAAAAATTAATTCATGAGTGTCAACAACCTTATGAAGTGGTAGCCAAGGTTAATGCAACCAAAAATAAATGTGATTCCCTTAATAAAGCTAATGCTCATCTTGTTATTTACAAGGATCCTCTTCCTAGTCATTGATAAAGTACTACTCAACCTCCCACTACCAATATTGTCAAAACTTTTATCGATCCTAATTTTATCACTAATGATTAGAATGATGTCAATATGAACAATATGAAGAGATTAGTTTATTATAAAATTCCCTATCCACATTATAACTATAATAATTTCCAAACTTTACATACTATTCAATGTCCTTACCCATCTCATTTTATAGAACTTAGGCATATAAAAATGATTCCAACAAATCTAACAACATAATCTACTCCTTTATCCACTATTCCACATGTTTATAATCAAATGACACATTTGGATACTCATTCACCTTTCATTGATTTTTTTTTTATATCTCACTTATCATCAACTTCTCCTCAATCTAAATTACCTAAAATTATAAATCAACCTAATTCTTGTATTTATTCACCACTTAAAAAATATTTAAAATAACCAAGCATCGACCCAACGATGATACTAAAAACACTACCTCATTCAACCCAATCAAATAGCCAAATAATATTGGCTAAGCCCCAATTAAATAATCCTTATAAATTTCAATTTTTATGCACTTTCACTCTTCATTTGAAATATTTTCTTCAACATTATACACCTTTATCTAATACAATTCTCACTAGATATGATGAATGGGATCCTATAATATAAATTTATTGTCTCCAATCTCAAATCCATTTTATATAACTCAAGAGGAATTATCCTCATCATCATAATAATTTAATTCAAATATTATTCAAAATGAACATCTTTCAACCTCCACCCTTGGGGCAAGATGCTCCTTTGTATGGGTTTGAAGCTAGTATTCTTCAACAATGCAAAGAAATGTCTATAACATTGATGAAACTATAGATAATTATATCTCACTAAAATTTCCCATTGCTTCAATGGTTCTTGTATAAATATTAATTCATATGGATGATCCTCATAAGTGTCCAAATTATTGGTGTCTAAGTCAAGTGAATTTTATTAATAAAGGTTTTGGCAGTTGTGTTGGCTTCCTAGACTTTATTAAAACACTTGGGTATTATGAATACATTATTAAATATACCTATAGTATATTTCAAGGTTATGATCTATGAAATATGCCTCATCTATGGTGTGTTTGGATTCCTATCATAGCTCTTCTTATCACTGTTAATATCAAAGTCATGATTTTTAATTTTTCATTATCATATAGCATTTTAAGTGATTGACCTTGGACACACCACATGTAAGTTGTAGCCTCATCAACATGACAATGTGTCAAATTTAATCATAATGATTCTATTTATAAGATTCAAAGAGACATGAATTATTAGAGTTTTGAGAAATTCTAGGAATGGCATGTTTTCAAAATACCCACCTTTGAACCTTTACCTAGCATTCCTTTTCATGAATCTCAATAATTTAATTATCCTGTCAACTCTACTAGAGGTTATAATGGTCACCCCAAAATTGTGGTAAATATACCACCCAAACAATTAGATTTTGATGATGATGATGATAAACCTAATGATATTAGTTTGAAAATCAAAACTTTTGATCTCCCTTCACACATAATTA
Source organism: Torreya grandis (assembly GCA_037957365.1). Classification (NCBI taxonomy): domain Eukaryota; kingdom Viridiplantae; phylum Streptophyta; class Pinopsida; order Cupressales; family Taxaceae; genus Torreya; species Torreya grandis. The sequence continues at coordinate 1,718,182 of JARHVA010002254.1, read as the reverse complement.
CTCAATTACTCCCTTATTTACAATCTCAGTCTCATAAAAAACCAATTAATGAGATTCCCATTACCATAAAAAAATAATCCATTCTTAATTCTTCTTAGACCAATGAGATCATTGATATTTATACTATTGATCTTCATACTCCTAATTATGATGATGGATATTCATTAGATGACCCCTTTTTAGCTGGTTTTGCTCAAGCTAAAAACATAGAAATACTTAGATATCATTCTTATTTATAATATTATTTTCATAATAATAGTTATATTGATGTAGTTCCTTCTCCTTATTATACACCTAAAGTGATCTCTTCTTCACTTGATGTTCACATGTCTAAAATGGAGCACACACACACAAATTCTCACCTAGTCACTGCTGATCCTCTTCATAATATGTTTGTAGATCCTACCATGATAGGACCATATTGGTTCACTAGATTTTTTGATCCTTAAAGCATGCTCCCCCCTGAGATGTTGGCTACACTATGTTGACCTGCATTACGATTTTATCTCATAACTACTCAACCTAACATATACCCGAATTTTTCCTATTGATGGTGATGGTATTTTACCTTTACCTAAGCTTGATCTTCTACCTACATGATGGGTAGAATATCCATATTGTGAGTTACATAAGGTTTTTGGTCATGGGGCTAAGGGTTTTCAATCACATTAGAGGTTACTAACACAACAATAGGATTTAGGTTATACCTCTACTATAAATAGTAGACCTCCACAGTTAGCTACTCCTAGTGCACTTGCTTTTTTCATGGCATGAACACACATACCTTTACACTACCGATAGCTTTGATAGTACATTGATGCACTTTGTGTAGAGAAGATAATCTATTAAAAAGATTTTGGATCCTCTTAATATAATATTGGAGTACATTCCTTAACATGGGGAGGTCTATTTACTTTGGCATCAATATACTACACATCATATAGATAGGTCTAGAGTCCTATAATATAATTTTCATAATTTTTCACAACCTACACAATCACCTTCTCAATAGCATACGTAAGGTTGTTCATAGGCAAAAGATAAGCCTTACCCTCCCTCTTGATCATCCTAGAGATTAAATGATTTTATTCACATTGTAGCACCAATTCCTCACATTGATTACCCTCCACAAGAGATGCCACATGCTTATCTTTATAATTATAGCATACCTAAATTATCTACTGAGATAGTGAAAAAGGAAGTCTTCACACATCTCTCAATAAAGATAGACAAAACTATGGTAAGGTTAGATTCAAATTATAATAGGAATAATAAGATGTTATTTACAATAGGAATAATCATATGTTATTGATGATGTATGCCATGAAATCTATTAGTATTTATCAACACATTATTTTGTCATGGCATATTATGCCTGATATTTTTACCTCAATGGTTTTTGATATTCATACTTCATTATAACATTTGTGATGCATTGCATAACTTTTTTTATGTTAGCTCTTTCCTCTATATTTATACTAATACCTTACATTCATGGTTCTTGATTTACATCCCTTGAATCTTTTCAACTTTAACTCTTTAATTACATTTGAAAATATACTTTGTAAACACTTGTATTGCCCCTATCTTGGGATGATTTTTCCTTACATGAATGTTTATGTTATATCACTTATTGACTAGTATATTTATTCATGTGACATGGCTCTTAGACCACACCCTAAACTATTTATTTTTCTTATGATCAACTACAAAGCATATTCATCATTGTACCATTTATTCCACATATCTCTCATAATCCTCATTTTCCCCATACATCTCATTCATCTTAAGCACACATATAATTAGTATTGAGATTGAATACTTACTTATGGCTAAGTCTAATTATTTTTGAATCCAACATTGTATTCAAGTACTTATCTATTGTAACCAAAGCATAAGCTTCTTTGTTCTCTTCACCTATACCACTCATGTTTATTTCTTATGAATCCATACATAGGAAGAATAAAAAAATCCATATAACTTAAAATCCAAGTCATTAAAACAAAATAAAAATGATCAAAAGTAAAAAACAAATATTCAAAAGTCAAAATCACACCAAAAGACATGATTCTTCTTTGGCACATCTCCTATTCTAGTTGAATCTCAAAATTTTAATTTGGCCTAATGATAGAGCCAAGGTCCATTGGGGTGTGGTAGGCCAATAGACTGGGATATGAGGTCTCATTAATATATCTAGTACCACCTAATTTATCCTATAAGCACCTAATCTTCATAATAGACCGATGACTCTATAAGGGGTCTTGAGGAATGGGTAACACGTCATGTGAAGGTAGGCCCATTTTATTTTTTATATATAAATAAATTTTATGAGATGATTTAGATACTTCACTCATTAACTAACAAATTTGTGTCTACTAATAAGAGTATCTTAAGTCTTTGTTTTCCAAACAAAATTTTAGCACTTACCTATTTTCTTAGTATGTATCATTTCTGTTAAGGATTGATAAAATGTATATGTAATGATTTTCACTCCTTTTTTCCATAATATAATTCCAAATACCCCCCTTGATTCATATCACTTCACAGATGATCATACCTATTTGGTTCTCATTTTGTGAACTATAGTGTCAGATGTTTGATAAGCCCAAGCCTTCCTAAAAAAATTACCTTCTCTTCTATAAATAATTCCCACTTATTTTACCTAATTGGTTATCATTATGTGAGTTATAATGTAAAATATTGGATAGGATTAGGCCTTCCTCACAAAATATCCTTTTCTCCTATACATACTACGTGCTATGTTTTGTCATAAAATAAATATACTTGCCTAAAAAATCCACTAACACAAACCCTAAGTTTGGTTTATCACTCCTCTTAAAACTTATATTTTCATGTATTTCATATCTCACTTATTTATATATGTTTGTTTACATTGAAATTTATTGTTTACATATCTTATCTTACATCGATATTTCTTATTTTACATATCTTTGTTTGTGTTTAACCTTACATTGATATTTTCTTATTTACGTTATTTAATGTTTTATTATATTATATTAATATTTATTTTCATTACATTTTATTCCCTTTTGACATGTGTTTTTTACAACTTGGGTTCACATTTTCATTTACTCATTTTTTTTTTAATTTTCTTTTCTTTATCATTCTTTTTGACCATCCATTTTTTCACATTTACTAGAAAATAATAACACATACATTATACATTTTCCCATAGAATATAAATATCAACACGTGTTAGAAAGAAAATAAATACATCTATAACATTCATTAACCATCAAAATAACACACGCACACACAAATGGATCAACATGTTTGATATAATATAACATGATATAATCATGGTATAAAAATAGATCTATAGATGTGGTTCACCTACCCTATTTGGTGGTGGATTATATACACTACCCATATAAGCCCATGAATGCCCTATAGGAATATTTTATGGAAGTGACTTTGTCCATTAATATAGTCAATCCACCTATCCCTATATATGGGCCACTTGGCCCTACACTTGTGCCAACTATATAGCTATCTCAAAATATGTAGCTCACTCCTAAGCCAGTAATTACCATGCTCACAGCTCCCCATCACCTAATCTTAGTGGTAATGCTACTTGTGCTAAATTAGATAATATTTTCAACTCTTGAGCTACCTCACCAACCAATCAAAACTAACTAGCATAAATAGGTGTTGAAGGTACTGCATGATCTATCATCTATGTTGTATCATGCTAAGGTAACACATCATCCACTATATCATGATGAGATCTCTCAACCATGGATGACCATCTAGCCTCCTCTAATGTAACATATGTAAAATTTAAACCAAATGTAAATTATATCTCACATGTATACCTCCAAAAAAATACATCTATCTTGCATGTGTATTTATCTATATATTTTCAAAATTTTAACAAAACATAACTCACTTACCAATAGTATCCTGATATTATTTACCACCAAGTACTTCATGTGAAACATGGATCTATGGTGGTGTGAAACCTATATAATGGCTAGGATGAATAACATGAGCATGATGTAGTCCACTAAAAATCTACCTCATAATCAACCAAATCAATGTAGGTTACACCAATAGATCTCCTTATGGTGGTACATGTGGCTATGGTTATGGATATATACAACTAAATTAGAGTTTACCTTTGTCTCCATAGCCATGGGGGTTGGTGTAATATATACTATTAGGAGATAAAAAATACATCTCCTTCTCTGACCATTATTAGATCCCCTTACTATTATTGACCCCATCATCTTATAGGTCTAGACTGATGTGATCGTATAATAGGAATAACTACTAGTAATCAAGTACCTCTCATATCATGACACTCCCTTGTATGCCATGTATATAATGCCAACATTATTATAGGAGATATTAGGTGTGTCAAACCAAATTTTACTAGTAATCAAGACATTAGATGTGGCTCTTCCCACCAAGGATAGTGCCCTCTAATCCTTGTATGGATATGTGCTTGAAAGGTACTTGGACATGAGGGCCAAGTATTTATCATGACCTAATATGACTACCAAATAATATATCACTATGTGATCATATGTAATACTAGGATATGTGGTATAACACATAACATATGATCTTATGTCCATCATCGCACATGCATTAAGGTAACATCTACCACATACGACAATCCTATAGGATGAGATACATCAAAAGTATATCATAAATCCAAATAATCAATAATATAATGGGGCCCATCATCATCTTTCTCCATAATAAAATGCCATAAAAATCATACACTAACTGCATCCATATCACATAACCCAAGTCATAAATTATGCCTTGATCCAATATGGACTAATATAATGCAATAATATATAGTGGGACCTTCCCATCTAACTTGTGATAGATCCTATGAGTTATCATAATCATAATAATGAATTTTTAGATATCTATAAAAATTGACACAAATACATAAAATAGGTGCACTCACAAGCCCACTTGAGTATATATCTCAAATCCAATAACCCATAAGGATAAGGTTCATCTCTTTATATTTATCTCTGGTGTATCACACACCACATGCGTGCCTATAATTAGAAGTCCCAATAACACATGGAAATCATCTAGGGTGATACCCACCTTAATGTTATCCCCATTCACCACCCACCTAAAAGTGTTTTTTAGTAGCTCACATGTTCCTAAGAACATATCACATAACTCCACACTAAGTAAAAACCACTAGATCTCTGTAATATCACCAAAAGCTAATATAATTAATTGTACTCGATCTACCATAGGCAATCTATCAATCATACCAAGTAACTAAATTGCATCTACTAATCCCCAAAGTCTTTGTCACCTTTGAAAAATATCAAATATAAAATCATGTAATAAACTCTCTATCCCAAATAATAATCAAACATACTTTAAAACCCAAAAATACAAGTAATTAATATACTTAACTAATTCATCAACCTAATTTTCCTTTTCATCACCATTCCTAACTATGTCAGCCATGTACTCTACTATATCAACCACTTTTAATTTTTACTAAGTCAACCTGACACTACACAATCAACCACATGACTTAACACAATAATCCAAATGGTACATAGTCAAACCCTTAGCCTACTAGGTTGGCTACCTTACCAACTAAGTTATCCATCCTAAAAATAATGTAGTCAACCATACTATATGCCATCAGTGACCCTTACTCATGCCTACTATGTTGACCACCTTACCAACTAAGTCAGACACCCTAAAACTAATGCAATCAACCACATTATATGTTATTGACCACCCTTCCTTATTCCTACTAGGGTAGTCACCTTACCAATTAAGTTAGCCACCTTTAAAATAACATAGTCAGTCATGGTGTATGTCATCAACCACCTTAAAAATAATGCAATAAACCATGGTATACATCATTGGCCACCTTTTCTATTTTAACTAGACCAACCATCTTAAACATGTCATCCACTCTAATTTATAACTAGGTCAACCAATATATACATAATCAATCACCTACTCGAACTTACTGAATTCAACTAAGTTGGCCAAGTCAACTTCATTCAAATTGCATGATGATTTTTAACTAGCTCATAATTAATTCCCTAGACTAAAATTTTCACCTTTTGACTTCTACTCACTGTTCATGGTGATTTTTACTCTATTACTATTTTTTTGGGGCAAATTTCATTACATGGATTTGCCTTGACATTTAATTTTTGAAGCCTAGTTCATTTTTATACTAAAATGCTAAAAATTAGTATTAAATACACCCCATACCTAGACTATCTTGATAACAACTATGATACATCCTCTAACTCATCCTCCTCCTCACATCCAGGCCATAATCTCTCTCATCACTAATTATGGTCACACAAAGCTATGGTTTCTAAAATTACAAATGTAAAAATGAATAGTTAATTACCTTTTTATAATTTTTTTTTGAAAAATTTAACCTTGTAGTTATTTAATGAAAAATTATGTATTTTACTCATAACTTTGCTTCTATAAACTCTTTTTAAAAATTGAAAGAAGTTATGGAATCCTGACAATGTAGATATTTTTTCAATACTAACCATTTATTTTTACAAAAGTTTTAAATGTTATCTTATTTTTTAGGTCCATCTATTATTTCACACACTGAACACCTCTTCCATCTACTACTCATGTAAATCTTATTACACAACAAAAAAGTAAGTGAAGGTATGTATTTAAATTTTTTTACTTTCATTTATTTTTTTCTTTATACTATAATTTACTAGCTCAGTATTATGCATTGTTATGTTCTTTCTCAAAGCACCATCCCATGTTACACCTATGTGACACATGATGAGGTTTAACTAAGGAATATGTATACAAATAATATTTGTAAACTTTATCATTTACTTACAATTTATCTGTTGTAGGCACTTATTGAGTTTCAATCTCTCTAAGTGCACATCAAAAGGGTGCACCAAGAAAGGGGTCGGTAGACCATTGTTACTTCAACAGATTGTTGCTTAATTCTATCATATCTAAACCCATTAAAGAAATAATATTTCCAAATATTGAATTAAAATGTTAAATAAGCAATGAAAAAACTTAAGGAATAATGTTACCTTGAAATAAAATCAAACCATAAAGTTGAGGTGAGAGATTTGAAAAATGGGGAAACCGTCGAATGGAGAACAACTCCATATTCTACTAGAAATATTGTAATAATGAATGTCCAAGTACACAACAAGAAGAAGCTAAGAGATAAAGAGAAAATGGCCTTAATCTAAAAGAGCATCACAATGATGTAAGTGCAAGAGTAAGATCAAGATTGTATAACATGAAAAATGAGAGAGAAGAGCTCAATAAATAGACCTAGAAGGAATAAGGAGTTACATTTGCAAGCTTCAACATATGTGACAAGTATACCTAATACTATTATAAGTGATGAGGATGTGTGTGCCTATTGGGAGAGATGCGTTACATGGAAGTAACTCTTAAATACAACAAATGGATAAGAGAGGTGAGATCCACCTCATAAATTTAGGAAAGAATATTATAATAAATATAATAAATGCAAACATAAATAAGAATTAGGATAAAACTAAAAATATACTAAATGACCCTAAAAATATTAATTTTCCAACAATTACAAATCATGATTATCCAACTTCCTAAACAAACCAACTTGTTTATCCATTTCCCTAAGTAATTCTCTTTTCAAATATCCCATAACTAAGCAAACACCCTCTTTTCCTACTAAATCAACTAGGTCAACCTTATTATTAAAGTTAAAGTGCATGTTATGGAACTAGGTCAACCATAGTTCGAGGCCTAACAATAATTTTTTCTTAAAATTTGGTCAAGATGGCTGACCTTGTTGGCTGAAATTTTTGTAGGTTTATGACTTATCCATTGCTACAAATAAAACTTTCACTTTAAACCAATAGAGAGAAACGTTCATTTTTACATTATTACAATTATAAATTTGTTACATTTACATTTAAAGTAGCCATTACTTAGGGTTTGACTTGGATAGGAGATAACTTGTCTTGTGGGAAGTCTTGGATAAAAAGTAGGAGTATTTCAGCCTAGAATTGATTTATATAGTGTTATATTTACAAAGCCATAAAAACCTCTTACAAAACACCATTGGCCAAGGGATAGATGAAGATTCGATAGGATCATCCAAAGTTTGGTATCTCTAACATTTATTATTTCATTTGATAGATAAATTTTGGTGAATTAGGGTGTATACCAAGCATGCCTAAGAGTAGGACCCCACACCCTGCATGCATGCCCAAGTCACCAGCCCTAGCCAATGGGTTTGATGACACCTATAATAGAATAGATAGATAGGTTCTAGGGGCATATCCCCATATAGATCTATAGGGCAGGGCCCTGAGTTGTCTCTGGCTAGTAGGTTCATATCCATGCAAGCAAGTAGGGCAAGTAGGTTCATATCTACTAACCCTTGCCTCACCCTTGAAAGTAACCCTCACTCTAGATATATAGATTATATGGGTCCCATATATAATCTATATAAAGGGCCACCCCTAAATGTATATAATTTTTTTGGTAACCATAAAAAGTTAAGTTGATTTAATGGGCCCTATCTTGGGGGACCCTGGCCTCACCCCTCTAGAGTAGAGTCTATATGCCCCTCTTTAGTCTAGTTGGGGTAGGTCTAAACTATCAAGCTCAGGGCATACTCTAAATCCTCCCTCACTCTTGCCTCACCTAGCTAGAGTAGAGCCCTATCTATATGGGATGCCCTATCTATATCTATGGGGAGCCCTATCCCATATATTATCTTTCTCTATATAGAGGGCCCCTCTAACTCTATCTAACCCTAATATATATAGAGAGTGGGGGCACTGTATATAGTTTTTTTGGTAACCCCAACCATATAAAGCTAAATTTATTTAATGGCCCCCCATATATATATAGAGGGGGGGACCCTTAGCTCACCTAGCTATAGATGAGCCTATCTATCTATCTATATGGGATGTGGTCCATCCAGAGAGCCATAAAACTCACTCTCTTAGGGGACATATGTGATAGGATATGCCTTATCTATCCATCTAGAGACATCAACAACTAAAACCCTATAACCCCTATAGATATAGAGGGGTGAGGGGCCCATATAGATATATAGGGGTGAGGGGCATAGCTGGGACTAGAATATAAAGTGGGGAACTATGGGTATATCATCTCCATAGTGGATTCACCCAATAGTTCTAGGGGGATAGATATATGGGGGTGAGGGGCATACATTAGACTCTATATCCACATCTATAGAGTGCTACCCCCAATAGATAGAGTTAATAAATCAATCAATCAATCTATATAGAGGGGGAGAGGCCCAAAAAACTCTATTTATATAGAAGGGGGACAAGGGGAGGCCAAAAAAACTATATTTATATAATATAGAGGTGGGGATGGGGGGAGGCCAAAAAAACTCTATTTATGTAGAGGCGGGGGGAGAGGGGGAGGCCCCCCTCCCCCCTAGATAGATCTAATCTAACCGAGATAGATATATAAGGCTTGGGTTAAATAAAATCCATATAGAGAGGGGGACCCAATATAGAGTATAACTATCTAAGGGGGACCAAGCCCTATCTATCTGTGCCTATCTAATCTATATATGTCAGATCTATAACACATAATAATAGATTTTGAATGTATACATTCTTGCTTAGATTACTTCTATACTTAATCTTAGTTTAGCTTTAGGGTCTTCTTTGCTTTCCATATTCCACCTTGGGTGATCTATGTCCCCATTTGCCTACCATGATCCCTTGTTTATTTATTTGTGTTAAACCATCCCCCTTGGTGCCACAAACTTTGGTGAGTAGTCGATTAGTTTTATGTTATGTATTAGAAGGCCTAGCTAGGGTTATTACATAGTGTTATTTGATTGGAGGTTTTTAAAACCTCTTATTTATTATTGTGTGATAATATATACCCTATTTAGGTTTATCATATCTAATTTTCTCATGCCCTTGATATAAAAAGTATCACAATAGATGTTAGTTAATTACCTTTTCTGATCTTAGTTTTACTAAGTAGGATAAGTTGTAGATCTTTCTTAATCTATTGTATATAGGAGGTACCATAGTGATGTAGGGGAATCATTAGAAGATAAAATTTTGTGTTGATTTAGGTTATAATGGAAATTTTGAGTATTTTTTAAGTGGTTAGAGTCTCTAGGTGGTCTAAAAATTCAAATTTGAATCCATATAGTGTTTTCCCACCAAAAGTGAGATTTTGAAATTTAAACTTATAACTATGTTTTGAGTCCTAGAATGGTTTTGGTGTGAGTTTTAAATGTCAAAAAATGTGTTTAAAAGGATATATATGGACCTAATATGGTTTATAAAGGTTCAACTATGTACACACTATGGTAGAGAGAATTAAGGACCAAGGAAATGAGTTGTAACTACCACATCATGTAGTAGTCATATAGGTAGAAGTTAGAAGAGTTAGTTAGATTAATTATAAGATATAAAATAAGTTGTAAATTATTTTATTGGAGTGAGATATGGGGATTAAATGGATATTTGAAAGGAGGTTATACCCCAATGAATAATAAAGTCTTCTTGATTTGACAACTAACTTGCAGACCCTGTCTCTTTGCAATCTGTGTTCTTAGAAATTGAGTTATACTATGGATTAAAAGCCTATGAATGTGATATTATGGTAAGTTTATTTGATGGAAACATGTTAGATAATGATATTAAATTTAATTTTGATGTATTTTTTTCTAAGTAGATAAACATATGATTCCTTGTTAAGTAAATAAACTAGCAAACTCTGTGTTCTATGCTTTAAAGGACTGTGTAAACATCATATGTGAGGAAAGATCTTGTGGGAGATTTTATGGAGTGTAATTATGATTGGTAATTATAAATTTATAATTTATTTAAGATTATTTAATTATTTACATTCATTTTGTAATGTTTTTCAATAAGCAATGTGCTCAGACCTGACCCCTATGTGACAATCACATGGATGATTATGTTGATTGGTTATGAAGATAAAAATGCATAAAGAATTTAAGTTTGATGTTAATTAAATATTTAGGAATTTTTTACAATTTATATTAATGGATTATTGATACATTTTATTAGTTTCATTTAAATTTTTGGTGAATAAACTACACTAAATTATAGACTGACTGAGAATGTGTATACACAGTCAAAATAAAGTATGGTTAAAAGTGATAACATGGGTGTTTAGTTGATTATAAAAGGTTATATAAGGTGTATGGAATATTTATAGAGTTTATTAAATTTATAAATTTTTTAAAAATTCAATTCTAAACTCATAACCAAAAGATATAAACTCTCAGGTAGTGATAGGCACTGATAACCCTATTCTAGGGTTTAAAAATGATAATTGATGTTTTGGGATATCCAACTAGAAAAATGTTCTAGTTTTTGGTTATTAGTTGGGTAATAATGTGTGTTAAATTATTTTTTGGGTTTAATATGTGTATGGACTTTGGGGTATATAATAGAGGCCATTGTGTGTAGAAAGAGTAGACAGAGACCTAATAGGCCTAAACAGGGCCTTAAAAGTGATAGAAAAAGTGACTTTAGCAAAGGGTTGGACCATGAAAATTCATGGAAGGTTATTATAGGATAGAGGGTATCTAAAAATATTATTACTTTTACAATAATCCATTGTACCTGACTGTACAAGGAGGAAAGGTAAAAAAAAGGCTAGTAGATAAGCTTGAGATAAAACAAGAAGCAAGGTATGTATAAAGGTTGTCTAAGTAGGTTTGTGGATTCAGTAAGAGGTTAATGAGGATTTTTTTGAGCATTAAATTTATGAAAATAAACCTTAAAGAATAAATTAAACTTGATTCTTTTATGTGAATCCAAGTTTCCCATAGGCATAAGGCTAGAAAGAGTGAGATTAAGAAAGACTAACAAGATAGGAAAGACAGAGTTAGTGAGAAGTTGAAGGTTGGCTGGCATGAGTGGATTTTGAGAGATGAATATAGAATATAATAATATGTGAAATGAATTTTAAGGAGTTAAAATAATAGTATCTTACATAATAATGATATCAATCCTTGAGGAGATGACAAATAAGGGAGGATTAAGGAGAGAGATCAAAGAGGGGAAGAACTTGAAGACAAGTTGAAGGATAAACAATAAAAGTTAGATCTAGCTACATGCATAGGTAAATAAATGTGTTTACATATATAATTAGACAATTTTGTTATAGATATTTGCATCATTTGGTATCAGAGCCAAAAGTTCATTGGGAAGAAGGTGGGAAGGTTTGCATGGAGAAAGATACACATTTATTTTGTTTTCACTTTATGTATTTGATTAGTTCATGTAAAAATGATAAAGGTTGATTTAAAGGTTTATAAATAAATTTTTAGGTATAAGAGAGATAGGTAGAAAAGTAAGTGTTGTGTGGTGAAGCCTTTAATCTAAGAGGCTTGGAGAGAGAAAGAATAAAGCAAATGAAAGATACAAGAGAGAAGCTCAAGGAGAGGTTGAAGATAGAAGAAAGAGACCCCAAATAGGTCAAATGAGACAATTAAGCTTGTAAATAAGAAGAGATATGTCAAGGTGAGACCTAAATAGAGAGTGAAGATAGAGAGAGAGTATGAGGAGTGAGAGATAAATATGAAGGGATTAAAGCAAGAAGATTGCCACAATGAAGTGAAGAAAGATGAAGTTGATAAGAGGGAGATTACTGAGTTGAAGGTAGTCTTGGAAAAGTTGGAGTAATATTTGGAAGAACTTAGACTAAAGTTTTCAATTTGGATTAGAACAAGAGTGAGATGGCCTCTTAAGGACATAATGCTTAATAATACAAAGAAAACATAAGTGTGCAAAGTGAAGAGATAGATGAAAGTGTTCAATAAACAACTTAAAAAGAAGGATAAAGGGGCAATCAAGCCTTATAAATTTAAAACTAATAATTCTTTGGAATTTGTGAATGTAGGTGTAATAGATGAGTAAAGATATGAGTTAGTTGAGTCAATGCATAGGCTCAAATAAGAAGAGGAAGCATTTGACCAAGTGGTGTGCAAGAAGAACCAAGACGAAGGAGAGGCTCAAGATAGAGTCTGGATGTTAGAATAAGAAAAAGTAGGTCAAACATCTATGAAGTAAGATATCATGGAACATGAAGTGATCCTCACCCAAGAGGATGCAAATGAAGACAAAGGAACATTGGGATAGTATAAAAAATAAAGGTATGAGGATTGTTCTAGTGTGTATAAAGCCTTGAAGAAATAATATAACTTTAATACTCATCAAATGTACAAAGAGATGAGGAAGTGACAAAGGAGAACATAGACCTATGGCATGCAACAATGGTGACTAAGATAAGACCAAGAATAGTCAAGCACAAGAAGACACTCTACATGATGGAGTTATAGGTATTAATATTGAATACCAAGTTTTAAATGAAGGAGAAACCACACAAGGTGAAGAATAATATGAGTTTTTGGCTGCTTCAAAGAGGAAAAATGAACCATACAGGGCACATGAAGGTGCTTGGCAGTAAGGATAACACATAAGTAAGGAAAAGAGTTTGAATATGCCTCAAGGGCATGAGGAGACATATGTTTTCTTTAATGATTTGTTGTTCATTTCAAGAATATATTGGATGAAGATATAAAGTGGAAGGAATAAATACAAGTGTGGATCAAGAGAACATGTTCATCTACATGAGAGACTAGTTGCAGTAGATTACAACAAGATAAATTGATCAAGTAACAATAAGCATGTGTAGGAGCTCATGGGAAACATTTTTAAGATGGTAGTATTATGCAAGGGCATAATTAGTAGTTTAAATTTTGGGTTTTTTTAGGTACTATGAGTCATTTAAAGTGTGTTTTTAATGTTTGGAGTCCCTACGTGGTCTAAAATTTCAAATTTGAATCCATATAGTGTTTTCCTGTCAAAAGTGGGATTTTGATATTTAAACTTGTAACTATGTTTTGAGTCCTAGAATGGTTTTGATATGAGTTTTAAATTCAAAAAAATGTTTTTAAAAGGATATATATGGGCCTAAGAGGGTAAATAAAGGTTAAAATACATACACACTATGTTAGAGAGAATTATGGACCAAGGAAATGAGTTATAACTACCACATCATGTAGTGGTCATGTAGGTAAAAGTTAGAAGAGTTAGTTAGATTAGTTATAAGATATAAAAGATGTTGTAAATGATTTTTTTGGAGTGAGATATGGGGATTAATTCAAGATGTAAAAGGAGGTTAAACCCCAATTAATAATAAAGTCTTCTTGATTTGACAACTAACTTGTAGACCTTATCTCTTTGCAATCTGTGTTCTTGGAAATTAAGTTATACTGTGGATTGAAAACCTATGAATGTGATAGTATGATAAGTTTATTTTATGGAAAAATGTTAAATAATAATATTAAATTTAAGTGGGATGTATGTTATTTCTATTTATATAAATAGATGATTCCTTGTTAAGTAAATAAACTAATAAACTCTGTGTTTTGTGCTTTAAAGGACTGTGTAAATGTCATTTATGAGGAAGGATCTTATGGGAGATTGTATGGAGTGTAATTATTATTTTAAAGTATAAATTTAAATTTTATTTAAGTGTATTTCATGATTTTAATTCATTTTATAATGTTTTTCAATAAGCAATGTGCTCAGACCTTGATCCCTATGTGACATTCACATGGATGACTGTGTTGATTGGTTATGAAGATAAGAACGCATAAAGAATTTAAGTATGATGTTCATTAAATCATAAGAAATTTTTGAAAATTTATATGAAATTTTCATTTAACCTTGGCTTAGTTTCCTTAAAATTTTTGGTGAAGAAACTATACTAAATTGTAGACTGACTGAGAATGTGTATACACAGTTAAAATAAAGTATGGTCAAAAGTGATAATAGGGGTGTTTATTTGATTCTAAAATGTTATAGAAGGTGTATGGAATATGTATATATTTCATTCAAGTTATATATTTTTTTAAAATTCAAATTTAAACTCATAACCAAAAGATATCAACTCTTGGGTAGTGATAAACATTGATAATCCTGTTCTAGGGTTTAGAAATGATAATTGATGTTTTGACAGATTCAACCAGCCAAATGTTATAGTTTTTTGTTATTATTTGGGTAATATTGTGTTTTAAATTATTTTTGGTGTTTAATATGTGTACATAATTTAGGGTATATAATAGAAGCCACTATGTGTGAAAAGAGTAGATAAAGACCTAATAGGCCTAAATAATGCCTTAAAAATGACATAAAAAGTGACTTATGCAAAGGGTTGGATCTTGAAATTTCATGGAAGGTTAGTAGAGGATATAAGGTGTATAAAAATCCTATTATTTTTATGATAATCCATTATACCTAACCGTACAAGGAGAAAAGGTAAAAAAAAGGCTAGTAGATAAGCCTGAGACAAAACAAGAATTAAGGTATGTATAAAGGTTGTCTAAGTAGGTTTGTGGATTTAGTAAGAGGTCAATGAGGATTTTTTTGAGAATTAAATTGATGAAAATAATACTTAAATTATCAATTAAACTTGAGTCTTTTATGTGAAGCCAAGTTGACCATAGGCACAAGGCTATAAAGAGTGAGATTAAGAAAGACTAACAAGATAGGAAAGACAGAGTTAGTGAGAAGTTGAAGGTTGGTTAGCATGAGTGGATGTTGAGAGGTGAATGGAGAATATAATATTAGGTGAAATTAATTTTAAGGAATTAAAAGAATAGTATCTTTCATAAGAAAAATATCAAGTGTTGAGGAGATGACAAATAAGGGAGGCTTAAGGAGAGAGATCAAAGAGGGGAAAAACTTGAAGACAAATTTTGAAGGATAAGCAGGACAAGTCAGAGATAAGTACATGCATAGTTAAATAAATGTGTTTACATCTAAAATTATATAATTTTTTTATATACATCTGCATCATTTGGTATCAGAGCCAAAATTTCATTGGGAAGAAGGTGGAGAAGGTTTGCATGGAGAAAGGTACACATTTGTTTTGTTGTCACTTTATGTATTTGATTAGTTCATTCAAGAATGATGAAGGTTGATTAAAAGGTTGATAATGAAAGTTGTAGGTTTATGAGAGAGAGGAAAAAAGTAAGTGTTATGTGGTGAATCCCTTAAGTTAATAGGCTTAGAGAGAGAAAGAATATAGCTAATGAAATATCCAAGAGCTAAGCTCAAGGAGAGCTTGAAGATAGAAGAGAGAGACCTTAGTGAGGTCAAATGAGACAAGTAAGTAAGCTTGTCAATAAGAAGAGATAGGTCAAGGTGAGACCTAGAGAGAGAGTGAATATAGAGAGAGTGTGTGAGGAGTGAGAGAGAAAGATGAAGGGCTTGAAGCAATAATATTGCCACAAGGAAGTGAAGAAAGAGGAAGTTGATAAGAGGGAGATTACTGAGTTGAAATTAGTCTTGGTAGAGTTGGATTAAAATTTGAAAGAACTTAGAACAATGTTTTCAATTGGGATTAAAACAAGAGTGAGATGGCCTCTCAAGGACATAATGATGAAGAAGACAAAGCAAGCATAAGTGTGCAAAGTGAAGAGATAGATGAAAGTGTTGAACAAGTAACCTAAGAATAAGGATAAGGAGGAAATCAAGCCTCATAAATTTTAAACTAATGATGATTTGGCATATGTGAATTTAGGTGTAATATATGAGGAAATAAATGATCTAGTTGAGTCAATGCATAGGCTCAAACAAGAAGAGGAAACATTTGACCAAGTAGTGTTCAAGATGAACCAAGAGGAAGGAGAGGCTCAAGATAGAGTCTTGATGTTTGAAGAATAACAATCAAGTCAAACCTATAAGAATCAAGATAACATAGAAAATGAAGTGATCCTCACCCAAAAGGATGAAAATGAAGACAAAAGAACATTGGGATAACAAAATAATCAAAGGTATAAGGATTATTATAGTGTTTATGAAGCCTTAAAGAAATAATATAAATTTAATCCTCATCAAATGTACAAGAGATGGTTAAGGAAGTGAAAAATGAGAACATAGACCTATGACATGCAAAAGTGGTGACTAAGATAAGACCAGGGGTAGTAAAACATAGGAAGACACTCTATATGATAGATTTGTAGGTACTAATATTGAATACCAGGTTGTAAATAAAGGAGAAACCAAACAATGAGAATAATATGATGAGTTGGTGGCTAATGAAAAGAGGAATAATGAACCATACAAGACACATTAAGGTGCTTGGCAGTAAGGACAACACACAAGCAAGAAAAAGAGTTGGCGTATGACACAAGGGCATGAGGAGAAATATGTTTTATTTAATGATTTGTTTTTCATTTTAGGTATACATTGCATGAAGATATCTAGAGGAAGGAATAAATACAAGTGTGGATCAGGAGAACATGTGCATCTACATGAGAGACTAGTTTTAGCAGATGGAAACAATAAAAATTGATCAAGCATAGCAATAAGCATGAGCAGGAGCTCATGGGAAACATTTATAGGCTGGTAGTATGATGTAGGGGCATAATTATTAGTTAAAATTTTTGGCTGATTTAGGTAATATGGTCTATTTGGAGTGTGTTTGCAATGGTTAGAGTCCTTAGGTGGGCTAAAAATTCAAATTTAAATCTATATAGTGTTTTCCCACCAAAAGTGGGATTTTGAAATTTAAACTTGTAACTATGTTTTGACTCTTAGAATGGTTTTGGTGTGAGTTGTAAATGTCAAAAAATGTTTGTAAAAGGATATATATGGGCCTAAGAGGGTGTATAAAGGTTCAACTACATACACACTATGGTAGAGAGAATTATGGACTATAGACACTAGAAAACCATACACTACGGCTCTAAATGTCACATCAAATTTAAACCACCCCTTGGCCCCCTTTGGGTTAGACTATTTATTCAACACACCTTTTCACATATTTACCCCTTTAGCTAGTTTAAGTATTTAATTAAATTAGTTAAATCCTAAACACCTTGACCTATTTCTCATGCACCTCCATGCCCATTTAAATACCCTCAAACCATTTTTAATACCTTAATTGCCAATAATTAGTACAAATGGATAATTTTATCCATTTTAACCTATTATACCTAACCTTTTATGGTCAACCCTTGATCATCAATGGTTATCCCTCGACTGTTGATGTTTAACCCTCGACTACTGATGGTCAACTTTTGAATACCAACGGTTACTTAACATGACCAAAACTACACCTTAAGACTGTATGATCAAAAGAGTTAACTAAAACTCACTCATGGATTACCAACTATCTAATTTTAGTCCATAGTTTACATGATCAATACATGATAGACTGTTGATAAACTATTTACCAAACTTTTTTTTGAACTCTTTCATTTCAAACTCCTTTTCTCTATATTGAGATAGGAATGAGAGGTGGAAATGATTTGGGGAATCATTAAAAAATTAATTCAAAGGAATTATGGTGCAAGAAATTCTAACTCCTAGGCAAATCCAAAAGCTTCTCAGCTAAACCAAAACCAAACAAAGACTTGGAAGGCATTTCAACATCTCCACACAAAGGATTTGGCTATCATCACTTTGCCCACATAGCTCCATGCTCCCAAGCAACTTCAAATTCACTCCAAGACATCTCCAAGCCATCAAGCTACATAAATATAAGTATCTTACTCCTATTATTAGTTCAATTATTTAGTTTCAATAAGTTCAGAGCCTGTGTTTGCTTTTACAACTCCCCATACCTTCTTTGGTGTTGGAGTTATGCAACTCTAAGCACCTTTCTCTCTACCACACCTATTAAACACTCTCAACCACTCTGGGATGCCAAATCCCTAACCTTAAGACCTATGAAACCTTACCTTTATCCTCATGACCAACCACTAACTTCAAAAGACCTTATACAACCCTTTTACAACTTATCCACAACCCTTTCTCCACCCAAAATTAATCTTTCAAAAACCCATAGTGACCATAAATGATCAACCTTGACTACCAATGGTCACTTATTGACTTCCAAGGTTCACTTCTTGACCTCCGACAGTCATCTTTGACCACTAACAATCACTTATCCACCACTGACAGTTATCCTTGACCACCAATGATCACTTATCGACTGTCGATGGTCAACCTTCACCATTAATGGTTACCAGTGACCATCGATGATCATTATGTAAATCATTTTAACCAAAATAACAAGCATTTATAAACCACCAAACTCAAATAAAACCCATATTTTTTTGACCTATGTCACCATGTAGAATCAACAACAACAACCTGATCACACTTGAACCATACCTTGATAGTTTAGCATTCCTTTTAATGTTATTTTTTAACACAAGAATTTATTTTGAAAAGTATTTAATTATTTTGATTAAGTGCTTTTATTATATTATGTATTCCTTCTTATAAGTGAATTTATTAACATTAAGTTGTCTAAAAAGTGGATTGATAACCTCTAAGGAAGTTTTGTACTTCTTGGATCTATATTGTTAGGCAATCCAACCACCTACCTAACTAATCAACCATTTTATAATTGATTTCTTATCTATAGGTCATCCTCCCTAGACAAAGAGGAGTATATACAACTGTCTACATCAAAAATCACAAACCAAATCTGGGTTCTACTAATCTCACCCTTATTTTAAGTTTTACAACTTTCTTCCTAGAAAATAAAGAAATTTTTTAGTGAAACATTTTAGCACACCCGATGGGACCCTTAAGTTTTATTGTGTTCATTAGTTGCATTTAGGTAATTTTTATTCTTATTTTATGCTCATTTAAACAAAATCAAAATTTATTTTGGACTTAAAATTAACCTTTCATACATTTTTTACTTGTATAATTATCTCACATAGCTTAATTAATCAAGTAAATTAATTATATCTTCACTTTTATGCACACACAAGACCAAAGCACTTACAAAAAATCAAACATCAAACACTTGACATAAGGCATAACTAGGGTTTCATCTCCTAGTGGTAAACCTTCACCCATTGGCTATCTAACTTGGATGTCATTACCAAGGGGAGAAACCAAAACTGAATTATCTAATTGAGTATAGTATCTGCTATTTAGTGTATCTTGTCTAAGCACCCAAAACCCTTATCACTATGGTGTGTGAAGTGGCACTCGATACCCTTAGCACTATGGTGTGTGAAGTGAGGGGGTAGGCCACAATATCAAGCCATGTATCGATGACAATACAGACAATTTTGAGATCTTAAACTACCTAAAACTATCCTTATATTTATTTTATAGTACCCATTCTATAAAACCAAGTTGAGTCACATAGTTATAACTTAAGGCATAAGCTTGGATGTCATTACCAAGGGGAGAAACCAAAACTGAATTATCTAATTGAGTATAGTATTTGCTATTTAGTGTATCTTTTCTAAGCACCCAAAACCCTTATCACTATGGTGTGTGAAGTGGCACCCGATACCCTTATCACTATGGTGTGTGAAGTGAGGGGGTAGGCCGCAATATCAAGCCATGTATCGATGACAATACAAACAATTTTGAGATCTTAAACTACCTAAAACTATCCTTATATTTATTTTATAGTACCCATTCTATAAAACCAAGTTGAGTCACATAATTCTAACTTAAGGCATAAGCTTGGATGTCATTACCAAGGGGAGAAACCAAAACTGAATTATCCAATTGAGTATAGTATTTGATATTTAGTGTATCTTGTCTAAGCACCCAAAACCCTTATCACTATGGTGTGTGAAGTGGCACCCGATACCCTTATCACTATGGTGTGTGAAGTGAGGGGGTAGGCCGCAATATCAAGCCATGTATCGATGACAATACAGACAATTTTGAGAACTTAAACTACCTAAAACTATCTTTATATTTATTTTATAGTACCCATTCTATAAAACCAAGTTGAGTCACATAATTATAACTTAAGGCATAAGCCACAAGAGATACAAAAAAAATTTTAGGATTTAATATGCTTTATTGTGTGTTTTATCTTCTTTAAATTTTTCTTATCTTCTCTTTGTTTGAGTTGTGAGGAATCTAACCCCATTGGAAAAACCTTCTACCATCTTGCCTTCACCCACCTCATCTTTATTGCCTTGTTCAATGGGAAACACTCCTATATCTTCTCCAGGAGATCCCAACTTTGTTAAACTCTTAGAAAATAACCCTATGGCCTTAAAGCATTACCTTGCATCAAGAGCCACTTATGCTCCTAACCTTACTTAAAACCAAGCCAACCTAACCTGCAACCAACCAAATCTTGCCTACAACTAACCCAACCACACCTATGATCAACCCAACTTAGCCTACAACCAACCTAACCTAACCTATAACTAACCCAACCTCACCGATGATAAACCCAACCGAACCTATAACTATCCCAACCTCACCTATTATTAACCCAACCATACCTACAATCAATCTAACCTTACCTATGGTTAATATAACCTTGCATATAACCAAACCAACATCAACTATAACTAATCAAATCTCAACTATAACTAACCAATAACCTAGCAACAACTATTTGATCTCAATTACCACCAACCAACAAAATTTTAACACCCAGTTGACTGTTGTCATAACCAACCTCAAACTTAACCATACCAACATCACCAACCTTTATGTTACCTACCCCAACCATCATATCAACCACCTCAACCTCATCAAAGCTTGGAATACCTACCCCATCCATCATATCAATTACCTCAACCCATTTTTTGGTAACCTTCTTTTCTTCAAAACCAAGACTTGGTCTATCCCTTTAGTCATACAACCAACAACTATCAAACCAACCACTATCAACCTAATTTATCACCCTCATCAAATCAAACCAACAACCATCCAACCAACAACTATCAACCAAATTTATAGCCAATCAATCTTATTACGCTTACCTAGTCTATCAAATAAACCTACCTTATCAACCTTACCAACATTCTCAAATCTACCCAACCAACCTACCTTAATAATGTTATCAAACCTATCAATCCAACCTACCATACCCACCTTTTTAACCTTATCAACCTTATCAACCCTATTAAATCAAACCAATAACTATCAACCTACCCTATTGAATCAACTATACTTTGTAAGCCTACCCATCATATCAACCATGTCAAATATATAAAATACCTCAACTTTACCCAACATATCAAATAAACCTATCTCATTTACCTTATAAAACCAACCAAACTTTTTGAATCCATTTATCTTATCAAACCAACCAACCTCACCAAATCAAACCAATGAATATCAACTAAATTTTTCCAACCCACAAACCTTATCGAGCATACCTAACCCATAAAATCACTCAAACTTATCAAGTCAATCCAACTTATTCAACCAACCGACTTCATCAAACCAACCAATTAACTCACAACCTCAAGGGCCATTAGTGTACCCTCTTCTTAGGTAGTACACCCCATTGGGGGAATCATATGCCTCAATCCTTGACAAACTCTTGGAGGCTTCTGTCATTAGACTTCCTCAAATAAAACACATTAATTATTCTCTTCCAAAACTAATTTAGTTTATAGAGAATGAGTTTTGTGATTATCATTGCACAAATATACATGTGATAGATATATTTGGGTCTTTTAAGATGTTTGTCAAAAACCTTATTGATTAAAAGGAGGTTCCAAAGGATATTCTCCATGTTCCCCCAACCTAGCCTTGAATGTCTTCAGGAAATCCATCCTTGAACCTCTTCCTACACCCATTCTTGTGGAAATCAATAATAAAATCCCTCAACACAATAAGGTCCCTTGATTATATTTGCTCCTTAATGAGCTTATAACTAAGGAAACCATAATTTAAATTCCAAAAAATCCACTTGTTGACCAAGTGTAACCTTCCCAACTTTCTTTTGCCATCATTGCTAGGAAATAATTAACTATAACAAATCTATTTATTAACCAAGTGGAACCTTCTCAACTTTCCTTCGAAACCACAATTAAGGAAACCAACCTACTTATTTCACTTCTTCAAAAGGTGGAATCACCCCCAATAACCATACCTATTCTACCTACCCTATTTATGAAACCAATCAAAACTACCTCCCCCTTTTCACTTCCCCTTTTAGTGAAACCAACCAAAAATTATTTTTCATATTACACTTACCCTTTTAGTGGAGCAAACCCAAAATCAAAATACCTCAACTAAAGCCAACCTAACCTCACCTACACCTAACCCAACCTCAACTAAAACTAAACCTATCCAATTATTCCATAACCTGCTCATTTTCATCTACCTAATGACATTATCTTTGGTTTGCTTCCCTTTAGAACATGGTCAGATATTTACCATATTACCTTACCAAATAAATAAAGCAAATAAGAAAAACTAACCAACAACCCAAATCAAACACCCATCCTACTCTCAACCAATCAAACCAATCTCTAAACCAAATCAATTAACCAAAATCAACCCAACTTTTGACCCAACCCCCACTAACTTATCTATCAACCCAAACCAACGTCAACTCTTCATTCAAGATTTCTTAAATCTTGAATACCCTTTTATCCAAGCTACCCACACCATACCTAAGCTCCCCCATTGGGATAATCAGACATTCTTACCCAACTGATATTTATTTTAAGATGATGTTCAAAACATCATTTCTAGACCCCAAACTTACCCAAACCTGACCCAACAACATTTCCTTCACCTTAGCACCATCAAGGAGATCCTACCTAAACCATCACCTATAACTTGAATTCCACACCAACTAAAAACTAACAACTAACAACCCTTGGGAGGCAAATGAAGTCATCCTCATTGCTTCTAAAACCTCTTTAATAACCAACATCCTCACCTGAGAGCCTTTTATTGCCTTAATCATACATTGAAAAGTAGCTGGGGGAAATCTCCTTCTAAGAAGCTTTGTCCATTTATCAACCTAAAACCTTGCCTTAAGAAAATGACCAAACCAAACCTTGGTATTTTTGCCTCAACCTATACCTAGCCTAGCCTAACACCCAGCCAACCTACCTTACTAACATTATCAAACCTAAGCAAACCTTTAATATCAACCACACCTTTTAGGACTCTTTTTCTTAACACCTCGACTGATGACAGTTACTATTAAACCATCAAGGATTTTCCCTTAGACCTATTTTACCTTTAAAATCTTGACTATCACCAATCTTTGGTGAATCGTCACTGATCAACTACTAACTACCGATGATCACTATCATAACTAAAACCTTACTTGAAACCTTGCCTTTTCCCTAGCAAACCAACCCAAACCAACACCTAAACCTACCTAACCAAAACAAAAACCAACCACCATTACAATCCAGCCAAAGTATAACAACCATCACCTAACCAACTTATTGAAAATAAATGGAATCATTTTGTCTCATTATTCCTACTTAACCATCATCACTCCAACATCTTTTCCTCATCTAATCTAGTGTTAAAAAGTAAGTGGGGGACATAGTCACTCTTGATTGGATCAAACCATTTACATGTAAGTATGGATCTGGGGCATATCAGAACCTAAACCCCTCAATGATTTGCATTCACATCTATTATCTTGTTAAACCAAGTTCTTAAGTCATATTGTGTCTAACTTAATCTCATCGTTTATTTTCAACCACCTTCATCTCCTTATTTTAAGGATAATTGATTAAAATAAGATAATGTGATTATTTATCATAGCCTTAGCCCAATCCTAAACATGGGTACCATGGCTCTACCTATGGCATGATTTTAATGGACACTTTTTATCCCTTATAAGATGAATCCCCATGGCCATTGTCACTTAAACTTATTTCACCCATAATAACCTTCTTGTGCTATAGTTTTGCCTCCATAAAAGAGAACCTTCAACCTATATAGACTAGTCCATGTCTACATCAGTATAACATTAAATTTAGGATACCAAATATCACATGGGTCAAAAATATCTAGCATTAAAAATTGCTCCCTTGAATGATAACTACCCAAAACAACTCAAAAATTGCTTAAAAAGATAGACTGATCCCTCAAATGACAACTATCAATATAAACCAATCCAAAGATTAAACCACTCCCTTGAAGGATGGATAAGTCAAACCTTTGTCAATAAATCCTTTGAAATCTTCTCGCATCGATCAACTTCTCAAACTAATCAAATAATAGAAACATCAAGAGACCTAAAGTCTAAAACCACAAAAAATCCCAAGAAAGCTTCAATCCACTTTCACACAACATTTATAGACTTCCCATATTGATTAGTCTATGCTAAACTTAGAGCATGGACTTGTATATAATAGTTCCAAGGTTTCCTATAGGAAGGGCAAGATGTCCCCATAAGAAGGTTACACTACCATTTATCTACCTACCATTCATCTCCACCTTTTACCCTATATAAATCAAGGGATTTTAAGCTTACTTGACATTACATGCTCAAGATACTTCTTTTAATAAATGAATTAACACAAATGCAAAACATACCAGGGTTTTATGTTCTTAAGCCCACCCATCTTACCATTTTGGTCTTTCCAACTGGAGCATTTAGCTTCCTCCTTCTATTTTCATGACCACTCAAGAAGATGTATGTCTTCCATCTTTATGTCATTACAACCATAACCACCAAATTTTCACCCTTTTTACAAGAAAATGGGTTCGCTTTTACTCAAACAAAGTGGTACACCAAATTGGGGTAACCAATTTTAAACACAACCCAACCCAATTTTTTTAAACAACCAAGCATAACCATAACCATGCACCCATTAGAGAACACCTTATTCTCCACTAACCAACCAATGAACCACCAACCAACCAAACAACCAACCAATCAAATTAACCTCAACTTGGTCATTTTGGCCACCTTTCATAATTTTTGCAACCAAACCTTACCTTAGTCATTTTGATTGCATACCTACCTTACCATACTTGATGAACTTATGCTACTTTTATGCACTAACCATTTAGGTGCCTCAGAGCATGACCCTTTATGGTCTTGACACCTACAACCATTTTTGTCTTTTTAAGATCACATCTTGAATGGATACCTATGAATACATTGACTTTAGTAAGAGAATTAAGGTTATAAGAGTAACCCATATCAATTATGCTTAATGTTTTGGCCTGGTTACCTTGTCACTTGTCCTTCTAGTACCGTCCCTTATTTACCAACTACCTCAACTATGGCAACTTAGTCTATGTGTGATCTATGATATTTCACTTAGTCATATTTTGTGTACCTATTCACATTTAAATATGCAACCAACCAAACCAAATTTTTCACAGACTTATCTAACTTATCAAGCCTAAAACCTATTCTATATTCTTAGGATCACCCACTTTTTTGACCCCTAATAACATGACAACCTTTTGCATGATGACTTTAGTTTATAAGTGCACCGATATCAGCTATGCCTAATGATATAAATTGGTTCACTTGTCACTTATCCTCCTTTCAACAACCTATTTTAATAATTCATCCATCTTATCCATTATTTCACCCACTTATCCACTTGTCAAACTCACACCCGACTTTTTTTCACCTCATCAAATCCTAGTTTGAGAGGGAACACCTCCTCCCATACTTGGGGCATCCAAACTTCTATTTTTTGTTTTGTAGCTTGCTAATACAAACTACATAATAAAAAGGGGAAAAATGTAGATACTAGAAAATCATACACTACCTCTCTAGATGTCGCATCAAACTTAAACCAGCCCTTAGCCCACTTTGGGTTAGACTATTTATTTAACACACCCTTTCACCTATTTACCCCTTTAGCTAATTTAAATATTTAATTTGATTAGTTAAATCCTAAACACCTAAACCTATTCCTCATGAATCCTCATGCCCATTTAAATACCCTTAGACCATTTTACAATTCCTTAACCACCAATCATTGGTGAAAATGACTAATTTTAGTCATTTTGTCCTCTTCTACCTAACCATCAATGGTTAGCCCTCGACCATCGATGGCCAACCCTCAACCAACGACAGTTACTCAATGCAACCTAAATTACACCTCAAGACTATGTGATCAAAGAAGTTAACTACAAATCATTCATGGATTACCAATTATCTAATTTTATCTTGTGGTTTACATGATCGATGAATGATAGACTATTGATAAACTATTTATCAAACCTTTTATCAAACTCTTTTATTTCAAACTCCTTTGCTCTATACTAAGAGAGGAAGAAGAGGTGGAAATGATTCAGGGAATCATTTGGAAATTCATTTGGAAGAATTTTGGTATGAGATATTTTAACTCCCAGGCATTTCCAAAAGCTTCCCAGCTAAACTAGAACTAGACAGAGACTTGGAAGATATTTCAACATCTCTACACAAAGGATTTGGCTACCATCACTCTACCCACATAGCTCTAGGCTCCCAAGTAGCTTCAAATTCACTCTAGGACTTATCTAAGACATAAATATACACAAATATATTTATATTACTCTTATTATAAGTTTAGTTATTTAGTTTCAATAAGTTTAGATCCTATGTCTACTTTCCCCTTACCCCATACCTTTTCTGGTGTTAGAGTTATGTAATTCCAAACACCCTTATCTCCACCACACCTATCAACCATTTTCAACCACTCTAAGATGAAAAATACCTAACCTTGAGACCTATGAAACCTTAATTTTTTCCTAATGACCAAGCACTAACTTCAAAAAATCTTATACAACCCTTCTGCAACTTACCCAGAACCCCTTCTCCACTTAAAGCCAATCTATCAAAAACCCACAGTGACCATCAATGGTCAGCCTTGACAAAAAATGATCAATATAAACCACAAATGATTATAATTAACCACCAATGGTCACATATCAAACATTTATAGTCAACTTTGATTGCTAACGATTACCTGTCAACCATTGATGGTCAGCCTTGACCACCAACAGTTACCAGTGATGGTTGATGATCACTGTGTAAATCATGTTAACTGAAACAATAAGCATTTATCAACAACCAACCTCAACTAAAACCTATATTTTCTTTACTTATATCACTACATATAGTTAACAATGATAACCTGACCATACCTGAACCATACCTTGATAATTTAGCATTCTTTTTCATGTTATTTTATTAAAGCAAACATTTCTTTGGAAAAGTATTTACTTCTTTTGATTAAGTACTTTCATTATATTATGAATTCATTATCATTAGTAACTTTATTAAAATTAAATTGTCTAAAATGTGGATTGATAGCCTCCAAGGAAGTTTTGTACTTCTTGGAACTAGCTTGCTAGGCAATCCACCCACCTACCTAACTAATCAACCATTTTCTAGTTGCTTTCTTATCTGTAGGTCATCCTCCCCAAACAAAGAGGAGTATCTACAACCATATTGATCATGGAGCAAAAAAAAAATCTAGGTTATAATAAACTCACCCTTATTTTAAGTTTTACAACTTTATTCCTATAAAATAAATCAAAATTGTAGTGAAACATGGACCAAGGAAATGAGTTGTAACTACCACATCATGTAGTGGTCATGTAGGTAGAAGTTAGAAGAATTAATTAGATTAGTTATAATATATAAAAGAAGTTGAAAATTATTTTTTTGGAGTGAGATATGGGGATTAATTTGATATGGAAAAGGAGGTTAAACCCTAATTAATAATAAAGTCTTCTTGATTTGACAACTAACTTACAGACCCTGTCTCTTTGTAATTCATGTTTTTAGAAATTGAGTTATACTGTGGAGTGAAATCCTATGAATGTGATAGCATGTTAAGTGTATTTTATGGAAAAATTTTAGATAATGATATTAAATTAAAGTGGGATGCACTTTATTTCTTATTAGATAAACAAATGATTCCTTGTTACGTAAATAAACTAACAAACTCTATGTTGTGTGTTTTGTGCTTTATAAGAATGTGTAAACATCATATGTGAGGAAGGATCTTATGGAAGATTGTATAGAGTGTAATTATGATTGGTAAGTATAAATTTACATGTTCTCAAAGTTTCTTGCATGAATTACATTCATTTTGTAATGTTTTTTAATAAGCAATGTGCTCAGATCCTAACCCCTGTGTGATAGTCACATAGATGACTGTGTTGATTGCTTATAAAGATAAGAATGCATAAATAATTTAAGTTTGATGTTAATTAAATACTAAGGAATTTATGACAATTTATTTTAAAGGATTATTTAACCTTTTTTTCCTTTAAATTTTTGGTGAAGAAACTCTACTAAATTATAGATTGATTGAGAATGTGTATACACAGTCAAAATAAAGTATGGTCAAAAGTGATAACATGGGTGTTTATTTGATTATAAAAGGTTATATAATGTGTATGGATTATATATATAGTTCATTTAGTTGCTACATGTTTTTTAAAGTCAATTTTAAACTCATAACCAAAAGATATCAACTCTCGGGTAGTGATAAACAATGGTAACCCTGTTCTAGGGTTTAGAAATGAAAATTGATGTTTTGGGAGATCCAACTAGCCAAATGTTTTGGTTTTTGGTTATTATTTGGGTAATCACATGTTTTAAATTATTTTTTGGGTTTAATATGTATAGAGAATTTGGGGTACAGAATAGAGGCCACTGTGTGTGAAAATAGTAGACATAGACCCAATAGGCCTAAATAGGGCCTTAAAAGTGATAGAAAAAGTGATTTATGCAAAGGGTTAGACTATAAAAATTATTGAAAGGTTATTAGAGGATATATGGTGTCTAATAATCCTATTATTTTTCCAAGAATATATTTTACTTGACCGTACAAGGAGGAAAGATAAAAAAAGGCTAATAGATAAGCTTGAGACAAAACAAGAAGCAAGGTATGTATAAAGGTTGTCTAAGTAGTTTTTTGGAATAAATAAGAGGCCAATGAATTTTTTTTTGAGAATTACATTTATAAAAATAAACCTTAAAATATCAAGGAAACTCAAGTCTTTTGTGTGAATCCAAGTTGCCCATAGGCGGAAGGCTAGAAAGAGTGAGATTAAGAAAGACTAACAATATAGGAAAGATAGAGTTAGTAAGAAGTTGAAGGTTGGTTGGCATGAGTGGATGTTGAGAGGTGAATGGAGAATATAATATAAGGTGAAATTAAATTTAAATATTTAAAAGAATAGTATCTTGCATAAGAAATATATCAAGCCTTAAGGATATGACAAATAAAGGAGGATTAGGGAGAGAGATCAATAAGGGGAAGAACTTGAAGAAAAAAGTTTAAGGATAAGTAGGAAAAGTTAGAGATAGGTACATGAAGAGGTAAATAAATGTGTTTACATCTAAAATTAGACAATTTTTTTATATATCTCTGCATCGTATAGATTGTATAGGGTACTAATATTTGATTCCTAAAGCTGTGATCACATGGTTGTAATAAATATACTTTAGGAATCTATGTATCATAGAGGGTATAACACAAAGATTATATAACCAAGGGCATCCTAATATCATGCCAAATATCCCATTTTATGGTATAAATATAAAATGAATAGATAATCTAGTAGGATCCACCTAAAGAGGTAACATAATGTGTTTAAAAGTAGTTTGTTATTTTCCTTTGAATGTTTTGACACTTTTAGATGTTGCTTGTATATGATGATGTGTGTAACCCAATTAATGGAGTAATATAATTATACATACATTCTTACTTGATCTATTATCAACTAGTACACTATGAATGGGTTGTTTATCAATATATTATTGTATACATAAGGCATAAAATTAGATTCATCATCCATTATCTCACTATTATCAAATGTGATCATAGGATGTGGTTGTGAGGTTAAAATAATTATACCAATAATTCCATCTAATGGATGATCATATAACTCGAGAGGTGGTATGCATTATAAGCATGATGAACTATTGAATTATTCTTGTTTGTCTCATGATTTAGAAAAGGATCACTAAAAATATTCAATTTATAATTTTCATTCTATTAAGGCTTAGTTTTCTCTGTAAGAGCATCTAAATCAATGACATTATTGTTAATATAATATAGAATAAGGTATTTGAGATTGAAAAATCTATTAGAAGGGTGACCATTGCATCATTATGGTAATAAAAATATGCATTATTATCAAATGATTTACTTTGAGGTCTAGTAATATCAACCTATGGTGGTGGAGGTAGAGTAATTAGATTGCACTCAAGTATCTTTTGTAGTAATCTATGAAGTGGTTGTGGTAATCTAGAAAATTGCTTTCTTGGTTGATACAATAAAACAAACTTGTTTAATAGATAAGAAATAACATTAACCATGATATTTGAATCAATTTTAGTATTTGTTGGCTTAACTTTGTAATATGTTTTACTTTAATTTTTTTTTATAATTTGAAGTAGATGCAAGTGCATATTTTAACTTATTCAAAGTGAGAAGTTTGACTTTTCTTTCTCTTATTGTATGACACATTTCCTCAACTGATTTGAATTTATTAAATATAATTGAATTATGCAAAGGTGAAATTAAAATTTGTTTGAATATATATTATAATCAATTATTTTCTATTAGTAACCTATTTGAGTCTATTGGTCATTGAAACATCATTCCATCTACACTCTCTAACATTTAATCAAATGACCTCTATGCTGGTATATCACACAAGTCTCCTTGTACACTCACTCCAGGCACAAAGAGTGGAAACTAGTGTAGGTCAGGGTTAATTATGTGTAATGGGTTGGAAACATGTTCCCGTGCACTACTACCCACACATTATGTTCTAATTAAAGTATATGTAATATTATCTTTCTTAGTCATATTGTAACAAACATTCTTAGATAAATGATAAAACCATAACTACAATAATTTTTTTAATGATATTCATTACATCCACTGATTAAATCTAATCTTAATAAAATTACTTAATCATAGAATATATAACACTAATGGATATTATAAATATTAGTATAAACTCAACATGTCTCTTACATAGTCATTCTAGATTACATGGTACTCACGACACTTACAATGTTCCAAACTATCACTAGTATTCTTAACTATATCTCATGATCTTAATGTATACACATACTATTTTTAAACTTTATAAATTATTAATGATTTATCTCTTGAAATAACCCATCAAGTATCAATCTCTCTAACTTCACACTTTAAAGGGTGCACTGGGAAAGGGGTGGGTAGACCATTGGTGATTTACAAGCTTGTTATTCCCTACACCACCATTAAAACCAACACAAACCTCCCTTACATTATCCTACAAGTAATTAACCACCTTGAATAACTCTTATCTAAGACAAAAACCATTTTTACCATCCTCCAAACATAGTCAAATGGTCTGACCTTGTTATGGGAAATGAGCACGTTATGGGACTAAGTCAGCCCAACTGACTTAGTCTGGGAACTAACTGCTTTATTTCCTAAACAACTGGGTCAATTGGGTTGATTATGTTAATTAAAAATTAAAAAGGTTTTAGTGTTATATCTAGATATATAAACACATCTTTCACCCCATTTTTAAGATATATATATATATATATATATATATATATATATATATATATATATATATATATATATATATATAATCATTTATTTGTGCATCTACTTTCCACCATTCTACTTGATGAGTCATTTCTTAGGGTTTCATACTTCCTTTGGAGAGAAAAAAATTATCTTTTGGAAAAATTATTATGGATGCATACGAGAAGTCTTGTATCCTAGAGCTAACCTATATTGTTATCCTTATGAACCACAATAACCTTTTGAAAATGACCATTGGCTAAGGGAGAGATTGAGGCTCAATGGTTTCATATTCAAGGTAAGTATTTCTAACTCTCACTCCTCTTTTATTAGTAGATATATTTTCATGTATTGTCTTATGAATATATTTTTCTCTTCATGCTTAGGATTACTTCTACATTTAATCAATTAGATTTATTCTTTGCATGTTTATTTTTATGTTTATTATCCCCCATTTTTACCATAAGTTTTGGTGAGCACTAGGTTAGATTTAATTTACTTTGTTATAAACCATAGGACCTAGGTAGGGTTATTATATGGTATTGATTGACTAGATATTGAAACCTTGTTGAGTGATATTATGTGGTAAAATACTCATTATTTATATCTAGCATATCCATGTTAGTCATGACCTTGATTGTCTAAATTTACCAAAAAACAAAAGGGCTAATTTGATTTATCTTCTTCGAGCTAGGATTGATTTGTAAATTAGCTTCATTTTCACTTATATACATTATGGTGAACCTAAATTGAACTAAACCTTATAGATTCTCTTTCACAATTTAATTTATTTCCATTTCTTATCTATTTCATTTTTATATTACTATATTGAATCTATTGACTCAATAAAACATCATGTGCACAAGTTTAACACATAGTTATTTCAATTGACTTTGTTTGACTTTTTTTAGGTCATATTCAACTAAAATTATCTGGATCGATCCGATTAACTCAATTTTATTCTTTGCATACATGTTTTTAGACTTAATCAACCCAGTTAAATCTGTTAGCAGGTTAAAAATCTTCATCTGGATGACATAGTATAAAAACAACAAATTCAACATCATTAAAATCATCAGATTCATTCTCACCAACTTAGTCATTTTTGTTCTTCATTTCAATCTTATTTTTCATAGTTTTCAATCTATAAAATTGTAACCCTACAATAAACTAAGTCAAATAGATCGACTTAATTCTGTAGTTACTTCTAGCCAAGGAGACTTAGTCAACTTAGTCAACTATGTTTCTTTAGATTTTTCTTCAATAGATATAATTGACCTAGTTGATTTTCTTTTATACTATTTACATAATTAGTCGACCCAGTTGACCCTATACTCTTCAAGCAAAGGAATTAAATCACATTGTTAGTGATTAACTCATCTTTCATTTTTCTTCTTGTTTACTTAGTAGACCACATAGACTAAATAGGAAGGTTGAATTTATCAATTTAGTCACACTACTTTTGTTTATTCATACACTTCAAAGCCACATAATATCAAAAATAATTAAACAACTTCTACTCAAGGTCTACCAAATTGATTTCATCACTAAGGAGGAAGCCAAGTTTAAATATGTGGTTAATGGTATATATTGGCAAATCACCTGACACCCTTATCCCCATAGGATTGTGAAGTGAGGGGGTAAGCCCCAATACCAAGCCAATACCATCACCAATACAGATCTCTTTAAACCTTAACAACCTAAAAGCATTTGTAACTTAAATTTCTAGTTCCTTTCTAAAGCCAATGCCGTATCACATTTATTTGTAAAGTTATAATTTAAAACATTTAAGAATGACCACATAGATTAACATTTTTATTTTAGCATTGTTGCTTGTTCTTTGTCAATTGTATGATGTTTTAAAAAACTTGTATTGTAAAATGTTGGTACAAGGTTTATGCTATGTGTCATATCTAGATCGACCTACTTTCCTATGTGTTTAACTTATTTTACTACAAGATTACTACTCAGTCATCCATATTTATACCATTCTAAATCTTTCCTATCTATAGAACATAATCAATTCTATCAACTTAGTATCTTACAAGTTGTTTTATTTTATCTTCATATAAAACACAATTGAATTAGTAAACTTATTCTCTTATAGGATATTATCCTTAATTTTTTTAGAACATATTTTGCTTATTTGAATCTATTTTTTACCAGCTATTCTACTTACCTTCTTTCAAAACAAAGTCACTTCTAGTCAAATCTATAGGTACTGGTTGACTTAGTTAATTAAACTAATAAATTCACAAACATGTCTTATTTTTAGCTTTTAATTATTTAATAACACTACATAATCAAAAATTTAAATTATAAACTCACTTATATTATCACTTTAGATGAAACTATTAAATTCTTTCCTAATCCCAAACTAACTATTACATAATGTAATTTAGTTGAGGTTATTCATCCTAGTCCTCCTCCTCGTACTAATGTTGGGAAACATCCACCCAATAATCCATCCCAAACTACCAATATAGGGAATGATCCTCCTACCAACACTAATGCTCCACCTCCTAACATTAACAATTAAAACCCACCCATTAATACAACTCAAAATTTTACTCAAATGATTCAACAAATGAATGTTATGCAAACAAATACCAATTACCAAATGATGAAAATGCAATGTCACATGTTAAAAATGGATATTCAACCAATCAAGTTATCATGAATCAACCAAATCAAAATTTTTTCCTTCCCCCTCTTAGATATGCCAATGGGAACATCATCCCTCAACTCCCTTTGCATAAAAAATGTTTCAACATCTTCAAAATGAACCTATAGCTTTGTTCATTGCATCCATAGACATTGGAAATATATCTCCAACTATGACATATGATGTAAATAAATATCCCACTACATTTATTAAATATTTTGGTAATATTTATAAGGAATGGGTCTAAACTAACACCTTCACTACCACCAAGATTCTAGACAAAACCTTTTTTGGTGATGCACTTAAATGGTATAATCAACTTCCTAGACATTCCATCTAAAAACTAGAGGATTTATTCAATACTCTATTGAAGGAATTCCAATGTAATTACCTTCCTAAATATTACCTTATCCACTTCATTAATGCCAAGCAAATTCTTAATGAATCTGCTCACACTTTCATCAAACGATAGAAGTCTTTAGCTCACAAAATTGACCATAAAATGAATGATGATACTATTTTTAAACTATTTATTACTGCTCTTAAAGCTCCTCTTCAATATAAAATTCATATTTTCCCTTAAAACATTAGAAGAAGCCTTAGACTAAGCAAAAAGGCAAGACTTTCTTATGACTCAATTTGGATCACCTCAAGCAACTACTATAAAACCTTTCCAATCATTTTCTCATAACATTGATTTTTATAAGCCTCCTTAAACTCAAAAGGGAGTTTCCAATTCAAATAATTTTAACACTACCCACCCTCCCTTGAATCTAGAATAACTTAACAAGAAATTACCACCCTCTAAACCCATGAACTTTGATCCTTCCAAACTTCCTCCAAAATGGTACAATCGTGATAAGTTTTGTTGGAGGCATACTATGATAATTAATTCCCATTATGTTTTTCATAATGTTCATTGATTCTTTCTTGATTCATTTATTGTTCCAAATTTAAATCTTGATACTCTAACAAAACAATGTTATCAAGACTATCTTCAAGCATCACAAATCTAATCTAATGAATCACATCAACATCACCTACCTAATGATCACTAATAATTACCCCATATCTCCACCTCATCTACTAATGTTTTCCAAATCATAATTGATCATTCTTCAAATGAGCAGTTACTTTTGTCAATCCTCAACCTCTTAGGTTATACGAAAGGATAGATAATATGAAAAACTTCAAATGAGCAGTTACTTTTGTCAATCCTCAACCTCTTAGGTTAGACGAACCCAAAGAACACCTAGTTAAAATGCCTACCCTAAAGCATTTAATAAATGCTCTTCCTTTACCTTAAAGACATCTTCATACCTCTCCTATAAATCTTATTTCAAATTTTACACCCTTAAAATCTAGTATAATAACATATTTACTTATTTCTAATAGCTACACTTCACCTCATTCCCTATCACATATTAGGGCATTTTGTAATGCCCATACACATACCAATTTAGACTTTAGGGCATCTCATGATACCCATCACTACATACAATTACACATTATGGCATATTACAATGTTCAATATTATTCTAAATTGTATAATAATAAACAAATTCAACTTTAAGAAACCTTCTGAGATAGATTTTACTAACATCCTTATTTCCTCTTTGGTTCCTTGGTTTTATTTTATTTCACTTTCAATAGATGTTTCAATTTTGGTTCCTAGATATCTCTTTCATTATTGTCTCTTTATGTAATTATTTAAATTACTATATTTATGAATATTTGGTCCTCATTTACTTTTCACCTTTTTTGGGATGACTACTACTTTTATTAGTGTTTGTGTTAGATCTGTTGTAGGTTATCATGACTTTTTAGTGACATGACTATCATAGCATATCCCTATCCATTTTATAACACTATTTTACCTGCATGCGATTAGTTTTTAGCATATTAATAATATTACTAATTATTACATGGATTGATCTTTAATCATCCTCATATTTCCCTCATCTCCTTTTATTTGAGGCACACATTGGTTAGTTTTGAGATTGCATACTTACTTGTGGCAAGCCTAGGAATCTTTAGACACCTTGGTCTTTAGGTTTTTTTCTTTAGTAACCATGTGTAGGCTCTCTTATGTTTGTCACCATTTTCACTCATGTTTGGTTATATGAATCCATAATGAGGAGGAATAAAAAATTTCAAAAGGGTTAAAAATCCAAATCATTAAAGAAACAAAATGCAATGATTAAAAGATAAAAATAATCTTAAAATTTAGATCACACCAAAAGATGTGATCTATATTTGGCACTTCTCCTATCTTAGTCAAATCTCAAACTCCACAGTTGGCCTCATGATAGAGCCAAAGTCCATTGGGGTGTGGTAGGCTAGTATATTGGGGTAGGAGATCTCATTTATCATATATTTATAGTGCCACCTACTTTCTCACACAAGTACCCAATCTTCATAGTAGACCAATAAATTTGTAAGGGGTCTTGAGGAATGGGGAACATGTTGTGGGAAGGTAGGTCCATTTTAATTTTCATGTATATAGCCTTCATGGGTTTATTTATGTACTTCAATTTTATACTAAGCTTTGTGTTCATTATTCAAAGTGTCTTACGTTTTTGTTATTGACAGTTCTTAGTTTTACTCACTTGCCTAGTGTGTCTCATTCTTACTAAGGATGTTCACATCACCCATGTGGTGCATCACATCTTTATTTAAAACATATTTTACTTATATTACCTTTTTTGGATATTTATTTTAGTTTATCACATCCTTGATCACATCTACCTTATTATGCCTCTTGGTTTATATTTTATGAGTTACATTGTAATACCTTGGATATAACTAGACTTTCCTCACAAACACCCTTACACCATTTGCTTTCTGCACCATATCATTATCATCCTAGTCATGTCATTAGTTAGTTATTATTTATTAAATTGTATCTTTGAACAAGCACTAATTTTGAATTGTCATCCTTTTAGAGCTTTTTGATTTTCATCTATCCATCATGTTCTTGTTTGATTTTTGTGGACTTATTTTATCTTACATAGGTCATTTGACATTCTTAAATATTTTTATTTATTTATTTATGATTTATTAATATTCATTTGAAATACTTGTATTACATATTTATTTAAATTTCATTTTCACTCATTTGTGATTTTTTTATGTTTGATTCAACATGTTTAACTTACATGGAGTTAATTTTCATTTACATATCTTTGTTAGATTTTTCTGCATTGATATTTCATTTGCAATTTGTGTTTTACATTCTTCCCAACTTGACTTAGTATGTTATAAATTCCTTCTTGTCATTTATGTTTTACATGATTCCCAACTTGATTTAGCATGTTCTATATTCTTTTTTTCATTTATGTTTTACATGCTTCCCAACATGATCTAGTGTGATCATACATCATATTTACTCATTTTGTCATTTTGGATTGGTCATTTGGTCATAAATTAGCATTTATCACCCTAGATTACTAAATTTACAAGTACATCATGCTTACACATTTCACTTTTCTTGAATTTCTTGCATTTGTTTATTTTTGCTCTTTATTTTTTTATCCTTAGGGTTTATCTAAAACAATCTCTACACCCTCCATGATAAAAAATACAAACACAACACATAACCATTCAATGATAAAGTTACATCAAAGTATGCATATATTAATTATTTATTTCAATTATTTCTTTTCATTCATTTATTTTTAAATAATTTATGCTTTAAAATACTACATTTTATTTAGTTCATAATTGTGTGTTGTTGTGTTCTTTTCCCAAAGCACCATCCTATGTTGAAAATACATGACATGTTATGAGCTTCGAGTGGGGCATATGTATACACACAATATTTTAAAAATTTATCAAATATTAATGTTTTATCTCTTATAGGAACTTGTCGAGTCTCAACATCTCTGAGTGCATACCTTAAAAGGTGCACCAAGAAAGGGGTGGGCAGATCATTGGTGCTTCGCAAGATTGTTATTCTCTATACCACCATTAAAACCAACACAAACATCAATTACATGATCCTCCAAAAAATTCACCACCTCAAATATCCCCTACCTAAGAAAAAAATCCTTTTTATCATCCTCCAAACATAATTGAATGGGCTGACCCTATTCTAGGAAATGAGCACGTTACGAGACTAAGTCCACCCAATTGACTTAGTTTGGGACCTAAAAGTTTTATTTATTAAAAAATTGGGTTGATTGGGATGAATGTGTTGGCTAAAAATTGAAAATGTTTTAGGGTTACATATAATAATATAAACACATCATTCACCCCATTTTCAATAGAGAGAGATAAATATAATCATTCATTTGCACATATGCTTATCCATCATTCTACTTGAGGAGTCATTACTTAGGGTTTCATACTTCCTTCACAGAAAAAAATCTTGTCTTGTGGGAAAAGTCTTTTGGATGCATAGAAGAAGTATTGTATCCTAGATCTGACCTATATTTTTTATCCTTATGAACCACAATGACCTCTTTCAAATTACCCTTGGCTAAGGGAGATATTGAGGCTCGACAGGTTCTTCTTCAAGGTATGTATTTCTAACTCTTACTCCTCTTTTATTAGTAGATATATTTGTATGTATTGGCTTATGAATACATTTTTCTCTCCAAGATAAGGATTAATTATACATTGAATTGAGTAGAGTTATTCTTTACATGTTTAATTTTATGTTTATTATCCCCCATTTGTGCCATAAGCTTTGGTGAACACTAGGTTAGATTTAATTTACTTTATTATTTACTCTATTAGAAACCATATGACCTAGTGAGGGTTATTGTGTGGTATTACTCAACTAGAGGATTTGAAACCATCTCTAGTGATATTTTGTGGTAAGAGACCCCTTAATTATATCTAGAAAATCTATATTGGTCATGACCCTGATTTTATAAATGTACCAACAAGGGAAGGACTAGTTTGATTTATCTTATTTGAGCTAGGATTAATTTGTAGATCAACTTCACTTTCCCTTATATACAGTTACTTTAGTTCACTAGATTTTTAAGTAAAAATCAATAAAATTTATGCAAGTATTTTCAATCTCTTCTTATTCTCAAGTGCCCACCTTTCCTAGGCTTCTAAGATCCCTTCATACCACCAAATGCTAGCCAGTCAATGGATTCATAAGCTTTACACTTTTTTTTATCATTTGTTAGTTAATGAATTAAAATGATCAAGTATACCTACCCCACCCTATTCTATTACTTCTTAACTTCCTATCATGATTAACTATTAGTCTTAACTCCCATCATTTATCTCTATAATTTCCATTGGGTTCTTAAATTCATGTGGTTGAGTATGTCTTGATCCTACTATTTTTTTAATTTACCACACATGGACATAGTTTTTGGAAACTTTTGCCTATTTTATTATAGTTCATGATGGGTGTAAACATGATATGGGTTTGGATTATGTGTGCCACTCTTTAGCTTTTTGAGACTGGTCTATCTTAGCCCATTTTATTATTGGTTTAGACTTAACTAATTTCTAGGTTCAAAATATGCCAAGTTATTAGTCATTTTAGAAAGCATAGTATTGTATCAAAGTATATAATCACTGATAAACTCATTAGTTACTTGTTTAAGTTTAAAAATTTATGTATAAGAAATATTTTCATCAATATTGATAGAAAAATGCTTGAGAAATTGATCTGATAATGGATTGAATGATTTGACTGATTAGATAGGTAAATTATAAGACCAACACAAGGCATACTATTTTAGGCTTATTTGAAAAAACATGGTTAACAACTTGTCATTGAAAGCATAAAATAACATGCCACATGAAAATATTGAAGATGTTGTTCTAGATTTCTTTTACATTCATAAAATGGAAGTTTAGGAGTTAAAAATCCTATAGGTAAAGGATATGATGAAATCTTAGGTGATCATTTTTTTTAAAGTAAGTCTTGTGAATCCATTTATTATCTAGTGTTTGGTATACCTTTCTCTAATTACAATACCTTAGCATGTAAAGCTAAAAGAGTTTACATAAGGGATTATGTAGTAAGAAAAGTAGGTGTAGTATGTGTAGCTATCAAAGGTCCCGTATGAGTCATTTGGTTAGACATGGGCATAGATATATATTGAAATCATTATGTTTCCCCAAAACCCAAAGCTAAATATGTAATAATAACATTGAAAAAAAATTTAGCAATACATATGGTAGGGTTTACAATGTGAAAGAGTGGTTCTTGTTGTGCATTGAAAGTAAGATTTTTTCTCTTGTTGTGTAATTATAGAAGCTAAAAGACATTTTATTATTTTTATATGTATTATGGAATTTGATTGAGTTATTTTTAGAATGTGAATAAACACTAGACATGTTCATGATATTTTCATGGAGCTCATCAAGATGGATCTTATCTAT
This sequence comes from Torreya grandis, assembly GCA_037957365.1. Lineage (NCBI taxonomy): Eukaryota > Viridiplantae > Streptophyta > Pinopsida > Cupressales > Taxaceae > Torreya > Torreya grandis. Next base: position 1,676,855 of record JARHVA010002254.1, on the reverse strand, counting down.
GCTTTCATGATTATTTTATACATTATGATCACCTTGATTAGCTTGTTCATTGTGATTATATTATTGAATATATTCATGAGAAATTTGTTTATAAAAATAGGAGGAACCATTATTTACATTAGAGGATTACATTTTAAATGTTGTCAAATGGATTTTAGTATACTCAATATGGGCCCCACTTAACCTAGTGCTATGCCTTAAAGGAATAAGGGAGGTAGGTTTTTCAGATGGAATAAAAATTTAACAAGGAAAATATACTGTAAACAATAACTAAATATAAAATGCTATCAAAATAAGATTTTTTTATGTGTTTAGAGATTAGTAAATTCCTATAAAATATGAGGTTAAAATAAAAGGATTTTAGTGTCAGATATCAAATCCAAGGTCATAATAAAGTGATTTTAGTTTCAGTGATTAAATCTGAGGCCAAAATCAAATTATTTTAATGTCAAATATTAAATCCAAGGTCTAGGGAAGTTATATAAGTGTTAGATTCTCAAGAATTTATCTAAACCCTAAGACAATTTTTTTTGAAAAAATACTTGAATAAAATGTGTGGGGTCACCAATATGTTTTATCATAATTTTGAATTCATTTGGTGATTAACTCTAATTACGATAAAATGAAATGAAAGAGAATAATTGATGTAAAATAATTTTCAACTAATAGAATGAAAGTAAAGTAAAAAAATGGATAAAATATTAACCAAATGAAAGAGAATAACAATTAAAACACAAAAATACTTAGTTATTTCTTGTCTATATTCTAACTATGTATGACTAAAAGATGACTAGAATTGATCAATCAGATATGATATGCATGTATAATAAGAATTGTAGCTATTAGTGATCAAGGTCAAATTGACTAAAATGGGACACAATCAATTTACACTATTATTTTTCATGGGTAGATATTGTATTCTATGTAAAATTAGGTAAATAATGGCATAGTCACATGCGTCTACTTGAAATATACATGTGTTTAAAAATTTAACCTTCAACTATGTGTAGATGACCTGTAAATGACTTATCCAAAGTTGAAACCCAAAGAGGGCTTCAAATAGCTAAAACCTTAAAAGAGAAAGCGGGGAGTGTAATGGGATGATTAGACCCAATTATTTCATGATGATTAATCATTGTATATAGATAATACTCCAAAGAGAGAAATTAAGCCCACATAGTTCTACCACTTAGAGTGTTTAGTGTGATTGTGACTCTTTAATACATGTATGAATTTATAGTTGGATTGAATAATTGATAATGATTTACTTGAATTTGATATAATATGATCTTGATTTGTCTAAGGGATATTTTGAATGAATATATTTGAATTTAGGAAGAATAGGGAAGCTTTGCTCAATGTGCAATACTACAAGTGTGCCTCAATATTGAAATTTTAAAATGGTAGGTAGGTGATTTAGATGTGATTTTATAGCAATATACAAGTGGAAAACATCATTATAACTATCCTAAAAATATGAACCAACCTATAAGGGAGGGTATGTATTTATAAAATAACAATTACTAAGGTGAAAGATAAGATCAACCCATGGGGACAATATTAACTATCAATTTTATCTTATTCTGGTTGATTTACTTGAAGGGTAACATTTGAAATTAATGATATGTCATGTGTGTGTATATATATATATATATTATTAGATAGGTTTTAATGACTAAGAACATTTCAATAGGCATAAAATGAAAATTTAGAAAAGTATAGGTCCATCTAGGTAATTAGGATAGAGTCAGGTGGAAAAATAGGTCCATATTAAGTGCTCAATTAAATTAAAGTAAAATTGGGCCAAAACTAACATTATAAATTATTCATGACCAAATTTGTGTGACTATGCCATGATGCATGTCATAGGTAAACTCCAAAACTAGGTTACTACATTAAATTTAAAATATAACTCATACGATGATTTTTTTGATCATAATATCATATGAGGGCAAGTTATAGTGCATTAGATACTCAATCAACCTTATGTGAGAGAGTTTGTTATGTCAACACTCCAATTATTTGATGGATATAGAGATCTTAGGCCCATCTTGAATAATTTACATCTTCATTAAAATTTAATAGCTCAAGCCTTAAATTGGTTCCACTATTTTCCTAGTGGTATATCTCTATCTTCTTGAAGCTCAAAAATGATTTCTTATCTAATTTCACCAAGAATCATGGCCCTAAGTTGAAATTGGAAAATCTACAAAATATTCAACAAGGTTAGGACGAATCCATAAAGGATTACATTTTAAGATTGAAAGTTACATTACATTGATTGATATATCAAAGAATTTATTTAAATAAGAAATTCATGTTTAGCTAAGGAATTTTATCTCCATTTAAAGAAAAAAACATTTTCTCATGCCTAAAGTTATTTCAAGAAAATTTATTATGAAATATGTCCTTATGATGATGATATCTTGAATTCAATAATTAACAGTGAATATTCACCTAAGAAGGAACCTGTTATCACCAAATATTATGATCTATAAGAGGTTATTTAAGCCTCTTCCATATTTGGGCAACATGGGAACACTTCCAAGAGTATGGGTGTACCTATAGTGGAAGTGAGCCTCTAGATTTAAGGGCTAGCTCCTTGAATGTATCTTGAAGTGCTTTCACCTATGATAATGTTTGATTGTGGGAAAAGAGTTAGAGTTTGCTTGAAATTAACCTAATATAATGGGCTGATACACTAAGATGTTTTCCACATGACCATCACTTCATTCACTAAGAAATAAGGCATAAAAACTAGCTTCTAAGTCCTAGAAGGTTTCTAACATGAGTGTTTCAATATAAAGGTGAGGTGCACAAAAAAACACAAGGAAAATGAACCATATGGAATATTAAACACTCCAAGGACAATAATAAACTTGAAATGAGAATAAAACACTTGAATACACTCTATATGACCTATTAGAATAGGAACTCTTGCATAAACATGAAAGGATAAGGCAAGTAAGGATAGATAATTATCACTAACTCCATCATAAATCACTTTAAAAACTTATAAAATTATTCATAAACTCAAAAACACACTTTAATTAATGTTAAAATTCAAAATACAATTTCATTTTAGTAGGGCTTCAACATACATGGTGTGGTATCAGATTATAATAGCCAAAATGGTTGCTACTTACGAAATTAGAGAGAAAGAGAAGAGAATGAAGTTCAAGGGTCATTAGGACATGTGTCATGTTGATAAAATGAGTTATACATGATGGATAGTGAGTGTGAGATATAACATGCAAGTTATTATAGGACAAATGGCCTTTAAAAGCATGCAACTCCATGAAATGTGGCATAAGACTCATACTGCTTGCTCATAAAATTGACTTCATCATTTGGTCATTTTAGAACGTCTAAAAAATAAATAAGGATATATATCATGATTGAAATAATAGTTAGGGGTTTTATAAATTATACACCATGCATTATTTTCATTCCTAATCATCTAAATTCTTTTGGAGGTGAGCCATCACTACCTGCAGTCCAAGAAACTCCTCTTTCACTTACCCCTCACACTTGAAATCAAATTTAGCTTAAATTTTATATGAAAATACATAAATAGGAGTGAATGAAACATTTTAAGACTTAAAATATCCTTATATTCTCTAGGTACACTTTAAATAGACTCCCACTTAAAGTTCTCACCCTTCTCACTATCTTGCTCACTTTGCCAAGTTTGACTAGCTGAGATAAAGCTACTTGCAGAAATACTTAAGAGTTTTTATGAAAAATTTAATGATAATAGTGAGTAATATTAAGTCTTGATATTTCTCCCAAAGTTATTTTCATCTCTTGAAACCTCTTAGAATCTATAAAATAGCAAAAATAGTCAAAAAAACCTTATTTCCCTCCTATCCGTATAAGTAGGGAACACCTCAAGTGGATGGGAAGAATATCTAGAGAGTCCCATAAAATATTAAATCATTTTAATTTCCATTAAATCTCATTTTGATAGCTATCCATCCTTGTTTCCCAATCAGGTCCTTACCTAGGGTTTTGTAGGGTTTTAGGCTCTTTTTACTCTTATGCTGTATTCATAAAGATGTGACATTGGAGTTGCATAAAAATTATAAAAATTAATGTTCAAGAACCCCTTTAAATTTTATAATATCCTTTAACCTCTATGCACAACCTCCAAGAATATGTGAGCTTTTCAAACTAGCCTATCGAGCTTTGTATGTCATTTTGCATAGGCCTAAGTTGTTCTTGAGCCAAAAGTGGATTTCCTATGGAATTCCTTTGCATATCAAGAGATAAGACACATCCTATATTAATTTATTAACATGTTTCATAGTGTTATAATATTAACCTAAGGTTAAAAGTGATACTGACCCCTAATTGGGCCTTAGCCTAAACCAGACCTAATAGGCTTGTCCATATACTTGAGGGTTTATGACACCCTATTGATCTTATGACCCCTATGCATGGTAATATATGTTGGTACACACATATCACATTATATTACAACCTCTTACTAGGTTAAACCATCCTTTAGCTCACCTAGTTATCTCCATTCTCTAAAATTGTAGGGTTTGCAACCTAGGGAAGTACCCTATATCTAAGATAAAATAGAGGGTACTTACCTATTATCCTAGTAAAGGTGAATATTTTAGGATATTATCAAAGAGGTTAATATTATATTAAATTTTTTTTAGACCTTTATCACATGGGTAAATCCTTTAAACTTATTAAACTCTCCAAGGTAGACTATGAGAGATTGTGTGCAGGGTTTCATCATATAAACTGTTGATTACATTATTTGGGCCTTTCCCTAAATTATATCCACTAGTAATATCTTATTGAAAAAATAATTATAATTATCAAGGTTTTATAAATACATTATTCACTTCAACCTTTCACATTTCTCTTCATACTCCTTGATGAGTGTAATTTTTGAATGTGTTTCTTTCTTAGGAGTGGCACCTGAAGGTGTATACTGCATGGTTGAAAGCCTTAAACTATTGAATATAGAATCTCATAGAATACCAAAGGTAATTTGAATTTTTTTGGGACATATTTACCTAATTTTAATGCTATATTAACGTTGATAATAATACTTTCTTGCTCACTTCCTATAACAGTCAAGTATAGTTAACTTTGTTGAGGCAAAAGGGCCTGTAGGCAAACATTACCTTTGAAAACTGTGTCACATACTCTTAGAATCCTTTGAAGGTATTTTGAAGCATATGGGAAATTTTATTTATCATTATCAATTGATTTTTCATGCTTAGGTATACGTCATGGATTATAGATACCTACAATTAGTTGTAGGTGGTCTTTTTAGACCAAGGTACACTTATATGTGTACCTATTAGGCCAAAAACCTAGTTATAAAACTCTAATTAATACTCCTTGAAAAAAAATGACATCCTAAAATAAATAATATTATATAATCATGAAATCATATTTCCTAAACCACCACCTTGGAATGCAACGTTACTTAGAAATTAAAATCCTGTAGATAACAATGAAGAAACTCAGTGAACAAATAGGCAACTTTGAGGCCCTCAAATATTAATTTCCAATAGTAATCCACCTTACTCATTTTTTAAGGATATTATCCTATGTGGAGGATACAAGGTATAATAATTAATATGCATCAAATCTCTGGGTAACCTTGCATTATGATATCAACAAAATGGCTAGGTGCTCTATTTTTTATGTTTTAGGGATTTGATCCCTGAATCCACAGTCATCACCTTTGAAGGTAATATTAAACTTTGAATACCAATATAACATTAAAAATATGTCTTCCATGCTATTTAAAACACACTAGGACTTCAGTAAGGGTTTCCTCATGTCTAATCTCTGTGATGCTACTTGTAGGTGGACTTTTACATGTATGTAGGCAATGAGTAGCATTGTAGGCAGTGTATAAGATATATATACTTGTAGCCAATTATATAACCTAAAAAAATATATAAATTCACTCTTCACACTTTTAAATATTTTAAATAGGTATCAAGGCTCCCATACCAACATGACATTCTCTTGAGAGACTCCTGTATATGTTCATCAATGGTGGAAGACTGTGTGTATATGGGAATTTGTCTTCTCATGCTCTCTATGACATTTGCGTATTAAATTATTTTTTCATGTTATAATAGAATTATCAACACATTTTATATATTCATTAATTTTTCATGAGTGTTATACAAACCTTCATTACAAATAACTTACCATGACTGTGAATGAACCTTCTACAAGAATCTTGGATGTATAGGAGTCTAGTTGTCACAACTGATTATATACCATTTGTAGAAATAAAGTTTATTATTAATGTATTAGGGTGTGTTAAACACATTAATATCTTAATAATATCCCCAGGAATGTGTTTTAGGGCCTTGTACATCTCACTTAGTTGACCATGCATGACAATCATGGAACAAATTGATTGTGTGTCACTTATGACTGTAAATCTATGGAAGGTTTCTTTGGAGAATGAAATTTAAATGGGAGGGTACTAATAAATTTTTAAAAAAATTAAAATAAACCTATCATCATCCTCTTAAACCATTAAAAAGGCATGGAGATTCTAAAAATGGTAGAAACCTACCCGTCATCCCAAATGAGACCAACTTGTAAACTTGAGATGATTGGCCTATCAAAACACTTTCAAATATAAAACCAAGAATAATAAGAATTTTATAAATATTCCCATGTATTTTGGATGCAATCACATCATATATATTTTATGGACCTGCCCATATGAGAAGGAAACTTGTAGGGTATGGGGTTTAACAAGGAAAAACACAATTAACTTGTGAAAGATGATTCATAAAACACAAGTGACCAATACTTGAAATATTGTTATGAAAAGTAAGTTCACTAAGTTTAATATCAAACCATAAAGGTATTGTTTCTTAAACTTCTCCAACTAGCCATACTAAGCATAAACCTATTGACTGTTTTATATGTCTAAAAGGGTGATGAAGGAGCAAAACAAATTTTGACCATTTTTAGCACTTCAAAAGCTGATCAAATGATTATATGAGTCTAGGGAAGTTTAAGAGTCATCCCAAAAGGTTTTCACATGTGTCATACTCCCCTATAGGATGTACAAGTTCCAAATTCCTCCTTTTTTAGTTATTTTCTTGATTTTTCAATTAGAGAACCTACAAGTTTCAGATGGGACTAACATACCTAATAGGAAATCTAACATATTAGATTTTGGAAGGAAAAATAAAATAATTGGACACCTTTAAGAATATTCCACTTAAATTTAATGCTTTAAAATTACCCTTAGATGACTCGTAATGACATATGGACTAATTAGACTATGACCAAGGCTAAAAACATAAGATATGACATTAAATACACCCTATAACATTATATTAGACTCCTATACAAGTTTTTAACTATAGGTGGGTTGACCCATTTTGAATTGTGGTAAAAATGGTCAACATAACCCACAAGCAATAAAATTAATTATAAAATATCCAATTAAGATAATTCATGAGACTACAACTAACATTAATTTTACCCCTTCCAATGTCAATTAGCCTATTCAATTTGATATATTCAAGGATAAACCAAGTGATATATTAAAAAAATTATTTCATAACAAGTTGATCATATTACCTTACAATCACCATTACCTAACCCATAATCTAAAATGAGTGGGGGCAAGAGCATTTTGTAACTTTCATCTTAGCAATGGGCATAGAGATAACAATTGCTATGCATTAACAAATAAAATTGAAAAAAATGTGGATCTATTAGGATAAACTTAAAATTGATAATCAAATGAAAATGACACTAAATAACATGCCAAGTGATTGAAAACCAATCTCAAACCTACTCTAAATATCTGATTAGGCAAGGTAGGAAAAATAAAATGCAAATAACAATTGAACTAAAAACATTATACCTCAATATTGTAATCAATTATAACTCTAAATGCAAATGATGTGCCCCAATTTGACAAAATGATTGCACTTGATAGATTTAATCTTTTATTTTCTTATGACTTAGGCCTCAGACATAATGTTGGCATATATGATATGTATGCCTAAAGATAATAAACAAGTTAAACTTTTACGTTGAAATATATTGGTTTGTGCATGGGGGTGTGCATGATTTTATAGAAGAAGACGAGGAATTTATAAGAAATTTAAAATTCCTTGGATATTTATATAGAATAAGGGTGTGGAGAATTATATAAAGGTGGAGGATTATAGAATTCATTAGAGGTGTCTAAAGAGGATTACTAAATGATTACATGATGATTATTAAGATAAAGTGGGTGAACTAAAAACATTATACCTCAATATTGTAGTCAATTATAACTCTAAATGCAAATGATGTGCCCCAATTTGACAAAATGATTGTGCTTGATAGATTTAATGTTTTATTTTCTTATGACTTAGGCCTCAGACATAATGTTGGCATATATGATATGTATGCCTAAAGACAATAAACAAGTTAAAATTTTACATTGAAATATATTGGTTTGTGCATGGGGGTGTGCATGATTTTATAGAAGAAGACAAGGAATTTATAAGAAATTTAAAATTCCTTGGATATTTATATAGAATAAGGGTGTGGAGAATATTAGAAAGGTGGAGAATTATAGAATTCATTAGAGGTGTCTAAAGAGGATTACTAAATGATTACATGATGATTATTAAGATAAAGTGGGGGTAGTTAGAGTTAGGTGGGGATAAAATTTTAAATTATAAGATGATGGATAAGTGGGATTAGTGACAAGTAAGATGTGATTTAGAAGAATTAATCAAAACATGAGAGTTATTTGGTTGATGTATGGCAAGATAATTGTTAGAAATGATAGACTAGTGACTAAGAGACTAAAATAGATTAATGTTAGGATGAATTATGGATGGAATTAGTATCAATAAAAGATTGAGAAAATTTGGATGTATATAGTGGATAGGGTGTTATTAAATTTTTTAGACACTAAAATATGGTATTTGACACTTGGCAATGTCAATCTTGACCTGCACTTATCCTACATGACTTGACCATCTCTAAAAAGATCTTATTTTCCATTCCCACACATTTACATGTTAGTTATGAGCATGAGACATTCTAAGTTACTATTAATCACCTACAATAACATTCTAATCTATGATAAATTAGTTAAATATTCTACTTAGACATTTTCAAATCACCATATTTGTATTCTTGTCTCCTATATAGTAGCATCACACTCGGTTAATAACATCAATGTTACTATCCTAAGATTGACATTACCACCCTTTGCCTAATGATGACTATTTTTCAAAATTAAATCATTTGCATAGGTCAACCCATTTACCTATCATGTTGATGGCATGTGAAATTATCCAATTGAGTATATATCAATACAAATCAAAATCAAACATATTCACCATTTTAAATTCTCATGTACCTATAAAATATAATATTATGCATTGATAAAATCTACCCAATTCTCCCTAAATTGTAAATCAGTCACTAGGAGTAGTCATCAACTAAGTTTGAAACATACCAATCATAGTCAGGTGTAAACAGTGTCAAGATCAAATCCATATTTATAAGTGTTTTTATATAGTGAAATATCATAACTATACAATCACATGAAGGGGAAGAACTATGTGTGTGTGTGTGTAATATTTATAAACTTTATAATTTACTAACATATTCTCTCTTACAAAAACCTATTAAGTTTTAATCTCCTTGAGTGCACACCTTAAATGGTGCATTAGGAAAGGGGTGGAAAGGTGATTGGTATTTTTCAAGAGATATTTTTGCCTTTTTATCAATATTAAATCCATTCTTGCTTCTTCAAATTTGATCCCCTAATTTATCTCCTTCCATATTACATCCTCAATCTATATCAAGACCTATAATTTATTACTATATTGACCAATTATATGTAGTTTTATCCATCACATGTCCCTTCCAAATTACATCATTCAGATCTATGTAGTTCTAAATGTTTCAATGAAATATTTGTAACTAAGTCAGCTTGGCTGACCTAGTTTGAGGTTAGTTAGCCTATTTAGGACTAAATCAAGTTGGATGATATTGTTATATTAATCATTGATAGATATTGATATCATTAACCACTATAACTACAAGTTACAATTTCATTCTAATAGATATAAAAATTTAATTTTCACATTGTTATTGATCATACTTCTGCCCTTAGTCTATATTTGGAGGAGTTATTTCTTAGATATTATCTTGAAGGAAAGCTTATCTTTTGGATCCTTGGATGAAATATGAGGATTAGTTTTCGCCTAGAGATTGATTAACCTTTGAGATCCTTACAACCAAAAAAACATCCTTCAAAATAACATTGGCCAAGGGGGATATTAAGGCTTGACAAGTCTTGTTCAAGGTAAGTATATTCTAACCCTAACACTTTCATTTGATAGATAAAAGTTACATACTTACATGGTTAATGAATGTATATCTACTTGTTTAAAATTTATCTACACTTATAATTAGTGTGACTATAATATTATTTGAACTTTATATTTATCTACCTTAGGTAGCCTAGTCCCCCATCTACCTACCATTGCTTCTTGCCCATTTTTATATGTTTCTAGTTCTTACCCTTTTACTTACATTACTTGATTTCAATATTAGATTACTTACAAAATAAAGACCTAGTTAGAGATACTTCATTGTGTTGATTGCCTAGAAGGCTTTGAAACCATTTCTCTTGATATTTTTTTGTAGGTGCTCCTCTTTCTAGGTTTATAGATACATTTGGTTAGATCTTAATTCATTAAGTATTAATGGGCTCTCTTTGATTTATTTTCTCTAAGTTTGAATATTTAGATAGGATGGTTGCATGTCAATCCTAGATCATTGCATATACTATGTGTGTCTTCAATTACCTCTTTAGAGTATTGTATACTTGGGTGGTGATCGATCATCAATGAGGATGATTGGGGTCAATACAAACAAACTAAACTCCCTCAATTTTTACAGGTTTTTATTCTTCACAAGAATAACTAGGGTTTTAAGGAGAAGGATGCTAATTTATAGAGCCAAATATACAATCAATAGTCAAATAACACACATACAAAGATATATAGAGTATGAAAACCACACTATGTAGTCATAAATAAGCAGAATATCCCAAGACACTAGTGTTAGTTGTATGTCACCTGCGTTTGATGAATTCACCCTAGGTTTGATGTTAGTGACCCTGTATGCATAAATATACATTTAAATATTTATACAAATCACATCCCTGATTTTAGTCTATTTTTACTATTAGACCATAATCACAATAAATCAGTCAAATAATAAAGCTTAGTATCTTGACGTCCTTAGTAATTTCCATAAATATTAAATTATATTATCCATTCAATATTAATTAACTAAATCCATATTTATTCTTGATTGCCATATATTATAATTTAAATCAATGTGATAACCCTAATAAAATTTTAACTAAAAATGAAGGAATTATAAACTAATTTTACCCATGAACACACATGCATAAAACATGCACACACTTTATATACCACTTTAATATCTTATCCATGCTACAATTTGGTATGTAAAATTTATATACTAAGGTATATCCAATTTATCCATGCTAAATTTTGGTATTTAATATGTATCAAATCCTATTCCATTAATAACTTCCATTTTTCAACTTGTTTCCCCAACTATGCATAAGCACTAGTATGAAACAATTTAAACCAGAAACTCCAAAAAATTCTTATAATGATATAAATCTGATTTTTATATCACAATAGAATATTATAACCATCATTACATCCTACATAATGATAGATACAAATTATGTAAACAATTACTACCTTTACACCCACAATGCTAAAATACACATTATTGAAATACACACTAATAAACCCAAATTTTACCTCAAATTGAGAGATGTTAATTTCAGCTTCTTGGACTGATCTAGGATAACATGAATATAATAAATGAATAAAACTTATCACCCTATAAAAACAACCTTCACACCACCAAAATTTGAATTCCAAATCTGTAAATAATAACTTATTATGATGAAAGATGATGCATTCACTGAGACCATCCACTAGCATATTCTTGTCACTCTTCACAGTTTCATCTAAAATGTTAGTGAAAAATAATTAATTGTCATAATCTACCATGGTGGGAAAAATCCAATATATATGAATGGTAGGAAAATACCAAGTAGAAATTATTATGAAAAATACACCAACAACCACATTTCCTATTTCCCATTTTTGTGATTCATCACTCCAATCATACTGAATTAAGGAAGACTTCACTCCCATGTAACTTATTTATATCACATATCTAATATAAAATAGATGATGTTTGGATCATATCAAATCATATATGGTATAAACATCTCATTTTACCTAAAGAAGCTCTTTTTTTAATCTTTGGACTTCATGTTTTCAATTTTCATGGGGTTTCATCTTCGCATTGTAATCAAAGTGACTCTCTTTCCTAAAGCATCACACCTTATAGAAAATGCTTATGATAAAATTGAAATAATAATTTCGTTAAATGAATTGATTACCTTTCCAATCCTTTCCAAAAATTCTTGTGTAGTGACCTCCTGTATGCTTTGATCACAAATGGCTTGACTTAAGTGTGTGATATTAATCTCACATGTAGATGTTTTGGAAAATAGATCATGATGGTGGATTGTACTCCAAGTTTTGATGATTGCATTATTACTCCAAAATTCACTTATAAATCCAAATAAAATGATATAATATTGATTACCCAAATCCTAAATTGCTCCATTACTATAGTCAAATAATAAGTGACATCATTTATCTCATTTCATTTGACTTAAAAGTTGTAGCCATTGAACCAAATTCACATCAGTTTCCTTATGCTCATGTATAATAAATTTGGATCTTCCTCCATAAGTTATTCATCTAAAATTTTTAGTCTACTAAAATCTAACATTAATATCCAGTAATGAATATTTTTCATGTTCATTTTTCTCAATAAGGTCATCATGGAACTTATCCTCATAAACACATAGTGTAACAAATTATAAGAACCAATACTCAATACAACCCATGTAGAATCTAAAAACTAACTTGTGCACATGTTATTTTCAAACATAAATGTGATGGTAGCTATTTCTCAACTCAATATTTAAAAAATGAGTGATTATGGTATGCTTAAAACTCATTGCAAACTTTGAGACATATTTAAATTCTTTATAAATATAAAGCCCATTTAATACCTCATTAAAATTCTTGCTCTTAATTTGAATGGAGTTCCACCTTTGCATTAATAAATCCAAGTACCTTCTCCTAAAACACTATATTCTTCCAAAAATGGACGTGATAAATATGAAATGAAAAAACTAAGACACGAGCTGGTTACCTTCATAGGCTCATCAAATATTTATTGTGTTGCATTATCTTGCATGTTTGGAGTACTATTGATATGATCCAAGTATGAAGGCTTTGTAAATTTCTTGATGCTAGGAACAATGAATCCATTTTATGGAATATTATTCTTCTTGACCCTCCATTCATCCAAGGATAAAAATCTTGTAAGTAGCTTGATCTCAAAAATACCTTGCTATGTTTAGTCATAAAATAAAGATCATCAAAATGACATATATTCTTCTTACCACCTTCCCACCTCATTCATTTAATTATGACTATCTTCATTTTGACACCATCTAAAATATTACCTTCAAATGGGTAAATTAGCTTCAAGGAACTCTATAAATCTAAAACATTGATTCCTCATACCACCGTTGACATGCACAAAATTATCTATATGTTTCCTCATTAACTCCTCTTTTATCCATATGTCAAAGATAGGGAACTCAATAGAAATATCATGTTTTCTAGACTCCTTATTTTCCAAAGAATTAACTGGGTCCCATATGTAAAAGTAATATTGAATTTGAATTAATGAATCTACATTCTCTATGCTAAAATTTATATATTTCACTTTATCACTTTGGTTATAGTTCTTCTCATGATGATAAGCCATTTGCAGTGACATAGTATGAAACATCAAATATAAAATATTTTCATACATTATGGTGCAATTATAATATTTATGTTCCTTTACTAATTTGAACATCTTTGATGGATTTGTATTAGTACTACCCTTTTGATGATGAATATATTCAATAGGATAAGTCTCAAATAGGACATCCTCCTCGTATTTATGCTCATCAATACAACTATCTTGCTAACTATTCTCATACGGCATCAAATCCTTGTTTTCAATCCTTAAAGTCTTAGTAGGTATTTCTTATATCCCATTAGAAATAATTAGGACATTATTTTCAATTATTAAATCTTCATCTTCAACCTATAAAGCATAAAAATATATGATTTGGTGTTCTTATGGTTCTAAGTTCTCTTCATTTCTAGGCTCATGCCCAATAATTTCTTCCTTGACCTTATCTTTTAATTTTGGCTTATGTATACTCATAACTATTAATGGTTCCACCATCTTCTTCTCGGAATCATTTGGAAATTATTTAACTTATAAATTTTATTCTTATTTCACCTTTCTATGACCCAAAATTTGAATTCTTTGTCATAAAAGGTAAGTTTCTTTCACCTAAGTGTATTTCTGGTTTCATCCTTCTTTTGAGATGTTCTGGTTGGAACTGAATTTTGCATGCTATCTAGAATATTATGAAGTGAAATGATCATTTTATCTTGGATCCTCTACATTTTTTCCATTTTATTTGGAAAAATATTTGTATTTTTTATATTTTCTAATAATCACAAGAATATTACCATGATAAACAACTCAAAACACCCTACAGCTGGCAAGATCTTAGCTCTGATACCACTGTGATAACCTCGATACAATTTTATCTAAAACAAAGGAAATCTAAACTAATTTTACCCAAGAACACACATGCATGGCACATGCACACAATTTATATACCACTATAATATCTTAAACCATAAATTAATGAAACATAATCAGATCTGAAATGAATTATAAAATAACTCTCAAAATACCCAATTTTTTCCTCACCAATGGACCTTGAATTTGATAGTTTGTTAACTAATCCAAAGGAAAAATTATTCAAAATTAAGAGAATAATTAATATTCATGAATAATATTAATTTCATGGTCTATTTATGATATATATCATAAAATAACAAATTTTCATAATAAATATGAATTTCAAGAAATTTGTCTTTAAACCCTTACACTCGATTTCTCTGAATTGCAAATAAAATGTAAAATAAGAATATAAAATTGGATTTTATTATTAAATTATAGAAAATGAGACTTATACAATTTTTAAAAAGTATCATATCCATTAGAAATAAAATATAGAAACACACTATCAAACTCTTCACCTGAAAAACTACAAATAATGCATTATTCTAACTTGCCTTTGCTCCATAAATGAATATAATTTATCCCAAATATCTGTATCTATTTGGATGATAAATTGGAGAATAAAATAACTGATAAAAAATGGTAAAAAACCCATACAACATAGATCAATAACTGAAAACAAAAACTATGCAATCCTACAAACACACACAAAATTGAAACAACTGAATCTACAACTTATTGAAACTTTGATGCAATCCATGTATGAGATTATCCTAATGAAATAAAAGGTGTTTCATCTTATTATATACAATAACCCACAAGGTTTCATCCTTGAATACTATTGCTGAAGCACAAGTGTAACATGCATAACGAAATTGTTAATTTGGCAAAAGATCCCCAACTAAAGATGATGCCTATCTTAAATAAAAGTTGGGGCATGAATCCCAACGTCCTAAAAGGACACAATTATAAAATTTACACATCCTAAATCTGACATGAGCAATATAAAGTTTTTGTATTCTATCTCCATTCATGGGTAAAATAAACTTTCCATATTTACCATCCAAAATAGACTTGCTAATTACAATAATAGTTTCCATCTTATTCCACTTGCCATAATTCACTTAGATCCTACCTTTTCCTTCTTTGGTTTCTATTATCAAAATTTTCCATATTTGATCCACTTAAATGAGAATATCAAGTTTCCTTGGATCTCATCACTATCCTCTCTTTGAAAGCCATGCCCCACTTGGTAAGTTTCTCTTTGGACTCATCATGATCTTCACTTGAAACCCATGCCGCACTTGGATAAAATATTTAATAATAATATTTTATTAATTAATTGGCCCTTGTTAATAAATTATGAATATTTTGGACCAAATAATTAAAATTTAAGGAAATTATTTTCCTTTTTTCTTTTCATAACCCAAGGATAGTATTGGAATGAGCATTTTCCCCACAAAATTAAATTAATTAAAAATGGGACATGACAATTAATTATTTAATTTATCCTATTGTGATTCAAATTAATATAAACATAGGGTAAATATATTGGCAAACCCATATATTTATTGAATATTTCCAAACCTTAGGCTACCCTTAGGGTTTCATCCTTCCTTCTAGGGTTTTAAAATTTCTAAATTTAGATATTATTTTTAGACCCAATTTATGATTTCACCTAACATCACACATTAAATATGGATTTAATAAATGAACATTGTTATCTATTTATTCATTCAAGTCATGAATGTAATCACTTCATATAGTTCTAATTTTCTATGTATAAGTTGGATTAAATATAAATCTAATAATAAGGCTCAAATTAATAACGAACCATATTTTGTCCAATTAATTAATATTATTGAAATATCCAACCTAATTTATTACCTATGACCACTATGAATCAAAGGTCATTATTTATTTATTTTGTTCCTCCTCCTCTTATATATCGATGTTGTACTAGCTAGCATCATGCCCTCATTATTCATCTATGATTTATTACGACCCATGTTCCATGTTGTCAATACTAGGCAAGGTAAGGTACCATAAAATATATGTAGACAACATGTTCCTCCTTAAACCCTTCTACCTCCCACAAGGCAAGCCAATCAACCTAAAAGGTATGACATCATTGATTAATCAAAAAAATTGCATGCTAATATTTCTATCCTTGAGTTTCTAAAAACATCAACTATTTATGAAGACATATTATATGAAGCATAATTTGAGACAAATCTTCTTAGTACTTTGGATCCAACATATTTTGATTATATATTGAATACATTAAAGATGCTTAACCCTAATTTAGATGTGGATCCTACTTGGGTATATAGGTTTAAAGATATAGAAATGATAAGGCACAAGGGTGAATATTAGATCTACATTAGGATAATTAAATACTAAACTCAAATATACCATATATTAAATTTATTAAACTAAGATAAGTTATAAATGGAAAGTACAATTATGATAGATATAGAAATGATATAAAATAAGGTACTTAGCTAGTTATGATGCTAATGTAGATTTGGATTTGAAATAAGATGAAATTAGGTAGGAAGATAGTTATAGAATAGTTTTCAAATTTTGGACTTGGTGTCTCTAGCTCTCTAGATAGTTACATCAACCTGTTATGGTTGCATCCACACTATTATCTAAGTTCAATGATGTGAACTTGGAATATGACTAAGAAGAGGAGATTAGTGTTATGTTAGTGAATGAAATCAAATAAAAAACACATTAAACTAACATCTTCATGCCTAGTTACTAGGGTGAACTTAGTGAAGAAAGAAAAATGAACAAAACACAACTAAAATGCAAGAAAACACACATTCCTTACCTTATTTGATGCTCTAAGAGTATTCTTTGATTGGCTTGCTCAGTTTGTGCTCATGAAGTCCTTATCAATGGAAGCTTGGCTATCTCCATCTCTCCTTGGCACCTTTGGCTTTAGCTTGGATTGGAATCAATTTGGCATGGTAACACTAGTTTGCATGAAGCTTTTGGAACCAATCTTGTATTATAACTTTGCACAAATCAAGCTTTTTTAATGATGTGGTAAGGCCTCCTATTTATAGATTTTTGAGATTGATCAGAATCAACCTAAACTATCCATCTTGAGATGAAGATGTGTGGCTGAGGATTAATTCAATTTGGAAATTAAAATTGATAAATAGGCTCATCAATATTTGTGATAGAGAAGCAATTAAGAGGTATGGAGGGCTTTGATGAGGCATGGGAGGCATGAATCCTGATATTTTTGGCATTTATGGCCTAGGGATGTCTTCCCAAGAAATGAGGTCACATGATGATGTATATATTCAATATTCATTTCTAAAACAAATTATTCTACAAATTTCCATAGAATTATTGATTAGGCTGTAATTTGGTTTAATTAGCTCTTAAGCATGTTTAAGCACTTTGTCCACAAATTACTCAAATTGATCAGAATGCCTTGTTATTGGTCTAAAATTTGATTGGATTAAAACTGGAAGGTGATGTCAGATGTGTTGGATCCATTATCCCATTTAGGATGTTGCCAACACCAAATAATAAATGCATGCATCTTGTGTAAGAGATTTGATAGGAAAGAGAAATCCAGAGCACCCAGGTGCAAAATTGGTATTTTGACTTGAAATGAACTGATCAAAGTTAGCTGGCTCATAAATTACACTACCCCATTTAATGATAATTTAGCCAAAATTAGTACTTGAATATATTAGTTTCAAAATTTTTTAATGTGTTTTAGTGTTTTTAGGCCAAATTATGAATTTTGAATATAAATTGGTTAAAAGCTTAGTTGGAGGTTATCGATGGCTAGTTTTAGGTGTCTAAAGTTTGCCCCTATTTGGGAAGATGTTGCAAAGCATAGACAAATAAATGTCTTCTCAAATAATGAGAGATGGCCTATATGCCAACAAGAAGATGATGATTAAAGAACAAAGATCAAAATGATTTTGGGAAGCCTATGATGATGCCCCCTCAACAGAGTGGCTGCCACATATGTTGATGGATGGTCCCTAAAAAAGAAACAAGAAAAAGGTGGAATTAACCTGTGGTTGAGATTAATCCAAATGAGAAAATGCTTACATGCATTGATTTAAAAAGGATGTTGATTTTTCCAAAGGTGGTTATAATCAAGAATAAAAGTCAAAATAATCATTTGTCCATAGGTGGTTATAATCATTATGAGGACATAAATTAGATAAAGATGATGGTACCCCAATTAGGGTAGATTAGAAAGCATAACTCAAGAATATAACCTAGAATAAAGATTAAAGATGAGTGGATACAAAGTAATGAAAGAGATGGATAGAGGAATGAGATTGATCAATATAATGATTTAGTTGTACCTATCAATGAAGAGATGATCATCCTGATTAATAATGATACAACTAGAATGGTTAAATGAGTTATATTGATCAAGGTGGGTGAGAGGATTTGCCAAGGTGCCAAGGAGAATAATTTTGTGGCTCCATTGATTGTAGACCTTCTTAAAGCTATTTTTGCTATAGCATGTGATGGTAGGCTTCATGATAGAATACCATGAAGACTTGGTTGAGAAATGCATAATGACTAACTCCCAATATCTAATAAACACTCAAAAATAAAACACCAATGATAAAAATCATGATGACAATGTTAACATATGAATATGGATGGACTCAGGAATAATGTTTTCAAGGAATCACCCAATGAACACGTATAGATTGAGTCAAAAAAATAGTGCTTAAATCAAACAAATAGGCAAGTGAACAAACAAACAAACAAAAAAAACAAATCAAAAAATAAACAAACAAAAAAAGAACTTGAAATAAATAAATAAATAGAAAGCCTAAAAATAAAATCAAAAGAAAACATCTTAATAATGACCATGCCCCAGTAAGGTGGATTGAGGATAACTGACTAGGCTAGACAAGACAAGTGTTTTTAGATTTTTTAAATGTTATGAATGTTTTTGGAATTTTGAGGTATCTTAACTCATTAGAGAATGAAAAGATACCTACTCATAAAATGGTGAGAGTGTTTAACTTAGGTTGCTCATAAAATGATAAAAATGTATGGCTTAGGTTACTTACAAAAGGATGAAAGTGTATGGAAAGGGGGACTAAAATGACATCAAAATGAATTGAGCATGACCCACCTAGTCTTGAAATGACCTCAAGTCATAGTAATTCCTTCCAAATAAAAGGTAGGGAAAAACCAACTAGGTCCCAAAAAGTTCTCAAATCTAGAAAATGGCCAGTCAAATGAAAACAATATGACAAGGTGATGTGACAATGCATGGTAAATAAGTGTTACCCTTAATTTTCACATAGGTAGTTATAACTAGGATACAATAACATAATTAAATGATACTAATTTTCCCATAGGTGGTTATAATTAGTAGCAAGACTAGTGAGACATTGATTTTCCGATAGGCAGTTATAATCAGGCTCACATAAATAAACTTAATAGGATGAAAGATATATTTATAGATCAACTGTCACACTAATTTCATAGACTATCATTGTAAACATAAATTTGATTGATTGTTGAAACTTGATTGGAATCCTCTCACAAAAAATGTAAGAAGAGGCAAAGTAACCAAGATCAAAATAGGATTGGGTAGGATGAGTAAAAATAGGCTTTGGTCTAGATAGGAATGGAATGATAAGATGGTATGGTGTTGCTAAGGATAAAAATAGTTTTAGATATATTAAAAAAATGGTAAGAGGGTTTCCCCCAAGTGAGAAGGTGATTAGTTGGGATATGAAACAATGGTAAAATGATATGTAATAATGGTAATGACATGGAAATGAAATGGTATGGTACATATTTTTGGCCTAGGTGTGGTTTATAATTTTATTATTTTTATTTATGGGGAGATACACATCCTAATCAACAAATGATACAAATAAAATACTTGATCATATTAATTCCTATCCCACACCTCATCTAAAATGCTGCTTTATCAAGAACTACTTGCAAAATATGATTCCAAGAATGTTGTGATCTTCATTGGTCATTGATTTTGATCTTTCAAACATTGAGATAACATATCTTTGTAGCCTCTAAAAAGAAAAGTACAACTATGGATGGTAAATAAGGACAAATAATGGATGGTAGGTTTGATTGTGAAATGGAGTGGTAGATGATAATGGAATGTGGAATGGTTGGGAAAAAAATAAAGATCAAGATGATCAGTCACATGTAATGTTGCTAATGTTAGATTCAACATAATTTTGGTTGTGGTAGGGCCGAAGACTTGTTTTCTCAATAAGACCACTATATTTTTCTATTGTTTGATCTTGAAAGTATCTACCATCTAATTAGGTTGTAGATTGGAAGCTATTTTGATTTTATATTTGATTTTGTTTTCATCAAGCAGTGAAGAACTTTTATGCTCCGCTATTGGTTCCTTAAAGAGGTTTTCACCAATGAAGTTTTCTTGATTATCCCATAGCACCTTTAAGAAGGTTTCACTAAGGAATGCTGACTTTTGACTTTGATTATCTTCTAGCACTTCTAAAAAATCTTCACTAGAAGATGTTGAGTTCTAAATTTGATTATCCCCTAGCACCTCCAAAAAAGTTTCACTAGGAGAGTGTTATTCTACTATATGAATGTGGTCTTGGCCTCCTTGCTCTTCTTTAACTGTTATGTCACCATGGATGTAGTTTAACAAAGTGTGATTCTATCGATCCCACTCAACACTTATGGGAGATGGAATGTCAATGATATGGCTATTTTGGTTGATGGTAATGGCCTATGGAATGATAATGGAATGGGGAGAGGCTACATAATCTCATATAAGATACTAGGATAAATTATGTTGAAGCTAAAGTAATCATCCTCAAAAAATGTAAAAAAATCAAAAATGTATTCAAATTGATCTACAAGGCATGCATAACCAATTTTATAATAGCCATAAACACATTTTTATTTTGAATCTAATTCTAACTCAAGGGACTCTAAATTCGATGTTGAGACTAATGTTAATTCAAATTATGATGGTAAATCTGATGTTGGTTCAAGAATAGAACCTAAATCTAACTCTAATTCTTCATTTGATGGGTAATTTGTTATAATGATGTCTTGTTGAATGTTTAGTATTGGATAAGTAACAACTTGTAATGGCATGATGGGCTCCATTAAGACTGGTTTATCAAAGTGAGATTTATTTAGGATGGGAAAAAGGTCAAGAGACAACTCCTCATAGATTGGTTTATCAATAGGTGGCTCTTGAAAAAAAAATTATGGTCAATGTAATGATTTTCCCAAAGGTAGTTATAATCATTAAGAAGTTACTCAAAAAATATTGGCTCATCAGAGTGAGACTTCTCAACAATTGGGATAGGATCAATAAGCAATTCATCATAGGTTGACTTATCACAAATGGTTGGTTCAAAAAAAATTATCTTGGATTGGTTGGTTCACTTGGCCTTGGTTTTCAATGAGTTGAAAAATACCAGTTTTGAACATAGCTTGGTCTTCAAATGAATGGATCAGTTGAAGTTTAGATGGGATTGACACTAGATGAGGAATGGTCTATGATTGGATAATGGTAGGGAATTGGGGATCACGATTTCTCATATGAGCCAAAGTATGAAATATTTAAATGGTAATAATAGTGTGGTGTGGAGCATGATTGCTCACACCAACCAAAGGACAAGGTTCTAGAATGACAAGTTTGGGATGTGGTAGAGCAAAGTTGTTTGCACAAGCCAAAAGATGAGGTCTTGTTATGGGAATGGTGTAACATTGTGGTCCTAGAATATAAATGATATGATGTGATGTATATTAATTACTTGTATAATCTAAAGCATGGAAGTCTTCCTCATAAACCATATCATCCCAGTCATGAGTTGGC
This sequence comes from Torreya grandis, assembly GCA_037957365.1. Taxonomy (NCBI): domain Eukaryota; kingdom Viridiplantae; phylum Streptophyta; class Pinopsida; order Cupressales; family Taxaceae; genus Torreya; species Torreya grandis. The sequence continues at coordinate 1,654,231 of JARHVA010002254.1, read as the reverse complement.
TCATAAGCTAGTTCCTGACTGTATTTTATGTATTGATTATTGTAAAGAGAGTATGGATCCATATCCCAAACAACATTATCTATAGTTGGGTCTTTAAAGTCCTCTCTATAATCCTCTTCATGCTAATCAAGGTCTTGATTTGGATTTTTTGGATTTTGATTATGTTCCCTATATAGAGTATTGTAGGGAGAGTAATAAAACTCCTTAGAAAATATTTCTCTATAGGGGTTCCTAGTGGGATTCTTTATGGCCATTCTATCATAAGTTGGATTGTACATGACTCCACCATAAGTGTAGCGAGACATATCCACATAAATGATGAAATCTTTGAAATAAAAAGGCTTAGAGTTCTACAAACTCTAAAATTTTTTGTACAAAGGACAAATGGTTCAAGCTTGGTCTAACTTGGTCAAAAGGTGGAACTATATCTCCAATGTGGTCTAAAAGTAGAGCAGTATCTCTAAAATGATTTGTGTTAAGACTTGGCATAAAATACCCTAACATCAAATGTCTAATGTTAAATGTCATACGCATAAAAGGTCAAGTGTCTGAATAAAAATTGACATGTCGAAAGTCTAGGTCAAAGTGTTCCAAATAAGGTCTAAACAAGGAAAGGAAAAAGTTAAGTTGCTAGGTCTTTTGTCTAAATGCAAATTCAAAATCTAAGCTCAAACAAACATGCATACTCTAAGACTTTTATCCAAATGGCATCAAAAGCTAAAATTAAAACAAAGTCATGATGTGATTTGATTTAATCTAGCAAGTTTGAAAACAACTTTGACATGAACCCAACACACGAAATCAAACATAAACATGATCAATTGGCATAAGGCATAAGGTAAAAGGCTCTCTAAAGAAAGACTGCATTTTTTAAAATAAAGACATAAATAATGTTAAGGATAGGTACTGAATAAACAAACCATCAACAATTTTCAAATTTGGGTAATTGATTAACTAAAGTTATGCAACCTAAAAGAGAAAGATCTGTGTATCAGCCCCATGAATTAAGGCCTAAATAGAAATTAGTCAATGTTTAAATCCAAACTTGACAAGGCTAATTGAAAACTCAATGGTGAAAATTAGGATTTTACCAAACAAGCTAGATAAGATCAGACAACATGATGGCACATAACAAAGGTCTAAATGGTATACATGACATGGTTTGAAAAATGGTTTTGATACAATGGTAAATAAGTCTTGAAATAAATTGAGTAGCCTAACAACGTAAGCACACTCAAATAATGTGGTCAATTTTATGTTTCAAAGACTCAAAAGGCTCAAAATGTTTTGACATGATTTGGGAAGCATAACGCTACCCTCTGCAACTCAAATGACACACACAAACAAGTTTATAAAAAATTACAAGGCATAAGTGTGATGTAAAATGGCTAGCATAACACCTATTTAGATAAAAGAGTGACATATATATATATATATATATATATATATATATATATATTAGTTTTGACATGGCTTTATAAACAAACAAATAAGTTTTAGTCTCAAAATATACCAAATGAGAAAATGATCCAAAAATACATGAAGTATAATCATCCAAATCCTAGCAAGGGGATGGAAATATGTGGTTGAATAAAATATCAAACTTTCAAATATTTCTAGGGGAATCAATTACACAATAACTTTCACATCAAATGATGTAAAAGACAAGCATGTAAATTAGGTGACCATGGCATTTGATAGTTGTAAAAAGGTCTAGTCCTTTTTACAACCACTACATCCTACTATTTACTCAGTGTAGTGCGATGTCCAAATATAGATACATCCCATGTGTAACTCAGAAGGAGTAAGTGAAGTCAATGCCAAGTGATGAAACCCCAGGTTAAAGCTTCCCTAAAGAGCTTGTGAGAGGTAATGAAGTCCCCCTTACAAGCCAAGTTTGCATGAAATAAAAGACTAAAAGAGAGACCTTAGGGTCATTTTCAAGGTCACCTAAACTTTGATGAGTTTTTGGGGAGTGCTTTAGGTGACTTTATTTTTAAGCCTTGGAATTGGCTATTTGCAATAGGAATGGCACTTTTGATTCCAAGGGTTTATTAAAGGGGACAAATGGAAGAGCATACATGTAACACCCCTTTTTTTATCAAACAAAAATATAATTTAAACAACTAAGTGAACATAAAAAGCTTGGAAAGGTGAGTTCATTTTTAATCCAAAATGGAAAAGTGTGATGGTGTTATTTTGACCCCTTGGTCTTAATTGTAAACTTTGAAAAAATTCACCATAAACATCTAAATTTTTCATTTAAACACCAAAACAAGGTTCCTAATCCATTTTAAAGCATGTAAAAGATGATCTAAAACATCTTTTTAGCAAATTTAAAGCTTGGTCCTACAAAAAAAATGTTAGTATGTATTTTAGCCTTGAAGCTACTTTGGGTTTGAAATAATGAACTTGAAAAAAAGAGCTCTAAGGTTTTTTACGTAGTACAATCCTGGTACTACATAGAGAAATCCCACAATTTACAGGACAATACCATGACTATAAGAATTATAGTATTGTAACTTAATCATAGGTGGTTTAGTCATAATACTGTGACTCAATTTTACAATACCACTAATAGTAGGATAATCCTGCTACTTATCAAGTCATGGTATTATTGCTGACCACTAACGGTTAGATAATACCATAACTTAGTTAAGAAACCCCACTAATAGTAGGATAATATTATGATTAAGTCATTTTGGTATTATTGAACCTACATGAAAACATAGTTATTCAAAAATTAAAAATGATTAAGCATAATAGCGCTAGTCCAAATAACAATCTCGTTATTTATAGGATAATACCGTGACTAGGTTAGAACAAATCTGTGACTTCTAGAAAAATATTTTTTACTTAAAATTTTCACTTTTTTAAGCCTCCCACTCCAATATTCTACAAGGAAAAGATTAGTGATTTGTTTGAGGGAGCTTTATGACCATTTCTATGAAGCTAACAGGGTCCCACCAGGCGTGTCATTATGTGAACTAGGAATTTGAATAAGAAGAGGAGATTAGTGTTGTGTTAGTGAATGAAATCAAATAAAAAACACACTAAACTAACATCTTCATGCTTATTTACTAGGGTGAGCTTAGTGAAGAAATACAAATAAATAAATCATAACTAAAATGCATGAAAACACATATTTATTATCTTCCTTCATGTCTCAAGAGTATTATTCAATTGGCTTACTCGATTTGTGCTCATAAAGTCCTTGTCAATGGAAGCTTGGCTATCTCCATATCTCCTTGGAAATTTTACCTTTGGCTTGGCTTAGCTTGGAATCAATTTGGCATGGTAACACTAGTTTACATGAAGCTTTTGAAACCAATCCTGCATTATAACTTTGCACAAATTAAGCTTTTTTAATGATGCGGTAAGGCCTCATATTTATAGATTTTAAAGATTGATCAGGATCAACCTGAACCATCCATCCTGAGATGAAGATGTGTGGTTGAGGATTAATTCAATTTTAAAATTAAAATTGATAAATAGGCTCATCAATATTTGGGATAGAGGAGCAATTAAGAGGTATGGAGGGCTTTGTTGAGGCATGGGAGGCATGAATCCTGATATTTGTGACAATTATGGCTTAGGGATGTCTTCCCAAGAAATGAGGTCACCTGATGATGTAGTTATTCAATATTCATTTCCAAAAAAAATTATTCAACAAGTTTCCATGTAATTTTTGATCAGGCTCTAATTTGGTTTAATTAACTCTTAAACATGTTTAAGCACTTTGTGCACAGATTACTTAAATTGATTATAATGCCTTGTTATTGGTCCAAAATTTGACTAGATTAGAATTTGAAGGTGATGTTAGATGTGTTAGATCCATTATCCCATTTAAGATATTTCCAACACCAAATAACAAATGCATGCATCTTGTGAAAGATATTTGATAGGAAAGAGTAATCCAAAGCACCCAGGTGCAAAATTGGTATTTTGACTTGAAATAAATTGATTAAAGTTAGCTGGCCCATAAATTGCACTACCCTATTTGATGATACTCTAACCAAAATTGGTACTTGAATATATCAGTTTCAAATATTTTTAATGTGTTTTAGTGTTTTTAGACCAAATTGTGCATTTTGGGTAGAAATTGATCAAAAACTTGGTTGGAGGTTATCAATGGCCAATTTTAGGTGTCTATAAATGATAGTGTCCTATACAAAATATATAGAGAAATTAGATTCAACCACTTTGATGATTATGGGTTTGGCTTCACCTTCACTTTGGTGCATTCAAATCTAGGTCATGAACTATCATTCCTAGTGAAATGGTAAAACCCTAGCTTTTCATCATTAATATGACTTTGGAAAAAATGGGTTAGTGGGCACATAGTGTCAAATTGACCCACAATGACCCCAATGTCAAATGGTGATACCTATATAGATAATACTCCAAAAGAGGGCCTTAGACTTCATGTAATTCTCCCTTATATACTGAATTATGTGTGAATTATATAATATGTATGTAGACATCTAAATCTAGCCACTGATAACTTCTAACTAGACTTTTGGCCATTTTCCACTTAAGATGCATAATATGGCCTAAAAACACTAAAATATATTAAATGAGTTGAAATTGACATATTCAAGTGCCAATTTTGGCCAAGGTATCACTAAATGGGGTAATGCAATTTATGGGCTAGCTAACTTTGATCAAATCATTTTGAGTTAAAATGCCAATTTTCCACCTAGGTGATCTAGATTGCTCTTTCCTATCAAATGTCTTGCACAAGACACATACATTTGCTATTTGGTGCTGGTAACATCCTAAATGGGATAAAAGTCTAATGCATTTGAAATTGCCTTCCAATTCTAATCCAATTGAATTTTAGACCAATAATAAGGCATTCTGATTAATTTGAGTAATTTATGCACAAAGTGCTTAATCATGTTTAAGAGCTAATTAATATAAATCAAGGCATAGTTAAGAATTATATGGAAAATTGTTGAATAATTTGTTTTGGAAATAAATATTGAATATCTACATCATAAAGTGACCTCATTTCTTGGGAAGACATCCCTAGGCCATAAATGCCACAAATATCAGGATTCATGCCTCCCATGCCTCATCAAAGCCCTCCATGCCTCTTAATTTCTCCTCTATCCCAAATATTGATTATCCTATTTATAAATTTTTAATTACATAATTGGATTAATCCTTAGCCACACATCTTCATCTCAAGATGGATGGTTCAAGTTAAATCTGATCGATTTCAAAAATCTATAAATAGGAGGCCTTACCACATCATTTAAAAAGACATGATTATGCAAAGTTATAATGCAAAATTAATTAAAAAGCTTCATGAAACTAGTGTTATCATGAAAAAATAATTCCAAGCCAAGCCAAGCCACAAGACAAAGGTGCCAAGGAGAGATGGAGGTAGTGAAGCTTCTATTGCTAAGAACTTCATGAGCACAAGCTAAGCAAGCCACTACAACAAACCTTTTGGAACATTCCATGAAAGTAAAAGAGGGTTTATTTTGAATTTTAATTATGTGTTTTATTCATATTTGTTAACTAATCTCTCCCTAGTGTCTAGGCCTAGAGATGTTATGCTAGTTAGTGTGTTTCTTTCATTTTATTTTTATTTTGTAACTAATATGATACTAACCATCCTCTCTTGAGTCAAATTCCTAGTTCACATATTGGCATGCCCGATGGGACCAAATGCATCCCAAACATAAAGAAGATCATTATACAACTTTAAAATCTTCATTTAGATCATTAAAACTCTTGCAATTTGATTTTATAACTTTGTTTTGATATTTTTTTTTGTCACAGGTTTACACAGTAATCGACATCGGTTAGTAAAACCATCATCAGTTAGCATAACTGTTGTCGGTCACTTTTAGTATAAACAATGTCAGTTAGATAACCATCATTAGTTATTAAGTGTAATTGATGTCAGGTATATAACTGACATTGGTCACTATGTTTTTCTTAAAAACATGAAACTTGAGAGCTAATAGGCCATTTTAAAATGCTTGGTTTGGGGTCATACAAACTCCATTTTGGATTTTTTTTTAAACCATGTGTTTTTTCATAAATTTTTAGAATTTGACATTAGTTTAGCTTCAAATTTCATATATTTTTTTACAAAATTTTTAAAATCTATTTAAAATGTTTATAATCTAACGTATTTGCATTTGGGGTGATGCCTTAAGGGTAGACAGGTAACCAACAGACTTGGAACTTGTTAAAACATTCTATTAAGACATATTTGGCATGACTTTAAAATGAATTAGGAATATTATTTTGGTACTTAAATTAATGTTTAAGATTCTTAAATAAGTGTTTTTAGCATTAGTTTTCAAAGTTACAATAAGACTAAGGGGTCAAATGAACACCACCTCATTTTCATTTGGGCTTAAAAATAAACTCATATTTCCAAGCTCTTTGTCTTCAATAGTTGCTTGATCTAATTTTTATTTGGTAAGAAGAGGGATGTTGCATGTATTCTCTTCCATTTTTCCCCTTTAGGGAACCCTTAGAATCAAAAGTGCCATTCCTATTGTAAAAAACCTAGTCTGAGGCTTAGAAAGAATGTCATCTAAAGCACTCCCTAAAAACTCATCAAAGTTTGGTTGATCTTTAAAATGACCCTAAAGTAATTCTATTAGTCTTTTGTTTTATGTAAACTTGGATTATGAGGGGGATGCCATTACCCATAATGAGTTCTTTAGGGAAGCTTTGACTCAAAGTTTCATCTCTTGGCGTTGAATTCACTTACTCCTTCTGAGTTGCACATGGGACATATTTTTATTTGGACATCATACTACACTGAGCAAATAATAAGATGTAGTAGTTGTAAAAAGGACTAGACATTTTTATAACTAGCCAATACCATGGTCTCCCAATTTCTATGCTTTTCTTTTGCATTGTTTGACATCAAAGTCATTGTGCAATTGATTCCCCTAGAAACATTCAAAAGCTTGCTAGTTTAGTCAACCCCACATTGTCTTACCCTTGCTAGGATTTGGATGATTATACTTAGTGTATTTTGGTTATTTTTTCTTGGTATGTTTTGAGACTAAAACTTGTTTTTTTGTTCATAAGACATGCCAAAATAATGTATTTTAGTTAAGGAGAGTAGTGTTATGCTACCCAAATCATGTCAAACCATTTGTGCATTTGAGTTTTTTTAAACATAGCACTGATCACATCATTCGAGCATGCTTATGCTGCTCAAATTGTTTCAAGAATAGTTTACCATGTATCAAAAACCATTTGTTTCAAACCATGTCATGTATACCATTTGGACCTTTATCTTGTGCTGTCATGCTATCTAATCTTTTCTAGCCTATTTGGTCAAATCCTAGTTTTCAATGTTGAGTTTTCAATTAGCCTTGTCAAGTTTGGATTCAAATATTGATTGATTTCTATTTAATCTTTAATTCATGGGGCTGATACATAGATCTTTCTCTTTTAGGTTGCATAGCTTCAGTTAATCAATTACCCAAATTTTAAAACTATTGATGGTTTATTTGTTTAATGCCTATCGTCATCATTATTTGTGCCTTTATTTGTGAGAACACAATGTTTCTCAAAGATCCTTTTGTCATATGCCTTATGCCAACTAATCATGTTTATGTTTGATTATGTATGTTAGGTTTATGTCAAAGTTATTTCTAAACTTTTTACATTAAATCAAATCACATCAATCTTTATTTCAACTCTAAATTTTGACGTCATTTAGCCAAAGGTCCTAGCATATGCCTATTTGTTAAAGCCTAGATTTTGACTCTATGTTTCGATAAAAGACCTACCAACTCAACTTTTCCCTTTCCTAGTTTAGACCTTGTTTGCAACACTTTGACCTAGACCTTTGATATGCAAGTTTTTATTTAGACACTTGACCTTTTGTGTGTATGACATTTGACATTAAACATTTGATGTTAGGCTATTTTATGTCAAGTCTTAGCACAAATCATTTTGGAGATACAACTCCACTTTTAGACTATATTGGAGATACATCTTCACCTTTTGACCAAGTTAGACTAAGCTTGAACCATTTATCCTTTGGACATAGTTATTTAGAGTTTATATGACTCTAAGCCTTTTTGTTTTTAGAGCTTTCATCAGTTATGTAGATATGTCTAGCTACACCTATGGTGGAGTCACGTATAATCCAATTTATGATATAATGGCCACACAAAAGGACTTTTATGGATTTAGTCAAGACCCCAATGATGATAAAATGGTTTATGAGGTAGATTTCTATCCACCTCATAATAATCATTCATGGAAACAAAGTCATGAATTAACTTATGATCAAACTCGAGACCTTGATTATTATGAAGAGGCTTATAAGGATGACTTTGAAGACCCAATTATAGATAATGTTATTTGGGATACAGATCCATACCCTCTTTACAATAATCATTACATGGAACACAGTCAAAAACCAACTTATGAGCCAACTCACAACTAGGATGATATGGTTTATGAGGAAGACTTGGATGCTTTGGCTTATACGAGTAATCAGGCTCCACCACATCATACCATTTCTATTATAGAACCATGATGTTGTACCATTACCATACGAAGACCTCATCCTTTGGCTTATGTGAGTAATCAAGCTCCATAACGGCCAACCATTTCTATATTAGGACCTCATCCTTTAGCTTGTGCAAGCAATCAAGCTTCATAATGCCCCTTCATCATTCTAGGACCTAATACTTTAGCTTATGTGGGCAATCAAGCCCCAAAACACCCTATCATTACCATTTTAAGACTTCATCCTTTGGCTCATGTGAGAAATCATGCTCCACAATGCCCTACCATTATCTAACCATAAGTCATTCTTCATCCAATACCAATCCCATCCAAAACTCAACCCATCCAATCATTCAAAGACCAAGCTATGTTCAAAACTAGTATTTTCCAACTCATTAGAAACCAAGGCCAAGAGAACCAACCAATTTGAGATGTTTCTATTGAATCAAAAATTTGTGATAAGTAAACCTATGATAAATTACCTATTGATCCTATACCAGTTGTCAAGGAGTCTCACTCTAATGAGCCAATCTTTGCTAAGTCATTTCTTAATGATTATAAATACCTTTGGGAAAATCATTATCTCAAACATGTGCCTATTTTTTAAGAGCCTCTTATTGACAAGCCAGTCTTTGAGGAGTTATCTCTTAACCTATTTCTCATCCTAGAGGAGTCTCACTTTGATAAACTAGTTCTTATGGAGCCCATTATGCCATCATAAGGTATTAATTATCCAATACCAAATATTTATTAAGACATAATTGTAACAAATTACCCATTAGATGAAGAATCAAAGTTAGATTTATGTTCTATTCTTGAACTGACATCAGATTTGCCCTTAAAATCAAAATCAACATTAGTCTCAACCTTGAATTTAGAGTCCCTAAAGTTAGAATCAGATTCAAAAGAAAAATACATTCATGGTTGTTACAACATTGGTTATGCATGCCTCATAGATCATTTTGAATACATTTGTGATCCTTTTATGATTTTTGAGGATGATTACTTCAACTTCGACATAAGTTATCCTAGTATCTTCTATGAGGATTATGTAGCCTCTCCCCATTCCATTACCATTCCATAGGCCATTACCATCAACCAAAATAGACATATCATTGACATTCCATTTCCCACAAGTGTTGATTGGGATCGATATAATCACACTTTGTTAAACTACATCTATGGTGACATAGTAGTTGATGAAGAGTAAGGAGGCCAAAACAACATTCATGTAGCAGAAGAACACTCTCCTAGTTAATTTTTTTTGGAAACTCTAGAAGACAGTCAAAGTTAAAAGTAAACATTCCTTATTGAAACCTTATTTAAGGTGATACGAGACAATCAAGACAAATTTATTGGTGAAAACCTCTATGAGGCACCAATAGCTGAGCAGAAAAGTTCTTCACTGCTTGATGAAGACAAAATCAAAGATCAATTTAAAATATCTTCTTATCTATAGCCTAATTAAATGGTATCTACTCTCAAGATCAAACAATAGAAAAATTTGGTGGTCCTATCAAGAGAAAAAGTCTTCAGCCCTACCATAACCAAAAGTATGTTGAATCTAGCATCAACAACATTATGTATGACTAAATGTCTCGATCTTCATTTGTTTCCCAACTATTCTACATTCCATTATCATCTGCCATTCCATTTCAAAATCAAACCTACCATCCATTATTTATCTTTGTTTACCATCCATGGTCACACTTTCCTTTGTAGAGGCTATAAAGATACCTTGTATTGACATTTGAAGGAATCAAAATTGATGAACAATGAAGATCACAAAAGCATTCTTGACAACAAAATCTGTAGGCGATTTTTGATAGAGCACCTATTCAGATGAGGTGTGGGATAGAAATTAACTTGATCAAGTATTTTATTTATATCATTTTTTGATTAGGATGTGCATCTCCCCATCAGTATAAAAAATAAAATTAAAGACCACACCAAGTCTAAAAACATGTACCATACCGTTTCACATTGCCATTCCATTGCTATTATTATAAATACATTTACCATTGTTGCATATACCTAGCCATTCACCCCATCACTTAGGGGTAACCCTCTTACCATTTTATCCTATCTATCAAAAGCCATCATTATCCTAAGCAAGACCATACCATCCTATCATTCCATTCTTATCTAGACTAAAGCTTATTTTTAGTCATTCTATCCAATCATGTTTTGATCTTGGTTACTTTGGTTCTTCCCACACCTTTTGTGGGGGGATTATAATTAGGTTTTAATAATCAATCAAGTTTGTGTTTAAATGATAGTCTATGAAATTAGTGTGATATTTTATTTGGCAAGATATCTTTCATTTTCCATCTTGTATTAAGTTTGTTTATGTGAGCTTGATTATAATCGCCTATGGGCAAATCAATGTTTCACCAATATTGCTACTAATTATAACCACCTTTGAGAAAATTAGTATCATTGACCTATGCCAGTATATCCTAGTTATAAATGCCTATGGAAAAATTAGGGGAAACACTTGTTTATCATGCATTGCTGCATCACTTTGCCATTACTATTTTCATTTGGCTATCCATTTTCCAGATTTGAGAACTTGTTGGAAACTAGTTGGTTTTTCCCTACCTTTTGTGTGGATGGAATTACTATGACTTGAGGTCATTTTAGGACTATGTGGGTCATGCTCAATTCATGTTGAGGTCACCTTAGTCCCCCTTTCCATACGCTCTCACCATTTTATGAGTAACTTAAGCCAAACACTCTTTCCATTTTGTGAGAAGGTATCTTGTCATTCTCTAATGAGTTAAGATACCTCAAAATGCCAAAAACATTCATAACATTTCAAAAATCCAAAAATATCTTTCTTGTCTAAGCCTAGTCAATTATCCTTGATCCACCTTACTAGGGTATGGTCATTGTTGGGATGCTTTCTTTTACTTTTATTTTTAGGCTTTCTATTTATTTGTTTATTTCAAGGTGTTTGTTTGTTTGTTTGTTTGCTTGCTTATTTGTTTGCTTTCATCACTATTGCCTTGACTTAGTTTATATGTGTTCATTGGGTGATTCTTTAAAAACATTATTCTTGAGTCCATCCATATTCATACATCAATATTATCATCATGGTTTTTATCATTAGTGTATTATTTTTGAGTGTTTATTATCGAGAGTTAGTCTGTATGTATTTTTTGGAATAGTCTTCATGGTGTTCTAACATGAAGCCTACCATCACATGTTAAAATAAAAATTAGCTTCAAAAAGGTCTACAATCAATGGAGCTACATAATTTTTTCCTTGGTACCTTGGTAATTCCTCCCACCCACCTTGATCAATATAAATCATTTGACCATACTAGTTATATCATTGCTAATCAGGATGAGCATCTCCTCATTGGTAGGTACAACTAAATCATTCACACTGATCAATATTATTCTTCTATTCATCTCTTTCATCACTTTTCACCCACTCATATTTAATTTATATTCTAAGTAATATCCTGTAGTTATGATTGCTAATCATCCCTAACTGGGGCACAATCATCTTTAACCAATATAGGTCCTCTTAATGATTATAACCACCTATGGGTAAATCATTATTTTGACTTTTATTATTTATCAACAAATCAATATCTATTTTACATTAATGCATGCAAGCATTTTCCAATTTGGATTAATCTCAACCATAGGTTAATTCCACCTTTCTTCTTGCTTCTTTTTGAGGGACCATACATCAACAAATGTAACAACTACTCCCTTGAGGGGGCATCATCATCAGCTTCCCAAAACCATTTGGAGCTTTGCTCTTTAACCATCATCTTCTTTTTGGCATACAGGCCATTTATCATTATTTGAAAATACATTGCTTTGCCTATGGTTTTCAACATCTTTCCAAATAGGGGTAAACTATAGACACTTAAATTTGGCCACCAATAACCTCTAACCAGGCTTTTGGCCAATTTCCACTTAAAATGCATAATTTGACCTAAAAACACTAAAATGCATTAAATGAGTTGAAATTGAAATATTCAAGTGCTAATTTTGGCTAGGGTATCACTAAATGGGGTAATGTAATTTATGGGCCAACTAACTTTGGTCATATTATTTTGAGTCAAAATACCAATTTTGAACCTAGGTTCTCTAGACTGATCTTTCCTATTAAATCTCTTGCATGAGACACATGCCTTTGTTATTTGGTGTTGGTAAAATCCTAAATGGGATAATGGATCCAATTCATCTGACATTACCTTCTAATTCTAATTCAGTCAAATTTTAGACCAATAACAATGCATTCTAATCAATTTGAGTAATTTGTGCACAAAGTGATTAATCATGCTTAAGAGCTAATTAATCCAAATCAAGGCATAATTAAGAATTCCATGGAAATTTTTTGAATAATTTGTTTTGGAAATAAATATTGAATATCTACATCATTATGTGACCTCATTTCTTGGGAAGACATCCCTAGGCCATAAATGCCATAAATATCAGGATTCATACCTTCCATGCCTCATCAAAGCCTTCCATACCTCTTAATTGCTCCTCTATCCCAAATATTGATGAGCCTATTTATCAATTTTAATTGAATAATTGGATTAATAATTAGCCACACATCTTCATCTCAAGATGGATGATTTAAGTTAATTTTGATCAGTCTCAAAAATCTATAAATAGGAGGCCTTACCACATCATTTAAAAAGACACGATTATGCAAAGTTATAATGCAAAATTGATTATAAAGCTTCATGAAACTAGTGTTATCATTATAAATTTATTCCAAGCCAATAAAATTGATAATCCAAAGGTGCGAAGGAGAGATAGAGGTATCTAAGCTTCTATTTCCAAGGACTTCATGAGCACAAGTCGAGCAAGCCACTATAATAAACATTTTGGAGCATCCAAAGAAGGTAAAAGAGGGTTTATTTTGCATTTTAGTTGTGTGTTTTATTCATGTTTATTAACTAAGCTCTCCCTAGTGTCTAATCCTAGAGATGTTATGCTAGTTAATATGTTTCTTTCATTTTGAAACTAACACGACACTGACCATCCTCTCTTGAGTCAAATTCCTAGTTCACAATGTAAAGCAAGTACAATAATGAACTATCTTGTAACTTGGTAAATAAGACTTTATGACCACTCTTTTAATACTTTAGACCTATATATGTTCTATAGTAATGATTGATATGGAAATATGGAAGTTTTAATCAATTTATTTCTTAATAGAGTGTTTTTTGATAAGTGCCTTGGTTTCTTAGTCTAATTTCTAGGTGGTGATTAATTAAGGTAGATGTTATATTTATACCAATCCTATCAGGATATAACTCACATTAAATCACTTAGATCAACCATTTTAATATGTTTCATTTACAAATTGGATGGCTTTAGGGCACTAGACACTTATGTCGGGGCAAGACAGTAATGTCGATGCTACTATCTATCTTGAATGTTAGTGTTTAGGGTGTAGGAAAGTAACTACATGTTAAAACTTGTAGAGGTGTGAAATACGTATATTTTAAGCATTTTGGGCAAGATAGGATGTCTTTATCATCAATATAAGACTAGTTAGACTAAGAGATAGGCCAAGCGGCACAATATAGAGAATATGCAAGGCTTGCAAAAGCAAGGCATGTGTATAACTAAGAGGAATAACAAAGGTCTAACTTTTCCACATGTAGAAGATTGAGGTGCTACATAATAGAAAAATATCATCTAAAATTGTCCTCACTTTAATCTAGTAATGAAATTACTAGTTTAAAGGAAATGAATAAGTACCTAGGTGTGTATATAGACCTTATCTTTACTCAAATTGAATTTGAGTGATTTGCTTGAGTAGAATTTGAGTGCATTGTTGGTGACTAACCTATAATCAAGAGAATGTTATAGTGTAAAATTAGTGCATATAATTTGATTTAAAAGTACTTGAAATAGATTGAAATTGAAAGGGAAAAGTTTAGGAGTACACCTTTGTATTGATGTAACCACCTTGCCTATTGGTAAGTTGTTTTGAAAAATATGTATCACTATAAGGCTTTAAAACTGATATTAGTATAAATATAGATAAATATATAAAGTGCATATATCCAAGAAGATAGATAAATAGATAGAGAGAGATTAGAAGGTACATGCCTCCAATTTTAAAGCAAAAGTGAGTTGCCAGGTAGTTGAGATTAGATCAACCATGCCACCCAATGATACTTATAACTTGGTGAGGTTGCCTAATATAATTAGATCCAACCTAAAAAATTATAAATATTGAGTGATTTAATCACCTCAACCATACTAAAAGGTGAACTAACTACTGCAATAGATTGGTTTGAAAAACTCTATAAAATTCAATGGGGCAGTAATACATGTAATGGTTTTAGAATCTAAAATAAATTTGAATTTTTATATATTAGGCACATGCTACATATAATATGCACCTTAGATATGTCTCATGCTTAAACTATGTATACCACTAATACCATGTACATAATTTTTCCACAAATGTGTATCACAATCATATAACTATGTGATTTGGCCAATTTAGATAACTATGTAATTGTAAAGGACATGTTTTCAAAACATTCCCCTACTATATATGGAGAAATTTGAAACTAATATAAGTACTAATATGGAGGGTATGTTTCTAAAACATACCCCTACTATAAGTTAGAGATCCTTAATACTAAATAGGTGTGGCAAACATGCTTTCAATGTATACCCCCACTAAATTTATTAATTGATATAAGTACCATAATGAATTAATGTAGAGAACACATTTCCAAAACATGCCCCCACTAAATATTAAAACTATGAATGTGTGGAATCCATGTCCATATGACATGTCCCTACTGAATCTAAAAACTAGTATAAGTACCATAATACTGAATGGATGCGAATAATATGATTCCAAAGGATGCCTCCACTGAATCTAAAAATTATGAATGTGTGGAAGCCATGTCCATATGTCATGCCCCCACTAAATCTAATACATATGCAAAGTGTGGAGAACATATTTACCAAACATGCCCCCACTAATATGCCTCTATTTTAAGGTGAATTCAAAATAGTACTTGGAAGTTACCTAACCTCAAAGGGAAAGACAACTCTAAATTCTATGAATGTAACCATGTAGCATGTAGATAAAAATGTCTAGGTAAATGTATCATTGAAGCACATAGAACTAATGTGATCACATGTAGTTCTAGGATGCATGATAAAGACCATGAAAATGTCTAGATAGTAACATTACAAGCTCACCAAGAAAAAAATTACACACATAAGAGCACTCAAAAGTGAGTCAACAAAAAAAGGTCTTAGGAGACCACAAGCAAGGGGCATGTTCAAATGCTATAAAACTGAATCGAGATGACTTAGTCAAATGCACATAAATCAAATAATGACATATTCAAATGTCCATACAAAAAGTAATGATATATTCAAATGTTTGAGAAGTAAAACATAGGCACAAGGGCCACATACAATAGAACATATTCAAATGATCGAACAAGAAAGATGATAGCAAGGCAAAAAACTCAAAAAAGTGTATAAAGGAAAAGCATAATAAATTGGCATAAACATATCATAGTGCTCATAGATCAAATTTATTATCAAAAAATGTTAAGTGCATATCATATCAAGTACCATGTTCAAGATATGATCATGG
Source organism: Torreya grandis (assembly GCA_037957365.1). Lineage (NCBI taxonomy): Eukaryota > Viridiplantae > Streptophyta > Pinopsida > Cupressales > Taxaceae > Torreya > Torreya grandis. The sequence goes on along the minus strand of JARHVA010002254.1, from coordinate 1,638,106 downwards.
ATAATAGGCATGTGTAAGTACATATGTAAGTTCAAACATGATAGTGTAGAGTGATCATCAAATCATATAACCAATGTGTATCAATATTAAATAATTGAATGCCCCCAATGTCACATGAGTAGAAGGAAATGACAACATTCAAAATAGGAGTGTATCATGTATCTATGTATACCTATAAATGTGCATGTAGGATTAAATGAGATTATATCCCTAAACATATAATTAACACATAGATTCTAAGGAGCCAATAGAACATGTAGGTGCTGAAAATATTTTTGGATTTTTTTAATTTATTTTTGGTATTTTTGAAGAAACATGATTATCCTATGATCTCATCCAAAGGATGATTATAGGTATCTCCTCACTTATAACTTCAAGAAATTAGTGGTACTTCTAAGGAGCATGTGTAGGTAAAATATCTATCACTATAATATCCATGATGCTTGACATATGTATAATAGGACTCTGAGGTTGTGAAGTACCAATATAAGGAATAGGGGTTCTTGGAACCCATATCTATGTAATCTATGATTTATTTGGAATAAAAATAGTAGGAACATGGTTGGGTGCTATAAACATCCGAATATGGTGTATGGAAGATGAGTATTCTATAGAACCCATCATCTATCTCTAATTTAAGGATCTCTCAAGTACTAGGCACCTAGTAAAGGGGATTTGTCTTTTCTTACCTTTTTATGGTGGATTATCCTTGAAAAGATTGATAATTAACTACTTGGGTATGATTTTATCTTTATTAAAAAGATGCTCATATGGAATATTGAAAATTATAATTACCTAATTGGTATGAATGTACATAATACACCCATGCACTATAGAAGGTGCTACTGGAAGAGAATGTATCTAAGTTCAACCCAAAAACATACCAAAGATATTTGTAAAAGGTATAAACTAAGAAATTAATAACCACATGTGTGAGACTAACTTATAAATATAGATCAATCTTACTAAGAGACTCCTGAGAGGTCCCATAAAATGCTCTAACTAATCTAGTAGAGGGGTGTAAATAATGATGAGTATAACCCAAATGTGTAAGTAATGTCATGGTGAAAATATTTTATATTTCACCATTATTAATCATAACACTAGGTATGGGGTGTTTATCAAGGTATGCTCAAATTAATAGATAATGAAGATCAAATTCATCATCTTTAATTTCACTATCATCAAAGGAAATGGTAGGTTTCTGAACCATAGGAGGTATATGTTGAATGTAAGTACCAATAACCCATGTAGTGGGTATCCATGGTATGATGGAGGAGGATGTGCATTATTTTAATTTGGACTTTTGGTTCCTTCTTAGAATGGTATTGTAAATGATTGTTAAATATTTTTTGCTTATGATGATCACTAGGGTGTGAATTTGATTCCTTTGGAGGATCATCAAATGTAATTTATTAGTCATCAATGAGGTCATGGATATCATGATTTAAGGTAAATAACCTATTCATATAATGCTTAGGGCCTTGGTGATAGTCACAATAATCATTTGCATCAATGCTTTGGTATAGGTCTATTTATATCAACCTCTATATGAGGAGGGAGAGATTTAAGATGACAATCTAACAACTATAGGAGTAAATGTTAAAATTGTCTCCTTGGTGCATTAGATAGGACAATCCAATTAGTCTATTATGAACCTTATTTTATTTTTAGGCTCATGATGTTTTATCTTATAACATGGTTTGATTATAAACTTATTAATGGATGTAGATGTAGCTAGTGTGTTTGCCACATACATGAGCTTATTCAATGATATAAGATTCATTTCATGATCTTGTATAACATGGCATAAGTCATAAATATAATGAAACCTATTGAAATTAATGGACTCATGTAAATGAATAAGAAAAATTTGCTTTAATATGTCTTGTAACTCTTTGTGTACCATAGGATTGGTAATTTTGGCTAGCAAGGTCTTATATCTCAAGACATATTCATTGATAGGTTCACTGGATCCTTATTTTATCTTTGAAATCTGAGCATAAGAAATTGTTTCAGTAATTTTAGTATAAAAGTGTGCCAAAAATTAATCTATAAAAGGTTTGAATGTTTTCACGGATTAGAGAGGTCAGTCATAAAAACCACCTCAAAGCATAGTCCTTGAATCTCGTTGGAAATAATTTGGTTAAAATTTTATCATTAGAAGCACAATCAAGGCATGACATATAGAAGGTTCAAATATTTTGTTCAAGATCACCCTTTCCATCATAAAATGTGAACTTAGGTGTAACAAATCCAACTGGAAGAGAGTGTAAGGAAAGTTTAAGTACAATAGGGTTATGCAACACATCTTGTAAATCTATGGCATGTTAAGATTTTGAAGCCTTTTGTTTAATGTTTTTAACCTTGTTGTCCAAGGTATTTATGACTTGAAGGAGTGTTTGAATTAGGCCAATTGGGATTTAAATTAGCCAATTGAGTCATCACCAAAGGAGATGATAACATGTTTTGAGTAATAATAGGCATTGAAGCTGATATTTATGTTAAAAAAATAGATAAGTTCATAATATATACATAAATAGTAGTTTTATGGAACAAAGGTTGAAACACATAATCCATTCCCCCATTATATGTAGGTGGATTAATAAGTGCAAGCTGAGTTATAATACCTTCTAAGGATTCACCATTATTAGGTGAGGTAGCCTTGGTTTTATCTTGTTTACTTATTTCATCTCTTGTAACATATAAAAACACATCTATTAATCCAATATTATTTTTGAAATGAGTAATCAGTGCTTCTTGATCTTCCATTTGGAATTAATATTTTTCACCAACATTTTCATTGGTTCACAAATGAAAAGCTTAAAATTTATAATAAAGTATAACAATCAAAAAAATCAAAAAATTCTAAGTGACCTAGGGTTTGATGTTCAAATATTAGGTTCACTAAATGTTTAACCCTAATTTGGATATGGATCCTAATTGGGTAGATATGTTTAAGGATATATAAATGATAAGGCACAAGGGTGAATATAAAATCTATAACAAACCAATTAAATGCTAAAATTATATGTACCATATAATGAATTCATTAAACTAAGATAAGCTATAAATAGAAAATATATCTATGCTAGATATAGAAATGATATAAAATAAGGTACTTAGATAGATCTAATGCTAATGAAAATCTAGATATTGAACAAACTAAAAGTAGGTAGGAAGATAGTTCTATAATAGTTGTTAGATTCTAGATTTGGTGCATCTAACTCTCTAAATAGTTGCATCAGCTTAGGATAGTTACATGAATGCTAATGTCTAAGTCTGATGATAGTGTCTTATATATAATATCTAGATAAATAGGATGTGACCACATGGATATATCAATGTTTGGATTTACCTTCACTTTGGTGCATTTAGATTTGGGTCATGGAATATCACTTCTAGTGAAATGGCATAAAAAAAAAGCTTTTCATCTTCAATGTGACCTTGGGGAAAATGGGTTAGTGGGCACATTGTGTTGAGATGACCTATAATGAACCCAATTTCAAAGGGCATTACCTATATAGTAAATACTTTATAAGAGGGCTTTAGACTCATGTAGGTCTCCCTTATGTGTTATCTTATGTATGAATTATGGAATGTATGAAAAAGTAAGTACAACAATGACCTAGTTTATAGCTTGGAAAATAAGACCTTATTATTGATCCTTTAGCAATTCAGACCTATAAATGTGATGCACCTATGATTTTTGTGTAAGTAGGAAAGTTTTTGATCAATTTAATGATTTATAGAGTGATTTTTGATAAGTGCATTGGTCTCTTGGTTTGATTGCTAGGTGGTGAATGAATGAGGGTTGATATTATATTTATACCAATCTTATCAAGAGATAACTCACATTAAAGAACTTAAGATGACCATTTTAATATGTTTTATTTGTAAGTTATATGATTTTAGGGCAAAAGACACTTGTGTTAATGCAAGATAATAATGTTGATGCTATTATTTGTCCTAGAAGTTAGTGTCTAGGTATAGGCTTAAAACTTGAAGTGTGAGATAAGTACATTTTAAGTATTCTAGGAAAGATAGGATGTATGTGTCATCAATATAAGACTGGTCAAACTAAGGTATAGGCCAAGGGGAATAATATAGAGCAAATCTAAGGATTTTGAAAGCAAATCATGTGTAGAACTAAGAGGAATAACCAAAATTTGAGTTTTTTGAGTGTATAAGACTGAGGTGCTACATAATTATAAAATATCATCTACAAAAGGATGTAGACAAAGTTATTATCTTCGTGAATAAAATATGCCTCCTAAACACATTATAGATAAAAATATTCCATTACATATACAAGTTGAAGTTCAAACCAAAGGATTCAAATGTGTATTGATATATGGTGTTCAGGTTTTAACATTTATAGTACTACATTCTTAAAGTAAATGCTCACAAATATGAACTCAACTCAAAAGTTACATCAAACCATGAGGATTTGACATATCCCAAGTTAGATACTTAAGACAATATCATTGGATATAATATTAGGACTCGATATGGTACTCATATTATTTTAGGTCATGCCTAATACCTGTTAGGAACCCATACTACCCCTTCTCTTTATTTTGTTATTATATTAGTTGCTATAGATGCATATGTTTTGTACGTCATCCTGTGAACATTTTGTTTTATCCCACATTCATGGGAAGTTGTAGTTGCTTAGATTAGACTTAGAATATAAGTAAGTGTTGAGGCCAATGAAGGCATCCATGAATTGTATTGAATTGAGCTTGTTCAAAAGAGGTTGCCCCCTCAAAGAGGCCAAGAATTATGTAATTCAGTTATTGTAATTCAATTTTGCTTATTTAAATTAATAGATTTTTGATTTTTATAGTTTATTTCATATATTTTCAATTATTTGATAACTTATTCAAGAAGGATCCTCTCATCTGGTATTAGAGCACTTTACAGGGCCAATTTTTTTTATATAAAGTCTTAACTCTATTCTATTGCATCATTCATATAAGTATTTTTTTATATTACATTAATCTATTTTAGATCAAGATAAAACCCTGTCTACATAACTATGGGAAGTGCTTGAGTGAAATCCATAAAACTCATTATGAGGAGTATCGTAAGAACCCCAAAGTAGATGGCCCATTGAGAGGACCTACTAGCAAAACATGCAATGACCCCTTCTTGATTGAGTAGTTCCCACCTGTGAAGAAAACTAAGAGTTATCACTTAGGATTAAATCCATGGCCATAAATTTTTTAGAGATTGGTACTCACTTAGATGGCATGGGTGGCTGGAGAGATATATTTAAAACCTTAGGCAATCATTGAAACTTGGGGCCCATTTTTATCAGTTTTGGAACTATCAAAAAATCAATCAACAAAGTATCAAGACTCTCATAGGACTTGCATTCAAAAAATTGATAGAAACCATAAAATATTCATCCTATAAATTTTAGAAAACTATCAATAGAGTATCAGAAGAATCTTAAAGGACTTGCGGCCAAACTTTTGGCAAAAAATAGAAACTAGAAGAGTAATTTTTTTTCATTCTTTTGCCTTATCTATCCATCTATAACCACATTGATCCTCAAAATTTATATAGACACCTAAAATTACATTATCCATATTTTATTCCTTGAGGTCCCATATCTTGATTCCACTCCTAATTTCTACAAATCTCAATTTCCCTTTTTTAGGGTTTTACCATAACTTCTATTTTTATCTTTTTTCCTCAAAATTTTTCTACAATGTTCATTTCCCTTTTCTACTTATTTATCCCTCTTTGTTAATTTTTCTAATTTTTCCATTTTCATTTATGAAATTACCATCACCTTCATCAATCATACTTCCACTTTACAATTTTTTTTAGTAAAGTACCTTTATCCCTTCTATTTTTGCCCAAATTAAAAAATTTCCTCACAAACATGTTTTAAATCTAGCTTTCCTACCCATTTCAAAAAAAAATATTTTATTCTGGTCATGGTAGTAACCTAAATAGGAACAAAAAACATGGAAGATGAAATAATCACCCTCAAGAACCAAATCAAAGACCTTGATGAAAAAATTCTCAGCGTCAATCTTCAACATATCACCTTGAACAACAGACAACATCCATAGTCCACTTCGGACATTGGGTTTTCTTCTTCCAATAATTTTTGTGGGCTGAAGCTTGATTTTCCTTGATTTAATGGTGTAAATATAATTAGATGGATCTATTGGACATAACAATATTTTAGTCTACATAGTACTTTTGATGTCAACAAGGTCCCACTTGCATCTTTTCACTTGGAACATGAAGCCCTTCAATGGTATCATTGGTATACCAAGGCTCATGATGAGCCCATATGGATTGATTTTTTCACCCTCATTTTTCAATGGTTTGGCTTAAGTTATTTTGATAAATTCATTGGATTACTCACTAAAATTTAATAAATAGGAACTGTGAGAGAATATCAAATAGAATTTGAAAAAATGTTCAATCACATAGAAGGAATGCTTGATGAATTCTTTAGGAGTTGCTTTGTTAGTGGACTAAAGGAAGAAATTCGATCTGAGCTCAAAATATTTTGGCCCAAAATGATGATAGAATCCCTAGGGTTGGATAATTTGGTAGAGGATAAAATCATAGATAAGGAACAATTCAAATCTAATTTTGCTTCATTAAAAAATATAACTCCATAATGATCTCAAACAATGCCAACCCCAAAACCACTCCTATCAAGCATTTGACATAAGTAGAAATGTGAGCATGTAGAAAAAAAGGACTATGTTATAATTGTGATGATAAATTCACTCAAGGACATCAATGTGTCAATAAAAATATATACTTACTGTATGTGCACTCTCCACCTAAAATTCAAGTTTTAGAAGATGCTCAGGATATAACAGATGATCCAGAAGAAGCTCCACCAATTGTGGAAGTTGATTCCCAGGAAGACCATCCAAAGATCTCTCTCCATGCCTAAGTAGGAGTCACCACCCCATAAACCATATGAGTTAGGGGTTACTTTAAGAATATCCCTATCACAATACTCATAAATTCAAGTAGCATTCATAACTTCATTAACCCTCAAATTGCTAAATAGGTTTGTTTCTACGCTAAATCACTTTCTACATTCAAAGAAGAAATTAAGAAACTAAAAGAAATGGTCAAGGCTAGATGTTACCTGGATATGATCGTGCGCACCGAAATCAGACGTTGGAAGGTTCTCCTCTTTGGCTGTGGAGGAATGACACCTGCAAAGAAGAAGAGACTAAACACAAAAAAAATGTTAGACGAAGAGACGGTGGGTTGTCAAGCAAACGCTTGATCCTTGAAGTATGAAGAATTCCTTAAGGGATATCAACCCACTGATAAAAAATAGAATATTTGACTGGTAGAAATGACAGACAGAATGAAAGCAAATAAAAGATGAAAAATAAAAAATGCGTACCTGATATGCAGCAAAATGCTCTGCACAGTCGCCGGTGTCGGTCTCTGTGCCGGCGTCGGTCAGGGAAGGGTGCCGACATCAGTTGAAGTGCCGGCGTCGGTCGGGGTAATGACCGGTGTCAGTCGGGGCAACAGTTCTTGGACAGGGCTGGTCGGGTCTGGTCGGGTCTGGTCAGGTTTTGGATAGGTTTTAGGGTTGCAAAATGGTGTCTAAGGGTTAAGGAGTCAGTTTAGGAGTCAGAAGGATTGTTTGGGGGTTTTTACAGGGATCTGGGTAGAGTGACTGTATATTTTGGAATGGTAGACAGAGTTGATACGGGAAGAATTAAGGTCTCGGGGCTGTAGTCTAAGTCTAAATAAGAGTTGATGATAGTAAATAAAAAACAATAACCAGAGAATAAAACAAAAACACAGAGCAAGATACTTACCTGTTACACATTGAAGACATGATAAGAGACATGATTGAAGTTGTCATTGTGTTGCCAAATGACCGAAGTAGAATTCCTGTACTGGAGAGAGAGACACGAGAGATTGATCATAGATTGATTGGATGCAAGAAAAAATGGTGATCGTTTGGTTGGATGCAAGAAAACTGGTTGATCGTTCGGTTGGATGCAAGAAGACTAGTTGATCATTTGGTTGGATGCAAGAAAATTGGTTGATCATTTGGTTGGATGCAAGAAAACTGGTTGATCATTCAGTTGGATGCAAGAAAACTGGTTGATCATTGCTGTGGGGTTCGGATCAAAGAAACGTTTTGATGCTGTAGGTCCGATAACCGGTTGCCAAACCGATTGGCAACTGAATAACAGATAACAGATTGAGAAATGAATTAATGGATGTAGTTTAAGGCTAACCGATGCTGGCAAGAATACCGACATCGGCCAAAAAGGTGACCGACGTCAGCGACGTCGATCGAGTAGTGACCGGTGTCGGCAGATGCAGAATGGAGACAGAGGCTAATTTTAGCCTTCTACTCACTCTTACATGCTGCCAGGGGTAAGGCTTGTGGGAAAATGGTCAACAGGGGTTAAGGGGAGGATGACAAGGGTTAGACACAATTCTGGTGTCTACATTTGCCCCTTTTTGTCTTGTTGGTTGTTCTGGATGAACTGCAAGACAAAAACAAGAGGTGGTTGCCCCAGGGGTGGGATAAGGTTGATTATGTGGGATAAGGTTGATTCTGTCTTGTTGGTTGTTTGAATGAACTGTAAGACAAAAACAAGAGGATTGGATTGCCCTGATTATGGATGAGGTATTCCCCCTCAAAGCAGGATTCGAAGGAAGGGAACCGGGAATCGAGTGCTGAGTTGACAAAGAGAGGATGAAAAAGGTTGTGAGGGTGAACGTAGCAAAAGTCGTGATTGTGCGCATACCACTTCATGAGATGGTCAGGTCAAAGTGTCACAGGTTAAGGGTCGAGGAGTGCCAAAATTGAAGTAACCAGGCCCCAACATTTAGTCATCTGCTGATTGGGTTATTCAATCTAAGCTAAAGCTCCAAATGGTCATCGTGTTCCAGGTATCTTGGGCTCAGGAAGTGCTCCTTGAAACATGAAAAAGTCACAAATAGTGCGGATCAACCGGCTTGCGATCCTATACTTGTGAGGGTCTAAAAATAGTCTGCACACAATTCTGCTAACCAGTCATGAGGTAGCATACATGCAAAAAACAACCAAGGCAACATTGTCTTGGAAGTGGTCGAGGTCAGAGGAGATAGGCATGATCTCCAATGGTCATTGATCGAGGTGGATGAATGGACGAAAGGATGTGGCTGAGCTAACCTCAGAAGACCCCAAGTCAACTGAGTGCTGCCTACATAGCCCCTGTGGAAAGGGCCTCAGGCCAATGTAGTTCTCCCCAAAGGGAGGAAGGGTCAAAGGGATGGAATTGGTCCTAGTCAAGGGCAAGGTCATAGTCAAAAAGAGGAAAGAAGGTTTGTCCATCAGAGAGATGAACAAACGAGGGTGGTCGAGCTAACCCCAGATGATGTCATATCATCTGAGTGCTGCCTAAATAGCCCCAGTCTTAGGGCCTCAGACCAATGTAGTTCAGACAAGTTGAGAAGATTGGTCAATGATTGGTGTGATCAAAGTGGTTGAAATGATGAGGAGAAAGAGATGTTACAACCTTTTCCAAATGGTGTATTCTGCAACATTGGTTGAGGGGTCTTTCATCCCTAGCAATTTTCCATATTCGTGATGAATGTATGCTAAAAATGAATTGAAGTCTATTTATGCTTCAGCAAGTATTGGTTTATGCTTAACATAAATTGTGTCTGGTCGATAGTTTCCATGTGTATTGGTGTTCATAGAAACTAGTGTGAATAGGCTATGGGAGTGGCCTGAAAAAGAGAGTTGAGTTGAGTTGATTAGGTTTGACAAGTGATGAAGGTGAATGTGACCAAAGTGCAGAAGAAGTGAAAAGCATATTGCTCTTTCATTGACAAGGACCAGAATGACATCATAGATAGGGGTTATTAGAACCAAGAGCCCCATTCATGAATGACATCGTTGACCAGATGTTGTGTTAGAATGGTAATCGAATCACTTTGACATTAAAGTGAGCTCAAAGTCCCTTGAGCAGGTGATAGGAGGAGGAAGTAGGGTAACCCGTTTTAAGAGCATAGATAACTTTGCCCCTTTTTATAGGAGACCCTGAGACAACTATAAGTCAAGTCCATGATGCATTTTTTTTTTTTGATTGGCAGACTGATCGATGCGGGAAGCCTGCATAAAGATGTCATTTGCTTGGTGGTCAGTTGTGAAGCTGATCAATGCGAGAAGCTTCTAAGATAGTGCTATTTATTGCCAGAGTAGTCATAGCCATCCTTCAAGGGAGTGGTCTAGAATTTTGTTTAATATAAGGGCTTTTGAATAGCTGTCCTTCGAGGGAGCAGTCTATTTAATTATAGCAAATGATAGTATAGCTGTCTTTCGAGGGAGTAGTCTGCTTTTTGATTTGGTTTTGTGACCTTGGATATTTTGACATCTTGATTTAGTTTTGATAGAAATGTGAGTCATGGACAAGAGTATAGAAGGTCAAGGGCTCCCTTTTATTAGGACAAAGCATCCATACATCATAAAAGGGTTATAGGGGAATTGTTAACAGGAATAGGGATGAAAGGAATTAGGACTAAGAGGATGGGGATTGCTCAAGGGATGAGCTCAAGTTAAGTGTCAAGTGGACGAGTACTCGACTAACAGTAGAATGGTCACAGATGCAACGCATTAAGAGGCTCAGGTTCTGGTCATCCATCAAGAGAGGACAGATGATAAGTCCCTGATCCATACTTGTGCGTGATAATGAAAGGTCTGAGCCAATTAGGAGCAAACTTGCCTCATTTAATTCACTCCATATTGGTCACGTGTTGATTCTCTTTGAGGACGAGGTCTCTGATGTTGAAATCTCGTTCTCACAGATTTTTTTCATAGGCTCGCTTGATGCGATGTTGATAGACATGGAGATGATTAAGGGCAGCAAGACGGTGCTCGTCAAGTAACTCAAGTTGAGCTAAGCGATCTTGATGAAAGTCATCGTTGGAGAGGATGTCATGTAGAGAAATACAGAGAGACTAGATCTGTACTTCAAGAGGTAAGACAGCCTCTGTTCCATACATGAGAGAGAAAGGGGTAGCACCTGTAGAGGTTCGGATGCTAGTGCGGTAGGCCCACAAAGTGAAGGGAATGTGAATGTGCCAGTCCCTTCCTGTGTCACTGACCACCTTCATGAGAATTTTAGTGAGAATTTTTTTGGAAGCCTCGGCCTGCCCATTTGCTTGTGGGTAGTAAGGTGAAGAGAAACTGAGCTTGATGCCGAATGAGTCGCATAGCTTTTGGATAGTTTTGTTTTTGAAGGACTTGCTGTTGTCGGTGATGATTTTATGAGGGACACCAAAATGATAGATGATGTGGGTGCTGATGAAGTCGATGATCTTGTTGGCTTTTGTGGAGATGAGAGGAATGGCTTCCACCCACTTGGTGAAATATTCAGTGGCTGTGATGATGGATTGATGACGAAGAGATGAATGAGGGTTAATCTCACCGATGAGATCTAAACCCCATTGAGAAAAAGGCCAGAAATCTTGAGCGATTTGTAAGGCGTGACTAGGAAGATGAAGCAAGTTAGAGTGCTACTGGCACTTGATGCAACGCCGAACATAGTTGCTACAGTCTTGATGAAGGGTAGGCCAATAATAGCCCAGACGAAGGATGCGCTTGGCAACCGAATTCCCACTGAAATGTCTGCCACAAATCCCATCGTGGACTTGCTTAATGGCCTGAGATGCTTCAGTGGAGGTGAGACAGTGAAGAAGGAGGCCGTCGAAGCCTCGCTTATAGAGAAGACCCCCTAGCATGGTATAGCGAGCGGTACGCTTGATAAAATATTGCCGTGCATTGTTAGAGAGGTTGGGAGGAATGACAGAAAAAGATAAGAAGTCCACAAGTTGCTTAAACCAAGCATCTCATGGGCTAGGGTCTATAGTGTTGACATGATTAATGTGAAGAGAGATATAGGAAGGCTATGACACACAGTGCACCGTGACAAAAAGTCTGGATGCAGATGAGGAAGATGGGATATGTGAAGTGAGAGAAGCCATGGTGTCAGCAAACTTATTCATGGATCGAGGAATAGTCTGCAGGAGGTAATGGTCGAAAGATGCAAGGAGAATGTTAGCACGATTTTTGTACCTTTGCAAAATTTCATTTTTACAGAGGTATGAACCATTGACCTGATTGACGACGAGCTGTGAGTCGCTGAAGATGTTGATGGACTTGATGTTGAGAGAGAGGGCGGTCTGAAGTCCCAAAATTAAGGCCTCGTACTCGGCCATATTATTGGTACAATCAAAGTTGAGCTTAAAAGATAGAGGCATGGGTTCCCCTTCGAGTGGGATGAGAATGACCCCAACACCCCCACCTAGTTGACATTTGGAGCCATCAAAGAACATGGTCATCTGATAGATGGTGTCATCGGTGGAAAGTGCAGTGATAGATTCATCAGGAAACTCACACTGCGAAGGTTGATTGTCAGGAAGAGGGGTGTCTACTAGTTGGTCAGCAATGGTTTGCCCCTTGATAGATTTCTGTTGGATGAATTCGAGATCAAACTTAGCAAGCAACATGAGCCATCAAGCCATACGTTGATTCTGATATGGCTTGGAGTGCATATACTTGAGAGGGTCGGTGTGGGTGATGACAAAGGTCTTGTGATTAAGAAGATAGTGGCGGAGCTTGGTAGTGGCAAAGACTAACGCCAAACAAAGTTTCTCGATATGAGTATACCGAGTTTCATAGTCAACCAGTGTTCGGCTGATGTAATAGACCGCTTGCTCATGGTGGTGCTTGTCTCGGTGCACGATCATGGCACCTAACGAATGATTAGTGGCTAAGATATAAAGGTAGAAGGGTTGGTCATCTTTAGGTGGAATGAGGACTGGTGGAGAGACTAGATAGCATTTAAGGGCTTCAAAAGCCTCTTGGTAGTCCTTATCCCATGTAAAAGAGACGTCCTTCTTAAGGAGATGATGAAAAGGTTGGCAGCGGTCAGAAAGCTACGAGATGAAATGGCGAATGGACTAGAGCTTCCCTTGCAAACTGTGAAGCTGCTTGAGATTGGTTGGGGGTGGTATTTCGAGGATAGCACAAATCTTGGCATGATCTATCTCGATGCCACAAAAATAAACGATGAAGCCGAGAAGCTTGCCAGAGAGGACCCCAAAGACACATTTCTTGGGGTTAAGATGAACATTATACTGAAGAAGACAAGAGAAGATGATCTTGAGAATGGTCAGATGTTCACGGCAAAGCTTGGACTTGCCGAGCAGGTCATCGACATAGTCCTCCATGATTTTGTGGAGGAGATCATGGAAAATGTAGGTCATGGCACGCTGATAAGTGGCGCCTACATTCTTCAAGCCGAAAGGCATGACTCGATAGCAGAAAGTCCCCCATGGGGTAATGAAAGTGGTCTTATGCTGATCTTCCAGAGTGATCAAGATTTGATTGTATCTTGAAAACCCATCCATGAGAGATAGTATCTCATGGGCGGCCGTAAGATCAACAAGCTGGTCAATGTTGGGAAGAGGAAAGTCATCTTTGGGACAGGCTAGGTTAAGGTCGTGATAGTTTGTGCAGATCTGGATCCCCCTAGTCACTTTGGTGATTGGGATGATGTTAGAGACCCACTGTGGATAATCAATGGGCTGGATGAAGGAGACAGAAAGGAGGCGCTGAAGCTCTTCTTTGACAAGGAGGGCAACGCGAGGATGCATCTTTTAAAGCTTTTACCTGACAGGCTTAGCCTCTAGTTTGGTGACAATTTTGTGGGCAACGATGGTGGGGTCAATGCCAGGCATGTCACTGTAAGTCCAGGTAAAGGCCTTGCTATGGTCGGAGAGGAACTGGGTATAGTCAAGCTGCTCCTGAGCATCTAAAGATTGGCCAATCTTTAAGACATAAGGAACATCAGCAGAAGGAAGGTTGATGTCAATGGTTGATTCATTTAACATAACCTGGGTCTCAGAAGGGAGGGAGCACTAGATGAAAGAATCATCAGTGCCCATGTAAGAAAGAATGGCATCATCGTCAATGCATTGGACAGTGTGAATGGTTGCCGACTCATCTTCGATCATGTTGGGAAAAATGAGAGGGAGAGACTTGGGCACCCCATTGAGCTGATAAATCAAGGGTTCCAGGCGGATGGTGTTTATGCAAAAAAAAACTAGGAGGAATGGAAACCACTGACTCCGTAGGTGAAGGGGGAAGAATAGGCGAGTGTGGAGGAGATGGGTCAATGGTTGGTTCAGGACAAAGGTCTACAGGGTCTTGAGTGGGGTCGTGATATCCCAGGCCATACCGTTTCATGGCATCATCATCGTTGAGCGGCTCAATGGGCTGATGGGAGCCCTGCTCATAGTGTTCGAAACCAAAACCCTTCCATGCACACCTATAAAGGTAAGTGTGTGCAAAGGTGGGGTTGCCAAGAAATGAGAAGTCTAATGTAAAAGGTTGAGGTGAAGAAAGAGGATTACCGTCAGTAGGAGCTTGATTGAGCCCCCCATAGATGAGGTTGGTTCAGAGGTGAGGAGGACCATAAGGTACGATCATCCCAATCCGATGGTCGTAACTGGGGCTGTGATGAAGGCGTCCATACTCTTGTGGAGTGTGGAACATGTCTAAGGTCAGCAAGTGATACTCCCCCAATGAAAGTCTTTGGAAGATGTCTTCCATGGGGTCTGTGGTCGTCACTTGAAGGGGAGGTGTGAGGGCGACCGCCTGTTGCAAACTGGTTGAAGCTTCCATGGATGGAGGCAGTGCCGGGATTGATGGCTTGATAGGAATGAGGACATCATTTGGACGGTAGGTGGTGTTGCAAGTTTTGAAGGGTGAAGGGTCAGTGGGAATGGTGTGGACTTGTCCATCATGCTCAAATTTCACACAACAGTGCAGAGTGGAGGGGACACAGGCCATGGCGTGGATCCACGATCGGCCCAGTAATATGTTGTATTGAAACTCTCCTTTGATGATGTAGAAGAGCTCTGAGACTGTGCGTAGACCAACGTGAATATGAAGGACTACTGTGCCAATGGTCGTGGCAGTGGTGTCATTAAAGGAGCACAAGATTGCATTAGTTTTGGAGATGCAATTCTTGGGAAGAGCCAACTGATCAAAGGCATGGGTGGAGATAATGCTGATGCTGGCGCCTCCATCAATCATAATGCATTTAATGCGTGTCCAATCAACATAGGTAGTGATGAAGAGGGCGGCGTCCTGATCTTTCGTGTTGGATGTGGGAATCTCAGAATCACTGAATGTGATGGAGGCAATAGGGGCTAAAGAGTGGACAAGGGCAGCAAGTGGTTGGGGGTCCTCGGGTTGGACCTCTGCTTCCTGCAGGGCTTGGATGAGGGCTTGATGATGTTGAGGCGAGGTTTGGATGAGGTCATAAAGGGACATCTTCACAGGCATCTGGTGAAGCTGTTTCAACATGGAGTCATGGATTGGTCTGGAAGAAGAAGAAGAAGAGGAGTGTTGAGGCGCGCCAAGGATAGAAATCTTAGGCTTGGGCAGTTGAGGTGGATTGACGAAAGGGTAGGTCTAAAGAATGGCAGATTTTTCTTTCACCTTGTCCTTTTGTGACCTAGTGGTGATGTGAATGGCATTGATTTCAAAGATAGGAGGTGAAGGGGTTGTAACCTGTTGATGAGATGTTGATGGGTTAGAAGAGGTTGGAGGGCTATGAGAAGGAGTCAGGGGTCGGTTGAGAGCATCCTCAAAGAGAAGAGTGTCTTTCTCTAGATAGCGGCGAATGACAGCCTTGAGGGCACAACAAGTCTCGATATCGTGTCCTGGCGTACGATGGTATAAGTAAATCTTCGTGTCGTCAAACTAGGAGGGCTTAGACCTGAGAGGTTGGAAGGGCCTAATGGGTGGAAGAGTTATGCTGGAAGTCTGCAAAAGTCAGTGTAAGATCAAAGAGTATGAGCCCACTAAAGGGTAGGTGCTCGTCGATGTATGCAATGCCGGTGACTTTTGCTTGGGCGAAGTTGGAGGAGGTTTTCGTACCACCTTCTGAGTTGATGGTGTGGCGACAGACAGAGACGATACATTCTTCATGAGAGGTATCGCCCTTTTGGGAGGGGGTAGGCTAGTAATAGGTAAAGGAAGCAAAGGAGGCAACCGGTTTTGATTAGAGGTTGAAGTGGGAAGGACTCTGGTTAGGGTCGAAGGATGGGGGCCCAAAATGGAGGGCAATGGTGACAGGGGAGGAGGCGTTCACCTCTATGGTTTGGTAGTCTTCTATGATTTAGGTTGAAGACTACTATTGGTCAAAGTCTGGTCTAAGTCCACCTTCACTTGTGGATGAGTGAGGTTGGAGACAGGGCGAACGCCAAGTGGCTTGATTGGTTTAGGCGGGGTAAATGAGGGTTTTGGTTTTGATGAGGTCGGTTGAGATATAGACGGTCTAGAAGTGGAAGTCTGGTTTTTGTTGATAGTCTTGGGAGGTTCTACCATGGGAGGATTAGCAGCATGAGATGAGAGGGCACGGGCATGTTGAAGAGCTGTGAGACGTTCCCACAATCCCTGATGCTCCACTTTCCTTGAAGGGAGAAGTTTGAGTTTCTCCACTAGTCAGGAAAATGGCTGAGAAGATGTTGGCTGAGATTTGGGTTCTTGAGAAGATGTTGACGATTGTGGGACCGAAGGTGTGGTAGTTTCAGCCCCAAGGCATGATGAAGTCGTGACAGGTTCGTCCTTAGTTGGAGACGAAGGAGAGGCAGGTCCTTCCCTGGGTGGAGAAGAAACTGGAGAATGAAGCTCCTCAAGCGGGTAAAGGGCAGGGATGATCGTGCCCTCCACTTGCGGTTGAGGAGTAGGAAAGGTTGGGTCCTCCATGGGCAGCAGGAAGGAGGATGGTGAAACTGGCAGTGCTGGTAAGGTCGAGGCATCCTCCAAGATGAGAGAGGTTGACGGAGAACTAACTGGAGAAAGAGGTTCGTCCACATGTGATGGACTGATGGATGGACTCACCTCTTGAGGTTGGTTGGAAATGAAGGGCGAGACCGTATTGACTGTTTGAATGTTGTGTTCATGAGTGTTGTCAATCAAGGTCTGGACATTGTTTTGAGTTGGCAAATGATTGGGGAATGGTTGTTTGAAGATGTCGATACCTTGATTAGGGGGTGCATTGGGATTGTCGAGGATGAGATCACCCTTTTCAAGCATGTCTTGGATTATGTTTTTAAGGGTTTTATAGTTGCCCATGTCATGACCTTTAACACGGTGGTAGTTACAGAAGTCATTTTCCCTATACCACGCAGGGATGGCGCATGAGGGATAAAATTGTGGAGGTGGTCAGATCTGGGGGAGATTGAGGGCCCCTTGTTTGACAAGTTTTTCCAGCACAGACGTGTATGATTCTCCAAGTGGAGTAAACTGTCACTATATGTATCTCTGCTGAAATTGGCAGGTGGCACTCTGAGATGTGGATGGCTCAGGCTGATTAGTTGAAGGCGAAGAGGAGGAAGATCTAATGACCACAGCGTTTGCTGAAGCTTTGGATTTAGGATTGGATGAAGAAGGCTTAGAAGAGGGGTCATTGGTCTTGGAGTTGGGATTCTTGCTCTGCAACTTGACTTTATTCTCCTCGACAGCACGTAACTCAAGTTTACAGGCCATCGTGAAGGCTTCATTAAAAGTGTGGAAGGTCTGAACCCTCAAGGTGGAAGAAATATGTTTGGCACAGGCTTGGGAGAAAAGTTCAATAAGTTTAGGTTGGGGTAAGGAAAAGGAGAGTTGATTGATGAGACCCCTCCATCGAGCAATGAAATCAGCAATGGATTCATCCTCGAATTGGCAGATAGAATAGAGGTATGTGATTGAGACCTTCTTGGTGATGTTGATAGAGAAATGATCGAGGAAGAGCTGGGCCAGCTGAGTGAATGTGAAGAGGGAATGGCTAGCAAGGGAGCTGTACCAGTCAAGCATAGCACCTAAGAGAGACATAGGAAACGTGCGTAAAAGCAACGTATCGTCGTGGGTGATAAGGTAATAGGCATGTCTGAATGCCCGTAAGTGCTGTTGCGGGTCCTCCTTACTCTAGAAGTGAGTGAATTTAGGAAGCTCCCATTGGTTGGGATATGGTCTGATTAGGACAGAAGGATGAATGGGCTCATTGCAAATTTGTTCGTATGAGAGAGTATTGCGTGAGCCAAAAATGGAGGTCTCTAGGCTGGACATCTTGTCCATCAGCATTTTGATGATGTCTACTGACAGATTGGCAGGTGGAGTGCCTCCTAGATTGTAAGGCACTTGAAAGAGACTGGAAGAGGTATACAACGTAGTCAGTTGTACCAATAAGGGTGCAACATACGGATGACTAGTCATAGGGATAGAGGAGGAGACTAAGGATGGTTGGGTAGAAGGCATGGCTAGGTTCGATGTCGTCGCGGGAGGTTGGTTAGAGGTAACACGGGCCAATGGATAGGTAGCCACCCTAGTGTTGATAGGAGCAAGGGTAGGTGGAATAGAGATGACCAGATTTTGAAAGGGGGTAGAAAGTGGTTGAGTGGGTTGAGGTTGATAGGGGGCCGAAACCCGGTGGAAGCGGGCCCAACGATGGAGGGAGAGGCTACACTTGGATGGTTGGTAAAAGGTTGGTCATTGGTTGAGGCAATAGCCTGGGTGTCTAAGGGTTGAACTACGGATGCCATTGATATGGCCACAATTTTGAGAAGAGAGGTTGGCATTCTATACATTGGATTGCCCAAGGAGTCTCGCGTTCGGCTATTCACGAGATAGTGCTGCAAGGCTTTGACGTTGAGGTCCAAGAATCGTGAAAAATCTTGGTCCCCTTCTGGGACAATAGGCGTTTGGGTCGGGGATGGTCTAGTAGGAGTTCTTTCAGTGTCTGAGTTGAACTCCATTTTAGGGCTGGTTATGGACGGGGTAGATGGAAGCGGATGATGCCTCGCATGATCGACTAGAGCCTTGGCTTGACTACGAGTCAGAACCATTTAAGGCAAAAAAGAACGTCCTCACAAGCTCAAATAAGTAGATAAGAACTAAAAAGATGAAGAACACAAGCAGATCCTAAAACCCTAAGAGTAAATTATTAGGATTATAGTGGCTTATGCCTTAGAATGTGTGTAGAGGAAGATTGGCTTTTGAGTCGGGTCCTAGAAGAAGCAGTCTATGGATGGTTTTGGGTTAGTTATGGTGCTCAAGAAGTCTGTGTTAGGTTTCATATAAGGCCTGGTGCTAAAGAGCAAGCTCCCCTCACTTCACGAGTCCAATGATAAACTAGGCCCGCTTAGCCAAAATATACTTCCCCTAGAGATTAGACTCCGCCAGAGAACGGAGTGGGCTTTCCCCTTGGTGATGAAATCCAAGTAAGATCGCTGGGACGGGTAAGGTATCCACTGGGGGATGAAATCCCAGTCGGGCCTTGTCTCAGGTAAGTTAAGATGTTTGTTTTGTGCAAGTGGTTTGGTCGTGTAACATCAAGTGGACTAGATTAATTCAATATGCATTTATTAATTACTAAGTGTGATCTAAGAAATGCAAGCAAATAGAAATGAAAGTGCAATGTGTTTTAATTCCAAGTCAAAATGTTTTGTTTGTATGAAGATGAATGGAGAAAGAGTCGAAGAATATGAGTTTTGACTAGTCTAGAAGTGCAAGAAAGAAAAGAAAAGTTCTTTTTAGTCCTGCTTATGATGTCATTTAGAAGAGATGAAAGAGGCGAAAAAGGAAGGAACCTAATGCACCTATATGAATGAAAGAAAGAAAGAACCCAAGGAAGGCCCTAGGGTCCCACCGGGCGTGCCAGAATGTTTCTACGCTAAATTGCTTTCTACATTCAAAGAAGAAATTAAGAAACTAAAAGAAATGGTCAAGGCTAGATGTTACCTGGATATGGTCGTGCGCACCAAAATCAGACGTTGGAAGGTTCTCCTCTTTGGCTGTGGAGGAATGACACCTGTAAAGAAGAAGAGACTAAACATAAAAAAAATGTTAGACGAAGAGATGGTGGGTTGTCAAGCAAACGCTTGATCCCTGAAGTACGAAGACTTCCTTAAGGGATATCAACCCACTGATAAAAAATAGAATATTTGACTGGTAGAAATGAGAGACAGAATGAAAGCAAATAAAAGATGAAAAATAAAAAATGCGTACCTAATATGTAGCAAAATGCTCTGCACAGTCACCGATGTCAGTCTCTGTGCCGGCATCGGTCAGGGAAGGGTGCCGACATCGGTTGAAGTGCCAGCGTCGGTCGGGGTAATGACCAGCGTCAGTCGGGGCAACAGTTCTTGGATAGGTCTGGTCAAGTCTGGTCGGGTCCGGTCGGGTCTGGTCAAGTTTTGGATAGGTTTTAGGGTTGCAAAATGGTGTCTGAGGGTTAAGGAGTCAGTTTAGGAGTCAAAAGGATTGTTTGGGGGTTTTTACAAGGATCTAGGTAGAGTGACTATATATTTTGGAATGGTAGACAGAGTTGATAAGGGAAGAAATAAGGTCTCGGGGCTGTAGTCTAAGTCTAAATAAGAGTTGATGACAGTAAATAAAAAACAATAACCAGAGAATAAAAAACACAGAGCAAGATACTTACCTGTTACCCACTGAAGACATGATAAGAGACATGATTGAAGTTGTCATTGTGTTGCCAGATGATCGAAGCAGAATTCCTGTACTGGAGAGAGAGACACGAGAGATTGATCGCAGATTGATTGGATGCAAGAAAAAATGGTGATCGTTTGGTTGGATGCAAGAAAAATAGTTGATCGTTCGGTTGGATGCAAGAAGACTGGTTGATCATTTGGTTGGATGCAAGAAAATTGGTTGATCATTTGGTTGGATGCAAGAAAATTGGTTGATCATTTGGTTGGATGCAAGAAAAATGGTTGATCGTTGCTGCGGGGTTCGGATCAAAGAAATGTTTTGATGCCGCAGGTCCGATAACTGGTTGCCAAACCGATTGGCAACCGAATAATGGATAACGAATTGAGAAATGAATTAACAAATGCAGTTTAAGGCTAACTAACGCTAGCAGGAATGCCGATGTCAGCTGAAAAGGTGACCGACGTCGATCGAGTAGTGACTGGTGTCGGCAAATGCAGAATGGAGACAGAGGCTAATTTTAGCCTTCTACTCACTCTTACATGCTGCCAGGGGTAAGGCTTGTGGGAAAATGGTCAACAGGGGTTAAGGGGAGGATGACAAGGGTTAGACACAATTCTGGTGTCTATAAGGTTGATTATTTTGTCCATCCTTGCTCTAATTTTGAAGTCATGATTGTTAATGGGGGCACATTACCTTGTAAAGGGAAGTGTCTCAATGTGCGTATCTCTATTGGAAATCATAAATTGTGCTCTGACATGTTTGACTTACCCTTAGGTAGATGTGATGTTATTTTGGGATCCTAATGGTTACGCATATGTGGACCCATCTTATGGGATTTTGTTGAACTTTGGATGTAGTTTTCAGACAATGGGAAAAAACACACATTGAAAGGATTATACCTAGTATCTTATCATAAGTTTAAATCACATGGAAAATATTATTAAGAAGAATTTACATAGTGTCAGTACCCATCTCCATTTCATTCAAATGTAACCATCAATGGTCTCCACTACTCCTTCTGATCTACAAACTATTTTGCATAGAAATAACAACATATTTATATCCTCCCTAAAATCATTCCTTATAACATCAGGCCCTACCACCACCCATTTTATCAAAATATCAAGATCAAGATGCTCATTTGAGACGTACTAAAGTAAGGCATTATTTGCCCTAGTACCAGCCCATATTCTTCCCCAATTTTCATTGTCTAGAAAAAACATGGGTCATGACACCTCTGCATTTACTTCCACATAATTAATCACATCAAAATTAAGGATAAGTTATTGATCCCTATTATTGATGGGATTTTTAATGAGCTTCATGGTGCTCATTTTTTCTCCAAGTTGGATCTTCACTCTGGATAACACTAGATCTGGCTTCATGAAGATGATATCCCTAAGACAACTTTTTGCATGCATGATGGCCACTATGAGTTTTTGGTCATGACCTTTGGCCTCAATAATGCTCCTTAAACATTTTAGGCATTAATAAATAAAATATTTTGGCCCTACCCATGGTAATTCATTCTATTCTTCTTTAATGATATCCTCATCTATAGTAAAACATGGTCTGAACATATCCAATATCTAGAGCTCACATTGCAATCTCTCTCTAATCATCATATCTATGCAAAATAGTCTAAAAGTGTTTTTGGTTAGGATGAAGTGGAATATATTAGGCATATTATTTTATCCCAAGGGGTTTGAGTAGATCCTAAAAATATAGCTACCATGATAAATTGGCCTCATCTTTAGACACTCAAGAGCCTACATGGTTTTTTGGGGTTGACTGGATACTATCACAAGTTTTTCAAGAACTAAAGATTATAGTTTCACTGACAACTATGTTGAAATAGGATGCTTTTACATGGACACAAGCTGTTGAGTGTGTATTTGAAGAATTGAAACAAGCTATATGTACTACACCTATTCTAGGTATGCCAGATTTTTCTAAGACCTTCATGATTAAGAGTGATGCTTGCGATAATGGAATTGGTGATGTTCTCCTCCAAGAAGGATGCCCCATTGCATTCATCAGCAAAGCCCTTTATGGTAAGAATTTAGTACTCTCTACTTATGAGAAGAAAATGATGTTTATTTTATATGCAATATAAAAATGACAACTATACCTACTGGGGAATCATTTTTGCATCAAAATTAATCATCAAAGTCTAAAATATTTCTTGGAATAATGGGTATCTACCCTATCAAAATAGAAATGGGTTAGCAAACTCATGGGTTATGACTATGAGATCACTTATAAGAAGGTTCAAGACAATATTATGGCTAATGCTCTGCCTCACACATTTATAGACCAAGCTTCCCTTTTAGCTATTTCCATACCTATTATGAATTGGTTAGATGATGTATAGAAGGGGTATGTAAATCACTCCTCATTATCTCAAATTATTTAAAATTTGGCCACTAACCCTTCTACTATACCACATTATTCTTGGGATGGTGCTTTTTTTTAGTATAAGGACTATTTGGTGCTTCGCTAGAGCACAAATTTTCAGTAGACTATATTCTATGAAATCCATGATTCTCCATCCATAGGACACTCATGGTTTCTCAAAACTTATAAATTGGCATGACCTAAATTATTTTGGAAGGGAATGGAAAAGGTAATTCAAAAGATGGTGGATGAATGTGATACCTGCTAACATAACAAGGGTGAAACAACACTAATTCTTGGGTTAATCGAACCCTTGCCCATCCCTACCAAGATTTGGATAGATATTTCTATGGATTTCATTGAAGGGCTCCCTAAAATTGGAGGGAAAATAGTGATATTTGTTGCGGTTGATTTCCTCTCCAAATATAGTCATTTTTATGCTCTCATCCATCCCTATACCACCTCCATAGTTGCATAAATTTTCTTGGACTAGATTTTCCATCATCGTGGCATTCCTTCTTCCAATGTCTTAGATCATGATGTAACCTTCACCAACCATTTTTGGATATAACTATTTCAATGCATTGGTACCCAACTAAATATGAGTTCTAGGTATCATCTATAGATGGATGGCAAGACTAAAATTGTCAATAAATTCTTGAAAACTTTCCTTCATTGCTTCACCTCAGAATAACAACATTAGTAGGCAAAGTTGCTCCCTCTTACAGAATGGTGGTACAATACAACCTACCACACTTCAAATAAAATGACTCCATATGAAACAATCTATGGTCAAGCACCACTAGTAGTTCACCATTTCAAATGGTCAACATGCTTCTTTAAAGCTAGGATCATATCCTTAGCACCTTAAGGGACAATCTTCATATGGCACAAAATAGAATGAAACAACAAGCTGATCAACACCATTTTGAGTGTAATTTCCAAGTAATTGATATGGTTTTTATTCATCTACATATATATAAGTAATCCTGCCTAAAACTCAATGGGCATCATAAGCTAGCTCACAAGTTCTATGGGCCATATAAGGTTCTTCAAAATATTGGGTTGGTTGCTTATAAGTTGGAGCTCCCACTTTCCCAAGTTCACCCAGTATTTCATGTCTCTTATCTCAAGAAATTTCTTGGTACAAACATCAGAGTGCAAACTATCTTAATAGAACATGATATTGAAGGATCCATCCTTCTTGAGTTAGAGGTATCCTGGATAGGTGTACATGCCACCTTTTCTCTCACTCCATTACAAAGGTATTAATTTAGTGGCATGGAATGCAACTAGAGGATGCAACATAGGAACCACTATTTCATATTCAACACCAATTCCTATATTTGAAGCTTTGAGTACAAATATTTTTCTAAGAGGGAGGGGATGTTAAGAACCTGTTCTACCCATTCTCTTTAATTTGTTAGTATATTAATTTCTATGGATGCATATGCTTTATATGTCATCCTATGAGCATTTTATTTTATCCCACATTCATGAGAAGTAGTAGTTGCTTAGATTAGACTTAGTATATAACTAAATGTTGATTCCAATAAAGGCATCCATGATTTATATTGAATTGATATTATTTAAAGGAAGTTTCCCCCTTAAAGAGGCGAATGATTCTATAATTTAGTTATTGTAATTCAGTTCTACTTATTTGAATTAATAGATTTCTGATTTTCATAGTTTATTTCGTGTATTTGTAATTATCTACTAGCTTGTTTAGGAAGGATCCTCTCAATATATTATATTAAAATCTACTTTTAGGGAAAATTTGGATACATGTCATGGAATTAGTACCATCCATATCAAACAAATATATTAAGTTAATACATGATGGGGATTCATTATCATTTCTTGTAGATGAAAATCCTTTTAGATATTGAAAAATGATAGAAGCCACTAATTAACATCAATCACATTTTAGGGATTAATCCATAATACCATAAGTTCAACCCATTCCATGAAATCAAAGATATACATATATGGTGGATAAATTAAGTAAAGTAAATGACAAGGAACCAATTATACATATTAATGAATCTCCAAAGATAACACCACAAGTTACTGTAGATCTACCAAAGTTTATGGGATTAATTTAGTATATAATGTAGAGATTTTGAATAAATGATCACATGCATCATTGCAATTAACAAATCTCTAAGATACACCAATTACTACTTGACATAAATTTAATGGTACTACCAACTACTAGACACTGAACAACATGACATATTTCACATCAAAAAGGAAAATCATATTGTGATTATCACAGAATCATCGGACATGACACTAATCATTATGAAAAAATATTCAAAGATACAAGAGCAAAGGCATTATTAAGGTGATACATATTAATCTAGAGGATCACCACAAAAGTTTTAATTAGATAACTTTAGGATTTGAAGAAAGAGATGATGTATAAATATGATGAAAGTACACATGTATTAATATGAAAATGACATATGGAAAAAATATATGGAGATTAAAAGTTTATTTACGCCGATCTTAAATAAGCATAAAGGTCAAATTGGACCTTACTATTTACTAGCTGGGGGCCCTCAGCCAGATCGACTCACTATATATTCAGAGGGAAGTCTTTTATCACCATATTTTAATCTCTTTATATTGGAATTAAATTTATGTTTTTATGGTTGTAGATGTGGGACTATTTGGTCAATAATGCCACACCTCCACCCATACTATTTGTAAATCATTCTATTTAATTTCCACTAAGATATTTTATAATATATATCTTTTGTCACATATTCCAACATTATCTTGTTCATGATAATTTGTTATCAAAATGAAGTTATATTATTATTATTATTATTATTATTATCCATTGTAATCTTCACAAAAGCTGCATGTGTAGATATTACCAAGTATATTTTAGCTGTGGTAGTTATAACCATGAGTCTTCCACACAAGAACATATGGTGCTATTAAATGGCATTGATTTAACAACCCATCTTAGTGTCAATCGATTGTTCAAGGTGTAGACTACAACCACATGGGAAACAAAACTTGCATGTCTAAATAGATAATTGAAAACAAATAATGACCTAACTTAACCAATAAACTTGATTTTCTCCCATACGTGTGGGATTTGGTTCTCAAATAATATATCCAATGCAGAAATATTGGGATGGACCTGAGACTATGGAGAAAATAATAAACACACCCAACCAACATCAAAAGGGGTTGGTAAATATAAGTAGTAGGTGATTTTGCATAGGGTAAAGAAAAAATAGGTGATTATTGGAGATAAAGAATAAATTTGTAATGTACAGGCAGCAAAGAACATCCATTTGAATTGAGGAAGTATATTTTGTTTGCACAAACAAATTATGTCATACAAAATGTTTATTAGATCACTTAAAAGAATTTTGCAATTATTCTTATGATTTTTAATTGATCAGAATACTCACAGAGTAAACTCGAGGATGTAGCCATTTGGTAAACCTCATAAACAAGTCTTTTTATGTCATTATTATTTCTTCTCTGATATCTAATTTTTTTTATTTCTATAATTAAATTACTAGATTTTTAAAACTATTTTTAATTAAACTAAGAGAAATTGAAATTTATCATTCAATTATAATCCAATCCAAGTATAGTGTAAAGTTTTATAACTTGGATTTTTGGATCACATATAAGCAAGAATAACCCACACTAACTTATAAAATGACAAAATCTATAGCCATAACAAGTAAAAAACATAAGCATACATGGAATGAGGCCTTGACCATTACAACATACATAAAGGGTGACTATTAGGCACATACCCTGATTGATGGATAAAAATGTGAAAACATGTCAATATTAAAACTTTTTGACTTTTAGGAGATGACATCAATTAATTATAGATGATTTTTTTTTTAAGAATCCCTCAGATATAGTATTCTACCTATAAACACCTAAAACTAGCCACTAATAACCTCTAACCAAGCTTTTGACCAATTTCTACCCAAAATGCACAATTTAGCCTAAAAACACTAAAACACGCTAAATGATGTGAAACTGACATATTCAAGTGCCAATTTTGGCTAGGGTATCCCTAAATGGGGTAATACAATTTATGGGATAACTAACTTTAATCAGATCAATCTGAGTCAAAATGTTAATTTTGTACCCATGTGCTTTGGATTGCTCTTTCCTATCAAATCTTCTTCACAAGATGCGTGCCTTCATTATTTATTTTTGGTAACATCCTAAATGGGAATATGGTTCCAATGCATTTGACATCACCTTTAAATTCCAATCGAGTTAAATTTTGGACCAATAACAAGACATTCTGATTAAATTGAGTAATTTGTGCACAAAGTGCTTAATCATGCATAAGATCTAATCAACCCAAATCAAGGCCTAATTAATAATTCCATGAAAACTTGTTGAAAGCTTATTTTTAGAAATGAATATTGAATATCTGTATCATCAAGTGACCTCATTTCTTGGGAAGACATCCTTAGGCCATAAATTCCACAAATATCATGATTCATGCCTCTCATGCCTCATCAATGCCCTCCATGCCTCTCAATTGCCCCTTATTCTAAATTAATGATGAGGATAATTAAACACTTAATTATAAAAATTGAATTAATCCTCAACAACACATCTCAATCTTAAGATGGATGGTTGAGGTTGATTCTGATCAAATCCAAAAATCTATAAATAGAGAGGCCATGAACACCATTTCTAAGCTATTTTGGTGAAAAGTTATTATGCTAAAATATATTCAAGGACTTGATTATGTAAATTTATAATGCCAAATTGATTCCAAGCCAAGCCAAGCCACAAGCCAAAGGTGCCAAGGAGAGATGGAGGTAGCCAAGCTTCGATTGCCAAGGACTTCATGAGTACAAGCTGAGCAAGCCACCACTACAAAGGAATTTGGAGCATCCAAAGAAGGTGAAGGAATTATTGTGTTTTCATTCCTTGATTTTTAGTTGTGTTCATCATTTAATTTAATTAACTAAGCTCTCTCTAGTGTCTAGGCCTTGAGATGTTATGCTATTAGTGTGTTTATTTCATTTTGTTTGCATTTTGGAACTAACACCATACTAACCATCCTCTCTTGAGTCAAATTCCTAGAGCACATAATGGCATGCCTGGTGGGACTAGATGCATATTACACCTAAAGGAGATCCTTTTACAACTCTAAAATATTTATTTGAGCCCTTAAAACTCTTGAAAATTGTTTTTCTAACTTTATTTTGCCATTTTTGCTTGCCATAGTTTTACACAGTAATCAACATCGACAAGTAAGACCGACATCGATTACATAGATTAACCGACATCAGTTAGCAAAAATGACATCAGTTAGATCTTAGTTAGCCATAGTAACCAATGTTGATGGTAATAACTGATGTTGGTCACTGTGTTTTTCCAAAAACACAGACCCAAAAGCTACTTTTTTAAAGTTCATTATTTCAAGCTAAAAGGAGCTTCAAAGCTAAAGGACATGCTAACATTTTTTCTATAGGACTAAACTTGATATTTACTCAAAACATGTTTAAATCACCTTTGCATGCTTAAAAATCAATTAGGAACCTTGTTTTGGCATTTAACAAAGAATTTAGGTGTTTTTGGTGAATGTTTTCAAAGTTTTCAACTAAGACCAAGGGGTCAAATGAACACCACCAAATATTTTATTTTGGGTTTAAAAATTGAACACACTTGTCAAATATTATTTGAAATAGTTGTTTAATCAAGTTTTTGTTTGGAAAAAAGAGGGATGTTGCATGTATGCTCTTCCATTTGTCCCCTATAGGGAACCCTTAGAATCAAAAGTGCGATTCCTATTGCAAGTAGTCTAGTCCAAGGCTTAGAAAGAAAGTCATCTAAAGCACTCCCATAAAAATCATCAAAGTTTGGGTGACCTTGAAAATGACCCTAAATTCTTTCTACTTTCATGCTTTATTTATTTTTATGCATCTTGGCTTACGAGGGGGACGTCATTACCTCCCACATGTTCTTTAGGGAAGCTTTGACCTAGGGTTGCATCTTTTGACATTGACTTCATTTGGATCCTTTGGAGTTGCACATGGGATGTATCTACATTTGGAAATCACACTACACTGAGTGAATAATAGGATGTAGTGGTTATACAAAGGACTAAAACTTTTAACAACTAATCAATGCCACAGTTACCCAATTTCTATGCTTTTCAAAACCTTGGTAGTTTAGCTAACCCCACATGCCATACCCTTGTTAGGATTTGGATGATTATACTTAGTGTATATTTGGTTATTTTTTCTTGGTATGTGTTGATACTAAAACTTGTTTATTTGTTCATAAGCCATGTCAAAACAATGCATTTGAGTTGTGAAGGGTAGTGTTATGCTACCCAAATCATGTTAAAACTATTTCACCTTTGAGTATTTTGAAGCACAACATTGACCACATCATTCGATTATGCTTACTCCATTAGGCTACTTAATTTGTTTCAAGACTTGTTTACCATTGTATCAAAACCATTTTTTTCAAACCACTTTGTGTATACCATTTAGACCTTTATCTTATGCCATCATGCTGTCTAATCTTGTCTAGCTTGTTTGGTCAAATCCTAGTTTTTAGTGTCAAGTTTTTAATTAACCTTGTTAAGTTTGGATTCAAACATTGATTGATTTCTATTTCGGCCTCAATTTATGGGGTTAATACATATATATTTCTCTTTTGGGTTGCATAGCTTTAGTTAATTGATTAACAAAATTTGAAAACTACTGATGGTTTATTTGTTTAAAGCCTATCCTCATCATTGTTTATACCTTTATTTAGGAGAACACAATCTTTCTTTAAAGAGCCTTTTGTCTTATGCCTTATGCCAATTGATCATGTTTATGTTTGATTCTATGTGTGGGGTCTATGTCAAAGTTTTTTCCAAGCTTGTTAGATTAAATCAAATCATATTATGCATTTTTGTTTGAGCCTAGATTTTAACTCTGAGTTTGGACAAAAGACCTAGTAACTCAAATTTCCCTTTCCTAGTTTAGACCTTGTTTGGAACACTTTGACCTAGACCTTTGACATGCCAATTTTTATTCAGACACTTGACCTTTTATGCGTATGACATTTGACATGAGACATTTGATGTTAGACTATTTTATGACAAGTCTTAACACAAATCATTTTGGAGATACAGCTCCACTTTTAGACCATATTGGAGATACAACTCCACCCCTTCGACTAAGCTAGACCAAGCTTGAACCATTTTCCTTTGGACATAATTTTTCAGAGTTTATGAAAATCTAGGCCTTTTTGTTCTAGAGCTTTTATCATTTATGTAGATTTGTCTAGCTACACTTATGGTGGAGTCACTTAAAATCTAAATTATGATAGAATGGATACACAATATGACTTTTATATCTTTTTTCAAGACCCAAATGATGCTAATATGGTTTTTGAGAAAGATTTCTATGTGCCTCATATTAATCATTCATGAGAACAAAGTCATGAAATAACTTACAATCCAACTCGAGACCTTGATTGGTATAAAGAGGCTTGTCAGGAAGACTTTGAAGACCCAATTATAGATAATGTTATTTGGGATATGAATCCATACCCTCTTTTCAATAATCAGTACATGGAACACAGTCAAGAACCAACTTATGAGCCAACTCATAACTGGGATGATATGGTTTATGAGGAAGACTTGGATGCTTTTGCTTATGAAAGTAATAAAATTTCACAACGTCCTTTTGTTATCTGATTATTGGCTACCTTTAACCCTCCTTTAGATTATATGAGCTATCAAGCTTTGTAATATCTAAGGAGTGCCATTTCTATGCTAGGACGCCATCTTTTGGCTTATGTAATAAACCAAGATCCAAAACACCCCTTCATCATACCAGGACATCATCCTTTAGTTTGTGCAAGAAATCAAGTTCTAAAACACCCCTTCATCATTCCATGACCTTGTATTTTAACTTATGTGAGTAATCATGCTCCATACTGCCTTGTCATCACCATATTAGGACTTTTTACTTTAGCTTATGTGAGAAATCATGCTCCCCAATGCCCTACCATTATCTAACTACAAGTCATTCCTCATTTGATACCAATCCCAACCAAACCTCAACTGATCTAATCATTCGAGGACCAAGCTGTGTTAAAAACTGGTATTTTCCAATTCATTCAAAACCAAGGTCAAGAGAACCAACCAATTTGAGATGTTTCTATTGTATCAACCATTTGTGATAAGTTAGCCTATTATAAATTTCCTATTGATCCTATACCAGTGGTTGAGGAGTCTCACTCTGATGAGCCAGTCTTTACTGAGTCACTTCTTAATGATTATAACCACTTTTGGGAAAATAATTACCTTGACCATGTGCCTATTTTTAAAGAGCCTCCTATTGACAAGCCAGTCTCTAAAGAGTTGTCTCTTGACCTTTTTCCCATCCTAGAAGAGTCTCACTTTGAAAAATTAGTCTTTGTGGAGCCCATCATGTTGTTGTAGGTTATTACTTATCCAATACCAAATATTCAACAAGACATCATTATAAAAGAGTACCCATTAGATGAAGAATCAGAGTTAGAGTTAGGTTTTAATCTTGGACTAACATTAGGTTTAGCATCAGAATCAGAATTTGAATCAATATTAGTCTCAACATCAGATTCAAAGTCCCTTGAGTTAGAATTAGATTCAAAAGAAGAATATGTTCGTGGCTATTACAACATTTGTTATGCATGCCTCGTAGATCGATTTCAATACATTTGTGATCCTTCTACAATTTTTGAGGATGAGTACTTAAACTTTGACACAAGTTATCCTAGTATCTTCTATGAGGATTATGCAGCCTCTCCCCATTTCATTACCATTCCATAAGCCATTACCATCAACCAAAATAGCCATATTATTGACATTCCATCTCCCATAAGTGTTGATTTGGACCGATAGAATCACACTTTGTTAAATTACATCCATGGTGACATAGTAGTTGAAGAAGAGAAAGGAGGCTAAGACAACATTCATGTAGAAGAAGAACACTCTCCAAGTGAAACCTTTTTGAAGGTGCTAGAGGATAATCCAAGTCATAACTCAACATATTTTAGTGAAACTTTTTTGAAATTGCTAGAAGATAATCAAAGTCAAAAGTCAACATTCCTTAGTGAAACATTCTTGAAGATGCTATGGGACAATTAAGACAACTTCATTGGTGAAAACATCATTGAGTCACCAATAATTGAGCTCAAAATTTCTTCACTACTTGATGAAGACAAAATTAAAGATCAAATCAAAATAACTTCCTATCTACAACCTAATCAGATGGTAGCTAATCTCAGGACCAAACAATAAAAAAAATCTGGTGGTCCTCTTGAGAGAAAAAGTCTTCAGCCCTACCATAACCAAATATATGTCAAATCCGACATCAACAACATTACGTGTGACTAAAATTCTTGATCTTCATTTGTTTCCCCACCATTATACATTCCATTATCATCTACCATTCCATTTCAAAATCAAACCTACCATCCATTATTTGTCCATGTTTACCATCTATGGTCACACTTTCCTTTGTAGAGGCTACAAAGATAACTTGTCTTGACACTTGAAGGAATCAAAATCAAAGACCAAGGATGAACACAACAACATTCTCAACATCCAAATATGCAACCAACTTTTGATAGAGTAGTTATTTAGATGAGGTGTGAGATAAAAATTAACATGATCAAATATTATATTTGTATCATTTTTTTATTAGGATGTGCATCTCCCCATCAACAAGAATAACAAAATCAAAAACCACACCTAGGCCAAAAACATGTACCATGCCATTGCCATTGTTACATATCCATTTGCCATTGTTGTAGATTCTTGCCATTCACCCCATCACTTGGGGGAAATCCTCCTACCATTTTAACCCAATTATCAAACCATCATTATCCTAAGCAAGACCATACCATCCTATCATTCCATTCCTATCTAGACCAAAGCCTATTTTTAGTCATCCTACTCAATCTTGTTTTGATCTTGGTTCCTTTGGTTCTTCTTACACTTTTTATGGGGGGATTCCAATCAAGTTTCAATAATTAATTGAATTCATGTTTATAATGAGAATTTATGAAATTCGTGTGATAGTTGATTTAGCAAGATATCTTTCATTCTATCATGTTTATTTATGTGAGCCTGATTATAACCACCTATGGGTAAATCAATGTTTCACCAGTCTTGCTACTAATTATAACCACCTATGGGAAAATTATTATAATTGACCTATGATATTATATCTTAGTTATAAATACCTATGGTTAACCTAGGGGCAACACTTATTTACCATGCATTGCCACATCACCTTGCCATCGCTATTTTCATTTGACTAGCCATTTGCAGGATTTGAGAAACTATTTGGACCTAGTTGGTTTTCCTCACCTTTTATGTGGATGGAGTTATTATGACTTAAGGTCATTTCAGGACTATGTGGGTCATGCTTAATTCATGTTGAGGTCACCTTAGTCCCCATTTCCATATATTCTCACCACTTTGTGAGCAACCTAAGCCAAACTCTCTCACCATTTTGTGAGTAGGTATCTTGTCATTTTTTAACGAGTTGAGATACCTCAAAATGCCAAAATAATCCATAACATTTCAAAAAATTTAAAAATATTTGTCCTATCTAAGCCTAGTCAGTTATCCTCGATCTACCTTAATAGGGCATTGCCATTGTTAGGATGCTTTCTTTTGCTTTTGTTTTTAGGATTTTAGTTTGTTTATTTATTTGTTTTTCTATTTTTTTGTCTATTTATTCATTTGCTTGTTTGTTTGCTTTCAACACTGTTGCCTTGACTCAATATATATGCATTCATTGGGTGATTCTTTGAGCACATTATTCTTGATTCTATCCATATTCATACGTAAACATTGTCATCATGGTTTTTATCATTGGTGCATTATTTTAAAGTGTTTATTAGACATTGAGAGTCAGTCTTTGTGAATATTTCAGCTAAGTCTTCATGGTGTTCTATCATTAAGCCTACCATCACACGCTACAACAAAAATTAGCTTCACGAAGGTCTATGATCAATGGAACTATAGAAGTTTCTCCTTGGTTCCTTGGAAAATCCTTCCATCCCACCCTTGATCAAATCAACTCATTTACCATTCTAGTTGTATCATTGTTAATTAGGATGAGTATCTCCTCATTAGCAGGTATAATTGAATTATTCACATTGATCAATATTATTTTTCTATCCATCTCTTTCATCACTTTGCACCCATTCCTATTTAATCTATATTCTAGGTTATATCCTTGAGTTATTCTTGCTAGTCATCCCTAACTAGGGCACCATCAATTTTAGCCAATCCAGGTTTACTTAATGATTATAACCACTTATGGGCAAATCATTATTTTGATTTTATTCCTGATTATAACCACCTTGGGAAAATTAACATCTTTTTTTACATCTATGCATGGAAGCATTTTATTATTTGGATTAATCTCAACCATAAATTAATTCCACCTCTCTTCTTGTTTCTTTTAGAGGGACCACCCATCAACAAAATGTGATGGCCATTCCCTCGAGGGGGCATCATCATAGGCTTCCCAAAATGGTGTTAGTTATTCAACCATCATCTTCTTTTTAGCATACATGCCATTTATAATTCTTTGAGAAGACATTATTTTACCTATATTTTGCAACATCTTCCCAAATAGGGGTAAATTATAGAGACCTAAAATTGGCCACTAATAACCTCCAACCAAGATTTTGACCAATTTCTACCCGAAATGCATAATTTAGCCTAAAAACACTAAAACACACTAAATGATGTGAAACTAACATATTCAAGTGCTGATTTTGGCCAGGGTATCCCTAAATGAGGTAATGAAATTTATGGGCTAACTAACTTTGATAAGATTATATTGAGTCAAAATGTTAATTTTGCACCCACATGCTCTAGATTGCTCTTTCCTATCAAATATTTTACACAAGATACGTGCCTTCATTATTTGTTATTGGTAACATTCTAAATGGGAATATGGTTCTAATGCATTTGACATTACCTTTCAATTCTAATCCAATCAAATTTTAGACTAATAACAAGGCATTCTGATCAATTGAGTAATTTGTGCATAAAGTGCTTAATCATGCTTAAGAGCTAATTAACCTAAATCAAGGCCTAATTAATAATTCCATGGAATTTTGTTGAAAACTTGTTTTTAGAAATGAATATTAAGTATTTGCATCATCAAGTGACCTCATTTCTTGGAAAAACATCCCTAGGCCATAAATGCCACAAATATCAGGATTCATGCCTCCCATGCCTCATCAATGCCCTCCATGCCTCTTAATTTCCTCTTCTTCTAATGTAATGATGAGGATAATTATAAATTTAATTCCAAAAATTGAATTAATCCTCAACCACACATCTTAATCTTAAGATGGATGGTTGAGGTTGATTCTGGTCAAATCTAAAAATCTATAAATAGAAAGGCCATGAACATCATTTCTAATCTATTTTGGTGAAAAGTTATTATGCTGAAATATCTTCAAGGATTTGATTATGCAAAGTTATAATGCCAGATTGATTCTAAGCCATAAGCCAAAGGTGCCATGGAGAGATGGAAGTAGCCAAGCTTCCATTGCCAAGGACTTCATGTGCACAAGCTGAGCAAGCCACCACTACAAAGGCATTTAGAGCATCCAAGGAAGGTGAAGGAATTATTGTGTTTTCATTCCTTGATTTTTAGTTGTGTTTGTCATTTAATTTTTGTAACTA
This sequence comes from Torreya grandis, assembly GCA_037957365.1. Classification (NCBI taxonomy): domain Eukaryota; kingdom Viridiplantae; phylum Streptophyta; class Pinopsida; order Cupressales; family Taxaceae; genus Torreya; species Torreya grandis. The sequence continues at coordinate 1,602,458 of JARHVA010002254.1, read as the reverse complement.
AGCTCTCCGTAATGTCTAGGCCTAGAGATGTTATGCTATTAGTGTGTTTATTTCATTTTTTTTAATTTTGGAACTAACACCATACTAACCATCCTCTCTTGAGTCAAATTACTAGAGCACACTACCCATTACTTTTAGAACAATTTTTTTTGATACATACGTAAATGTCATGCCTTCTCATTAAGTGACGTTCTATTTGGGATGAATATGGTTATAATATATTGGGGCCATGTACCAAATATAAAATATCAAAATTTTTTATTCTCACATAATGGAAATACAATAAAGTGTGATCTAGGAATTTGACTGAAGAGAGGATGGTTAATATGGTGTTAGTTCTAAAATGAAAACAAAATGAAATAAATAGACTAATAACATAACATATCTAGGACTAGACACTAGGGAAAGCTTAGTTAATAAACGTAAATGATAAACACAACTAAAAAGTAAGGAATGAAAACACAAGAATTCCTTCACCTTCCTTGGATGCTCTAAATGCCTTTGTAATGGTGTATTACTCACCTTATGCTCATGAAGTCTTCATCAAAGGAGGCTTGGATATCTTTTCTTCTCCTTGGCACCTTGTGGCTTGTGGCTTGGCTTGGCTTGGAATCAATTTGGCATTATAACTTTGAATTATCAAGTCCTTTGAAGATATTTGAGCATAATAACTTTTCACCAAAATAGCTTAGAAATGATGTTTTTGGCCTCTCTATTAATAGATTTTTGGATTTGATCAAAATCAACCTCAGCCATCCATCTCAAGATTGAGATGTATGGTTGAGGATTAATTCAATTTTTGGAATTAAGTTTGTAATTATCTTCATCATGACATTGGAAAAAGGGGCATTTAAGAGGCATAGAGGGCATCATGGAAGGTATTGATGAGGCATGGAAGGCATGAATCCTAATATTTGTGGCATTTATTGCCTAGGGATGTCTTCCTAAGAAATGAGGTTAGTTGATGATGCAAATATTCAATATTCATTTCTCAAAATAAGTATTCAACAAGTTTCCATGGAATTTTTGATTCGACCTTGATTTGGGTTAATTAGCTCTTAAGCATGATTAAGCACTTTGTGCACAAATTACTCAAATTAATTAGAATGTCTTATTATTGGTCCAAAATTTGATTGGATTTGAATTGGAAGGTGATGTCAGATGCATTAGAACCATATTTCCATTTAGGATGTTACCAACAAAAAATAACAAAGGCACATGTCTTGTGTAGAATATTTGATAGGAAAGAGCAATCCAGATCACCCAGGTGTAAATTTGGCATTTTGACTCAGAATGATTTGATCAAAGTTAGCTAGCCCATAAATTGAATTACTCTATTTAGTGATACTTTGGCCAAAATCAACACTTAAATATGTCAGTTTTATATCATTTAGCATGTTTTAGTATTTTTACGCCAAATTATGCATTTTGGGTGGGAATTGGCTAAAAGCCTGATTGAAGGTTATCGATGTCCAGATTTAGGTGTCTATATAAAGACATAACATGATGGAAATGTTACCCAAAAAGAGAAAAAAGTATCAAAGTTAACTACTAGTACACATTTTGGATGATTAGAGACAAAAGCAAAATCAATAATGCACCTACATAATCTCAAGGATAATAAATGAGATATTTAATTAATTATTAATGGGGATGGCTTATTGACTTATTTATGAGCATCAATTCAAATAAATTCAAAAATACATAAAAAAAAAGAAAAGTCAAGAAAATACCAAAAACATTTAAACATTTTAAAAATAATAAATCAGGACTTGAGCATGACATGAATTCAGATATTTGGATAGGATAGTTATAGGTCAATCCTAGCTTATTACTTATATTCATGTGAACTTGATACAAAGCTAATAATTACCTTCACATCTTCAACCAACTATGTCGAATAGATTGATATAACTCTATTTTTGCATTTTTTTAGCCAATTATTTCAGCTAGCATGGTATAATTTTATCTCCAAATATGTTACTAGTCAGCTATATCGAATGGATTGATACAATTCTATCTCAGACTTTTCACTAAATTTATCTCTAGTGAACTATATCAAATAGGTCAATATAATTTTATTCAAACATCTTGTAAACTAACTATTTTGACAAGCACAATATAATTTTAACCCCATTTATGAATTTTACTATAGTAAACTTTATCGAACTAGTGGATATAATTCTATTCAACACTATTTCTAGTCATCTATATTGATCTGCTTGATATAGTTATATATTTACATTTTTACTTCTTTCTAATATTTTTTCTATTCAACTACATCGATCTATTTGATTTAGTTATATATTGAACTTGTTTTTAATAAACTAATTTAATCTATTTAATTTAGTAATTTATATCTATTTATAACTCTATTTACATAGACTGTATTGATCTAATAGATGCATTTCTAAACTATGTGTATAACTGCATTGGCTAATACCAATATAGTTTTGTTTTTTTACTTATCAAGTATAATCAAGGCAAACTAAATTTTCATTTTAAAATTTAATCACACATCTCATTTCAAGTCGATTACCTATTTATTTCAATTCATTGAATTCTATAATTAGTTTTCAATATTGATTTTTGAACTTTATATACTATTTTTTTTGATTTTCCTAGAAACTATGTTCTAGTAGGTTTTAAAATACTTAGATACTATCATGAAGGGATGCATGACATTTTGTTTACAATCTTAGTTTATTATTTATAGACATTGTGGTGTGAGGGGCTTAACCCAATACTCATAGCCATAGTACATAGCTAAACATGGACTTCAGTTTCCATGTGCCTCATGGTATATTAGAGATGCATATGATTCCATTTTTATTAAAATTTAGGAAGCCATCCATCCTTATAATTCTATAGTGTTCTAGTTAGTAATTAACACTGGGAAGTTACTCTTAGCTTACCCTTAAAACCAAGTTTAGTGAGATATGGGAATGATAATTCCTCCATAGTTACTCCTCTAAAACATTGGATTAACACTATATAATGGATGAGTCAATATCTATGAGAGTTTATAATTTAATAATATCCTTTAATACATCTATTTGATCTTATTTTTCATAAAATAGTTATAAAAAATAATTAGATTTTAATTTATTACTTACTATTGTATTTTGTATTGCATATTGTATCAAACAAAATCACTATAATTATACACCGTGTGTTGCAACTAGATTGCTTATGTCGATACAATTACCTGTGTGTAGACTACATCAACTAGCTAAATTTAGTCTCCTGTGTTTGCATCCTTGACTGTATAAAACAACTCAGAATAGTCTATCTTTCTATATCCCATGCCTCTACTTGTGTGAATATATCAATAAACTCAATATAGTTCATTTTCCTATTACCCTTAATTTTTTTAGATTAGACTACATCAACTACCTCTATACAGTCTATATGTCATCGCCTATGTGTGTGACTATATGAAAAAACTTGATATATTTCACTTCTAGTCTATTTTATAGATTTTATACCAAACTATATTGCACAGTTTGATACAATCTATTTATTAACATCTTATACACTAAACTATATTAAATTGCTTAATATATTTTAAATCTCCTTGATTTATTTATAGAGTACATCAAATAGATCGATACAGTCAATTTGACCTAGCCATAATTTTCATAGTTTACTTATTATACTATATCGATTTGATTGACATAATTTTATCTAATTAAATTCAAACCAACTATATCAACTTGGTTGATATCATTCATTTTCTATAGGCTACCATTTTTCTATTACTCTTTCAATCTTGTCAACATTAGTAGGTCACCTATTAGGGTTTTTATTGATAGCCTTAACCCACTCAAATTTTACATGGGTTTCTCTTTTCTACCTACCTTTTCCACCACTAAAGATAAAATTGCATGGTGCTAATAATCCCAAACCTTATCTAGATATATCAGATGAAACATGGTTGAAATCACTCAAAATGATGATCTAGATAATTCCAACATATTTAGAAAACTTAGATAATAATAATATTTATATTCTAATAATAATTATAATTTATTTAAACTTATTTATTTCACAGTTGGATAAATTGATACCAATCTTGGGAATCTTTCTCCTGATACCAACCTTGGGAATTTTCATTCCAATACCAATACTGGGAGTCCTCCTCCAAATACCAATATTAGGAGTCCTCCTCCCAATACCAATACTAAAAATATTCCTTCTACTACTTATAATAAAAATCCACCTATTGATACAACTCAAATCCTTGCACAAATGGTTCAAAAAATGAACATCATGTGAACACATATTACTTCCCAAATACTCCAAATACAAAATCACATCCTACAAATGTCTAGACAATCTCCAATCATCATGTCTCAACAAAATCATATTTTTTTTCCTCCTTTACTTAGAGATGCCAATGGGAATAACATCTCGTAATCTCCCATGTATAATAAAAGGCTATAACATATTAAAAATGAACCTTTAATTCTGTTCATTATGTCAATAGAAATTATAAACATTTATCCAAATATTGCATATGATGGTAGCAAAGATCTTGCTATTTTCCTTAAATCTTCTATTAACCTCTAGAAGGAATGGGTCCAAACTAATACCTTTTCCACTACTAAAATTCTTTTCAAAATATTCATGAGAGATGCATTAGAATGGTATAGGCAACTCCATAAACATTCCATTTTATAACTAGAGGATTTAGTCAATGCTATAGTCAAATAATTTTAACATAATGATCTTCTTGAAAATAGCTTTAGCCATTTCTCAATGCTAAGAAAATTCCTAATGAGTTTTCTCACACTTTTATGAAACGATGGATGTCTTTAGCTCATAAAGTAGATAATAACATGAGTGATGATAATATTTTTAACCTCTTAGTTACTATTCTTAAAACCTATATTTGATACAATATTTCCTCATGGATCAGTTTGAATCTTCTCATAATATCATAAAGGAATATTTCCAAACTTCAAGTAATGCAATAACCATTATTGATTCTCAACCAAACCTCCTCATACCAAAATAGGATCCACAACCTAAAATACTTAAAATACCTCCCACACACCCTTTAATGTGTCAAAAATAAGGAAGTTTTTATCTCCATCTAAAAATTTCATCCATACTACTATTCCTCCTCCATCATGGTACAATCCTTAAAAAATTGATTAGTTTCACACTGACATTGGCTGCTCTTGTGAGACATGTCATGCCCTTATAAAATTTATGGTTTCCCTTATCTTGGGAGAATATTTTGATCATGATGCTATGATAAAGGTTTACCATAATGAATATATTAAATATTATCAAAATTGAACCTTTTCTAAATCTATAAATCAAAAATAAAAAAAATATTCTTCTGGTTCGAGTACACAACATTTCAACAAAAATGTTTGTGATATTGATGCCAATTATGACCAATATTACACTAAATACCAATATGTGAATGTAACAAAGGTTAATAACCTATTGTATGCTTGTTCACAAAGACCCTATTACTAATCCTAAGAATTCCTCTAATGAGAAATAAATTCTTAAAGATACTACAACTAATCCTGCTTCCTCTTCAGAATAACCTACTAGCAATGAGCTAAATCCATAATCAAGGCCTCAACCTAGTTCTTCCATATATTATAAGAACACCATCTCTAATCAACCTAATCTTCATGATAGTTCTTCCTCCAAACCATATTAGAAGTTTATAGATGAATTTAACTCTATGCATTGAAAAATTCCACTCAGGTAATTAGTAGAACTTCTCCTTATCATTGAAAGTTCCTTATGAGAGATTACAAGACATTAATGTTTTAGTATTTTTTTAGTTTATTTTCTTAATAAAATTATCTTATTAAAAATAGAAATGATACAATGTTTAAAGAGGAATACCTATGATGGGGGATGCACACCATTGATCAAGTGAGGTGGGAGCTCCTTTTTGGCTAGGAAGGACTACTTGTACAACAAAGACAACTTAGGTAAGATTGGATTAATAAGATACATGGGTAGACTACCTAATATAAAATCAGTTCAAAGAAGTGGTACACTTCCTTAGAGGGATGTTAGTCCACTATTTTATGAAATCAAGTGGATAATATAATGAGATAAATTATAATAAAACATGTGATAAGATTATGAAACTAAAATGAAATAAATCAATCTAATGCATAGATATTATCAAAATATTCATTCTAATATGTGATGGCTAAGTCCTCTTGTTCTTGAATTACATTTAGTTACTCAGTGATTACATATAAATTTAGGGCAAAGATAACTGAACAAAGTCTTAACTCAAAAGAGATGTCATTTTGATCAAAAAATAATGGGTGAGGAACTATGGGTAAGTCATGAATTAAAATCATATCATGTATAACACTAAGAAAGGTTATCTATAGACGATAATGAATTATTTCAAGACTTAGAAATAGTAAATTGGAAACACTTAGGATTTCTAATCTAGTCTTGGGTTATAGATAAAAATTAAAACATAAAGATCGATGTCAATTGTCTCAAAATTGATATCGATGTCGATCCATAAGGAATCATGGTTGATATTTATAGTGGGTACTAAAAAACTTAGGATGGGGCCTAAGGAGGGCCTTAACAAATTATAAAAGGCTTTAGGAATGGTAACTAGTTTAACTAAACACACTTACAATAACAAACATAATATAAATGGATCATGGAGTAATTATAAATCATTTTAATACATAACATACTTACCTCTACAAAATATTATTGTGCTATAGAGAAATATCTCATTAATAGGGATGAACTTATCCTTGGATAAGGTGTGGATAGACTAAAATAGATATGGCATTATTTTGTAGTGCTCTAGGGGAATTTTAACAGTGTTCTAGTTTGAAAAAATTAGGATCCATGACCCTAAGGTGAGACTGGCTATAAATCAATGTTGATCCTAACATGATCGATAATGATCATGGGAATCATTACCAATTTGGTCCAAGTTTAAGTTGTTGGTTCTAACAACTCAAGATCATAGATTAAATTTAGTCTGAAATGGGTTTTAACAAGGCTTGAGTATAAAGAGGTTGTTAAGGAGGTTAAAATAACATACCCCTAATAAGCTTGGGGAGATTTTACTAGGATTTAGGGATGGTTAACTAATTACCTAGGTAAAATGGTAATTAAGTAGATTACTTACACAATGTTCGATGGTAAACGATAAAACTATATTAACTAGTGTAAAAAAGGTAGGGAAGGTTTAAGACATATTTATTCATAATAAAATGGTGTAAATTTATAATATCTAAATTTTCCCCTTTTTGTTGAGCAGTTTGTGATAACCTACCATGAGACAAAAAATAGGATGGGTCTAATACCCAAGGTTTTAATGTGAGGAGGTATTCCCCCTCAAACTGGGAGTCAGTGAAAGATAATGAGGTGGAGATGAGTTTGAAAATGAGATGGTAATGGATATGATAGATAGAAAATGAGTGTCAAAGATGTAAGGATAATAATGAAGTATAATGTTGTACTAAAAAGATATAAGATATCCTAAACAAGAATGCTCAAGGAAAACAAGTAATGGATTGCTATAACTAAGAATATGTGGGATATATCGAAGGTAATCAAAAGGGTAAAGGGTAGGATGGGTTAACCAAAGCACCCAATGTGATTGGTACATGTGTACTACCTAGGGACATAATAATCTCAAGATGAGGTATATTTTTAGGATCCATAGGGGATAGACATTGAAATGAATGTAGACCTCTCTAAGACTATGGGGCTATTAGTGGCCCTATGTCTACAAGCCAGTAATTATGGGTAATAAAGGATAGGATAGTTGTAATAAAGGATAACTTAAGTGGCCTTGGAATAGGGTTGTAAGGATGAAATATATTTACAAGTAGTGTAAAGGATCCAAAAGGGACATAATTTCCATCAATATAATGGATCAATACCGATTATGAAGGAATCGATATTGATCATGGAAGAATCAATGTCAATCTAAAAGGGATACAAATAAGCCACTAAATGGCTTCAGTACTCATTTTATAAATGAGAGTTAAGTAAGAGCTAAAAATTTGACACCTATCAATTTATTAAGTGAGATATGCATGATGGATTCTAGTGGGAGTGGATGATAATGATGATTATTACACGATGAGGTAGGGTAACTTGTTTTTATTGTATTTGTGAATTCTTAATTTTTTTGAATTTTGAGCTAGTTTAGGGTAGGGTTTTAGCATTATTAGGGTCTTACATGGATCAACATCAATCCTAAGGGGATCGATATCGACTCCCTAATGATCAACCACCAATCAGTTAGAGATCAATGATGATATACTGATTGGTGATAATCAATGACCAATCAAGATATATCTAATAAGGGTCGATGCCGATTCATAAAGGATAAGAAAAATTAGAGGATAGGATTATTTGTTGGGGATTATGTGTTTGCAAGCACATGTAATTTTGATGATTTAAAATTGAGTGCCACCTTTGTTGGAGAGAATATGGGAGGTTATGGGATATGTGGATTGGGAACATTTTGAAGCAATAAACTTAGTAGGACTACACCACTATCACTAGCTATACCAGGATCAGAGTCTACTAAGGGTTTTACTAGAGTGATGGGATACAGATGTAGGGACCTTTTGTCTACCAATAAGAAAGATGATAGTAACCTTGAAGGCCATTTATATGATACTCTAGATACCCATATAGGGTGCAGTGATCATCCCAATGGATGAGAGAGGACAAGTAACTATTTTGACATACTTATATGGGGATGATGCTATGGATATTGGTTTTATAGGAGGATTTATTTTTGAGGTTTTATATAATCAAGACTAGGATGGGAGATGGGTTATGACCATGTTGATGCTGACCATCTCTTTCTATATGTTAGAGGACTTAGGTGGAGGAAGGTTCTCATGAAACCTGATAGGGCTGTTTGCAGACATATGAGAGTACCAAAAAATAATCACATGGGATCTAACCTTACTAGAAAAGATATAAAAGGAGCTATGGGGTTGGATTATGTAGCATCCATATAGTCTAGATGTTACCTATGTGCTATAGTGTTGGGCATATGAGCATATTTGAGAAGTATAGCCACCAGGGTTACCATGGATAGGTTGACACTAGTTTTTTGTGAGGGAGGGATGACTTTACCCATCCACATGGAGACAAGAGAGTCTGAGATTTTAATTATTATAAATAGGTGATTGAGGAGTTAGAGGAGGATGAGCTTATATAGAGGCCTTATGTTAGATTCCAAGCATGTCTAAGGATGGAGATATAGTTGGTGGTAGGACAACAAGTGAAATGGTTATGGGGGAAGATGCCTAGAGTATGTGGAGCTCTTTTAGTATGGGCATGTATGGTGAAATTTTAGGCTACATCAAGATTTTCCTAATGCACCTTAAGTGTATAGGAGAGATGACTTGAAAGTGGAACTACTTGAGCCATAGGTTATAGGGTTGGTAGGGAGTAGGTATAGATGATGCTAGAGTGATAGAGGTATATTTATTATGGTGGGTATATCAACATGGAGTGGGAGAGGAGAGGATGGTGCACCAGAGGTAGGAGATGGAGGATGTGGAGATGGAAAATGTGGAGGCTAGAGGAGGAGATGGGGAGGGGGATATACATGCAGTTATGGTAGAGAGGGACGTGGCTAGGGTATAATATTTTAGAGTTGTTTTTAGTGAGACCAAGTAAAAACATAGTTGATAGAGCTATAAGAGTGTTATGATGCATTATAACAGAGTTATGATGAGGCATGTCAAGCATGAGACAAATATCATGATAATTATGAGAGGCTTTGATTACTAGTAGGTGTAACAAGGGGAGCAAGATTAGGGTCCATTACAAGAGTAAGGGGAGAGGGATAGATGATGGGGCTTCTAGGGAATATGAACATGGATATATATCAAGATGTGGTAGTGAAGTTATGATATTATGAGTAGATTATTATAGACTAGTAGGTTTGGATTCCACGGGGGGTACAAATGACTACAATTAGTGTGGGGAGTGTGTCACAAGGGAGGGACAAGAGGGATGGAGGAGGAGATGGAGGGGAGAGTGGGGGAGGTAGGGTGGATATCCACTTGAACTAGATCTAGTTTACTGAGTAGCCATGTATATAGAAAACTACATGGATTGGCTTTTGTACATATTACACATTATGATACTTTATGGTGTACATTTGATTTATGGATATATATTCATGAATATATGTTATTTACATTTATTACATGAGCTTGTATTGCATGATTATGGATTTGGATTATGTGGATTACATTTATATAGAATTTAATTTTAGTTTCATTTTGTATTATATTGATTATGTAGTGTTTTCATGGATTATGATATTTAGATTATACAATGTAGATTTTATCTTGATTATGGATTCATATGTGTATGTTTTAAATGACATGGTATTGGATTATGTATTTTTAATTGCATGTGATAATTTATGATGTTTTATGGTATAATGACATATTTTTTGATGGATGTTATATTACATGGATGGTGCTTATATGGCTTTTATTTTTGATTATTCTTATTAGATTATATGGATGATATTTTATATTTTTGTTGCTTATGAAAGTATAAATTTTACATGAATTAAATGTTTATTAACTAATCAAGGAAACATGAATAAAAATTAGATGGGACCCTAACCAATGTTAGGTCCCTTATTACTTATTGCATATATGCCCTTTTATCTAATGTTAATGAAAATCCTTAACAATCTCTTGTCAACCAAATTCATAAATCCTTGGTTTTTTAAATAAAGGGGATTTATAGGAATGTGGGAAACACTTAATTTTCTAGAAATACACATGTTGTTTAATTATCTTGAGCTTTTTAACCTTACGCTAATGCATGGACAAATATAGATTGATTAATATGGGAAGTCTAAAAATTTAATAAAGTAGACAAATGAAGGAAGCTTTCATGGGATATAATTTTGATTTCATATATTTTTATATATTTTCTTTTAATAGGAAACTGAATAGTGCAGTAAGTTTCCTAAATCATAGTCACATAGCCATCCTTCAAAGTAATGGTCTATATGTTTAGATATATGTACCTTAGTAGTTATCTTTTGAGGGACCAGTCTGTAATTTTGCCTTATTATTAATTTTGATAAAAATTATCCTTCAAGGGATCAATTTATTATTTTTTACTCTTTCTTGATTTTGATATCCCAAACCTTTTCACCATGGATTAGACCTAAGGCCACCTAGGGTGTTTTTATAAGTCATAAAATAAGGCCATGTGTTATTCCTTTCAAACATGATTTTTAAGGTGATGGGTTGGAGATAATGATTTGGGACTCTGCTCTTCTTTAAATAGAGTCAATCCATGAGAACATGCTATGAACAAATCTGAGGTGTTCATAATTAGGGATAAAACTAGTATACTACTAGAAATCCACATAACTCTCGATCATTATGGGGTCTATTTAAAGGTAGGGGATTAATATTTTTAGGGTAACTTATGCTGACTAAAGTTTGTAATAGGATTATTAATATTAGAAAGGATGCATATGCAAAGCATTAAAAGACTCACATCTATTTTTCCATTAAAGGAGGCCAAACGATATGCCCCAGATCCATATTTATGAGTGATAATACAGGGTTAGAGCTAATTAGGATCAAACTTTCCCCATTTACTTCTTTCCATATTTGTGACATGTTGATTTTATTTAAGGACAAGGTCACTGATATTAAATTTTTAGTATTTTAAATGTTGATTATATTCACATTTTATTCGTTCTTGATATACATGAAGGTGATCAAGGGCTATAGATCGATGCTCATATAAAAGTTCCAGCTATGATAATCAATATTGACAATAATATTCTTTAAAAATGACATGTTTTAGAGAGATTCTAAGGGAAGAAATTTGGACTTCAAGGGGGAGAACTGCTTTAGTACCATAGACTAAAGAAAAAGGGGTAACCCTTGTAGGTGTTTAAATACTAGTTAGACAAGCCCATAAAGAAAAAGGTATGTGAAGATACCAATCCTTTCTAGCCTCATTAACCATTATGGTTAATATCTTGACAAGGTTTTTGTTCTATGATTCAGCTTGTCCATTGGTTTGTAGATAATAAGGTGATGAGAAACTTGGCTTAATGCCAAAGGAATCACACAAATTTTAGACTTGATTATTTTAAAAATATTTCCCATTATCTATAATGATTTTATGTGAGACACTAAAGACATATGATGTGATAATTAATGAAATAAATAATATTATCTACTTTGGTTGTAATCAGGGGAATGACTTCCACCCATTTAGTGAAATACTCGGTAGCAGTAATGATAAAGCTATGTCACTGGGAAGATGTAGCATTAATCTACCCTGTAAGGTCTAAAACCCACTAAGAGAAATGACAAAAGTTCTTGGCTAATTTTAATACATGACTAGGGATATTGAATAAGTTAGCATGTTATTGAAACTTCATGCATTTCCTAACATACTCACAATAGTCTCAATTCAAAGTGGGTCAATAGTATCCTAACCATACAATTTTCTTGGCTATAGTTAAACCATTGAAATGGATAACATAGATTCTATCATGAGTTTATTTGATCGCAAGATTTGCTTCAATATTTTAGAGACAATGGAGGAGAATACCATCAAATCTCCACTTATAAATCACACCTCGTAGTATTACATACTAGGAATTTCACTGCTAAAAATCTTGCTTAGCATTTTTGAATAAATAAGAAAGAATAATACCTTTATAAAAATAATTGAATATATGTGTGTACCATAGATCCAAATGGTTTTCCTCTATAATGTGGATAGAAGGAAGATCGATTTTGGTATAATAAGGTTGATTGACCTTGTGAATAAGGACAAATAATTTAGACTCCTGGGAAGAGGATGGGATTAAGGAGTCTAAGGAAGCCATGGTATCAAAAAACTTTTTGGTTGACCGAAGAGTGGTCTAGATGACATAACGGTGAAGGGTGGATAAAAAATACTCTACTAACATCTTATACCTTTGGAGGATTCTATTATTGCACTGATATACATTCATTATTTGATTAACTACCAATTAGGAGTCCCCAAAGATATGAAGCGACTTAACTCCTAAAGCCAAAGCTATTTGGAGACCTATTATTAGGGATTCATATTCTACCATATTATTAGTGAAATCAAAATCAAGCTTAATATATAGGGGAATATGAATGACTTTAAGTGGAATTAGAATAATCCTTGTTCCCCCTCCATGTTTGCATTTAGATATATCAAGGAATAATCTCATTTGATATTCAAGATCTTCTTTGGATGTGGAGGTTATAGATTCATTAGGGAATTCATAGCTAGATGGTAGATTATCAATAAGGGGTGATTCAACCAATTGATCAGTGATGATATTCCACTTAATTGACTTTTGATAGGGTTTAAAATGCATGAACTTAAGAGGATTGGTATTTGTATTCACATAAATATTGTGATTAATCAAATAGTGGTGAATATTGAAAGATATGAACACTAGGGCCAAGCATAATATTTAAATGTGTGTGTAACAAGTTTCATACTTAACCAAAGTATGACTTATGTAATAAACCACTTGCTCTTTGTGTTGATCATCTTGATAGGTAAGCATGGATCCTAATGCATGATATATATCCGAGATATATAAGTAAAATGGCTTATCCTCTCTTAGTAGAATAAGGATAGGGGGAGATAAGAGATACTTCTTGAGAGTATCAAATACCACTTGATAACTAGAATCACACACAAATTGGTTATCTTTATTAAGAAGGTGATGGAAAGGTTGACATCAGTCTGACAACTATGAAATAAAATAATGAATAGACTGTATTTTCCCTTATAAATTAAAAAGTTACTTGAGGTTTGAGGGAGGTGGCATATCGATAATGTCCTTAATCTTGGTAGGACTGACATCTATTCCTTAAAGGGAAATGATAAAACCTAAAAGCTTATCTGACAAGACTCCAAAAACACACTTTTTGGGGTTGAGATAAACTTGATATTAGATCAAATATATGAAGATTTGATGAAAGATGGACAAGTGATCCTTATGATGCTTGGATTTACCAAGGAGATCATCAACATAATCCTTAATGATTTTGGAATTAAATCATGAAAATGTAGGTCATAACATGCTGATAAGTGGATCTTGTGTTATTTAAACCAAAGGGCATGACCCTATAACAAAAATTCCCCTATGGAGTAATAAAAAAAGGTTTTATGTTGATCTTATGGGGTGATAAGGATCTAATTGTAACTAGAAAATCCATCCATGAGTGATAACATATCATATCCTATAGTGAGGTCCATGAGCTGGTTGATATTATGAAGAGGAAAATCATCTTTTGGACAAGTAAGGTTAAGGTCATAAAAGTTAGTATAAAGGTGTAGTCCCCCTATGGGTTTTGTGATAGGTAATATGTTAGATACCCATTAAGGATAATCAATGGGTTAGATAAAGTTAATGTATAATAAGTGATGTAATTCTTCTTTGAAAAGAAGTGCTATGTGAGGATGCATCTTATGAAGCTTTTTATTTACTAATTTAGATTCAAGAATGGTAACAATGTTATGGATAGCTATGTCAGGGTTAATTCTGGGCATATCACTATAAGAACAATCAAAATCTTGGATATGATTAGCAAGGAATGCTGTGAAATCTTGGTGTTCTTGAGAATCTAAGGATTGACACACTTTGATATTTCTTAAAGATTTGAACATCCCTATGTTAATATCAGTTGTGACCTTATTTAAGAGACTAATAGACTTAGATGGTATGATATTATTTAGATATGAATCCCCTACACCTAAATAAGTTAAAATGGAGTCATCATCTGAACACTCCATTACATGTAATGAAGGAAAATATTCATCTATTAGGTTATATAAAACTAAAGGAAGGGATATGGTTTTGTCACTGCTTTGATAGGTTAGTATTTCTAGGTGAATGACACTAATAAAAAAAAGTTAGGTGGGATGGAAATGGTGTCATCAATTACCATAGGGGAACTAAGATGGGATGAGGGATTTTCATCATCCACATCTATAAGGACATGGGATACTAAAGCATGAATGGCATTAGATTTAGGAGTTTTATTGAAACTGAGTCCATGTTTCTCTTGCAATTTTTTAAGATCATTTATTGTAACCTCATGGGGCCCTTGTTTGTAACATCCTAAAACAAAATCTTTCTAATCATAAAATTGTAGGTAGCTTTGTGTAAAGCACAATTTATCAAGAAAGGAGAAGTTAGATGTGGATGGTTGGTCACACATTTGACTTTATTTATATAAATAAGATTGATCAATTCCTCCATAGGTTATGTGAATTTGGAGATGAGGATGTATAAAGGGGATAATGTCTCCTAGATTGGGTTGATAGGTATGATATCCATTAGGATGTTCATATTATTAAGGGGTTGATAAAGTGCTAAGTATTAACAACTAATATTCCCATACAAAAATTTATTAGAATTCTGAGTCAAAAGAGTTTTAATCAGGGATACAAGATAAAGGTATAGTGGAGTTGGTAGATGTTTCCCTTGAATATAATGGAATATAGTTATTTAGTGGGATAAAGACATCATTAGGTTGATAAGTTAGTTTGCATGTATTTAATAGATGTGGATTGGTAGAAACAATATGGACTTTACCCTCATATTCAAATTTAAGACATCGGTGCAAAGTAGAGGAGACACAACACATATCACATATCTAAGGACATCCTAATAGAATATTATATTAAATTTCCCCCTCTATGACATAAAATAACTCAGGAAGGGTATGTATTCCTACTTGGATGAGAAGGATAACTATTCCTATTATAGGGGCCATACTATCATTAAATGCTTGTAGGAGATTGAGCTACAACAATTTCAAGTAACAAGAGTTGCCTAAAAACATGCAAGGAGATAATATTTATACTTGTTCCACTATCAATCATAACTCTTTTGATTTGGGTTTGATTAATTTGGGTAGTGATAAATAATGACAGATCTTGGTCATTAGGATGTAATAGGGATATTTCAAAATCATGGAACATGATGGATGATAACTTTTATAAATATGTGATAAAAGTTGATAGAGGTTGGGGTTCATCTGATTATATCTATGTAGATTGTAAGGCCTCTATCATAGCCTTGTGATGTTTCTATAGTATGAATTTTGAGCAAATGGATTAAATCATTCAATTTATAACCAAAACATCAAACTACCTAAGTAATATCTAGAGCCATTAGAATCAAATGCAAATAGATGAATACACAATTCAAACCAACATTCTAATCCTAAAACTAATTACTCCAAACTAAGATTAAATAGATAAAAAATAAGAGGATTATATTGAGATTACCTTAGAATTATATTTTTGACATTATGGTTGCTTGATCATGGATTATAGATCCATGGATTTGGTATGTAGATTTAATTTCATGTCATTGCCTCTTAGCTTGGCCATGGATAAATGGATTGTTTATATAGAATATGGAGGGAAGAATCAATGACTAGATTTAAATCTTGGGCCATTGAGATAAATGGTTAGGGATTGTTAGTAGAGGTCTTGAAGCATTATAACATGCTAAGGACATGGATAACTATGTATACTTCATGTGTGTAGAATAACATAATAGATTCATATAGGAATTTGGATAATAGAAACATGTTAAGCATTAATAATCTTGCACTGTTTAGGAATTAAGAACAACCATTATTTCATAATAGAAATAAGCATTTAGATTAATTAGACATAAAGTAACCAAACATTATACATTAGAATGTATACAAGGAACATAATAAGAAATCAAACTGACAACCATAACCAAATGAATCTCTATTGATCTCTTCAAAAGTGGAACCCTTTTCTTATTACAAAAATAGGTATACATAGATGTTCCAGTCTATGAATATTCATCTTATTCTCAAATTGGTGCCAAAATTAGTGTCTATTTATATTATAACCTATTATAAGTCATGAAGATAGGACAAAAGAGACTATACAATTAGAAAATGAGTACAAAACACATGAATATTAGATAAATATCATGTGTAGCTTTATAATCCAAATTCTTCTACCAACACTTTCCCAAACTCTAAATGTTATCTCATCCCAAGACAATGTCATAGGATCCTCTTAGAATACATAAGTGACCAGAGATTGAAGAAGTGGTTATACCAATAAGATTCATGGTAATCTCTCAAGGCACCATTTCCAATTTTCACCTCTTACGCACTACTTAGTTTCCCTTTCATGTTTTCAACTAAGTGTACTAACCTACCACCCTTTACAAGTTTTCAATAGGCTATTATAATTAGGTGGCTCACATTTATGGGTTTTTAAACATCCTAGCCTTGATTATCTTACTAAGTCAACCCTAATATGAAATGTTATATAAAATTTTCAAAATTGATACTCTGTGTAATACTTAACTTGATGGTGGTGGCATAGGCACAGATGATGATTGACCAGAAGATTCCTTAGCCTTGGAATGTGAAACCTTAAACCAAGTGATGATATGTTGGAGTTATAAAGGTGGATTCTACATAGGTGTGTTGATAATCTAAGTAATTACACCAGAAAAAAGGGTTAGATCCATCTTGTAGGCATGCCAACCCAGCATCACTTCTTGGATCAATCATAGTAGGGTGTGAAATGGACCATTGTAGCCAATGATCTACTTGAGATATAAATCATCAATTATGCTAAATGATACCTTGGTGTTTTCAACCCTTGTTTGAATCTCAACACTCAACTAGTCCACCTTGTTTGCATGTCATTGAGATTAGAGGCTGATGAAAGAACTATACAAAAGTTGACTCTACCAATTCAAAAGGTTGTCATGCACATTATCCCTAACATTGAGTGACTCTTGGAGTATGCCATATTTCTCCTCCATAGTGGTAGTATGGCTAGCCATGGTTGATTTGGTGGTGGAAGCCTTTGCTAAGTCTATGTTAAAACTAGCTAAGGATATATCCAATTGTTGATTCTAATCCAACAAGATACATGCAACTTGTTATGATTGAAGTGAGTCAATGCCAAGAATTCCTTGATACTCCTCTAGTAGTATTATGAATTTGGTAGCCTCAGTCTTAACATACTACTGTAATGTTTTAACTTTATGGATTTTTTGTGCTGTGTACCAATGTTTAATTAACTCAAAGATAAGTGTCCTAAGTTTGCATTGATTGAACATGACTTAGTCCCTGATTGCTTGAGTGACCAACTCATGACGAGTGTCTTGGATAAACTTGATAGATTCAAGTTGGTGAGCCTTAAAATCAATGTTCTTAGCCTTGTATTGATCTATTTTTTTTTTAGAAAAGTAGCCTTTTATGTAATAGATCCCTAAAATGTTGTAGTGCTCTCTAACTATTTCTTCAATGGTAGTCTAGCAACATCTAATGAGGCTTCCTAATGAAAGGAGAATATTTCCAGTATTCATGGAGTCACTAAAGGGTCAGGTCATGGCATGGTCATAAGTAAAAGAGAGAAGGTGGTGCACTAAGCACTTATAGTTGGAATGTCTTATATCCAAACTCCTCCCAAATGCAATTCTAGTTGATGTGCACCTATTGGAGTTGCGAGTTGGTCTTCTAGTTACTCTAGTTAGTCTAACTTAGCTTCTTATTGTTTAGGTAGTAGTTGTTGCTATATTATATCCTCTTTTATAGGATTCACATGCTATGCAACATCTTCATCTTCCTTTCTATTAGCTTCTTTTAATTTCTTCTTATTTAGCTCATCTTTTGTAGCTTAATTTTTCTCCTATTCCTCTTCCTACAACTTTTACAAATGCTCTTCTTCTTTTTTCTATTTCTCAAATGTAGTAGCCTTGGATTATTTAGCCTTCGCATATGCCCATGTTGTTAGGTCAACCTATGTCTTAACTTTACTTATTTTTTATTCTGATGCTTGGGCCTACTATTTGTGAAAGTCTTCATTTTCTTCTTCTTTCTTATTCTTTACAGCTTCTTCAACTTAATTCTATGCATGACTGGCCTCCTCTAGAGCCTTCTTTACCTGCATCACTATGTACTATTCTTACTGATATTCTTTGGATTTTGCTTTAGTAGTGAGTGCAGTGTCTTTGTTCTTCTACTCTTCCTTTATTTTATTTTGATGTACCTCATGTGCTTCCTTAGCTGCATCGATAATTTCTTGTGCCTTGTTAACCACCTCAAGATCTTTTCATCAATCAACCTCTACATCTTAGGCCTTTTGTGTGACCTTATCTTCTTTAGCTTGATGACTGCTTGTTGAGCTTATTGTTGTTAGGCATGATCTTTCTGAAATTTATTTTCCTCTTGTCTAACTTACCACTCTACTATGAAAGCTAATACTTCCCATGAAACCTATTGTTCTTTGGCTATAATTGGTTTTGATGTGAGCTCTTTGACCTCTAGGACTTGTTAAGGTTCTATATCACTTATATGGACCAAGGATCTGGAGACATGTTATTTATTTTGACCCAAAGTAACTAACCTACATTTGGGTGGTAGTGAAGCTAACTATGGGGAATGTTTCACTTCTTACACCATGGCTATCCTATCAAAGGTACATTCTTTGAGGGTAGGCAAAACCCTTTCTTCTCACTAAGTTCTAGATCTGTGCACTAGAGACTCTTATGGAATTTTTGTTAGTAGTGCAAAAACATTCATGACTATGAAGGTGTTAAAAGGTTGTTACTAAAAGAAGTTAACCCTTCACTATATCCACTCAACTTCTTCTCATAAAGTGTTGACCACTGTATGTAGGGTATGGTGGTAGTTCCACCCAAATACTTAGAAGAACCTTCTTGTGCACTTGGACCATGTGTAGTACCTTCTAGAACAATAACTCCTCCTCCTACCTATCATATAAATCTCCTACCATATCTGTGACCATTACCTAGTAAACTTCCTACTTGTCTGTGCCCATCTGAGGTAGGTCAGAAGAGCTTGAGATCTAGGGCACCTTAGAGTCATCTAGCTAGGTTGCAGTGCTCTTTGTCTTGCACTTAAATGGAGGAGATTATGATTTTCATTCAATGGAGAGTTTTCACTTTCCTTTCTACTACTATGAAGTTTTGGCTTGTAATTGTTGTTTTACTATAAGGACTGATGTGCTAGGTGATATGGTTTGGATTAGTGTTGCACACCTAGATGCATAGGTTTTTTACTTGGATACTTCAACCTATTTCATGTCCATAGTAACAAATAATGGTATAGGTCAAAATGGTAACCTTAGTAGCTCATAGATGTGGGTGAACACACCTTTTGGGAGCAAGGTGACAATAACATGTTATCCCAAGTATTGCATGACATCCAATAGTACCTAAGGATGTGTAGAGATCAACTCTAAACACTCCTCCTACCATGTTTTGAATTTAACTTCATGGGCTAGGGTATCACACTCAAGTGTCCATACCAGGTTATAAAATTACTATGTTAGTCAATAGTCTATGTCAGGGTGCACCTTGCCTTCATGGGGATTCTATTAGGTAAAACATAGTAAAAAGATGAGAAAATGGTCCTGGAAGGTCTGATTGGAAGTTATGAAACACTTTTTAATGTTTTTGAGAAACTCTTTAAAAAAATATTCAAGCCAATTAAACTACTCATTGTGGTGGAGCATGTAATGTGCAATGTCCACCATTCCTTTTGGGATTTACTTTATAGACTTGGTGGTCTACCATAATCTCCATGTGATGCATTCAACCATGATACACTCTGGTTTATCTTAACTTTATTTAATTAGGATTATTTTTCATATAAATATTTAACCTCTTGAAGGATAGGAGGCATTCTTGTCTTATATGGAACCAAAGAATCCCCTTATGCAAGCATGCCTAAAGCTTTGGCCATTGATTCTGTGTTGATAACTATCATAGTGCTAGGGGTAATGTAAATTTTTCCATCATTGTAGAGATTGAGAAATATTTGCACAATCTCCCATAATTCACCAAAAGTAGGCATGCAAATCAAGCACTCAATTTTTGTGTTGTGGAATCAATGTGGGACTGCAAGAGCCAATGGTTGCATAAAATTGATGGGATCTAGTCGAAAGACTTTTTTCTCTACCACTTGGAGGTAATCAAATGGCTCAAGATTAATGAACTTTGTTTTCTAAAGTGCAAGTTCAATGCCCATTGCCTCCTTATGGGCATTTGTCAAACTCCTAATGAATTACGAATGGTCCATGCTCTCTAAGTAGTGAAATTAAAAATGTTTTGCTTTTTGTGTAGTAAAAATTATATTGGCTCTTGAAACTTTATCTCATGAGAATATTTTCAAGAATGAAATGCATAATTGGTTTGCAACCTTATGCCTTTGTAGATTTTACACCTATTGGTTTCTGCATAAATGCCATATTGAGCTATCTATTTAATATCAATATGAATGTTGATGTGGAAAATCTTATCTGATCTAGCATTTAAGTTATTTAGTCATTAGTGCATGCATCAAGATATGCCATTATGTTATTTTTTATTTGTACTGGAGTAAAAATGGATGATGTTGATCAACTATTGATTTGGTGAAGATTAGATCAATAAAACCTTGGATTTAACATTAATTGATTGAGGATGACCATTACATAGTAAATATATTAACTAATGTGACTTGACCATATATTCCTTGGACTTAATTACTTTATTTTTCTCCTACTAAAATCATCAATGGCACACTTAAATTATTATACACATGGTTAATACATGCTAATATTTTTATCCTAGTTCCCAAAAGATACTGAAGCGATCATCACCAAATATACATATGCACATTAAAAAACATACAAATATGGGAAATCCTAATCTACTCAGTACTACTCATGATCCAAAACTTGAAAGATTTGGTTGAAAGATAATTCAAGAAACAAGAACAAGACAATTCAAATAATGCTATCTTTGAGAAGAGATGTTTAATTGATCAAATTTGCAGGCCCAAACATATGCTTATCTCTAAGAAGAGATGTATGATTTCCATTTAAGGTTACATATTCATTTATACATGTTTTGAAGGTGGGGGGAGGATGTGTAAGGTCACCAATCTTGAGGGAGATGAATTGGTTTGACGTCCATGATTTACAACAATACATAATTTGAGGAATTACTATTTTTAAAAACTTACTATTTTTAGACTACACTACTAAAATTGAAATTTGGGGCACTTACATTGGGTTTTTAGAGGTCAAACTTCATCAAGAAAATCAAATTCCATCTCACCGTTTTATCATCATTATTAGCTTTCCAACAATTCAAATGGTGAGTCAATTGGAGCTATAGTGCAAAAGTTATGGCTCCTAAAAGTTTTGTCATCAATTGGGGTAGACCCGTCACCTGAATTGTTGCCCAGATCAACTCAACACCCACTCCTTTAGTAGAAAAATATCAATTAAGATTATTGGTGGTAGTGCTTAAGCCTAAAACCATTCATCCACCCTAGGAAAATGGTTCCTTGTTGTGATATTTCATGTATAATGTAATGCCCTTTCCATCTACTCTATAGTTTACCCAAACATTCTCTAAAGTGACTATCATATAACAAAACTGGTAGATATTTTTAAAATTCATTATGGTGTAGATTCTTATAATGCTAGGCTTTATAACTCTATTTATGAACTTCCTACATCTAAGATGCTCTGGGTTGATACTCATGCATCTTATTCTGTTCATGGAGCTTGATGGTGAGAGACTCATGATCCCCTAGTCTCATGACCATAACAATACATAGACTGGGTATTAAGTATTCCATCAAGGTGATTAATTCAAACCCATAGACCAACTATAATAGAGTAAAACCTATAGCCCTTTTATAGTGTGTGTGATATGCCCAAAGAATTGTAGGAATGCAATCTTCCCAATCATCTCTCTTGACATCACAAATCTTTGTCAACATCTTTCCCAACACTTTATTAGAAACCTCAGCTTAGCTACTATCTTGTGGATGGTACACCATAATTTTATGATGAAAATCATAAATTATTTAGTAATAAATTTGATGGTATTGTTCAGGAAGTGTGTCCCTCGATCACTAATGAACTTGATGGGTCATCCAAACCTTGTAATAATATTCTCATAAAGTAACTTTGCTACATCCTTCACACCACAAATGGGTGTCACAATAACTTTAACCCATTTGGTAAAGTAATTTGTTATAGTGATAATATACCTTGCTTTGATATGTTTACTCTTGGTATTAATAGGTCCTAAAAAATTGATACCCCACTGTTTAAAAGGTTATTTGGTTAACAAAGGATGCAAAGGCATTTCATCCTTCTAGAGTGGCTTACCCATGTGTTAACATATGTCACAATGCTATGCTACTCTATTGCATCTTGAAAAGGTTTAACCACCATAACCCACTCTATAACAAATTTCTTGTAGTAGCTTCTTAGGTAAAATGACCTCTTGCTATTCCTTGGTGTGCCTCCTGTAAGAGCTATGGTCGTTCATGTTATAGAAATACCCTAAAAAAATACTTCATCCTTTCATAAATGATACAATATCCCATTTATAATATTATATGACAAAGCTCTACTAATAAACTACTTATCTTTTTTTTGGTAGTGCATAGGGAATACTCCTTATTCTAGGAAATTAACAATTGCCTCAATTTTTTTGGGTATTATAAAAATATGAAAGAGATGGGAATAAAGAGAATCTTCCTATACTTATAGTTATTTACCATTTGGGATGCGATTGATATGGTATAGTCCAATATTTTCTCTACCTAGTTTGACATTGATGTGAAATTAGAATTCTTGAAAGAGCATCATCCATCTTGAAATGCATCCTCCAAGCATAGGATTATTAACTAGGTAGTGCAAAGCTTGATGGTCCATGAAAAATTAAAATTATGTCATAAAAAGATAGTGTCTAAATTTATACAGTGTGAACACTATAGCCAGTGCTTCTCATTCAATTGTCTTACAATTCTTTTCTACATCAAAAAATTTTAGCTTAAAAAATGTATGGGGTGGTCCAATCCACCATCTCCTAGCTATGCAAGCACAACATCAACTACAATACTAGAAGCATCAATGTGAACATGAAAGGGCTTGATCCAATCTAGAAAGATGAGATTAGGCATAGAGACCAATCTCTATTTTATTTCTATGAAGTTGACACTTAGAAGTATAGACAAACTTCAAACCTTTTCATAGTAAATACTCTAATGAAGATGAAATGGCTGCATATCCCTTGATAAATTTCTAATAGTAACCTATATGTCCAAGAAAATATTCCACTTTTATGGAGGTAACTAGTGGAGGCATACTCAAAATGACTACAATTTTGGCTAGATCCACCAAACTTCTTTCACTTCGCACCACATGACCTAGAAAGACACCAAAAGGTGTAAAAAATAAGCATTTTTTAAATTTATGGAAATACACAGAGTTTGAGAGCATTATAACATGAGGCACAACTTGGAAAAATGTTTTTTAAATAAGGAAAAGACTACCCAATCATTAAGATAAACTTTTAAGAAATCGTGAATAAAATCCTTAAACGTGGTCACTACTGCTCTAGAAAAAAATGTAGGTGCGTTCTTGAGGCCAAAATGCATTACATTAAATGAAAAAGATCCCCATTCTATGGAAAAAGTCATTTTATCTTTATCTTCTTCTATGATGGGTATTTTATGATAGTCACTAAAACCATTCATGAAAGAGTAGACTTCATACCCTATGAGAGATTCTAAAACTTCATCTGTGAAGGGAATTAGAAATGTATCATTCACACATGCATCATTCAAAATTTGATAATCACCACATACTCTAATCTCCCCTATTTTATTAAGCTTCACAACGATATGACTAATCCAATTTTTCTTTTATACTGGATAAATCATACCTGCATCATGCATTCTATCTAGTTCAGCTTTCACTTTCAACTTCATGTTTGGATTTAACTTATATGGCCATTTATTTATGGGTTATGTGCACTCCTTGAGTTATATATGCATTTCACCTAGGGTTGGGTATACTCCTTTAACCTTTGAAAATTTTTTGGGAAACATATCTTGATAATTCTGTAGAAGTTTCATAGCTTCTAAAACTTCAGATTCAGTCCAATAGTTACCTATACGTGCTAGTTTAGGAATCTCCTTACTTTTGATACTTTCCACATGCTTTTTAATAGGCTATTGGTAAATATTATGATTTAATTAGCAACATATTCTTGTTGCATTCATTATCATTCCTATTATGGAATTTATATTTTGTGTATCTTATCTTCTTCAATGAGTTCTATGACTAGTTATTTTAATGGTTCTACTAACCATTGAGATTCAAAAAAATCAGTTAGGTCAATATCACCATTAGTATCTAAATCTTAAATTTCCTCTTCGTCATCTTATATGTGGTGGTATAAATGCATAAGAGATTGTTCTTCCATATTTACAACATTATATCTTTTTAATGATATATTTAGATCACAGGTTATGTTCTTCTTCAAAGTAGATTCTATCATGGTGCTTAAATCTTCTATGCATCATGGTATAAGAAATGTTTGATTTTTAGAAACACATTATGAAACAAAGGATTCTCATCTTCAAAGACAAAAGTTTATATGAAGTTGATCTTCACCTATACCCAATGCTTTATCTACCTTCTATGTTCTTGATGCATATACCATGATGATGGTAAAGGGGCAAGTGTGTAATAAAAGAAATGAACCCAGTACTTAGGTGCCACACATTCTTTAGTCTAAACCTCAACACATTTATGGATATTGATCTTAGAGCACTCACCTTCTTAAAAGAAAGGCCAATTACTTCTGATAACCTATAGTAGTTGAAATCTATTAATCATAAGTTTACATGCATCATCCTAATCGAGCTAATCATTTCTATGAATTTACTATCATGTCACTGCAACTCACTTCAAAGCATAATTCAAGACACTTATCTACTGATTAATGGTAGGAACATAAACTTGTAATCATAAAATGAACTAATTGATATTCTTGGTCACATAGTATGAAGTAATTTTTTTCTCATGGGTGAAGACCATTCTCATAGGTTAAAGTTCATGATCACCACTAGCCCAGTTAAGTAGATGTATATCAAAATCTCCATTGATAGATTTAGATATTTCCCATGTCAAAGTGCCTTCTCTAGTCAGCTCTATATAATCTTTCATATGACCATCTATTTGATAGATAAAATCAACTTTTGAGTGAGTATGGGATTTAACAGACGTGAACACACAATCCTCTATGACAAACTGAGGTGCCAATGAGTGAGTAATTACTGATTTGGGCTTTCATTATTCAGATGTCTTCAACTATTGACTAAGTAAAGACTGTACCTAAGGTTTAATATGTGCAGACACTATAAATCCATACACTATAATTTTGAATGTCAAAAGCACCCCTAGACCACTTGGGACCCCCTTGGGAACATTTGGCCCTTCAATCCCTAGCCAGACCTAACCCATAGTCAATTTGACTTAACTATATTAAACCCTAGATTTTACCTATTTTTACCCTTTACCCTTGATCACCAATGGTTAGGTTGACTGTTGCCAGTCACCCTAACCATCGATGGTCAGGAGCCACCACCTTAACTACTAACATGCAAACTCACCCACCTTGCTTTTCTAAAAATAACTTGTCTAAATCCTATTGTGAACCATTGCATGCATGAGTTATAATTAGGAAGACTAGTTCATGTCCTATTATAACTCTCTTTCTTTGTCTATAAGAGAGGATCAAAGAGATGAAATCCATCTAAAATCATGATCAAGAGCTTTTGCATCTAGGAGTTTATTTTTATAGGTCAATTACCATCAACAATCTAGCAATCATATGAGAGAGTTAATTTTCTACCACCTCTCCACCAAGTTTTTAGGTAGCGTTACTCTATCAAAATCAAACTAGATTCTACCAATAGGTTAACTACCTCAACCATCCACCCAATCAACTTTTGATAAGATACGTACTTGTTTCTCAATATTTATTTACTTTATTTCCATTTCACAAGAAAATTATGTCTTACCCATCTCTCAGAATCCATATTTTAGATCTTGTCAATCAACCTCTTTACCAACCTAGATCCATACATTGTAACCGTTGATGGTTGACTCAAATGCTAATGGTCTATCCAACTACTAACGGTTACTTTGACCACTAATGGTCACCTTAATTACTAATGGTCAACCCAATCACTGATGGTCATTATGGTAATGAAAACTAGCAAGCCAATTCGACCTACCTATACCCAATCAAACCTAATTATCTACATCCCTACTTGTTCACAGACACCTTTCTAAATTTTTGAAGCATACCCCAACTCCCTAGCACTAGTATTAATTATCTTAATCATTTCTAGCACATTTCTTATCAAAGAAATCTTGTATTTGATTTTAGTACCTTTGGCTTATGGATGCAAGTACCTTCCTTTCTATTTTATAAACTTAATTATTTCAAACATTTGGATTGACAAGCCATAATGAAGCTCTCACTTCTAGGATCTAGCTATCATTAGGCAATCCACTTAACTATCTGTCTAACAAACAAGTTTGATTTAGTGATTTTGTATCTACAGATCATCCTCCCAAGCCAAAGAGGAGATCTTCACAATCTTTTGATTTCAAATTTATGCACAATCAAACAAGTTTTTCAACCATACCTGT
The DNA here is from genome assembly GCA_037957365.1 of Torreya grandis. Taxonomy (NCBI): domain Eukaryota; kingdom Viridiplantae; phylum Streptophyta; class Pinopsida; order Cupressales; family Taxaceae; genus Torreya; species Torreya grandis. Next base: position 1,574,864 of record JARHVA010002254.1, on the reverse strand, counting down.
ACTTAGTTTCTTCTTTTCCCTCTTTCCAATTATAAGCAATAAATTCACTAAAACATTCTAGCACACTCAGTGGGACCCTTGTGTCTTTACTTGGGTTCTTATTTGCTTGCATTCTCTCTCTATTCTATTCTTATTAATAAAATCAAAAGTTTATTTGGGCTTGAAATTAAGTGTATACATCAACTTCTTGAAAGTTTAGTTCACATAACTTACTTAAAAGTAAAGTAATCTATCGTAACTTCACTCTTTGTTACACACACTAAACCAAACCAATTTCATCAATTAGACACCAAAAAAACTCGAGACAAGGCTTAATTAGGATTTAATCACCTAGTGGTAACCCTACCATTTCCTGATGATCCTACTTAGAGGTCATTACCAAGGGGAGAACCAACTTAGCTCTTTGGTTGAGTATAATCTTTGGATATCAATATATATTGTCTAAGCACCCAACAACCTTATCATTTCATTTTGTGAAGTGAAGGGGTAGGCCCCAATACCAAGCCACATATTGATTCCAATATAGATTATTTTTAAGCACCTAAACATAACCTGAAACTAACCTTAGACTTCCTCTTTAGTACTCACTTTACAAACCAAATTTTAGTCACACACCTTCTTAAGGCATAAGCCAAAAATGAAATTAATTAAAACTTTAGGGATCAACATATCTTTTAGAGTGTGATTTGATTTATTTTATCATTTATTATCTTATCTTTGTTTGAGTATTAAGGCTGTTTATGATTTCTATCTCCCCTATCTCGTATGGTTCTCACTCACCAACAGCAAAGAGACCTTGTGGAGAAAAACCCATCACCAAAATAACCTACCTCTTATACCTCTTCATCCATGGACTACATTTTTGAGCTAATAGATTCCCATCATCCCTTGAGAAGTCCTACCTTCACTTGAGAGGTTCTTCAAGGAGATGCAGATTTTACCACTTTCCTAGATAACAATCCTATAGCCTTACAACATTATCATACAACCATGTCTTATTGTACCCTAACTTTAGCCCCACCTATAGATCCACCTTATGGAATGACTCTCCACCTCATGGGGAGTACCTCTATTACCATGGTTACTACCCACTTATTGGCTACCTAAGCTTCCTCATCAACCAACAACCCCTTTGTGATTACCATAGAAAACCAACCAACTCAAACTACCATTACACTTATACCTTCTACTCCTAACAACCACTCTTTCACTATAGGAGTGCCTACCTATAATACTACAAACCTTTCTTTAGTTACCTCCAAACCATCAATCACTAGTCTACTTCAAAGCTTAGTAGTGTCCATACCCTCTACCTTTCCATCGATTAGTATAAGGGTCACCACCCTTCCATCAATTTCCAACTTGACTAACACTCATATTTAACAAGCACCCCTTGGACCAACCTTTAGATACATACCTACTAATACAAGGGCATGCACGCACTACTCAACCACCTACATCTACCTACCCTTATGTATCTTCCATCCAACTAATGACATCCATTTACCAATATGTGGTAGCCTCCCAACCTTCCACCCAATATTAGTATTTATCCCAACCATCCCAAAAATATGTATCTTATATACCTTTGGGTGCACAAACCCAAGCTGACCTAATGAATATGCTTATAGACAAGATGACCACCTTATATTCATCTATTTTGGGTCCTCACAACATCTTATCATATGACCAAATTTGTAATGAGCCCATCCATGCATCTGTACCTATTAGGGCATATCCTCCCCAATGGGAACTTCCTAAGTTCTCTAAATTTCAAAGTAAGGAGGATCCTGAATATCACCTTAGGGAATTTAGGCATGCTTGTTATCTCATCACTTATGATGATGCCCTTCTCCTCCACACCTTCCCCATGACTCTAGCTGATCTGACATTGGATTGGTATAGTGCCATACCTAAGCACTCCCTTTTCTCTTTCACCCAACTAGCTCAAACCTTTTTTGACCACTTTTCAATCAATATCTCAAAGAAATTTTCTATCACCAACCTCTATTCTATCTATTAGTTTGAGGATGAATCTATTTCTAATTTTGTGGCTCATTGGAGGAGCCTGATTAACCAACTTTCCTTTTCATTACCTCAACCTAAACTCGTAGAGCTCTTTGCTCAGGGATGTGCCAAGCATATCTCCTCTACACTATGTGTCCAAATATTTTGAACCTTTGATGAAGATTTTATCATGGTGCATAAGTTAGAGAATCAAGCCATTGATGAGGGTAAGCTAAATCTCAAAAATAATAACTCAACCCACAAAACCAATGAGATTTCTTCCTCCAAGTCAAGTAACTAGTCCAATACGAAGATCAAGAGCAAGGGAACCATGAATATGGTTATCCTAAAAGCCTCTTCTCCACCTTTTGTCAACCAATCTAATTCCTCTAGTTCATCAAATCAAAACACGAGGAGCCAAATCCAGAATAAGCATAAGCAATTCACTCTACTTGGAGAATTTTATGCTTCCATCTTGGAGAAGTTATTGAAAGAAAAAATCATTCAAATTCCTCCTATCAAACCTCCTTAGTAGTTTTATTCCTCTTATCCAAAACCTAGTTGGTTTAATGAGAATGATGTATGTACCTTCCATCGAGTGATAGGACATGATGTTAGTAGGTGTAACACCTTCAAGAGCCTTGTCCAATCCCTCATTGATAAGAAGGAGCTTACATTAGATAACCCCAATGCACTATCAAATCGAGCCCTTGATATATTTAGGTAACCCTTCTAAAACTAGGCTCTTACCAAGAATGAGAGAAAAAACATCAAATACTCTCATGATAACCATACAATTAACATGGTTCTTGACACACTCACTACTAAAGAGCTTGTTGACCAACCTATTTGTCTCTTACCCTATCCTCTTATTGAGGTAAAAAAATTACCTTATCCTCCTTTAGAAACCTGAACTAAAGAAACACCATCTTCTCCCCCTCTAATTATTGAGGTGGTGGAGTACTTAACCACCCTTTTAGCTGATCTATCAAAACAACCAACCATCACCCCACCTTCACCTTTAGCTATCGAGAAAACCACTCCCCCTTCAAAAATCATTCCCAAGGAGGAAACCCCCATGCTTACTCCTCCCATAGAGGAACCATCTATCTTAACATTACCTCTTTTGATTAATGAAGAGGATGAGGTTACCACTACTATGTCTCCACCTAGGGGCTTATCTTTTAGGTCCACTATCTATGGAATCAAACCAACCTACAAACCATTCTCTAGGCTAGTGTAAAAATCAGAATTTATCTCCAACCCTATCATGGACCGAGCCACCTTTTGATAGTAATTAGGGCTATCCTATATCATCAAGAAAGAACCTCTAACCATCCCTTTAGTAGACCAAACCATCACTTCTACCATTTGATATTCTACCCTATTAACTATTTTTACTAATCCAACAATCCCTTAACCATCTGAGACACCTAGACCCCAAGAAATTGAGTCACCTTTTGAGACCAAAATAACCAAACCAATCAAAAACCTTGGTATCCTACCTACATTGAGCCTTAGTCACCCTTCAGTGAAGGTAGACCTAACCTCTTCAAACCCAATTGCCAAACACCATACAAAGCAAGAAAAGAGGTGAAACCACACAAAATTTGGAAGGCCTAAATTTTACCTCCCTCAACCTTGCCCTCCATTCTAGGGCCTCATCCCTCTACCTTGAGTAGTAAGAAAATTACTTCTACCAAAACCTCACCACTTCTTTTGGTTCCACCTTCAAAGTTGTTATTTGATGCACCTCTTTTCACCATGCCAACAATATTGAAGCTACCTACCTTATGATCTTCTACCTTTAGCTCATCAACCTCTTTACCTAAACTAAAACCATCAGCTAAGTGTACCACCCTAACAAAAAAACCTACAACCAAACCTATCTCCAAATAACCTCATACTTCAACCATCAAAACAAAGACCACTACACCTTTACCACCTTTAAATGAATCCTAATAAACCATTTTACATAGGTTATTACATACCTCTTATTTAGCCTTACCTCCCATCAGACCCTTTAACCCTCTGGCTTCTAAACCCATCTAGTCTAATGACCACCATGTGTGTTCTTATCATAAGACACCTGACCATGACATGAAGAACTACAAATCTCTCCAAACCATTATCCACTAGGTCTATGACAAGGATGATCTATTAACAAATGAACCTCCTATAATCCCTATACCAATATAACCACAAACCATACCTACCTAACACTCACCCATTCCTCCACTCTCACCTCAGAGTGAAGATGAGTCTGACCAGTATACTACCTCAACCTCTCCTTCTATCTATACTATCAACATGGTCACAAGATCATAGTAGAAGGATAAGGGGAAGGCTAAGGTGTCCATTCCTTAGATGTACCCCTCATAAAACTCCCAACCAACCTACACCCAACCATCTCCATATTCAACCAAACCCAAGGTGTATATCTTAGGTACCTCCTAATCTAACCCATCATAATCCATCAAGAGAGTTATCCTCAAACAACTTCATCAGACTCTAGAAAAGATTGTCCTGTATGAGTTAATATTTGCCTCTACCCATTACCACCAAGCACTAATAGTTTCTTTGCAATCCATTGAGGTCTAACCCAAGGACCCCTAACCTCTAATAGCCTTTGTTGGTGCCCTTTAGATTTCTAACCTTGTTACGTTTTAAGATTCAAAAATACCTTCCATCTACCTTGAAGACCCAAATCCCCCTCTCTTTATAACTGATTACATCAACAAAACCCACATCAAATGGGTCATGATTGATGGGGGACCTAACATTAACATCATCTCCTCTCACACCTATAAATAACTCAACTTACCAAATAATGTCATTGTAGACACCTAAATTGTGTCGACACCCCTTGGCCCTTACCCATATCTTATTAATTTAAAATAAACAACTTATTTTAAATTATGACCTCACCCTGACACATCACCTAGGACACCTCACCTAGGACACCTCGCCTTGGACCATTTCCCACCCTATGACTCACCTGAGACCTATTCTTACTCCTCCCCAACCACCTAACCAACTCTCGTGCATATTTATCCCGACCTTTGACAATTCTCCAACAGACTATGCACTTGGCGGATGGAGAATGGGCTTGTTAGCCATTTTACTCATTCTCCACCCACTGACGTTGGTCAACTGTCGGCCGATGCCAGTGGGATCGCTGACATTGGTTTACTTAAACTGAGTTCTAACCTCTCACTCAGGCTAATCACTAGTCGGCTAATCATGAATCTTGAATCAACTCCCTCTTAGACGCTTCTCTCTTGGACTCTGAGACTTTTTCTCACACAAATTGGGCTCTCTCTCTCTTCCTCATATATTGGGACATCAACAGGCATTAGACTTCAACCAATGCTCCCTTGGTGACAGAGACTACACCGGTCGCTCCAGATTGGACTAAAGCATTGCACGGGACTTGGACATCAGTCATAATAGGGACAAGCATTCAATACCTTGGTTCTGCATCTCACCAGAGCTAAGTATTTCTTTTGCCCTTTCATTTTAGTAATTTAGAATGTATTAGTGATTAGTTTTTAGTTACTACTTCTAAATACCATCAATCAGACGAGAGCCGACCCGACCTTCAACCAAACCCAACTTGGCTTTCTTCCTGGAGAGGCTATTAAGTCTTCCTTTTATCTTGACCCTTTTTGACAACCTATCATTTACCTTTGTCCCTCTGCGGACCGTATTTGTCTCCCTGCAACCCTGCATAGACCCAGAGTCCTTTTAGACCCCTCTGTCGACCATAAACCCATCCAAGGCCATTGCCCTGATCGACATTGTCCACTACCCCTACCGACACCGACAGAATAACCGACATCGACAACTTGACAAATTGACGTTGACAGACTAGTCGATGTTGGCGACTGTGGAAGACCGATAGCAGAATACAGTTACGCATTATCTCTATTTCTTTTGTTTAAGTCTTTCACTATTTCTTTATTTTTGACACTTTTACTTATAAATAGTGGACTATCATCCCTTAAGGAAGTCTTTACACTTTTGGGGCCGAGCTTTGCTTGGCAGTCCACCATATATCAATCTAACAATCTCTCTATTTGAGTCTTCTTTTCTATAGGTGTCATCCTCCACAACCAAAGAGGAGCTCCTTCAATTGCTTGGATACGGTGCGCAGCTTCATCTGGGTACGTACAAACCCCTGACCATTAATCTTAGTTTCTTATTTCTTCCAAATATTAAATAGCGAAAAATGAGTATAAAAATTTTGGCACGCCCAGTGGGACCCCTGGAGTTTCCTTGGGTTCATTTCTTTTCCTTTTAAAGACAATCATTCATATAGCTGCATTAGGGAAATTTTCTCTCCTTGCATCCTTTTTATTTATTTTTACTTTCTAAGAGACATCATAAGCAAGTTAAAAAGAATCTTTCTTTTTCTTCTTGTCACCTTTCCTCTTGCATCTTAGAATAGTGAAATTCATACTCTTAACCTTTTCTTCACTTGTCTGCATCTAAACAAACATTTCAATTTGGGTTAAAAGTTAAATGCATTTCACACTTGCTTGAATGCATATTTATCTCATCTAGTAATTAACCGCATTATGAATAAATCATAGTGCACTTATGTTACACGACCAGACCACATTCACAAAATCAAACATATAACATAATTGAGACAAGGCCTGACTAGGATTTCACCACCTAGCAGATACCTTACCCTTCTCAGCGATCTTACTTGGACTTCACAACCAAGAGGAGGACCCACTCTGTTCTCTGGCAGAGTATAAACTCTAGGGGAAGTATATACTGGCTAAGTGACCCAGCTTGGCTCTGGGATAGTGAAGTGAGGGGAGCAAGCCCCTAGCACCAAGCCATGTACGAAACCTAATATAGACTTTTGAGCACCAAAACTAACCTAAAACCATCTTTAAACTGCCTCTTTAGGACCCTTTCTAAAAGCCCATCCCCAAACATATTCTTCTAAGGCATAAGCCACCATGACTCTAAAAATTTATTCTTAGGAATTAAATGTTTAGAGGTTGCTTACCTTCATCTTTTCTGCTATTTTTATCTGGTTTTTTGAGCTAGTGAGGATGCATTACTCTGAATTCTAAAACAACTCAGAATTTCTCTTTTTTTTCCCAAAAACTTTCAGTTTTCTGAGTTTCTGGGAACACACAGACACTGATATCGATTTTTCCACCAATGTCAGCACATTTTCCTCACCGACATTGGTTTTTCCACCGATGTCGGCAACTTTTACTCACCGACATTGGTTTTTAAACCAATGTCAGTCACTATTAACAAACTTTTTCCAAAACAACTTAAAACTTGACCTTTTTGTTGTCAAATACACATTTTGACCACTTCTAGTTTTCTGAAATTGAAATCCACAGTTTCTGGAACCTAACCCTTTTTGCCTTCAATGGTTTTGACACATAGTCAAGCCAAATCTATTATCAACCACGTGAGGCAACAACCACTTCCACCTTCACCTTTTATATCAAGTCACCAAATGGAGTATACTTCAAATATTGAGCATACTCCTATCCAGCCTAGCCCCTACCAACATCCAATTATTCTCAAAGGGGATCAAAAATTTGAGAGACTCCTTGACCACAATGTCAAGGCTCTCCAACACTATCTCATGAGAAACCAAATGCGAGACCCTTCAGGTAATCCCATTTATGGGATGCCAACTTCCTCGGTTGAAGCGGCAATGGTATCAACACCATCTGCTAGCGAACCCATCATCACTCAAGCCATTGTCTTGACTAGCAACTTGACCATGGTCAATCATCAATATTTGATCACCCCTTCCATTTTTGGACCTACCTCCATCGGGGTTTCCGTACCCCCTCAACCACAAACAATTCAACCAAGTTTTACACCATACCAAAACTTGATTGTCTCAACTCCACACACTCTTGCACCTATAAATGCTGGATTGACTACTTATCCTTTTACTAGTACCACCATTCAACCACCTTTGGCAGTATCTAATCAACTTGTGCCCTCTAGCTTCATGACACAAGCCACCTTGACCTCAACATCAGTCCCTATGACAAACTACCAATACATTGTGCCTATACAAACGCAACTTAGTACATCATACACCCCTCCTAATGCCTTTCAGGTACCTTATAATCTGGGGGGTGACCCACCTACCAATCCATTAGTCGATCTCATCAAGATGCTGATGGATAAGATGTCTAACCTTGAGACATCCATTTCTGGTTCAAGCAATGTTCTTTCATATGAACAAATATGCAATGAACCCATTCACCCTTCAGTGCCCATTCGACCATATCCTAACCAGTGGGAACTCCCCAAATTTACTTGATTTTAGAGTAAAGAGGACCCACAACAACATCTACGAGCATTTAGACATGCTTGTTACCTTATAGCCCATGATGATGCGTTATTACTTCGTACGTTCCCCATGTCACTCTCGGGAGCTGCCCTTGACTGGTATAGCTCTATTACCAGTCATTCTCTCTTTTCCTTCACTCAACTAGCCCAACTATTTCTCGACCACTTTTCAATCAACATCACTAAGAAGGTCTCCATTACAGACCTCTATTCTATTAAACAATTTGATGATGAGTCAATAGCTGACTTTGTTGCCCGTTGGAGAGGTTTGATCAACCAACTCTCCTTTTCATTACCTCAACCTGAACTCATTGAGCTCTTTTCACAAGCATGTGCCAAACACATCTCATCTACTTTGTGGGTTCAGACATTCTGCACATTTGACAAAGATTTCACCATGGCTAGAAAGCTTGAACTCCGCGCGGTCGAAGAAGACAAAGTCACATTGCATAGTAAAAATACCAATGCAAAATCCAATGACCCTTCTTCATCCAAACCATCTTCTTCCAACTCCAAGTCCAAAGGATCAGAAAACACTGTGGTCCTTAGACCATCATCTTCAACAACAACCAACCAATCTCAACCTTCCACATCAGAATATATCACAAGACAATTCCAATAACGACATATACAACGTCAATACACTCCAATAAGAGAGTCATACACTTCTGTGTTGGATAAAATCATCAAGCAGGGAGTCCTTAATCTCCATCAAATTTGACCACCTCAATTTGACCCTTCAAAAGCTATCCCTACATGGTATAGGGAAAATGACTTCTGTCACTATCATCGTGTCAATAGTCACGACATAAACAACTGCAAAACCTTCAAAAACATCATCCAAGACATGTTAGACAAAAGGGATCTTATTTTGGATAACCCAAACATGCCACCTAACCAAAACATAGACATCTTTAGACAACCATTCCCTAATCATCCCCCTAGTCAGCATAACATTTAGACCATAGCCGATGACCCTCAAGAGCGCAATATACGCACGATCGACATGGTTTCTAACCAACCTCTCCCAAAGTCTAAAGAGGTTAATCAACCTATTTGTCCATCATAGGTAGAAGAACTCTCTTCTCCTATTTTTCCACCACAGGTAGAAGAACTCTCTTCTCTTAGTTGTCCACCACAGGTAGAAGAACTCTCTTCTCCTATTTATCTATCACAAGTAGAAGAACTCTCTTCTTGTATTTTTCCACCACAAGTAGAAGAGCCTTCTTCTCCTATATATCTTCCACCGATGGAGAATAATCCTCTATCCACCCCTCTTTCACACATAGGAGAGTCCACATTGACTTCTCCCATATTGGAGGATGATTTGATGGCACCAACGCCAGCTGCCTCGCCCTCATCCTTCTTATCATCAATAGGGGATCACAATTTCCCTGCTACTCGACCATAGGTAAAAGCCATGACCATCCCATGCCTCTCAAACCTCACTCACCCACAAGTGAAGGTAGACTTGAACCTCAACCCACATAATAGTAGTCATCGCAACATACCAAAGAAGGCTGCTATACCATATCGGATAACTCCTCCCCCACCATCATCATTGCCCTCTATTTTGGGCCCACACCCTTCCACCTTAATAGGAGTGCTTCCTACTCCAACACCTCACAGAGGCAAATTGCCTCCATTACTTTCTCAACCTAACACAAACATACCTCCTCCAAAACATCCAACACCTCTCAACAACAACATGTCATCTCCACATGTGGCCACACCGCCAACTAAAAAGCTGACATGACAAACTCCCTAAACAACTCCTAAAAATAAGTTGTCAACCCCAACTGCAACAAGCACAAACACATTAAGGGGTTCATATGCTTTGATGTTATGCCAATTATTGCAGTCATCTAGCATCACTCTCCCACCTATTAAACCATATCAACCTCTCAGATCAAAACCATCTTGGTTCGACGACACTAAAATTTGCTGGTATCATCACACACTTGGACATGATACTGAGCATTGCTGTGCCCTTAAGGTTTCCATTCGCTGGCACCTGAAAAAGGACACCCCTCACATTGAGGCTTCTTCTGACCACTCTTTTGACAAAAGTTTGACACCATCCCATACCTCTCAAACCTCTTCACCTAAATCGGGATCCCCATACAAGACTATGGTCCTTTTACCACCATTCACTCCTTTATTTGAAATTAACACAATTGATATGGCCACTAGGCCTCAAGCTGTGAAGAATAAAGGAATAGACCAGACTTCTACACCTTTGACATATCCATTATTCATCAAGACCTCTCAACCAACACAACCCAAGATTTCTATCTTAGACATATCTCGACCAACATCACTGGGTGAAATTCCTCCTAGCCCCTCTAGTCCACATAATGCTTGGCATAAGCACCCTGTTGACTACTTAACATATTCTATTATGCCTCCTAATCTCTCTAGCAATGCACAGCTTGCTTTTATTAAGAACACTGCTCGCTACACCATGCTAGGGGGACTTCTCTACAAAAGAGGTCTTGACGGCCTCCTTATCCAATGCCAACAACATACTAACCGACTTTACGACCAACATCGACCAAAACATGCCAACAACATATCAACCAACTTCATGTCCAACATCAACCAACATGTGACCAATATGAAATGAAGCAAATGGGGCAAGTTTGCTCCTAATTGACTTGGACCTTACATCATGACACACAAGCATAGATCAGAGACTTATCATCAGTCTTCTTTCGAAGGCTAGCCAAAACTTGAGCCCCTTAATGTCTTATATCTTTGACCATTCTACTGTTAGTCAAGTAATCATTCACTTTACGTTTAAATGAGCTCATCCCTTGAGCAACCCCATCATCATCGTCATTTCTATTCCTTTCAACCCTTATTCCCAACATTAGTTAACCCTTTTGTCAAGCATGAATAATTTGTCCTAATAAAAGGGAAACCCTCTACACCACTATAGCCTAGTCCATGACAAAAGTCCAATACAAAAAAAAATAAAATAAAAAATAAAAATTGGGATGCCTATATTCCAAAGGTCATAAACTATACAGCTACATCAACATCATTGCTGTAATTAATAGACTACTCCATTGAAGGACAACTATCCACAAACCTTCCAAACATATAAAGCATAATATAGACCACTCCCTCGAAGGATGGCTATGCCTAAATTTTGCTACATACACAGCACCCTCTAAAAAGCTTCTCATATTGATTAGCTTCAACATGACCACATAATAAAATAACATCCCCATGTAGACTTCTCATATTGATCAGTGTACAAACTATTAAGTCATGGACTTGTCTATAGTCGTTCTTAGGGTCACCTATAAAAGGGGTAAAGCTATCCCTGCTAAAAAAGGGTTATGCTATCCTGACATATCACATAATCAAACCTATTACCCCAACATACTCAAGGGATTTCAAGCTCACTTAATGTCAAGTGATTCAACTACTTCTCTAACACAAACCAACGGTCAAATGACATAATGTATGAATAGGGCTTTTGTTTACAAAAGCCTTATCTATGCTATCATTATAGTCCTTGTCAATGAAAGAGCAACGCGCCTTTCACTTCTTACACTTTGGTCACATACAACCAAATCATTTTATAACCCAACCAAACCAACCAAACCTTTTTCAAACCACTAACATTATCATAGCCCATTCACACTAGTTTCTATGAAAAACAATACACATGGAAGTTATCGACCACACCATTTATGCCAGCATAAACCATTACTTGTTGAAGCATAAATATACACAATTTATTTTTATCATACACCATCACCAATATGGAAAATTGCTAGGGATGAAAGACCACATCACCAATGTTACAGAATACACAATCACATAATATGGAAAAGGCTGTAACATCATATCCCTCATCATTTCAAGCATGTACCATCACACATATGGGAAATGCTGACATCTCTAACATAACCAACTATCGACCACTTTGACCCTTTTTCTAAACTACATTGGTTTGATGCCCCTTACAATAGAGGCTATGTAGGCAACACTCAATCTTCTGAGGTTAGCTCAGCCATTCCCTCATTCATCTCCCTAATGACGATGGCCATTTCATTCATCCATCTACCTGACGGACCAACCATCTAACCTTTAACCAAATCATGACCAATCAACCAGCCCTGACATTGTAGAAGTCACCTTTAACTTCTCATGGGGCACATTGGAGATCACATACATCTCCATGACCACAACACATAACTATTGAGATCACTTATATCTCTAAACCGACTCGACCAACGACCATGGAGATTACACCTATCTCCTTAGACCATGACCACTTTCGAGACAACTCTGCCTTAGTTGTTTTGATTGCCTATATGCTACCTCATGAATAGATAGCAAAATTTTTCTACACCTCATATTACAATCTTCACAAGTATCGGATCGCACTCCAGTTGATCCCCATTACTTGTGACATTTTAGTGTTTTCCAGAAGCACTTCCTAAGCCTAGGATACTTGGAACACGATGACCATTGGAGCTACAGTTACGATCGTTTAACCCAATCAACTATGACTAAATGTTGGGGCTCAATTATTTCAATTTTAACACTCCTCAACCTTGACCACGACAATTTGACCTACCTACACATGAAGTGGTATACATGCAATCACAACTATTGCAGTGTTCACACTCCAACTTCACCATATCCATCCACTGCCTATCAAATCAACACCCGATATCAGGTTACCTTCCCTCGACTCCCACTTTGAGGGGGAATACCTTATCTCATACCTGGGGCATCTACTCCTATTTTTGTCTTGCAGTTCATCTAGAACAACCAACAAGACAAAAAGGTGCAAATGTAGACACCTAAATTATGTCGACACCCCTTAGCCCTAAACCATATCTTATTAATTTAAAATAAACAACTTATTTTAAATTATGACCTCACCCTGACACATCACCTAGGACACCTCACCTAGGACACCTCACCTTCGACCATTTCCCACCCTATGACTCACCCAAGACCTATTCTTACTCCTCCCCAACTGCCTAACTAACTCTCATGCGTATTTAGCCTAACCTTTGACAATTCTCTAATGGACTATGCACTTGGCGGATGGATAACGAGCTTGTTATCCCTTTTACTCATTTTCCACCCACCAACATTGGTTAACTATCGGTTGACACTAGCACGATTACCGACGTTAGTTTACTTAAACTGAGTTCTAACCTCTCGCTCAGGCTAATCACTAATCGACTAATCATGAATCCTAAATCAACTCCCTCTTAGAATCTTCTCTCTTGGACTCTGAGACTTTTTCTCACATGGATCAGGCTCTCTCTCTCTTCCTCATAGACTAGGACATCAATAGGCATCAGACTTCAACCAACGCTCCCTTGGCCACAGAGACTACACCGGTCGCTCTAGATTGGACTAAAGCATTGCATGGGACTTGGACATCAGTCCTAATAGGGACAAGCGTTTAACACCTTGGTTCTGCATCTCACCAGACCTAAGTATTTCTTTTGCTCTTTCATTTTAGTAATTTAAAATGTATTAGTGATTAGTTTTTAGTTACTACTTCTAAATACCATCAATCAGAACAGAGCCGACCCGACCTTTAACCAGACCCGACCTTCAACCAGACCCAGCTTTCTTCCTGGAGAGGCTATTAAGTCTTCCTTTTATCTTGACCCTTTTTGACAACCTATCATCTACCTTTGTCCCTCTGCAGACCGTATTTGTCTCCTTGCAACCCTGCACAGACCTAGAGTCCTTTTAGACCCCTCTATCGACCATAAACCCGTCTAAGGCCATTGCCTTGACTGACATCATCCAATACCCCTACTGACGCTGGCAGAATAACTGACATTAGCAACTTGACAAACTGATGCCAGTAGACTAACCGATGTCGGTGACTGTGGAAGACTGATAGCAAAATACAGGTATGCATTATCTCCATTTATTTTGTTTAAGTCTTTCACTATTTCTTTATTTTTGACACTTTTATTTATAAACAATGGACTGTCATCCCTCAAGGAAGTCTTTGCACTTCTGGGACCGATCTTTGTTTGACAGTCCACCATATATCAATCTAACAATCTCTCTGTTTGAGTCTTCTTATCTACAGGTGTCATCCTCCACAGCCAAAGAGGAGCTCCTTCAATTGCTTGGATACGGCGCACAGCTTCATTCAGGTACGTACAAACCCCTGACCATTAATCTTAGTTTCTTATTTCTTTCAAATATTAAATAGTGAAAAATGAGTAGAAACAGTCATGTCTAAATCCTTGATTGTCCTTCACTCCTTCAATGATACCATGGCCACTACCTTGGGAATTGTCATCTTTAATATCTGTTTAGGACCTCACACACTCCCCAAAATTTCTCTGTAGTGGAAGGTGAATTTGAATACAACATCTTATTAGGATGACCTTATATTATTTTTATGGGTTGCATTCCCTCTACCCTCCACCATTGGATTATGTTTGATCATGAAGGCTAGTTCATCACCATCCAGGCTTACCTAAGTCCTTTCTCAACATGTAACATGACCTATCACCCCAATGATGTCCTCATACCCCCATCTAACACACCCTCAACAACTAAAATCCAACCTTCAACCACTAAAGCAAATATCATAGCTCCTTCCACTAATGAAGTATCAACTAGTTTATCTATAGCTTTCAACTGAATCCCTACGATTGACCCTTTGAAATTAATATTCCATCTTCTTTTGCTGGGGGAGTATCACCTTTTAGTACTTGATGCTTTCCCTATTCCTCATGAGTATGAGCAACCTACCAACAAATCAAGATATAACCCCAATGTTGGGACTTTTGTTCCCTTTAGAATTCCCCATTATCAGACCCATTTTATCTATGGAGGACTCAATAAATCTTTTGAAGCTTCTACCAGTGCTTTTTCACTTTATCCATTCACCACTAGTTTCTCTTACCTAGATAAACCAAACTTCATCATGACATCTTCATTACTGTGCTTGAAAAGGTTTTAGTCTAGGATGATATGAGCATGACCCACATGAATTGGTCACCATCGAGACCAGGAATCCACAAAAGAAGCATAGACTTGGTTTCATCTTACCTAATAATAAGAAAGCCAAATAACCCATCACTACCATTATTGAATAAGATGACCCTTCCTCACTGACCTCACCTTCACTTACGTGTGAGGATGATGACATCATTCCATCTAAATTTTTTTCATCTACATGATCAAACTTAGACCCCTAAACTATCAAAAGGAGGGGGCAACCATAACCATCCCTTTGACCCACCCTAAAATGATAGGATAAGACTCTCCTACCATTAAAACTATTAAGTTTTAGGATGATGATTCTATTCTCACTTACCTGAGTGACCCAAATTATTTAATCCAAAAATCCCTTCCTCTTGAGTCTTTGACCAAGTTGAACTACTACATAATGGATATCAACTTAGGTACTTTGGATAAACCCCACACTATCAAAATCAACCAATCATTGAATGCTAAGGAACTTCAGGTCTTCCCCTCTTTCCTCCAAGACCACAACATAACTTTTGCTTGGTCTTATAATGATATGCCTAGAATTGACCCCACCATTGCTACCCATAACATAGTCACTCATTGTGATGCCAAACCTATCAAGTAGAAGCTTTGATGCATGCATCCCTACATATCCCTTCTCATCAAAGAATAACTTCAACATCTTCTATCTACTTTATTCAACCCATTGACTACCCCTAATGGGTCTTGAACGTTTTACCTGTCACCAAAGCCATAAGGGGACTATGAATTTATGTGGACTTTCATGACCTCAACCTTTCCTTCCCTAAATATGACTTCCCTCTACTAAGCATCGACCACCTTATTGATCTTACAATCAGCCACAAGATGTTATCTCTCATGGATGAGTTTTCAGATTATAATAAGATCTTAAATGCTCCTGAAGATCAACATAAAACCAAATTTACCACCCCTTAGGGAACCTTTTGCTATAGATTCATGCCTTTCAGACTAAATAACACTGGTGAAACCTACCAACATTCCATGATTTATATCTTCCATGAATTTATCCATAAGTTTGTTGAAGACTATGTGGATGACCTTCTCGAAAAATCCAAACTCTAAAAAGATCACTTGGCTATTCTTAAGATCATCTTTAAATGCCTTATCCATTACCATGTTGCCTTAACCCTAAGAAATGAATTTTTGGGGTCTTGTTGGGATAACTTCTTAGATTTATTATCTCCCTTCATAAAATCAAATTCGATCCCACCAAGATCAAATCCATCCTTGACATGCTTTCTCCCACCAACCTTAAGCAAATTTGTAGCTTATAGGGAAAGCTTCAACCCATTTATCATTTTATCTCCTAACTTTTAGATTAGTGTCAACCATGTTGGGTGAATATTTTTTCATCAAGCAATTGATGAAAAAATGGGTATATCAACCATAGTATAAGGAGATTTATATGGCAAAAGTGTGGGTTTACCACATCATAGTGAGATAAATCTATCCTCTCATCAATGGGAGGTTCCCTATGAACTACTTATATATTAATATGAACTAAAAATAGACTCAGGGGTGAGGTTACACCATCCATCTCTCTTTTTTAAAGATGATGTGTATAAGGCAAAAGAGAAATCCTAGTCAATTACTGAAAGCATTCCTTTTCTTTCAGAAATGATGTTCCGTAAATGACAGAAAATCTTCTCGAATAGTGACTAGATCTACAAGAAACCCATGAAAGCACAAATTATTTCATTGCTCTCCTTTCTGATTTGAAACAAACATAATAGTAGAGTGAAGTGCAACTCAAAGTCTTCACCTAAAACTACAACAGAGTATAAGATCACAAAGGATGAAAGCAGTTTAAAGCCTTTCTAATATCCTTCTCGCTAAAATATGGAAAAGATAAACTAAAGGTAATTATAGTAGCTCAAAGTCTTCATAATTAAATTTAGAATGTCTTCAGATAATTTTCACACACACTTTTCTTATTTAATCAAATAGATGAGAGAGATTATTAGGAAAAAGAACATAAGAATGATCTCCTAAATAACATAAATTATTCCAACACAAAGTCTGAAAGTAACCTATTTCTCATTCATTCAAGAAAATATGATTTACAATCTGAGATCAAAGTCTCAAGAAGCATATCAATTTGGTAGAGTTTTTGCTCTCAATTATCCAAAGATCCCCCCTTTACAAAAGAGGCTTCCTCTATATATATATAGGGAAAAGACTTCAAAATTGAGAAAAGACTTAAAAATTAAAACCTAGTCAAAGATGAGTCTTTGTTGACTTTGGGATTTTTTTGGATTTTTACATGTAATTACACATAAAAAAAGTACATGTGAAAAATATCCTGTGTCAATTACAAAGTGCATGAGAAAAATGGAGAAGAAAGCATAGAAGAACAGTTCAATTTTTGTCCCCAGCCTTATTTAGATGAGCATTTTACATGGCGATATCTGCCTGTATCTCGATACTGTCTGGCATAATAGTATTTTTGAAGACCACCTTAGCCCTAAATGTGGCATCCCTCATTGCTATGATTTATTTCACATGACTAGTTAACTTGGTTCTCAGATTGTCCAAAGTTAACTGATTATCTAAGATATTGTCCATAGAAGCCATTGAGAATGCTTTCTCCTCGAATTCCTTTCAGATCATACCTTCAAACTCCTGAACCATTTTTTTTCTGAAATGAATTAGTTGTATTAAGAGGTAAGTCTGTAAGGCAACTCCTCTAATTTGTGTAACAGATTGAAATCACTTTGCTCACTAGCATCCTTAGAATATTCGAGGTCGCTGATCAATTCCTTAAGTACTTGTTGGGAGGATGTACACCGGAAGCACACAATTTGATTACTAAACCAAGCAATTTAATATGCGGAAATTAACCAGATTCACCAAGTAACTAGAATTCAGAATAACACATGATATGAGAGACAATACCAAATTGTATTAACACTTTATACAGAAAAGAATACAATAAAGAAGATGCCACTTCTTCTCCACCACCTTACAGAGGTTTCCCACGCCTCAAGTGAACAGTAATTCTTCTCCCCAAAGCTCTCCCTCTCACAGGTCCCAACACCCAACTCAAATACAGAGTTGGTGTTCACCTCCCGTGCTCCACGCACACCACAAGTGCTCCACGCACTCCACAAGCACTCCACGTGCTCCACAAGTACTCAAGGTACTTCAAGTAGATCTCCCATGAATCTGCAACAACCTGCAATTCAACAGACCATACTTATGGAAGGAACTCCCTTGCCTTCCTCTTGCTCTATCCGAGTACACACCTGTACTCCAAGTAGATCCTGTTTGATACTGCTCCCTGTTGTGTTGCTGTCTGTATGACCTTGCACACCTGCAAATCAAGCAATGGTTCTAATCACCTGTGAACCTCGACCTTGCACACACATACACCTGCAGATCAACAATCTTACTTACCATGTAGATCTCCTATATAGGCCATGCAACTGTGACCAAGATCCTACACTCTTGAAGAACCCAGCTGGCTCTCCAATCCAGCACCAACACACCTGGTACTGAGGCACTAGGAGGAACGCACCATAGCTCTACCTCACACACAGAAGGAGCTTATAATTATGCTCTCTTACTCCCTAGCACACATTTACAATACAACCATGAGTCTATTATATAGATCTCATCCAAACAATGATTAGACATCTAATTACAATAATTAGATCCGCAGCTATGAGTCTAAAATTAGCACTCATCATGTAAACTCTTGGTTCGTTAGTTCACTGCCCGTAATTAACTCGCAGTCAAACTACACAGGCGACCGACGTCGGTCCCTGTCTGCCTGGGGTCGCCGACGCCGGCCGATATATGACCGACGTCGGTTGCCTTCCTGTCTCACCCTACCGACGCCGGTTGGCCAGACCAACGCCAAACACTTCTGACACTCAGCAACTCATTCTGCAACCTCCTCCATGTCTGCATCAGTGAAGCTTTTAGCTCCACAATCCTAACAATCTCCCACTTGGAGATAAATAGCTGCACTGTACCTGTACCTGTACTCCATCTAATCTATTTCTTGGTTTGTATCCCTCTTCAAGCTCCCACCTGAAGACAACCCACCACACATCCTGTGGTGTACCACCTGTCATCCGAGTAACCTGCCACATCCGAACCTACAAATACATGTAGTGAAGTCCTGACCCTGCATAGCAACACCTGCTGCCGGTCCCTCTCAGAAAACCTGAGAATCCACTTCCCCGAATTGGCTCCTAACTCTTTGACAGCTCCCACTGCATGGGAATACTCAGGTCTATACCAGACCTCATGTGATTTCAGACACTGTACCTGTCCAGCCCTTAGTGTGCTCCGGTTCTGTATCCCAAACCTCGCCAACACCTGATTCACATCAGCTCCCACTCGAGACAAAATCAACCAGTGATCTCCATGCCTCCCATGTCAAAGAATTCCGCTGCTCCAAACTCCTCATGACATGCCACTGAACTAATCTTACCCTTAGCTCAACAAAACCCTGTATGTACACCCCTGCTAGCTAGCATACTATCCACATACAGCAACAGAATGATGTCGCGACTCATCATCCCCCTGGTAAGCCAAAACCATAGTAGTTACCCTGACATTGACTGAAGCCATGCTCCGTCCTCCACCTGTCAAAACCTGTACCACTGTCCTGCAGCTCCACAAGACCATATACCTGGCCTTCCGTCTCACGTATCCGTTCTCTCCATTCTTCTACTAAGGTATCCATTCGTCTCTGTGCCTTTCATACCTGCTAGCAACCCTACCAAAACACACCTGTTTGGTTCTCCTCCAAGGAATCACATCCTCATCCATGCCAAGCTCACCCCTGTTTCTTGGATCCTTCCTGCTCTACAATCAGCAACATGTATAAAGAAGAGGAACAACGAATTTGAGGGCCTACTTACGTCTTCAGTCCTCCGTATGGGTGTTTGAGACTCCTTGACAGCTTGCTGTCCACCCAAAATTCGTTTACAGTGACCGACCTCGGTCACTCCACAGTCTGCATCCAACCGACGTCGGTTCCATGCGTCTGTACCTGACTACCAACCTGCCTGCGCTGGTGTCCCTGCTGCCGACGTCGGTCCTCCTAACTGACATCGGTCTTACATACTCCCAACATCGGTCCCATGACCGACATCGGTCTTACCCTGCCCGACATCGCCGGCTTCGATCTGCACATGACCGACATCGGCACCTGTCTGTTCGACGCCGGTTCCTCCTGACCGACATCGGTACCTGTGTTCGCTTGTGAGTGATGACTTTTTACCCGCGAGCTCCTTTGAATCAAAATCCATGTCCAAACTGCCCTGCTCAAAAGTATCCAGCCACATACACTGGGTTCTGTCCGCCATCTCCTCCATAAACACCAAGGCTTTCCAGTTCTTAAGCCTGTCAAATATATCTGTCTTCCGCTTAAGAACATGCATCTCCTTCCTGCTCATGTGACCAAGCCTACGAAGCCACATCTCCGCAAGAAAAGAAGAATCAGTAATATAAACAAGTAGATAAAGGATACCTGTTTTCTTACCACCAGCTAATTCAAGTGCATCCGCTGTGAGAGTTCTTGTGCATCTCTCATCACCCAATCTTTCTGAAGAAATTAGCCATATCTCCAAACCTGGGACCTGCATGACCTTCATCAACACCTGTGTGTTGGCCGCCTGCAATTTTAGCTTCACTTCCCCTTTGCCAATTCTTTGGCAAGGCTTACCAGCTCCTCTACCTGGAACTGCATGGAAAGAGGCAACCGAATCTTTTATCCAAGATTCAACTTTATCCAAGAAACCTGCAAACACATCCTGTGCAACAACACCTGCTACATCTGTATCTTCAGTTTCTTCATGCTGATCTGCTACCAACCAACAATAATCTTTTACCTGCTCTTTCTTTCCATAGGACCATGAGTGACCATCCGTGCTTTTCAACTCCTCCATTCTTAGCTTACTTTGATCTGCTGTTGCTCTACTCCCACTCGATCAGAAACCCCTGAGAGTGACCTGTAACCGAACACAAAACCTGCTTCCTCCAACCTCAGCTCAGATACCACTTGTTGGTATCAAGCTCAAGAACCTACAACCAAGGCTCTGATACCACTTGTTGGGAGGATGTACACCGGAAGCACACAATTTGATTACTAAACCAAGCAACTTAATATGTGGAAATTAACCAGATTCACCAAGTAACTAGAATTCAGAATAACACATGATATGAGAGACAATACCAAATTGTATTAACACTTTATACAGAAAAGAATACAATAAAGAAGATGCCACTTCTTCTCCACCACCTTACAGAGGTTTCCCACGCCTCAAGTGAACAGTAATTCTTCTCCCCAAAGCTCTCCCTCTCACAGGTCCCAACACCCAACTCAAATACAGAGTTGGTGTTCACCTCCCGTGCTCCACGCACACCACAAGTGCTCCACGCACTCCACAAGCACTCCACGTGCTCCACAAGTACTCAAGGTACTTCAAGTAGATCTCCCATGAATCTGCAACAACCTACAATTCAACAGACCATACTTATGGAAGGAACTCCCTTGCCTTCCTCTTGCTCTATCCGAGTACACACCTGTACTCCAAGTAGATCCTGTTTGATACTGCTCCCTGTTGTGTTGCTGTCTGTATGACCTTGCACACCTGCAAATCAAGCAATGGTTCTAATCACCTGTGAACCTCGACCTTGCACACACATACACCTGCAGATCAACGATCTTACTTACCATGTAGATCTCCTATATAGGCCATGCAACTGTGACCAAGATCCTACACTCTTGAAGAACCCAGCTGGCTCTCCAATCCAGCACCAACACACCTGGTACTGAGGCACTAGGAGGAACGCACCATAGCTCTACCTCACACACAGAAGGAGCTTATAATTATGCTCTCTTACTCCCTAGCACACATTTACAATACAACCATGAGTCTATTATATAGATCTCATCCAAACAATGATTAGACATCTAATTACAATAATTAGATCCGCAGCTATGAGTCTAAAATTAGCACTCATCATGCAAACTCTTGGTTCATTAGTTCACTGCCCGTAATTAACTCGCAGTCGAACTACACAGGCGACCGACGTCGGTCCCTGTCTGCCTGGGGTCGCCGACGCCAGCCGATATATGACCGACGTCGGTTGCCTTTCTGTCTCACCCTGCCGACGCCGGTTGGCCAGACCAACGCCAAACACTTCTGACACTCAGCAACTCATTCTGCAACCTCCTCCATGTCTGCATCAGTGAAGCTTTTAGCTCCACAATCCTAACAGTACCCAGATCCTATATATCAATGATTCTTTAGTTTCAATATAAGAATCTCTATCAGCAATGACATCAATTGATACTAGGCTACGTATTTTCAACCCCTTCATCTCTGTCCATTTGCTAAGATATTTATCTATGCTTTTAACCTCTTGAGAAATGACATTGATAAGATCATTTAATTCTGTTCTTACTTTCTTCATTTTACCTGTCTTTTCAGACAACTCTGTGAGCAAGGAAATCCCCTGTGTATGCATCTTATCGAGGTCATCTTAAAGTACCTTCCCCTTTAGATAAGTCTTGTTTGCTTTATGAATCACAAGATTGTCTATGGAGAAAGCCTCTAGAGTTACTACTTATGGGGCAAAAGTGAATCTCATTTTCACTGTGGTCAATTGCTCTACCATCACTTTATAATGATCTTTCATTTCTCTTTCCCTGTCAAATTTTTGAACCATAATATCCATCATGGATTGAAAATCACTCTTAGTTCCCTCATGAGTTATCTTCCCTAACTCAACTCGAGAGATAGAGTAGCTGCTCATATCAAAATTTTTAAGAGTCACATCCTGTGGAGGTTTGGCTATTTCCAAAAATTTATGCCCCTTATCTCTAATCATCTTTGAAAGGATTTTTGGCTTCTTATGGGTCTTAGCTTTCACTGACACCATTTTACCAAAGTCAAAGTCATCTAGAGAGATGGCTTGTTTTTTCCTTTTGGGTGTAAAAGTTGATAGCCAAGGTGGGAGAGCAGAAGCACTTACATTAGCAACAGTCCCTGTAGTTAGCGTCACTGGGGTAAAACCTACACTGTTGGTGGGAATAATGGGTATAGTATTAGTTAAAACTACACCTATTGCTGAATGATCAAAGGTATAACTATCTTCAATGTTAAAAGATGGAGATGACAAACTAAGTATGGATCCTGATGAATGAAGAACATCTCTAGAAGCACTTTGAGGTTCACCAAAAACAATTTTAGAAAGAGAAGTGGCTCCAAAAGAGGGAATAATGATTGGAGAAATAGGTGGAGTTGCACCAGGTGAGTGGGGTGAAGAAGAAGAGATTCTTGTGTCTAGATGTGCACTTTCTTGCGAAGATAGAGTTTTTATTCCCTGTTGCCCTATAGGCCTATCATCTATTTTCATCTGCCCTGCTGCTAGTTCTTTGGCACTTTGCTTCTCAACCTCCATATCTATTTTCTCTGGCTCTTTCTCTACAAATTTTTTATTTCTTTGATACAAAAAATATCCTAGGCTTATGGGGCCTAGAAGGAGAAGGAACATCACCTTTATTCTTCATCCTATTTTCCACTCTCCTCCTTGTATCTTCTTAAAATTTGGCCTCTGATCTCGGGATGAACTCTTTTAAGGTGATTCCTTTATTTGCTAACAAATCATTGGTGTTTTATAATATTGGTTCAAATATCATCCTCAAGGAGGTCAAGTATTTTTGGGACCATTGGATCAAGGGAAGAGGAGCATTGGTGACTTGTTCAGCATGATATCTACTATTGATCAGGTCTCTATCATCTACTAGATTTGTAGGGATATCAGCGAGCCCCAGATATTCTATTTATTCAAGAGATAGTCTACTATAGTCCATCTTTCTAATATCTTCCACTGTCCTCAAATCAATCCAAACATCTTCGATCATAGGTTCATGGAACTAGGTCTTCCTCCTAATCATGTCCTTCACACCTCTGTAATCAAACTTAGGTCTCCTTTTGAAATGCTTCATGGTTACAAGTTATATTTCAGTCTCCATTGACCTTAATTTTGTAGCGATCAATACCGAGTACCTACCAATTTTAATTATGAACCTAAAATTGGGTTTCTTAAATTCTATCTACTTATTGTGTACAACAATAATTTGCCTACACAACTCCATCAGGACCAATTTATCTGAGGGAAATCTTGGGAGCATATAGGGATAACCTTGGAAAAAGTCAACTCATAGATAACAAAAAAAAGAGAACTACAAGAACATACACCTGAAGTTGTTCATGACAGTCTAGGCTTCATCTGAGACTCTTTTCTATTCTAATTGGGGGTCGAAGAGACACAAAAATACTGTAAAGAAAGTGTTATTTACCATCTTAAAGTGATGGATTGAACCCTTCAATGCCAACTGCAGGTAATATTGATATACTAGGGTCATTTTTCTATCTCCCTTTGATGTTAAACCTCGGAAGGTTCTCATTGATGTTGCAATGTATACTAGGTATGAAGTCATGTAGAACTTTGAGGTAGTAGACACTTTTGTCAATTGCTCATGCAGAGCATTGCTAATTTGTTCCCCCCAGAAGATGACTTGTTTGCCCTAGAGGATTATCTTAATGAAGGGATACATCCATTTGTGAAACTAAGAGGAAGAGGGTAAACCTCATACTCTACTGAGAAGAGTAATCAAGT
Organism: Torreya grandis; assembly: GCA_037957365.1. Lineage (NCBI taxonomy): Eukaryota > Viridiplantae > Streptophyta > Pinopsida > Cupressales > Taxaceae > Torreya > Torreya grandis. The sequence goes on along the minus strand of JARHVA010002254.1, from coordinate 1,549,832 downwards.
CGCCAATATCTTCTATAAAATCACTCCTTGGAAAGTTTTGTGGCCATCTTGATAGGTTTGCTCTAAGAGTTTTGAGCCATCTATTTTTGATCACCTTCTTTGCCTTCTCAAGATGGCCACAAAACTTGCCTATAGTACCTTACTCATAGAATTTTATGAGCCATCACTAGTGCAAAAAAATGTCCTCCATAGGCCAGATTATGAAAGGACTCCAAAAGTTTACCTTGTTGTGCCTTATCGACACATCAAAGAAATACCTCATCAAGGCTTCTCTTATACAAACCATTGTCCCATAAGACATAGTTAGTAGCCTTTAACTTAACATTCTTTTTTTCTTTGTAGGATAGATGGGTGAGACACTCACCATAGGTAAGAAAATGAGTGATATTAGAATAGCACTCATCAGTAGTAGCGACAAAGAGGATCGTAGGCATGTCTTCGACTTTTGTTTCTTCATTTTCCATTTTCTTGGGGATATTATTAGCAATCAACTGGCAGAGCCCCTTTCCCTGTACAAGCTTGGTAGGTTTCATATCAAGATAAAACTCCTAAATCTTAGCAATTCAATTGGCCCTTTTAGTACCAAACTCCTTTTGAGTTAGAATGGACTTCACCGTCATGTTAGGCACCAAAACCATAGTATGTGAATTTAGGATATAAAATTTGAAATGCTTCACCACCTTAACCACAACATAAGTATGTTTCTCCATATTTGAATATTTTAATTCATGAGCTTTGAGGGGACAACTCATAAATGATATGGGAGATTCCACACATTCTTTGTTTTGCTGAACTAAAATAGTTGAAAGTATATGTTTGGAAGCATAGCTGCATATTATGAAGTATTTAGTGTAATCTAGACAAACTAGAATTGGTGCACAAGCAATCTCTTTTTTGATGTATTCAAATGCTAACTTACCTTCTATAGTCTATCAAAAAGTGGCTTTGCCCTTCATCATGTCCACAATGTGGCGAGTCTTCTCTGCAAATGCCAGAATGAATCTTCATAGAAAATTCACCTTTTTAAAGAAAAAATGAACTACGGTCTTACTAGAAGGAAGAGCAAGACTTTGGATAGATTTGACTCTTTCTGAGTCAATTTTTATACCTTCTCAGAATACAGTGTGATTGAGAAGCTTACCTTTTATAACCCCAAAAATTGACTTCTTGGATTTAAGAGAAATACCATTTTGCTGACAGTGCTCTAACACTTGTTGTAAATGATGCAGATGATCAGAATGTTGTTTGGAAAAAAATGGTCAAGTCATCAAGATATACCATAATAAACTTTCCCATTTCATCTTTGAAAGCAAGATTAATTTCTCTTTACAAGGTAGCTCTAGCGTTGATCAAATTGAAAGGAATTCTGTGATATGCAAAAGTGCCCCAAAGCGTAGTGAAAGCAGTTTTATGTTGATCTGCTTCAATGACTTCTATTTGATTATACCTAGAAAAACCGTCTGGCATTGATAACATTTCTGAACCAGTCACTATTTGTAAAACTTGGTCCATGATGGGCAGAGGGTAGTTATCTTTTAAAGAAGATTGATTCAAGTTTATGAAATTGACACAGATATGAATTTCTCCATTATTTTTCCTTACAAGAGCTATGTTAGCAATCCATGTGGAATAATGGATTGGAAAAATAATTCTTGCAATCAGTATTTTATAGATCTCAAAAAATATAGTACTTGATATTTTGGGATTGTATTGCCTTTGTTATTGCTTGTAAGGCAATGACCCAACCTTAAGAGTAATTTCATGTCAAATTTCTTCAGGCCTGAGAGATTTCAAATTATCGTAAGAATATGCCAAAACACCAATGTAATGGTGAAGAAGTGCAGCGAACTTGAGATTTTCATCAAAAGTGCAATAATTTTAAATGTTGACCATTTTGTGATTTTCTTTCGTACTCAAATTTATCTGATCGAACTCCTTGGAGGAAATTGAATCCACTTGTCACTACTTGACATATCTATCCTGCTTATCAAATAATTTCTCGAGAGAAACCAAACCTTTTGGAATTTTATTTCCCTTGAGTTGAAGGAACTCTTCACCAATTTGAGAATTTACTTCAGGAACTGATCTCATGGTGGGAATTCACTTCCTTCACAATAAAGATCTTCAAAGCTGTCCATCTTTTCTAAAAAAGCAATGATTTAATTTTCACCATTGAACACTTGTTAATGGTTGGAATTATCGGGTACACTTGGTTGAAAGACTAGCTCAATAGTGTACTTGTATTCTTTAAAGTCTTTATGGGGAATTATGAGGGTTGTAGAGATAGCTAATGAATCTGCATGGTCATTACATTCTCTCGGCACAGTAAAAATATTGAAAACATCAAAAATTTCAATACAATCCCATAAAAGATTGTGATAATGTCGTAATATTTCATTTTTTGTTTGGTATAGATTCCTTACCTAACAAACTACTAGTTTAACATCTCTAAAGGCGTGAAGAACCTTAATACCTTTAGCATGAGCAGCTTTCAATCCAAGCAGCAAGGACTCATACTCAGCAGTGTTATTGGTGTTATTGAACTGTAGCTTATATGAATAAGGAAAATTTCTCCTTGAGGGGAGATCAAAATAATTTCAGCTTTAGAACTGGTAGAAGAACAATTGCCATCAAATTCTAAAATCCAAACATTATCAAAATTTGATCGTTTTGAAAACTTCTCTTCATTATTCAGGGAAGATTCTTGGTTGTCTAAACTTGGCTTTGACAATTCTTCTGACTTTGCATCTGAATTTTTTGAATTGTCACTAAAAGGAATTTCATCTGATGAGATGAAAAAATCTTTAGTAGTCAAGAAATAATTATCCATTCCCAATGATTCAAATAAAATTTGGGCTTCAAGATCTGATGTTTAGGTGACTATATATTTTGACTTTTTCTCAAGAAGCAATTTCTTCATAAGATCATTAACAGGTATCCTTGCTTCAGACAGGTCCATATTCAATTCTCCACTTACATCTTTGTAAAAATTATGCCTGAGTAGAATACCATAAGAGGCTGGAACATCAACCACTAAGACCATCATTTTGATCCTCTTCTCTGGAAAAGCTACAAACACAAATTGGTCATCTTTGATTTGGCCTAGGAGTGGGACTTACTTGTCTTCCATGGAGAAACATCTCCTGAAAGTCTTAGTCAAAGTAAGACCAAGAGAATCTTCTACCTTGGCAGGCATAACATTATCAGAAGCTCTATAGTCTATTACGCAATTACTTAATTTATAGCCGTTTATCAATAGGGAAACATAGAAAGGTTCTATTTTCCTAGGGGCGATAAGAGGGTTAGTAATAAGATTATTTTGGGTGGATTTGTTCTTAGAAGAATCATGAGTCACCTTTGGAAAATCTTGTCCTATAGGGGTAGTTTTATTTTTTACGTATTCAACCAATCTATCAAACTATTTAGGATTGGCTCGCAAGTACTCAATCTCAGTCATTTGAATCTTGGTCTTTTTGGCATGATCAATTATATCAAATAATTTAAATGAACTAGAGATATAGGGGGGAAGCACATCATCATGATCTTTATTAGGTGTGACACTAGTATGAGAGATAGAAGTAGAAGGTATGGGACAGTTTGAGGTACTTACTTTCTTATTAGTCACTGGGTCCTTTGATTGGAAAGGCAGCAAAGTATCTCATTTAGTGATCGAAACTATTGGCTGAGGTTCTTCTCCTACTTTTTATTTATCAGCTTGTTGAGCTGACTAGTTCTGGGACTTGGTAAAAATAGCGTACGTTCTATCAAACACTTCTCCCTTACTTCCAGCTTCATCCTAATAATCTAGGAAACCAATATTGGAGTTACCAGCTAATTATTCTTCTTTTTTTGCAAAGATATTAGCATCATCTTCTTAGTCTAACTCAGGTTGGAATGAGAAATCATGTTCAACTTCAAGGTAATCAACTGCTGAGTTAGTTGGTGCTGCTTCAATAGCCAGTTTCCCCTATGGGGAAGGTAGGTGATTTGGTTGCCCTTGATTTCTGGTAGCATTGCCTTGATATGACTAGTTTTGAAATGTCTTCCTTGGCATATCTCGATAAGGAGGAGTAGACATACCTTGGGCCATTTGTCTTTTCAAGGCTAGTAGTTCATTTGTTAATTTTTGCACCATAGGATCTGTGGTGCTCATGGAAGAAATTTTAGTAGATGAAAAAAATTTATTTTTATTGGAATCTTTTCTAATCTTACCCACTAGGATAAGATCATCCTTGACCTCAGTTGCCAAATTTTAGGCTACAACAAGATCCATAGGACTAGCCTGCCTCAATAGAAAACTCACTTTAGGAAGTTGCGAGTTGATGAAAAAACACTTGAGGTTCTCTGGTGTAGGCTGAGCGATCATAGGAATTTAGTTTCTTAGCTTATCAAACTTAGTAATGAAGTCTCTCATATGTTCATGAGGTTCCTTCTTCATTTGTGTTTACCTGAGCCAACAAGGCATGTGCATCTTCAACGGGTTTGAACCTGGTCTCAAATTTGGCCTTGGCATATTTCAGTCAGTTATAGTTTGAGCTTGAAGGTGATAAAATCAGTCGACAACAGTGCCTTACAGAGTTTCTACAAATAGTCTCACCACTATATCTTCATATTCCACACCTATCACACCACATGCTATGGAGAAGGTAGTAATATGCTCATCAAGATGAACCTTCCCATTGCCATAGAATTTGGGAAAATTCTTTCTTGAACTATGAGGTAGTTCGTGTAAAGGTGGGGCTAGATTGAGAGAACCAAAAGAGTTGCCCCAAGGACCTTGGGATACCATGAGATGATGATTGAAAGAGGGAATAACAAATCTTGGTGGGGTAAGTACGAACAAAACTCTACTAACACTAAGACTATAAGCTTCATTTGGTATTGGAGATCTAAAGTTGGTAGGAGGAAAACTCTTAACACACTGAAGACAAATGGCAGAGGAGAGATCTCAAAATTATTTCACTACACTAACTCGAATATGGGATCAACAATACCTTGAGCTCTCTAGCTTCATGTGTATAGTGGATCTGCCAAAATGAAAAACAAAACAAGGACTGGAAATGATTCAATTTGAAGCTTGGGGATTCAAAGTGCACGTTCATGTCTCTAGTGGAGTGTGGAGCTGTCAAAGTATGAATAAGGCTATCTAATGAAAATAAACATAAAATGGAAATAGATAAGGATAGGAACTGCTTCAATTTGAAGCTTGAGGCTTCAAACTACACGTAACGTCCCCAACGGAGTCACCAAAATCTATTGGGTGAATATTTTGTTGTTAAGCGACTGACATCAAAATGGGTATATCAACCACAATACAAGGAGATTTATATGGCAAAAGTGTGGGTTTACCACATCATAGTGAAATAAATCTCTCCTCTCATCAAAGGGAGGTTCCCTTTGAACTACTTATATATTAATATGAATTGAAAATAGACTCAGGGGTGAGGTTACACCATCTATCTCTCTTTTTTTAGAGATGATGTTTACAAGGTGAAAGAGAAATCCTAGTTGATTACTAAAATCATTCCTCTTTTTTTATAAATGATGTTCCATAAATGATAGAAAATCTTCTCGAACAGTGACTAGATCTATGAGAAACCCATGAAAGCACAAAGTCTTTCATTTCTCCCCTTTTTGATTTGAAATGGACGTAACAATAGAGTGAAGTGCAACTCAAAGTCTTCACCTAAAACTACAATAGAGTATAAGATCACAAAGGATAAAAGTAGTTCAAAGCCTTTCTAATATCTTTCCTGCTAAAATATGGAAAACACGAACTAAAGGTAATTATAGCAGCTCAAAGTCTTCAAAATTAACTTCAAAATGTCTTTAGATAATTTTCACATACACTTTGCTTATTTAATCAAATAGATGAGAGAGATTATTAGGAAAAAGAATATAAGAATAATCTCCTAAATAACACAAATTATTCTAACACAAAGTCTAAAAGTAACCTATTTCTCATTCATTCAAGAAAATATGATTTACAATCTGAGATCAAAGTCTCAAGAAGCATCTCAATTTGGCAGAGTTTTTGCTCTCAATTATCCAAAGATCCCCCCTTTACAAAAGAGGCTCCCTCTATATATATAGGGAAAAGCATTCAAAATTGAGAAAAGACTTAAAAATTAAAACCTAGTCAAAGATGAGTCTCCATTGACTTTGGGTTTTTTTTCCATATTTTTACATGTAATTACACATAACAAAAGTACATGTGAAAAATGTCTTGAGTTAATTACAAAGTGCATGAGAAAAATGGAGAAGAAATCATAAAAGAATAGTTCAATTTTTGTCGCCAGCCTTCTCTAGATGAGCATCATACATGGTGATAGTTGCCTGTGTCTCAAAACTATCTGGTGCAATAGTATTTTTGAAGACCACATTAGTCCTGACTATGGCATCCCTCACTACTGTGATTGATTTCACATGACTAGTTAACCTAGTTCTCAGATTGTCTAGAGTCAACTGATTATCTAAGATATTGTCCATAGAAGCCATTGAGAATGCTTTCTCCTCGAATTCCTTTCAGATAATACCTTCAAACTCTTGAATCATTTCTTCTACTAAAATTGATTGGTTGTCTTAAGAGGTAAGTCTACAAGGTAACTCTAATTTTTGCAATAAACTAATATCGCTTTGTTCACTAGCGTCCATGGAAGATTCAAGGTCACTGATCAATTCCTTAAGTACTCAGATCTTATATATCAATGATTCTTTAGTTTCAATATAATAATCTCTATCAACAATGATGTCAATTGATACTATGGTATGTATTTTCAGCCCCTTCATCTCTATCCATTTGCTAAGATATTTATCTATGCATTCAACCTCCTGAGAAATGACATTGATAAGATCATCTAATTCTATTCTTACTTTCCTCATTTTACCTGTCTTCTCAGACAACTGTGTGAATAAGGAAATCCCCTGTGCATGCATCTTATCCAAGTAGTCTTCAAATACCTTCCCCTTTAGATAAGTCTTTTCTGGTTTCTAAATCATGAGATTGTATATGGAGAAAGCCTCTAGAGTTACCACTTTTGGGGTAAAAGTGAATCTCCTTATCACTGCGGTCAATTACTCTACCATCTCTTTATAATGATATTTTATTTCTCTTTCCCTGTCAAAATTTTGAACCATAATATCCATCGTGGATTGTAAATCACTCTTAGTGCCCTCATGAGTTATCTTCCCTAACTCAAATCGAGAGATATAGTAGTTTCTCATATCAAAGTTTTCAAGAGTTGCATCTTATGGAGGTTTGGCTATTTCCATAAATTTGTGCCCCTTATCTCCAATCACCTTTGAAAGGATCTTTGGCTTTTTGGGGTTCTTAGCTTTCACCGACACCATTTTATCAAAGTCAAAGTCATCTAGAGAGATGGCTTATTTTTTCCTTTTGGGTGTAAAAGTTGATATCCAAGGTGGGAGAGTAAAAGCACTTACATTAGCAACAGTCCCTATAGTTGGCATCACTGGAGTAGCACCTACACTACTGATGGGAACAATGGGCGTAGTATCAGTTAAAATGACACCTTCTGCTGAATGATCAAAGGTAGAACTATCTCTAATGTTAAAAGATGGAGATGACAAACTGGGGATCGATCCTGATGAATGAAGAACATCTCTAGAAGCACTTTGAGGGTCACCAAAACTAATTTTAGAAGGAGAAGCAACTCAAAAAGAGGGAATACTGATTATAGAAATAAGTGAAGGAGTTACACCAGGTGAGTGGGGTGGAGAAGAAGAAATTCCTGCATCTGGCTGTGCACCTTCTTGCAGATATAGAGTTTCTATTCCCTATTACCTTGTAGGTCTATCATCTATTTCCATCTACCCTTCTGCTGGTTCTTTGGTGCTTTGATTCTCAACCTCCATATCTATTGTCTCTAGCTCTTTCTCTACAAATTTTGATTTCTTTGATACAAAAATGATCCTAGGCTTATGGGGCCTAGAAGGAGAAGGAACATCACCTTTATTCTTCATCTTATTTCCCACTCTCCTCCTTGTATCTTCTTGAAATTTGGCCTCTGATCTCCTGATGAACTCTTTTAAGGTGATTCCTTTATTTGCTAACCAATCATTGGTGTTTGCCAATATTGGTTTGAATCTCATCCTCAAGGAGGTCAACTCTTGTTGAGACCATTGGATCGGGGGAAGAGGAGCATTGGAGACTTATTCAACATGATATCTACTATAGATCAGGTCTCCATCATCTGCTAGATTTTTAGGGATATCAGTGAGCCCCAGATATTCTATTTGTTCAAGAGATGGTCTATTATAGTCCATCTTTTTGATATCTTTTGCTATCCTCAAATCAATCCAAACATCTTCGATTATAGGTTCATGGAACTGGGTCTTCCTCCTGATCATGTCCTTCACACCTCTGTAATCAAACTTAGGTCTCATTTTGAAATGATTCATGGTTATAAGTTGCATTTTGGTCTCCATTACCATTGATTTTGTAGCAGTCAATACCGAGTACCTACCAATTTCAATTGGGAACCTGAAACTAGGTTTCTTAAGTTCCATCTGCTTATTGTGTATGACAATAATTTGCCTACATAGCTCCATCAAGACCAATTTATATGAGGAAAATATTGGGAGCATATAGGGATAACCTTGGAAAAAGTCAACCTATAAATAACAAAAAGAAGGGAACTACAAGAACATACACCTGAAGTCATTCACGATAATCTAGGCTTCATTTGAGACTCTTTTCTATTCTAATTGGTGGTCGAAGAGACACAAAAATACTACAAAAAAGTGTTATTTATCCTCCTAAAGTGATGGATTAAACCTTTCAATGTCAACTGGGGGTAATATTGATATACCTAGGTTGTTTTTCTATCTCCCTCTGATGTTAAACCTGGAAAGGTTTTCATTGATGCTGCAATGTATATTAGGTATGAAGTCATGTATAACTTCAAGGTAGTAGACACCTTTGTCAATTGCTCATGCATATCATTGCTAATTTGTTCCCCCCAGAAGATGATTTGTTTTCCCTAGAGGATTATCTTAATGAAGGGATACATCCATTCATGAAATTGAGAGGAAGAGGGTAAACCTCATACTCTACTGAGAAGAGTAATCAAGTCACCAACTTCTTCTATATAATTGCTCCTTGGAAAGTCTCATGGCCATCTAGATAGGTTTGCTCTAGGAGTTTTGAGCCATCTATTATTGATTACCTTTTTTGCCTTCTCAAGATCTTTATCATATTCATTTCATGCTTCAATGAAGTCGATCTTAACCAGTTCAGTAGCAAGAGGGCACATGAACACTTTATCTTTGAACTTAGGGTCTAGTCAAATTACTATGTTGCCACTAGCATCTACCATAGCCCTAGTATCTTTGTTGTAGAATTGGGCACACTAGAGAATGAACTCTATGTGATGAGCTGCCACTGGAAAAGAGGAGACTAGATAAATATTGCTCTCAATTATCGTCTTCATTTCAGAGCTAGGATTGTTTGCTTTGGTTCTCTCTATGAACTCAGCCATATCTACGTGCATGATTTTTGTATCCCTAGTGTCGTCAACATTAGAAGTAACCAAGGTGATTAGAAATACACCTTGATATTAGTACTTCATCATCTTTGACTTCTTTGGAGAAACCTCAATGATTGGGATGAGCCTTTGTCTAAAGTATGTTGATGAAGAAAGATCTTGAGGAGAAACTGTGATAAGAATCATGATCATGCAATTAAGGGAAATATTGGCAATTTGGAAAAATTACACATTGGATGATCATGACCAGGAAAATATGCTTGAAAAGGGCTAAGGTGCAAGTAAGTCAGGAAGTGAAGGGGGAGTGGGCTCAAAAAATAGGAAAATTAAAATTTCTCAGAGTTAGTAAAAATGGAGGGAAGGCATGCATGGGTGGAAAAAATTGTCAGGTACCCCTAGAACAACAAACATGCTCTGGTACCAATTGTTAAGATCTTGCTCCTCAGAAAGAGCACAATATGATTACCAAACTTAAGCAATTAAACATGCAGAAATATACTAGAAATACAAGTAACTAGAATTCACCAATAGCATAGAATATGAGAGACAATATACACTCTTATATATTAATACTTGTACAGAAAAGAATACAATAAAGAGCTGCCACACTCTTCCACCTTACAGAGGCTTCCCACATCTCAAGTGTACAGTAATTCTTCTTCAAAACACTCTCCTACCAAAAAATGGTCCCAACAACCAACTCACACACAGAATTGGTGTTCACCTCTCCAACCAGTCAGTAATAACCCTGCTAGTACACCAAGCACTCTATAGTACTTCAAGTTGATCTCCCATGAACCTGCAACCTGAAATTCAATAGACCATACTCACCATGGAAGGATCTTCCTTGCCTTCCTTTCTAGCTAGGAGGAACACACTCTTTGTTCTCTTCACTAGCACACTTTACAATACATGCCAATGGGTCTATAAATAGATCCCAGACTTAAACAATAAATTAGACTCCTATTTTACTAATAATAGACATGCTGCTCAAGACTCGAAATAGCCTTTAACATGAAAAAAATCTATTCACTAAACTAACTGTTCATGCAACGAACAGTTTTGGAACACACAGGCGACCGACGCCGGTCCCTGCTTTCCTAGTTCTGCCGACGTCGATCGACTTCCTGCCATCGCCAGTTTCCTTCTGCACTGGTGATGACCGACATTGGTCATGTTGTTAATGCCAATTCTTTTGGGTCTTTAGCAACCTCCTTTTCTATGTCTGCAACAAGTTGAAGCTTTTAGCTCCACAACCTAACAATCTCCCACTTGGAGATAAATAGCTGCAACTGTACCTGTACCTATACACCATCTAGTTTGTTCCCTTGGCTCTATATCCCTCTTCAAGATCACCCCTGAAGACTGCCCACCACAAAACCTATAGTGCAAAACCTGTCATCCAAATTACCTGCCACATCTGCATCTACAAACCCATGTAGAAAATAACTTGAACCTACATAACATGTGCACCTGCTGCTGGTCCCTCTAAGAATCCACTGAACTTCCCTCCAATGCTTCTTTCCCGAAATGGCTCCAACTTTTTGATAACTCCCACTACTTGGGAAAACTCAGGCTAGTACATACCATGCACTTAACCTCATTATGTGAATCAAGACACCTGTTCTGTGAACTGTCCAACCATCGGCATGCTAACCGGTCTCACACAATCATCCTAAAACAAAGTCAACATATGACCTTTCATGTCCCTAAAACACACTCATGCCAAATAATCTTGCTGCTCTCAGATTCTCCATGACACACCCCTAAACTAGCTTTACCTTTAGTTCAACAATACCTGTATATGTAACCCTGAAACAAGCACATCATATAGTAATAAGATAATGTAGCTAATATTATCCAACTTGGTAAATAGAAACACAATGATCAAACCTCCATTGCCCTGCAGCTTACTCAAGACCATATACCCTGATCTTCCATCTCACGTATCCATTCCCACTCTTCTTCATCCTGAACATCCATTTGTCTCTCAGTGTTTACTTCCAGCTAGCAACTCTACCAACAAATCCCTATTTGGTTTTTCTCTAAGGAATCACATCCTCATCCATGCCAAGCTCCCACTATTTCCTGGATCTACCTATTTTGCTTCTTCAATAACTTCTTGGTTCTTTACCATCAGTGAGCAACAAGTAGTGTAAAGAAGGGAAATGATGAATTTGAGGCTTACCTACCCTTTAATTCCTTCATATGGGCACTTGAGACTCCTTAATAGCTGGCTGTCCACCCAAAATCCATCTCAGTGACCAATGCTGGTCACATTCCAGTCTGCTCCTGACCGATGTTAGTTCCTTGTGACTGCCTCATCGCTGACATCGATTCTTCCCTGACTGACGCCGGTGTTTATCTACCCTAAGTCACCGATGTCAGGCTTCACATAGCTGATGTTGGTCCCTGTCTGGACGCCGACGCTGGTTTTCCTGCCGATGTCGGTCTCTGTGTTTTGCTTGTGAGAACTAACTTTTTCCCACGAGCTCCTTTTGGATCAAACCCTTGTCCAAATCACCCTTGCTCTAATCAGAATTCCTCAGCCCCTGTGACTGATACTTGTTCGTCATCTTCTCCTTGAAAACCAAGGCTTTCCTGCTCTTGTCACGAACATCAAATTCCTCAAGAAACATTACCTTCTTCTTCTGCATATAAAAACCTCGATCTATACCCTTTGACTCAAGAACATGCATCTCCTTCTTACTCATGTGACCAATCCTACAAAGCCACGTCTTCACAATAGAAGAAGAATCAGTAATATAAGCAAGTAGATAAAGAGTACCTACTTTCTTACCACTTGCTAATTCAAGTGCATCCGATGTGAGAGTTCTTGTGCATCTCTCATCACCCAACTTTCCTAAAGCAATTAGCTGCATCTCCAAGACTGGGACCTGCATGACCTCCTTTAGCACCCATGTGTTACCTGTCTACAATTTTAGCTTCACTTTCCCTTTGCCAACCATCTGACAAGGCTTTCCATCCCCTAAACAAATTTCTCCAAAGTCTCCCTAGACATACTCATGAAAAAATACCCTGTTTGGGGATGCATGAAAAGAGGCACCAAAATCTAAAACCCTAGATTCTACTTTATCCAAAGAACATACCAGAGCATCCCATGCAATGAACTCTGCAACACCTGCTTCTTCTTCATGTTCTTCATGCTGATCTGCTACCAACCAACAATCTTCTTTTCTCTGCTCTTTCTTTCCACATCTCTAGCAGGTTATTCTGCCATTCTTGAACTTGGACCTCCTACTATTAAACTTCTCCATTCGTAGCTTACTGTCTTCTACCATTGCTCTACTCTCACTCAAATAGAAACCCCTGCGAGTAACTTGTAATCAAAACACACTAATTAGATCTAATCCAACCTTCTAGTATCCCAACCAAAAGCTCTGATACCACTTGTCAGGTACCCCTAGAACAACAAACATGCTCTGGTACCAATTGTTAGGATCTTGCTCCTCAGAAAGAACATAATATGATTACCAAACTTAAGCAATTAAACATGCGGAAATATACCAGAAATACAAGTAACTAGAATTCACCAATATCACATAATATGAGAGACAATATACACTCTTATATATTAATACTTGTACAAAAAAGAATACAATAAAGAGCTGCCACACTCTTCAACCTTACAGAGGCTTCCCACACCTCAAGTGTACAGTAATTCTTATTCAAAACACTCTCTTACCAAAAAACGGTCCCAACAACCAACTCACACACAGAATTGGTGTTCACCTTTCTAACCAGTCAGTAATAACCCTGCTAGTACACCAAGCACTCTATAGTACTTCAAGTTGATCTCCCATGAACCTACAACCTGGAATTCAACAGACCATACTCACCATGGAAGGATCTTCTTTGCCTTCCTTTCTAGCTAGGAGGAACACACTCTTTGTTCTCTTCACTAGCACACTTTACAATATATGCCAATGGGTCTATAAATAGATCCCAGACTTAAACAATAACTTAGACTCCTATTTTAATAATAATAGACACGTAGCTCAAGACTTGAAATATCCTTTAACATGCAAACAATCCATTCACTAAACTAACTATTCATGCAACGAACAGTTTTGGAACACACAGGTGATCGACGCCGGTCCCTGCTTGCCTGGTTCTGCCGACGTCAGCCGACTTCCTACCGTTGCCAGTTTCCTTTTGCACTGGTCATGATCGACATCGGTCATGCTATCGACGCTAGTTCTTTTGGGTCTTCAGCAACCTCCTTTTCTATGTCTACAACAAGTTGAAGCTTTTAGCTCCACAACCTAACAAAAATTGCCACCCTTGCATGTTGAGGACTGTCATTGTGCATAGGTGGCATAAATCACCCCCTGTGCATATTGGGGAAGGAAATATGCATCAGTGGTGATTTTTGCCACTGATGCATGTGGAAATAAAGTCTTTAGGTTTGTGCATAGGTGGCAAAAATTGCCGCCTGTGCACGTAGAGAAAGGTAAATGTGTATCAATGGAAAATTTCATCGCCTATGCACATTGGGAAGATTTGAGTATGTTCATTGGTAGAAATTTTTACCGCCTATGCATGTGTTGGTATTTCCATGTAAGGGATGTAAAAATCACCACCCTTGCATGAAATAGCAAGGGAGGAACTATGTGGGGGTGGTGATTTTTGTTTCCCTTACACATGGAAGAACAAAAGCTAGTAATGGTGGTGAAAATCACTGTCTTTACACGTGTAAAGGTAGATTATGTAAGGGTGATAAATTTTGTCGCCCTCACATGAGAAAGAATGGCTGATGGGTGGAAAAAAGGGGGAAGGGAGTTCTCCCCACTTAGATCACCCCCACGGGGAAAAGAGGAGGAAGGGGAAGAGGAGAACTTAAAAAAAAACCTAGACAAGAAAGGAAAAAAAGAAAAACAACTATGAAAAAGAAAAGTATAACAAAAATAAAACAAAAACCAAAACCCTACTTGGAGAAAATGTGAAATAAAGATTGAATCTGATGAAAACACACTTCTTCTTTCTCACTTGCTCATCTAGACATAGTGAGGAGGAGAAAAAAAGAAGAATGGATTAAAATGAGGCAAAAATGGGGTTAAATTGGGTGAAAATTGACCCCAACCACTCAGTGCACATGGCCATTAATGGCACACATGAAAAATGAGACCATGCAGGGGAAAAAAATTTTGCTACCACTACATGTGAGGTTAAAAAAGGATGCAGGGGTGGAAAATTTTGCTGTTCCTACATCAAATGAACTAGAAAATGCAAGGGCAACAATTTTCACCGCTCTTGCATGAAGGATGCAAGTGCTGCCCCTGCATGTGAGGTTAAAAAGGGATGCAGGGGTGGCAAATTTTGTCACTCATACATCAAATGAATAATAAAATGCAAGGGTGGTGATTTTCACCACTTCTGCATGAAGGATGCAAGGGCAAAAAAAATTGTCACCTTTGCACAAGAAACTTAAAATCACATGTAGTGGCGGCAAAAAGTGCCACTCCTGCATGCAAACTCAAGAAAACACCTAACTTGAAAATGAAATTTTTTTGTCATCTGATCACATCAATATCATAATGATTTTCACATTTTTTGGGAAATCATAATAAGGGAATGTCATGAAATTTTAACGATTCCAGTTAACTAAAAATGAGATCAAGAAAAACTTGCCTCGAAAGACAAACTTAGAGTAAAAAACACAAAATAGACAAGTTTTGTAGGGGTTGTTCCAAAAATGAGCATAGCTGATTTTAGGAACAACAAACCATTCCACCACCTCCTAAATGAGGATGTGTATTTAAAGTGGAATAATGACTATCAAAAGGCTTTTGATTCACTTAGAAAGTACCTTTTGTCTCCACCTATCCTCACCCCTCCCAAGGATGAGCAACCTTTCTACCTATATATCTCTACCACTGACCATTCCCTAGGGGCAATGCTAGTTCAATGAGATTAAAAACATAGAGAGTAAGCTATATACTACATTAGTTTCATTTTTTGGAATATAAGACTCAGTATACCCACACTAAGAAACTTTTCTTATCCTTAGTCTTTGTGGCTACCAAGCTTCACCACTATCTTCTCAACCATAAAACCTATGTCATAACCAATACCAACCCACTCAAGTACATGCACTCCAAGCTATACCAAAACCATCATATGGCCAAGTGGCTCATGCTCCTAGAAGATTTTGACCTTGAGTTCCTCCAACAAAAATCAATTAAAGGGCAAATCATTACCAACCAATTGGTTAAAGTACCTTTAGCAGACAATCAACCCCCTCCTCTTGAGTTTCCCAATGAGTCCATCATGGTCCTCTCTCAAGTGAATTTTACCTATCAAGTCACCATGTTCTTTGATGGATCAAAGTGACAACATGGTGAGGGAGTAGGTATCATCCTTTTCCCCTTTGATAGTGAACCCCTTCCTTCATCCTTTAATCTTGATTTTGAATGTACCAATAACATGGCTGAGTATGAATACCTAGTGATAGGCCTTCAAAATACCTTAGCCTTAAGAGTAAAAATGATCAACATCTTTTGTGATTCTTAATTAAATAAATGGCTCCTACTAGTGTAAGAATTATGTTATGCGATAGTACAAATAACTAGTTGATGAAATCTTACCATCATTTGAGAATTATCACATTCATTCAACCCCATGATCTACCAAAAAATTCACCGACACTATGGCTTCCCTTTCCTTAAAAATCCCATCTACACCCTATAATTCTAAACTATCTATCATTATCCATAGGCTTACCCAACCTTCTTATGTCAAACTATATTTTCCCACCATTTTCAGTGTGGGGGAGACCCAAACCAACCTTTGGTATTGACAAACTTTCAACTACCTTAACCTTGGCATAGTTCCCTCTGGCCTCTCTAAGAATGCTCAAAGAGAATTTATCTAGAGTACCTCTCACTATACCATTATGGGAGGAATCATTTGTAAACATAGCTTTGATGGTCTCCTCTTCTATTTCCTATGCAATCAAGAAGCCTCTCATGCTATCAAGGAAATACACAATGGAATCTATGGTGGTCACTTTAGTGGCCTTGCTATAGCTATGTGTATCCTTCATCTTAGCTATTAGTGGCCTACACTTAACCAATACTATTATAACTATGTGAAATAGTGTGTCAAATATCAATAGCATTCCAATTTTCATTACATACCTAGCCATAAACTTTGAGTTTCCATCAATTTCTAGCCCATCTCATAATGGGGTCTAGATCTTATTAGTGAAATCAACCTTCACTCCTCATAGCAACACAATTTTATTATCACCATGACTGAGTATTTTTCTAAGTGGGTAGAGGCTATCCCTCTAGTCTTGACCAAAGTAGAAAAGATGATCAAATTTATCAATCATCACATTATCTATAGATTTAGTTTTCCTCATAATATTATCATCAACAACAGTAAATCATTTAAGAATAAACAAGTCTAGGTTCTATGTGATGAATTCAACATTAAGTTAAGCTTCTCCTCACCCTATCTCCCCCAAGTAAAGGGATAAGTAGAAGCCTCTAACAAAACCCTTAATAATATGGTAAGTAAAATAGTCAATACATCTAGTCAAGACTAGCATCTCCACACCTCCTTCGCTTTATGGGAATATCGTACTAGCATTAGAACACTTACAGGTGATACATCCTTTTATCTCATGTTTGGAGCAAAGGTTATCTTGCCTCTTCATGCTCAAATCCCCTCTCTTCACATATCTTTACAAGAGATTATTTCAAAGGATGATTATCACCAACACCATTTAGCCTATCTCGTGCTACTTGATAAATATCATCTAACATCCCTTACCCATATCCATGTATACCAAGAGCACATCAAGCATGCTTATAACAAAAACCTTAAGGCATGAGAGTTCAATATTAGAGATCTCATCCTAAAGGAAAATTAACATGTCACTAATATGAAGAAAAGAAATTGGTGTAAGTTTGATTTCAATTGGCTTGGACCTTATAACATAACCCATAAATATGGATCAGGAGCTTACCGGTTATCTTCTCTCAAATGAAACCTAGAACTTGATCCCCTCAATGCTTCACATCTACATTCATTCCTTTGTTAAAAGGTGATCAAGTTTACCTTTTATTTATCTTAAGCTAATCCCTTGCTACCTACCTACATTCCATCTCATTAGTTTAGGGGCAACTGATTGAGACTAAATCATGTGATTATTTGTCACCAACATAACCTTATCTTAAATAATGGGTATCATATCTCTACCCATGGTACTTTCCACCCCTTTAAAAGATGGATTCCCATGATCATTTCCACCTAAACCTTTTCACACCTAATCAAACTTCTTGTGATTCTAGCTTTGCCTTCATAAATGTGAACCCTTAAGCCTATATAAGCACATCTATGCCAATAAAAATCCATAAAATCAAAGATAATCATCAGAAATATTATCACTAGTAATCATGGGTGCATTCACAGACTACTTCATCGAAAGATAGTTTTTGGAAAGTTTTTTGAAATTGCACAAATGTAAGGTAGAATGTTCCCTTGAAGGACAACTATTACAAAGCCTTGAAAAAAAATATAAAATTAGACCACTCCCTTGAGGATAGCTGAGTAAGAATTTGTCAAAAGCATAGTAATTTATTGGAAGCTTCCCACATCGATATGCTTCTTACATACAACAATCAACAAAAGACCCATTATCAAAATCACAACAAAAATAAACTAATTTTGAAAGCTATAATTGGCTCTCAAGCAACAAACTAAAGTGGAAGACTTCCTACATTAATCAGTCTATACTTTACATAGCATATGCTTTTTTATACTAACTCTTTAGACACCTAAAAAAGAGGCATGCTAGTCTCATAAACAAGTTCCATTCCCACCCATCTCCCTTTTACTCATTATATGCAAGGGATTCTTGAGTTTACTTGACATTATATGATCAACACACCTTTTTAACCAACTAAAAAATGTTCATGTGAATCATTTGAAGGGCTCATATTCATTAAGTTAATCTAAATTTGGCTTTGTTTTAGTCCTTGTCAATGAAGAGGCATTATATCCTCTTTTCATTTTATTGTGACTAGTTGATATTTTCATTGTCACTATCTAACACAAAACCATCGCCACAAACTAAAAAATTGACCTAAAGCTCCAAGTCAACACTAACAAAAGTTAAAATGAGAAAAATGACTTTCACTTTTAATTTTACCCATCAGGTTTCTAGGGATTTACCTTGATTATAGATGGTCATTCTTAGGCACCCTGATCATTGATGGTTAGGTTCCCCATTTTGTTGGTTCCAACTAGGCAACCCCCCTTTTAGCATAACTCAACCATTTATCACCTACCCATGAATTATATCAAGTCCACCCACCCTGACCACCTCATCACCTCATTATTGATCCATTTTGGCCTAAGTAGCACATATTTTATGACACCTTTTGCCTAGTCCTTTAACTACCATGACAACATTGCCATGTTGACCCTTTTAAACTTGTGCCACCTTATGCTTACATAACCTACTTATGTATTTTTTAGAGAAATTCCTACCTTGGATACCCACAACACTTGACCTATTTATGTTTTTCATGGGAGTAATTACTACCTAGGATACTTATGGAAACACTGACCTTGTCTAAGAGACGAACATGTGTACCCAACTGCCACACCTAATTATGATCATGAATTATAGTATTCACTTATCCCTTAGAACCAAACTTTATTTTTATCAATTATGATAACCTTTTATTTATATGATCTTGGCTATCACACCTTTTGTCTCACTTCACATGCCTATTTTCACTTCAGTGCCCAAGCCTATCATCCACCTTCATGACGTCTACCCTCACCTAATTTATCAAACTTGTAGCTAATCATGCTTTACCTCATCACATCCTAGTTTTAGGGGGAAACACTTCCTCCCATACTTGAGGTAACTAGACCTTTGACTACCATCAATTTTTATTTTGTAGTTAGTTGATTCCAGGCTACATAATAAAAAAGGAAAAAAATGTAGACACTAGAAATCCACACACTATGATTCTAAATATCAAAATCACCCTTGGACTACCTAGGACCCCCTTAGGACCATTTGACCCTCTGATCCCTATCCAAACCTAACCCACATTCAATTTTACTTAACTAGATTAAACCTTAGCTTTCACCTATTTTTACCCTTTACCCTCAACCATCGATAGTCATGTTGACCACCAATGGTCACCTTGACCATTAATAGTCAGGAACTACCTCCTTAACAACTAACATGCAAACTCACCCACCTTGATTTTCTAAAAATAACTTGTCTAAATCCTGTTGCAAGCCATTATATATACAAGTTATAATTAGGAAGCCTAGTTCATGTGCTGCTAAAACTAACTTGCTTTGCCTCTAAGAGATATGAAAAAATAGGTGAAACCCATCTATAATCATGATTAAAACTTTTCAATCTAGGAGTTTATTTTTATATTTCAATCTCCATCAAAAATCCAATAATCCAATAACCATATTAGAGAGTCAATTTACTGCCACCTCTCCACCAAGTTTTTAGGTATCATTACTCTAGTGAAATCAAACTATATTCTACCAATAGGTTGACTACCTCAACCATCCACCCACTCAACTTTTGGTAAGACAAGTACTTGTTTCTTAGCATTCATTTACTTTATTTACATTTTGCAAGCAACCCATGTCTTACCTATCTCTTGGAATCCATCTTTTAGTTCTCATCAATCAACCTCTTTACCAAGCTAGATCTATATACAGTAATCATCGATGGTTGAATCAACCACCAATGGTCTATCCAAATATTGATAGTCACCTTGACAGTCGATGGTCACCTTAACTATTGATGATCAACCCAACCACTAATGGTCATTATGGCAGTAAAAACCAACAAGCTAATTCCACTTACCTATACCTAATTAAACCTAATTTTATACATCCCTACTTATTTGTAGACCCAATTCTAATTTTTAGAAGCATACCCAAACTCTTTAGCACTATTATTAGTTAAATTAATCTCTATTTTAATCATTTCTAGGACATTTCTTAGCAAGTATTCTTGTATTCAATTTAAGTACCTTTGGCTTATGGATGTAAGTACCTTCCTTTCTATTTTATAAACTTAAATATTTTAAACATGTGGATTGACATCCCATAAGGAAGCTCTTGATTTTGGGATCTAGATATTTATAGGAAATCCACTCAACTATCTGTCTAACAAACATGTTTGGTTTAGTGCTTTCTTATCTACATATTATCCTCCCAAGCCAAAAAGGAGCTTTTCACAATCTTTTGATTTCAAACACGTACATAATCAAATAAGTTTTTCAACTATGCCCATACTTAGTTTCTTATTTTCCCTCTTTCCAATTATAAGAAATAAATTCATTGAAATAGTATTCTCATACAAGATATTACACTCAGATACGTGTAGAGCTTTTGGATTCTCTTCAAAGTTTACCTTCATCTAGCTAGTTTCTTGTGCAACATAAGGGTAGTCTAGTTTAGTCAAAATGATGTAGGTTTTATGCACCTTATTTAAAGGAATGATGAAAATATTATCTCTTTAATGTGACTCTAATTGATTTTTCATTGTATTGATAGTCATTTGACTATCATATGACCATTTCTTACCAATCAGTGTAGGGTAATGAGTTGAGACTATCTTCATATTGATGACTTCAATGTCACCTTGAAGGCTTAATTTTATGACTTTGATGTCAACATATTCTAATCTACCAATGGGCTTAACTCATCTATAGTATGCTAAACTCAGAGTCACTAGGCTATAACTTAGAACTGGACATCTAGTCGCCTCCCATGTAGACCTGGGGATCATGTTGACCATGCTACCAAAATCAAAGATAAAATTTATAATTTTATATCCTAAAAATTTAATATTGATTCATGTATCTACATTCGATGGCTTCTTTATTTTGACATACCAAACAAGTGTTAAGGTCTTGTTCTACCCTTGCTATATACACTCCAATATTTTTGTAGTAAATTTGTGATGTTTTAAGACATGCCTTCATTATGTAGTGTACTTGAAATCTTCAATAAATATGTCAGTGTAGTAAAAAATCCATCTTGATTTATAATACACACAATATGACCATATATTTTGACACATAATTCTACTTCTCTCCTTAAGTAGTGTCTTGGTGTTGAATATTTTTCAACATCTATGCAACTTCATGCATGAGTCCCTTTTCTACAACTAGGTCTGGGTATTTATTCTATTTTGATTTTTGGATTCCCTAATCTTGAGGCATTATTAAGAGGAGGCAATCCTCTCTTTGCATAATGGTGTATTTTAATGTCATATAGAATTACATTCTCCTTAGGCTACACATTCACCATGTTAACATACTTGATGGCCTTTTCCTTTATTTGATTTTCTAAGACAGGACAATCTTCTATCTCATACTGCTCATACACCCAAAAATATGCATAGTAAGACTATATTTGAGGGTTCAAAGGGAAATTAAATTACACATGATTATACTCTCCACATATGTAACATTAAAAAGGAGGGCATTGATAATTATTTCCTCTACCACCTTGGTAACCTCCTCTGTATCTAGCCCTAGATCCTCTTCTGTTTGATTGATAACATCATTTATAACCTCTTTATTTATATGTTGTATTCTAGTTTTGATGTTTTTGGGTGTTATCTATAATTATAAATTATTATTATGTAATTGGTGGGGTATAGCTAGTTTATTGTTGCCAAATCATTGCCAAATTCTAAGGTTCTACGTATTGGTATTGCAGTGATGGTGATGTCCAACTGAGTGAAGAAGGGATCTAACTGGCTAGACCTTGAGGCTAGTACTGAGGTTAAATTACAATAAATTTTGGACCTACTTGGTTTACACAACCCTTATCGACCTATGGGCTTAGAATAATCTACTTTACCAAGGACACTTGATGTATAGTGATGACAAATACCTTCTTTGTAATGTATTCTTTGAGATCTTAGAAATCCCTACAATTATTTTCATCATGGTTGTGTAACTTATAAAAAATATAATTTAAATTCTATGGGATTTTGACATAATATTATAGGAGATGACACTAAATTATTGCATGTCCTACTACTCTATAGATTTCATATAACTCTATCATGATCTTAGGATAATTGTTCCTATGATGTCCTTATTTCCCACACTCCATGCACCATAGATTTATCTTAAGTTTATGTACTTCATGATATTGTTCCATCCTTTTCATAAAATATTGAAATGTATTTTCAATTTTATAACCCATTATGGGAGCTTCCCCATGGTCTTCAATTTTATCCATTCATATAACAACTCTAGTATTTGCCTTATGAGCATATTAAGTCTGTGCTATAGAAAATTTGATTTTGGAATGTAGTCCTTTGAAAAACCATGTAGATTTGTCTTTATTTGATAAGGCAAATTCCACCTTATTCATAACATCAAAAAACCTACAATCATAATCATAGACTAATTCTTTTGACTTATGCCTTATCTCCTTTAGGTCTTGAATAGTTTGACTTGTACATTTCTTTATCTTAAATTCTATGATAAACCATTCTTTAACCTACTATAGAATTGCCTATGTAATCTATTTATGATACATAAAATCAAGTTATCTTCCATTTAGGGACCTTATTAATTTTCACTTCTTTATATAGTCATCAATGATACCCTTACCTTTCCATCTCATCTCACATATTAGTAAGTACTGCTCAAGGTGTATAGACCCATCATATATCACCAAGTTTATAAATGCTCCTACATCACCCATTTTATAAATTGGTGTCAAGGGGATCTACTATGTAACTATTATAAGGGAGGCTGCACTATGTGTGATCTTACTTGTGTACTATGAATATTTTCTTATGTATTAGGAGAGTTAACCTGCATAGTCTATTTTTTTGTGTTTTCTTCTTTTTTTGCTTGGTTTCAATAAACCTTATGGCCTTCAAAGCCTTAAGAATTATGGTTGTTTTAATTTTAATACCCAATGATACACTTATTATAAAAATGGACCTTCCTAACTATTATTTTCTTGATGGTCTGGTTGAAATTTTTTACTAGAATATAAGAAATTGGCTTATGGGGATATGTGCTCTTTTGGTGAATGGTTCTTTCCTACAACTTCATCTTATTCTAATCTTGAACTTGAGATTACTATTTGAATTTTTTTTAATTTTTTTCATTATAATTCATGTCCTTATTTTGATAATACCCATTCTTATTGATGCATAATACTTCTACATCTAATTGATCTACTTCTAAACTATTCTCCCCTTCATCTTCGGACATCTCTTCTTCCTCTCATTCTTCATCACTTATTTATTTCTACTAGCATTCATATTATTATTTCATTTAATCTTTCTTCATCCTTTGTTATTTATCTCTTTCTTCTCATTCATCATGTCTTCCTACTTGTTCTTCATTTATTTTACTACTACACTTAACTCTACTCACAGCTACTAGGTATTCTTATATTTACTCCATCTATTCTATTGTCACATCTCATGTTTTGAATCTAGACTTTTATTTTGACTCTTCTTCCCTCGTGTCTCAATTATATATTTTGATTCAAGACTTATCTACTCATCTAATCATCATTCACTATAATGTCACACACACCCCCATATTCCCTAAGTGACTATTTTATATTGGTTAGAATAGGCATCATAGCCTTATTGACAACTAACATCTTTATAAGGATAGGTATTCATTGAAAAAAATTTATTCAAATTCCTCTAATATATAAGTCCTTAGTAGATTCAAAAGCTATATATCTTTATACTACAAAATTAGTTATATTTCTATCTACTGTAGTAACAACCCAATGATCTATTACTCTTGTCTAGTTGATTTCCAATCTCTGCAACTAGTCTATCTTTTTTTCAATATAGATTATAGTTTCTTCCATTCTTGGGTTAAAGAAATAATATTCCAACCATGATAACCATTTAACTAGAAATTTAGGTAACTCACACCAAAAAATTTCATATATCTATCCATAAATATGCTCTCAGATGATTTCTTATATGGTAAGACTAGTCCATTTCAATTATTCTTTTGCAAAATTACATATTATTTTGTCTAGCCATATCTCAATATCTCTTTACCTTGGTAACCATCTTAGCATAATTCCATCTAAAAAAGAGTTCCATGCTCATTGCACCATTATTAGTAGAGGTTCTTGAAGTATCAAAACATGATAAAAATAAGGATAGATATGACATACTTTGTGTGTATAAAATAACATAATAGATTCATACATGAAATTGGATAACATAAACATGATAAGCATTAATAGTCCCATGTTATTTAGAAATTAAGAACAACCATTGTTTCATAAAAAAAAATAAAGCATTAAAATTAATTAGAAAGAAAGTAACCAAACATTATATATGGGAATTCATGCAAGGAACATAATAAAAAATCACACAGGAAACCATAATCAGATGAATCTTTATTGATCTCTTCAAAAGAGGAACCCTATTCTTCTTACAAACATAGGTATATATAGATGTTTCAGTCTATGATTGTTCATCTTCTTCTAATACTTGGTACCAAAAGTGGAGTTTATTCATATTTTAACATATTATAAGTCATGAATATAGGCCAAAATAGACTATATAATGAGAAAATGGGTACATAATGCACAAATATTAGACAAATATCCTACACAGCTTTACAATCTAAATTATTTTACCAATAATTTTCTAAGGAATTTTTAATTCCTTAGAAACCTCTAGAATAGAGGATTCTATAATTAGAGGATTATAGAATCCTATTAAGGATTAATTAGGATTAGGTATGGGATTAGATAGGGATTAGGTGGGTGTTTAGGGACTATATGTGTAGGAGAGCCTAGGAATAAGCTTAGCAGGTGGGTAGGTGGGTCATGGGAATTTAAAATTATAAAATAATAGATAAGTGGGGTTAGGATAATATGATGGGTATTTAGGATAATTAATGAAGAAGTGGGGAAGAATAAGGTTAGTAAATAAGGAAAGGTTGAGGGAGGATATTAGATAAATAACAAGGATTAAGATAAAGGGGATAAATTAGCAAGACTAATTAGAATAATTAAGGTGAGAAGATTTAGGTGCATATATTTTGCCCCTCTTTAAAAGGGAATTATGAGTATATGAAGTGGAGTGAGTAATGGTATTTCAAATAAAACCCATGTCATAGATGAACATTAGTAAATGATGTTAGAGGATATGATGCCACAATGAGTGGATATGCATTAAATAATGAGACATATGGCCACTCGAAAGAGGAAATGAGGTGTGGGATGTGATGAATAGATAAGGGGATAGGATGTGAGATGTTGCGACAATTGATGAAGAACATGAATTTGAATAGAGTAGTGAGTTATAGAATGCGGATACCCCTAACAAAGACATGTAAAAGGAGTGAGAATTGACTATATTATGGTTGTCAACACATATCAAGGGGGAATAAATTGTAACATGATCATGATAGGATAAAAGGATTTTGATGTATCCTAAGCAAAGAACATGCAAGGTAGAGATGTTGGCTAGGATAAGACACAATTTAGATAAGATTGATGATTATAACTCAAGGTTTTAGTTGAACAATATGATGAAAGGGATGAAAAAAATAATAATATGTTCGAGTAGCCAAAATATGAAGGGGAAGAGTCAAATCAATGAGCCATAATGTGATTAATAATAGTGACACCCCTTATATGGAGATATGCAAGGGAACAAGATATGATGATAAAGCTATGGTTCTGGTCATGCCCCAATCAAGGGAGAAAACCATAAAATTTTAATGATGAATTAACCAATCAATTATAATGGTTGACTAATGGAAGAAAAGATGATTATTATGATTTTTTAGGCCCAATCGATAGGTGTGAGTGATTGACGAAGAGATTAAGGAGATGATTGTTTGGATGGTAATTGATTAATAGACCACTTGATGAATGATTGCTATTATAACTCAAGGATTTGATCATTAAATAGACTTGGGTATGGTGATTAAAAAATGATGGGAAAAGGAAAAAATGGTTGAGCTATCCCTAGGCAATAAAAGGTGGACAAGTGCTAACTACATAGTCTAAAAAAACCTCAGGTTGATGTAGTTATGATTAAAAGATGATGATAAATGATGAAAATATGATATTAGTGATTAGAGGATTTGATACAGATGATGATATGAGGATTATGAGGATTTATAGGTTATCATTATACCTCTCATTTAACTAATCAATAGATTGGTGTCATTTTATACTAGGGCCAGTGTTTAAGGCTATATACAATGAGACCATTGGATATTGGAGTTTATAGTTCACTACTTAGGGGGTTTACTTTTATTGTGATATCTAAATCCTAAGAATATTAAATAAGACTCTAACTCTATTTTGTATAAAACTAAATATAGAAGGTTTTCTAACTGAAGATATCCTATGGCATTCACACCATCAACATCTAGAACTTAAATTTGGCATAAGACATTATGGTGTCCTCAATTGACTTACCTAATTGGGTTGGACAATGTGATATTTTAGAATGTGAGGATGTTGTTTATTGTCAATTAAATTGCTACTAATTGTTTTTGAATATGAGATGAATTAACAAACTTTACTTTATATGAAATTGAAAGACACACTCTTGTATAAATAAAACTCACTCACATTGAATTGAAACTACCTCTGCATGTAATAGAAACACACTTGCATTAAAGGAAATTCACACTTTGCTTTGAAAAATAATTTAAAACTTTACTTTGAAAAGGAAATCACACTTGTACTAAAAAGAAAATCACACTTGTAGTAAATGAATTATACCTAAATTATAAAAATAATTCTAAACTATAAACTAAAAAGTACCGATTTTTCTTGAACTTTAGAGAGAAGTGGGCCCTTTATCCTTCCATAGAACATGAATAAATTTTACTCAATAATGAAAAATAATGCTAAACTTTATTTCATTATCAAAGGAACATACACATATATGTAAAACTACATTGGAATGTTTCTTCTGATTAACTCAATGATTAACTAACTTTCTCTAACTCCCTTTAGAATGAGGAGACATGAATTTAAAGCACATCTCAACATCTATTCACAAAATATAAAATCTAGTGATCTAAACAATCAAATCTACTTATTCAAAATATAGATGATTTAGGAATCAGATCCCATTCTTAAAAAGACATTATAATTGACTCAACTAATAATAGATGAAAAATAACTAATATAGATCTGAATAGATTTATCTAATTTTATAAAATAGAAGTACAAATATATCCATATCATTTTAGACCATTACTATGAATAGTAATGTCTAAAATAAGATAACTAAATATGGAAAGTCTATTTATATACAATATATATCTTTAGAATCACTATCTTGATCTCTAGGATCTAGTTGGACATCTTTAGAGCATGCATGGGCATCTTCAAAGCATTCTGTATAAGTCTTTAGATCATTTTTAGAGTGAATTCATAACATATTTGGATCATATTTAAAGCATCTTCAGAGTTACATATCTTTAGAGCTCAATGTATTCCTCACTGAATCCTCAAAACTGTTTCCAAAAAGGTTTGCCAAATTTTTTTAATGTCTTCTCAAAATAATCCCATCATAGGGATGTGTTTCTGTACACAAAACTATGCTCATTAATCCAAGTTAGACACAATAACAAGATAAAGAATCAACAATATATCACATAAAAACAAAAGACAAATGCATTCATTTCCTTGTTAGATAAGACCTTAAATATTAAAAACAATGTAGTATATAACCAAAAGGTAACACTTATGGATAGTTTGTATTAGATATAATGAGCTATCTAGAATACTTATCAAGGATAAAAGATTGGATGGGTCATGATGATTAAATTAATTATGGGAATAAGAATGATTGGAAAATTAAATAAATGATGAAGATGTAGATGATCAAGCCATCACAACTATCATAAGGCTCATCATAGTCTAAGCAATCCATTAGATATGGCACTTGGTAGTATGCCCCATGATAAAAGTATGACCAAGAGGACATTGTGCCAAAGTGTGTGAAATGGGAAAATAACAAACTCTGCATCATCAAGGGACCTAAAAAGCATATTGTAGATTTGATGACCTCATAACATCCTTGTTCATTGCTCAATAGACAAAAATAGACATGAGATAAGACTAAAAATAAACATAGATAAACAAACTATCAATAAGACAATCATTTGATATATACGATAAAAGACATACAAACAAGTCACATGACATAAAGCATCTAAGGAACACACACAAGTATATACGTGTAGTATCATTGTGTCTTGTATAATGATGGGATGAGATAGTAGTTGATAGGTTAGACTAGGATGATCATAGTAGACTTAGGATAGACTTGGATATGGAATAGACTAATGATTTAAAGAAGGATATGGATTTGGATTAGACTAATTACTTAGATTAGGATAAGGATGCATAGGAAAAGAGGACTAGGATATCAAGGAAAAATCATAAGATGGATAATAATTTAGATATGAGGACTGGGATACATAGGACCCATGATAAGGTGATAATAGACAGCTCATACATTTTTTATATTTTGTGGATTTTATGATTTTTTGGATTTTTGACATATTTCAATTTTTAGGTCTTTTTTGGAATGTGTATGTACAATATACAAAGGGGATTACTATAAAATTGAATACCAAGCCTAGAAAATAGGATATAAATGGATGGAATAATGGATGAGATGATAAAAGGATGAGGGTGATGCAAAAAAGTGGATAATGACAAAGGAAGAATGTGACTAGGGATTGTCAATGACCACATTGTGAAGTAACTAGATGTTTAGTTGCCTGAGGAGGATATTCCAAGATAATTACAAAACATTTCTCATGACACCTTCCATTTTTTTATGAAGGTCAAGACTAGAATAAATGGGGGGACATAATAGGATGTATGATATGGATGGGATTGATAAGGGATGGGTGTGATGGATGGATAGGTCTTGCCCCCAAGTGTTGAGGTAAAATATAGATAAGAGATTATTTTACCCATGATGCTAGAAATTAGTTTTCATCATGGTAATTTCCCAAGGTGCTAAGATACTAGTTTTCACCATTGGATGAATGATTTATTTTTAATTTTATGGGCATCTCATGTATTAGACATGGGTATGAGATGTAAGAGTGATGATACTTGATGGATATTTATCCAACACCTATTCTAGAGATTTATGATGGTAGGACCATGTTATTATTATTGTAGGATGTGTTGATGTCCATGTGACCTTTGGTGAATCTTTATTAAGATCCCTCTCGATATCTAGACCAGGTGTCTTCATCACCCCAATAAGAGACAATGATGCATGAGGAGGTGATGTGAGATATGAAATGGACTATTTATTGATTTTGATGGGGGTGTATTAGACTTGAATGGAGGATAGTATCATGATAGGATGGTATCATGGGTGATTGGGGATTATGACTAGTAGTCACACACATCATTAGAGATGTTGGACATTTCACATTTGATTTGTGCAAGTGGACAAAGGATTGTAGGAGATCCAAGACACTTTAACTTTGTGTTTTATCTTTGATCTGATTATTCAAAGGATTATTGGCCATATAAATAGTTATTTTGACATCATTTTTATTTTTAGACTTGATTATATCTTGACTACCACTGGTGCCTAACTTTGGGCTTCACCAAAGGAGATTAATGCTTGACTTGATAGATGATTATTTTGACTATGATGTCCCCCTAGTGCCTAATTTTAGGATTTACGAGGGAAAGATGCTTTTTGATTAAGTCAATGATTTGAATTTTATTGATTTGGACTTATAGGAACAAAGGTGATTTGATCATGATTTATGAATTTTGGAATATGGTCTTAGACTTTTTTATTTTTGGTACACATTATGTTACTCGAGGAAGAGTCTAATGATGTATGTTCCTATTCATCCCTATGGAGGGAGGTGATTAAATGATCATTGAGTGGAAGAAAGGGGTCTATGATCGATAAAGGTGGGGGAGATGTTATGATGAGGTAAATAAATGGTGATTGGGTAGCATGGTTTTTATAGGGGTTCCTAGGAAACCTAGTTTTGACATAAAAGAAAATATCCTCAAGATCAGTAAAAGGATCACTAGGACTAGCTGAAAGACACACATCCAAGGTAGGATCAGATTCACTCTGATAATATTTGATTGATAGAGATTGTAAGAACTCAGTTATAAACTCATTATCTTGATAAAAAAATATGCCTAGTGACTGATTATCATCCAAATTAGATATATCTTCAAAAAAGTAGGCTTAGTCATCAACATCTATGAGGGATGATAATGAATATGATTCAAACACATGTGTTGAACATGATCCTAATGTATATAACATTTGTATTGATTCCAATTCTGAATCTAATGTATATGATGTAATGCTACTAGTAGAAGATTCATTATTTATAATTGACCTCTCAACATGGGGTTATTGATATGGTGGATGAGAGGGTGATGATGGAGGAACAATGGATTAGACAAAGATAGGCCCATGTAAGGAGTTATGAGGTCTAGGTTCATGGGGAATAAACTCATATTTGATGGAGGATGTATTAAAGATAGGGGGACCATGGAAAATTGATGTGGTATATTTACCTTCGCTTGGGGAGGGAAGAAATTGATCATGATTAGGAATAGAATCTTGGCATTCCTCTTCTTATTCACCTAAGGAGATAGAATCATCTTATTCATCCTTAATTTCTATGTCATCATGATCGATGAGGTCTTGGACATAGTGTTGAAAATTATGACATTGATTAATGGTATGTCCCTAGGCTCAATGATATGCACAATATTGATTAGCTTTATACCTATAGGGCTTAGGCTTGGTATGATTAGGTTGTCATATAGGTGGATAGAACATCATGTTGGTAGTGACAAGTTAGTATAAGAGGGCTTCTAAGGATATAGGAAGAGTAGTATACAAGCTCTCTTCACTTCATGACTTGGACGTAGATGCATTAAACTTTGGATAATATAGATGTTGACTTTATTGAGTGGGTAGAATAGTAATAGAGATGGTGGCTAGGATAGGATTCCATTTGATAGTATATGAAGGGGTAGATAACTAGATATGACTAGTAGATGGAGGATTAGAATGGGACTCACATGGATGGGTTTGGATTGGAGGTAATTTTGGGTGGATGGGTTCAAAGTTTATAGGATATGGAGTGGTCATCTCAAAGAGGAGAGAAAAGAACATATCCCTATTGGCTATGAGGCATTGTTCAATCAAGGTATTGACTAGATTTGTTTTGTATGTCATGGATAAGGTCAAGAGAAATTATGGATGATATGGTTTGTTGGCCCCAATCGGTAAGTGCAGGGGATTGAATGGAAATACTAAGGGATGAAGATGGAATGTGTGGAAAAAATTAAGACAAAGTCTTGATTTTAATCCAAACTCAAGATTGACTTGATGTGTGATGTGATGTGATGTTTGATGAATTAATACTAGATCAAGTAAACCAAATTATGATGTGAGCTAGAATTTGATGATTTAGACTAGATTGGACTAGGTGGACTACAACAAGCTCTAGGTTTTGATGGGGGGATAGACTGACCCAAAGGATGGTATTTTGGTTGATAAAAGTAAGACTAGATTAAAACTAAGATGATTAACTCAAAGATGATGAGATGATTATTAGGTTTGTGATTATGATTCAAACTTGATTAGGCATAATCAAGCTAATGATGAGGACCCTGATATGATAAGAATGTTTTGCCAATGTGGATGAGGACTAAAGTATGATTACAGACTTGATGAGGGGGATTGGTAGAGATAAGGGGATGAATTGGGTTGGAATATGATTAGAACTAGGTGGAAAATTTTGTTGAGCATGTTTTTGAGATTCATTGATTGTCATTGATGTCAATGTTATTTGAGTACATAATGCATTAATGATAAAGCAATAGGTTCCAAGTGGAGTTTTGAGAGTGCATATTATGTGTGTAGGTCTTTAGAATGATAGAAAATGTTATTTATGTTATGTTAATATTTAATATAAATTATGGGTTTTCAATAATTCTTGGAGTGATTTTAAAAGTAAAAGGAATTCATCAAAGTAGTCAAATGAATGTCTAGGTTCTCCTAGTCATCTTGGTAAATCAAGCTAAGTGAGTAGATTGATGACATTAGAATTCACACATGTTAAGGTGTCAGAAGAAAGAGGTTAGATGGGTTTTTTTATATTTATTCCTAGATGATGTGGTTCAAATTTTAGGTCTTGATATTGTCTTTATCAGAATATATCAAGGTGCAAATTTGGCCTTCCAAGTAGATTGTAGTGTTTCCCATACTTAGCCAAAGTTGCTCTAGAAGACTATGACATGACAGATACCATAAAGTTTAAGCATCAAGAAAAAACTATTATTAAGCATAAATGTATGGATTTCAATTGTCAAAATCTAGATTAGCTGGATCAAGGATCAATATCATGTGGGTGATTGTGCAGATGAAGATCTAGTGGAGCATGTTCATTCGTGCAGATAAAGATCTAATGATGGACACAAGGTCAATAAGTCAAAGGATACTCACATTTCACATGGCAATAATAAGTGGAAAAAAAACATTTGAATATTGATAATAGGGTGTTTATATTTCATGAAAAACTACCAAGTGGTGTAAGCACATGGTTACTGATTGCAGGGTCCATAGAAGGCACACAGAGCTACCAAGTGTCATAATATTGGAAGCACAAATCGATATCAAAATATAATAATTGAAGGTAAAGTATAGGATAATAATAATTAATTTATAGAGTGTATTTTATTATATTTCCAAGGGGCATGATATGAAGACACATGTCTGATGTTTTTACAATACATAGTGATTGTTGGAATTTAAATTAACAAAGGAAAACTAGTTTATATTGTTTGAGCTATAAATTTTGATGTATGATGAATTTGATGGTGGTATAAAAATAAAAGTGATATAGAAATCCAATAAA
The DNA here is from genome assembly GCA_037957365.1 of Torreya grandis. Classification (NCBI taxonomy): domain Eukaryota; kingdom Viridiplantae; phylum Streptophyta; class Pinopsida; order Cupressales; family Taxaceae; genus Torreya; species Torreya grandis. The sequence continues at coordinate 1,516,366 of JARHVA010002254.1, read as the reverse complement.
AATCCATAAAAATGGGTTATAATGTTTGAATATCCATACAATTTTAGTTATTTATCTCCAAATTTGACTATGGGTTGACCATCATCTGCAAGTGATCCGAAAAATGATGTTTGAGTTTATATTGTTAAGTTTTGGATGTTTTATGATGAATTGACTATTGGAGAGTGTTTTAAAATAAATGAGGACCATTTATGTGAATTTTTGAGGTTTTAACAATCCATATTTATTATGAACAAATGCTTATAAGTTGAATATTTGTTTGTTTATGGTGTTTTTGTGTACAAGACTAATGTTTGAGCAGATTTTGTATATACATAAGAGTGTAGTGGTGGATGCAATCACTTGAAGGTGTATTAAGATTCATGTAGAGTGGGATTATGATTTTTAAAGTGATCTTTTGTTTATAATTTTCTTGATAAATTACTAAAGGAGTGAATAGGTCTCCGTGAGACCTATAAGGGCTACTAATGCCTAAATGAAAGGTGTAGTTACTTAAAGGTGACCCATGGATGATATGGATGACCTATAGGGTAGTATTGAGATATGTAACAGTATGATATAATACTTAATGGTTAAGGCAAGTCTAATAGCTAACCAAGAAGATGCTATTCATGAAGGCTATATAAAGAGTGAAATCAAAAGTGATTATTTGAAGAGTTGAAAAGGGGAGGATAGTGTTGTGGCATGAAAAAATAGGAGAGATAATGTTCTAAGTGGATGGATTGAAGAGAAAATCAAGTTGAGGGCTGTGTGTATGAACTTTAGGTCATAATTATGATTTGAGATGAGTGTAATCTTATGATTGAAGATTGAGGATAATCAAAGAGGTCTAAAGTGATCCAAAAGGGTGTTTTGGATGCATTGCTTGTGTGTGAAAGCTTGAGCGAGTGTGAAGGGTTGAAAGAGAGATGTTATACATTATTTATCCATTATATTGAAAGGAAATTAAAGTTATGGAGCTGTTGATTTCATAGGTTTTATGTTGGTGCTCAACATTTAGAATATGTTAGTGTTTGTTCATGCTTAGGGGTGGGTGTTCCTTATGAAGTGGGTGCTTCACTAAAAGGTCTCATGTTTGTGATTATTTTATAGGAAAAGTAGTCCATGTGTTTGAAGGCTTGAGAGTAGGTTTTATTCCCCATGAGGGTTTCCCACATAATTCATTTATTATGTGTTTGCCTTTGCATCATCTTTTTAGTTCACTATTATGAATGCTTGTGTTGATTGATTAAGGATTGTAAGGATTAGAATTGAAGTTTGGATTATATTGCATCACCGATTCACCCCCCCAAATGATTTTACCTCTAATAATTGGTATTAAAGACACACCTTCTTTGAAAGTTTAACCACTTAAGGTGATCTAAGGCAAAATATGGTTATGTCAACATATGTAGAGTCTTTATACAAAACAAACATCGCTATTTAATGGGTCTAATTATTCTTTTTGGAGTGCAAGGATGAGGACATAGATCATGTCTCTAGGGTTTGATATTTGGAAATCTATTATGGATGGTTATACTACACCAACTACTTCTCCAACTAGTGTAGCCAAAAAAAAAAATCTAAGTTAATATAATTCAAAGGCAATTAATGCTATCATTTGTGGTATTTTAGAGATTGAGTTCACCAAGGTTATCCATTGCAAGACTACCAAGGTAATTTGGGTCAAATTACAAACTATCTATGAAGGAGATTCAAAATTTGAGTTGCCTAAATTATAAACTTATCAAAGGTAATTTGAGGGCCTCAAAATGATGGAAGAAGACACTATTACATCCTATCTTCTAAGGTTCGATGAGATAATAAACATGATAAAAGGTCTTGGAGAGAAGATTGAAGAAGCTACTGTAGTATAAAAGGTGTTGAGATCTCTCACTCTTAAATTAGATTCAAAAGTATCTATTATAGAAGAAAGTCATGATTTTACTTAAATGAAGATGGATGAATTGAATGGGATCCTTAATACATATGAGATGAGAGTCAATGAGGGTAGATCTTTTAAGAAAGAAGAAACCTTCAAGGTGTTCAAGGAGTCAAAATCTAGAAATAATAAGTTAAGCTCTGTGAATAATTTATCAAGTCCACAAATCAAGTTGGCATGTTGAGAAAGAGACCATTTGTCATTAATGTCAAAGGGGGAGAAAGTTTAGAATGAAGGAACTATTCACTTTGGGAGACAGAATTATAGAAGGTTTTTGCCACCAATGATAAAGGGGGATATTTTTTATCATGTTCTTGAGATGCATTTATTATCATTGATGTCAAGGTGATCTGAGTACATAATGCATTAATGACAAAGTAATAGGTTATAAGTGGATTTGATACATATCATATGTGTAGGATTTGAGATGATAGATAATGTTTTTAATATTATATTCATATTAAATATACCCTATGGGGTGTCAAGAATACTTGGAATAATTTTGGAATTAAAATGAATTCATCAGAGCAGTCATATAAATGTGTAGGTTCTCCTAGTCATCTTAGCAAATTAGGCTGAGTGAGTAGATTGATGATGTTAGAATTCACATGTGTGAAGGTGTAAAAATAAAGAGGTCACATGGTTATATATATATATTTTCCTAGACCAAGTATTTCAAATTTTAGGTCTTGATATGGTGTCTAGCAAAAGATATCAAGGTGCAAAGTTGGCCTTCCAAGCAGATTACAATGTTTCCCATACTTAGCCAAAGTTGCTCTAGTAGATTGTGACAAGCCAAAGACCATAAATTTTAAGCCTCAGGAGATATATGTTATTAATGGTAAATTTAGGGACACCAAATGTTAAAATATATCTTGATCAGATCAAAGATCAATGACACATAGGTGATCATGCAGATGAAGATCTAATAGAGTACATTCATTCATATAGATAGAGATCTAATGATGAACACAAGGTAAATAAGTCAAAGGATATTTAGATTGCACATAATAATTATAAGTGGAATAAGTGAATTTGAGTACTAATAGTATGGTTCTCAGATTGTATATGGGATTTCCAAGTGGCATAAGGGCATGGTGACTGATAGTAGGATCTACAGAAGGCATGTAGAGCTGCCAAGTGTCATATTCTTAGAAGCACAGATCAAGATCAATGACAAGTGATTAAAGGTAAAGTATAGGATAATATCTATGAGATACATGGATTTTATTTGATCAAATTTATGATTGGGAGGATATGAAGACATGTGTCTGACATTTTTACATTACATAGTGACTGTTGGAATTTAAATTAACAAAGGAAAACTAGTCTGTATTGTTTGAGCTATAAATTTTGATGTATGTGAATTTTATGGTGGTGTAAAAATAAAAGTGATAAATAAATCAAAGGGACATCCATAAAATTTGGTTATAAGGTTTAAATATATATATAGTTTTATTTATTAATCTCCAAAGTTGACTATGGGTTTGACCATCATCTACAAGTGATCTGAAAAGGATGTTTGAGTTTGTATTGATAAGTTTTAGATGTTTTATGATGAATTTACTATTGGAAAGTGTTTTAGACTAAATTGGGACCATTTATGTGAATTTTTAAAGTTTTATTAATCCATATTATTTATGAATAAATGCTTAAAATTTGAATATTTATTTGTTTATGGTGTTCTTGTGTACAAACTAATGTTTGAGCATATTCTACATATACATATGAGTGTAGTGATGGACGTAATCACTTGAAGGTGACTCAAGAGTAATGTAAAGTGGACCTATGCTTTTTGAAGTTATATTGTGTTTCTAATTTTCTTGATAAAGTAATAAAGGAGTGAATAGGTCTCCATGAGACCTTTAAGGGATACTAAGGCCTAATTGAAATGTGTAGCTACTTAAAGGTGACCTATGAGGGTGGTATTGAATTATGTATTAGTATGATAGAATACTTAAGGGTTAATTCAAGTCTAATAATTGACCAAGAAGATGATATTCATGAAGGATCTATAAAGAGTGAAATCAAAGGTGATGGTTTGAAGAGTTGAAAAGGGAAAGATAGTGTTGTGATGCAAAGGAAGAGGAGAGCTAGTGTTATGAGTGGATGAATTGAAGATAAAATTAGGTTATATACTATTTTTATGATCTATAAGTCATAATTTTTATGTGATAATATTGTAATTTCAATATTGAATATTGAGGATAAGTGAAGAGGTCTAAAGTGATCCAAAAGGGTGTTTTAGATGCATTGCTTGTGTGTGCAAGATTGAGAAATTGTGAAGGGTTGAGAGAGAGGTGTTATACATTATTTATCCATCACCTTGAAAGGTAAATAAAGTTTGTAGAGATATTATTGATTTCATAGGTGATGTGTGGGTGATCAACATCTAGAACAAGTTGGTGCTTATTCATGCTTAAGGGTGGGTGATCCTTATGAATTGGGTGCTTCACTAAAAGATCTCATATTTGTGATCATATTTTATGACAAGTAGTCTATGAGTTTTTATGATTGAGAGTGGGTTTTATTCCCCATGAGGGTTTTCCAACATGTAATTCATGTGTTGTGTGTTTTTAAACCATCTTTCTTGTTCATTGTTATGAATGACTTATATGCTTTATGAATGCTTATGTTGATTGATTAAGTATTACAGGGATTGAAATTAAAGTTTGGATTATCTTACATCACTAACTCAAAACCCCTCTTAGTGATTCAAGATTAGTTATAGACAAGGTGGAACAAGCAATAAATATGATGTTAGGTATGTTTAATGTTAAGGATAAGTGAATAATATGAGGTTGGACTATGATAAGAGGTGATGATAATATTTGATTAAGATATGTAAGTGATGGGGATATGACCAATAATGGGTGGATTCAAATAGACTAGGATGGGATTAATATAAGAGGGTGATGGGAGATAGGATGAGACAAGTAAAAATATGTACACATATAATATATATAAGAGGATGATATGATGATAAGACAAGGATGTACTAGATGATAATATGTGAAGACCAAGATAGGTGTATATAGGTTTGGGTAAAAGGATGATTTGGCTCAAAAATAAGATTGGTCTAACATGACACTCATAAAATCAAGTAGACCACAAACCTATGATTAGTAAACTAAATGGGAGTGTAACTTGATGAATGCACCATATAATAGATTCATCAGTGAGGCTATAGGATGGTGACCCATTATGAAATCAACTAAACCCTCTAGAGGCTATTTTCACTTGTGGATACTTAGTAATTGATCCTAACTCTAGAAGTAAGTCACCTATTATAGCCAAAAGGTCCTAAGCTAGGCTAAACAGGCTCTCTAAGGCCTGATATATGCTATGTACGGTGGGGCCTAAGTCCATGTAGGGTGTTATCTAATGTTTGGTTCATAAAATGAAATCTTCCCATTCATAGATGACCTGTATGGGGTCAACTTCTTATCCTAACGACATTTATCCTTGAAATTTATACTCCACTAGAATACAAAGTGTGGACTAGTGCATGGTGGTGAAACCCATGGCCACTATGCCCCTAAGACTATGGCAAGTGTGTGGGTTTCAGTTCCACATACATTACCCCTAGAAAATAAAAATGGGATGGTTTATTAGTGCTTTTTGATCCTATAGGAATTGACACAAGCATGCAAAGAGGAGGATATACACCACTAGATCCCTCAGGTGACAAACAAGAAGACCAAAAAATGATTAATTAATTAATTAATTAGATGTGTGATATATACAAAATCAAATATATATAATAATATATAAAGAATTTAGATAACATGATTAAAATAATTAAAAGTCTTAGACAAAATGATTTTTTATGTGCTAAAATGGGTCTTTGATAGGTGGCCTATAATAAAATGATTAGTGGTTTGATTTTGGCACTCTTAAGGGGTAACCTACAAGACAAGATGTTAGACCAAAATATGACATACAAAATAAGATGTTATCAAGTCAAAATAGTGACTAGATTAACCCCTATAAGAAGCATAATGTTAGTCTAATAGGCCTTAAGAAAAACCACTAAAAAAAATTGTGATTTGGCTTTATAATTTCTTTGGGTGAGCAAGCCATGACACAGGGGTTTAGGGGTGGTAAAACCCAGTGGGATCAAGGGGTAGTGACCTTTATGGGGTCAAGGGGTAGAGCCCCTTATGGGGTTTGGGGGAAGTACCCTATGTGTGCTCCCTATCACTGTATAGGGTGGGGTTGAAGGGCATAGCCCCTGACACAAAAGGAAATTTAGGTCTTATAGGAGGCTCAAAATGACTCAAAATTCATTAAAAATGACTCTAAAAATGCACTTAAAAAGGATAATTTTCAAGGTAAAAATGAGTGCAAAATCACAAATTTAGAATTCAATATCATAGATGCATAGTTAGACTAATGTAATACTATAACTAGAGACTACAACATCATGACTTGTTTACAATATCATGACTACAAAGTCATGATTTTATAGAAAGTGCCTAACCACTAATAGTTATCGTGTAGTTTTTTTGCAAAGCCATGATAGTTTATTCAATATCACAACTTGTAATGTAATATCATGACTATGAGAATGGCGATATTGTAGAAAGATGTAGGACTTTAAAATTTCTGAGTTTTGACTAAAATGCAAATGTTTAGATGATTTTGATAGGTTTATTAGATGCTTAAGAATTCCTATTCATAGTGATTATGGAAGATTTAAAACTTTAGCTATTTATCAAAAATTTATAAAAGGGCATCAATATTTTCATCAAAATGGGTAACCTCAAACACAATCTGTAGAATAGTAAGATGTTTCCCTGGTTAGAGTTATCCTAAAATTTGCCTTCTGAATAACAAATTAAATAACCCCAAAATGACTAAATCATAATATTACTATTGTCAGTGTAATATCACTATTCTCAGGTCAATACTATGACTACATGATTAATGATATTATAGAGGATGATAAAGAGGTTAAGACTATGATGTTTTTCCTTTAGATGAACCTACCTTTGATCAGTAGTCATTATTTAGGTTACAGAGATAAAAACTATTACAAAAATGTGATTAAAAAAGATAGTCCCTCAATCAAAAATGTATTTAACAATTTTTTTTCAAGACTCAAGATAAGTTAAATAAGCTTGCAAAAGGGCCCTAGATAATCATTGATCTTCATTCAAAATAGAAAATGACAAGATTGACCCTACATATTAGAGATCAAGGGATGATTGCCAGTAGTTTTATAAAAAATCATAATATGATGAATATCATAATAATACCACAACTTATAGGTCAAACTGCAACTTACAAGTGGTGATATTATAGCTTAGGAGTTAAGCACTAAAATTATTATCCAATCCTATTTCCTGAACATAGAGTGTAAAAAATAGGATTTACAATGCAAGAATGTCCAATATGAGCACAAAAAGATTAGACAAAAAATAAAATGAATGATTTTATGTTTAACATAGGGACCCTAAAAAACTATAATTAAGAAAGTGATATTATGATTACTAGTGCAATATTGCTACTTTCAAAGTAGCGATATTATTTAAAGAGAATAACATGCCAAAAAATGGAAACCATTAGCAGTTAATAACTTGGTGGTTAGTGCAATACCATAAATTTCAAGGTAAAAATACCATTACAATGTCAAAATTTTTAGAACGTTATCATGATTTTGACCTGTGTGTGAAATTGTCAAAAATTTGACATTTTTATTTGACTAGTCAATCTTGCAAGCTGCTAAAAACACATCTAGGATGCAAAATTACTAAATTAAAGGGATTTATCCCACCATGGTTACCAAAATATAGTAGGAATTTTGAGAAAATAGATTAAATCTACAATTTAAACCCTAAACATTAAACTACCTAAGTAATATCTAGAGTTATTAGAATCAAATGCAAATATATTAATACATAATTAAAACCAACATTCTAATCCTAAATCTAATTTCTCCAAACTAGATTAAATGGATAAAAGACAAGATCTCTATAATAAAGGGTTCTAGATGGGGAAGGCTAAGTTAGAGAGGATTATAGAATCCTATTAGGGATTAATTTAGATTAGGTAAGGGATTAAGGTGGGTGATTAAGGACTAAGGGTGTAGGAGATCCTAGGAATAGGCTTAGTAGGTGGGTAGGTGGGTCATGGGAATTTAAAATTCCAAGATAATGGATAAGTGGGGTTAGGATAAGATAATGGGGATGTTTTAGTATTTTTTTTATTTTTCAATGTGAAATAATTAGCTACTAAAAACAAAGTAAATGTAGGGTTTAGAGTTACCTAGTGATGAAGGTTGGTTGGTTACGCACTAATGATTAGGATTGATTAGAGAAATCCTCTTTAGATGGGGATAAATAACCTATAATACACCAAAATTAAACAAAAATGGTATTAAAATATATATGAGTGGGTTGCTTGGTATATGCCAAGTCCTAAAAGAGATATTCTTCCTTGATGGATGTCAACCCACTATTTTTGATAAAGGATATATAAACAAAATAAGACTGGAAATGATTATGGATAAGATAAAAGATATAAATTATTAGATGTAACTATAAATGAATTAAGATTAATATGTAGAAGATAACACAAATAAAGGTTTGGTCACACAAGCGTCACAATGGGCTACCGATAAGTTTAGGCTAGGAACTAGACCTAACACACATAAGGTCGACTAAGATGATGGATAAGGATTGGATGGATGAGGGATAAATCTCCTAAAATAAGGATTAAAAATAGATTAAGAAAGTTTAGGGATGATAAGGATAGATTATAGAGGTTTAGGGATAGATAGGAAACAAATAGGAACCTATAGAATCAAATAGAAAGATGTAAAGGGCTAAAATTGAAAGTTTTTTGCAAAAGACAGAATCGATAATGATCCCATGAGATCAACCATGATCTTACTAGATCATGGTTGATCCTGTCATAGTGTATAGAATATGAAAAATGAGTTTTTAGAAGGATGTAAAAGGTTTAGGGATGAGCAAAAATGTCTATAGACTAAGAAATGGGCTAAAAAGGGCTCTAAAACATAGGTTTGAACAATTGTATTGATCTAATAACTTATAATGAAGGATTTAAACAATATTTAAAAAGTGAATAAATGACTTACATGATCATTATTTTGATCCTTCAATTTCTTGACTTGTGGACAATATTTTGGACTCTAAATGCTGTAAATTTTGACCTCCGAATGCCTGAAACAAACCTCCAAAGTCTGGGTCCTCCAACCTATATATATTTTTGAAATCTTTTGGGGACTATTTAACATGCTTATATGGATTGATGTTGATCTAATAGAATCAACATTGATCTAGGGAATTTGTGATTTACATACTTTTTTTGGGCTACGTGATTTCCAAATGGTTGGGGATTCTACATATGACATGAGGGAGATAGTTTAGGGGTTGTTATGGATGGGAATAGGTTTTATTTTTACTTGTTTTTAGGATTTTTTATTGTTTAAATTATTTTGGGTGGTTAGGGATGGTAAATAGTAATTAATAGGGTTAATTACCATGGGTAAGTATAAGTTGACATTGAATTATGGACATTTAGTTTCTTATACTTTAAGTTATATTTTATGTATATAATTTCAAGGTGTTTGAGAGTGGTTTTGGACCTCTAGGAGTTAAGATGCAAAATATAGATTTTTGGAGGTATCCACCACATTTTAAACTTAGTCTATTTCATGACTTTAGGATTTTAGACTCAGCTTATTTCAGGACTTTAGGCTATGGTGTAGATTTTTAGCATCTACATTTACCCCTTTGTATTGAGCAGTTTGTAGAGACTAGCCATGAGACAAAAATATAGAAGTGGAACTTAAATAAATGCCCCAAACATGCCCCAATTTGATATGAGAATGTTTCCCCCTCAAACTGAGAACTAATCAAGGGAAAAGGAGATGGATATTGGTTTGACAAAGGATAGAGGAAGAGGGAGATAATGGAAATGGATACAAGAAGAATGCAAATATATAAATGGGGGTTGACAGACTAAATGCGTAAATGTAGCTTGGACAAATGGACAAATGGATAGGTATCCAACATAAAAAGAAGGTGATAAAAAATGTTAATGTATCAATTACCAATGTTAAGCTCAAATGAGGACTAAGGTAAATAGATAATAATATCTATGGCCAAATAAGATATAAATTTTCCATGAAACACATGGGCTTGAGATTTGGCACCAAGATAAAAAAATGATAGATGAAACCAAACTTAAGCTATCTAGGCTTGTAAAGGGGTTTTGGCTATAGAATCATGTTTCAAGGAAAAATTCTTAAGTTAACTCAGACTATGGGACTTCCACTAATCCAAGGTTTTGGTTTTTTTGGTAAATAAGGACAAAATAAATGCAAAAAGGATGACTTAATTGGTCTAGGATTAAAATGTGACTATTACAAAATTTGAAATCAAAGCATAAATAAAGAAATCAATAAGAATTCATATGAATCACAATCACCTTTTGATGCTTGTATGAATAATGGTATGCTAGGATGGTAATGGATGGGTGAAATGGCATCATACAAATGTTGTGACCTAGTCACAAAAGATGAAAATTTGGATAGGCAAGAAGAGAATGAACACAAAGGCTCAACTCCTTTAAGATGGGTTTGGATTAAGGTAATAGACATAAAAAAGATACAAAGGGGGACCCTTTTCAATGAGTTATCAACATGGACCATAGTGAACATGGGGTCTATCAAAACTTCACTCCTTAAGGCTTTGCAATTGACACCCTTATGAACGTAAATAAACACTTTTAATTTTTTTTAAAAAGGCAAGATTAAATTTCTGTAATTGGGTAAAATAGGTGTGACATTTATGAAATAACTGTGGGTATACCACCCATCTTCTATGAAAGGTGATGTCCTTATAGGTGACTTAGGATGATTCATGGGCTAATCCATGCTTTATATATAGGAGGCACATTAATTGATGTGGGAAGTCTACATAATTAGAGAAGACTTATCAAGATGGGAAATCTTCTATGGGATATATTGGATTTTGTTTTTTGATTTAGGGTCCTTTTTTGCTTTTGGTTTGATAGATTTTAGGAAGTTGATCGATGCAGGAATCCTCCAGTTATTTTGCTTTTTCAAGAATTATAACTAGCCATCCTTCAAGGGAATAGTCTAGCTTTTGATTTATTTGATAGCAATCCTTCAAGGGATCAATGTATTCTATTTATGAAACTTATAATTCTTGGTAGCTATCCTTTAAGGGAGTAGTTTGAAATTTTGACAATGACCCTTTTGAGAAAGATATCCCAATTTTTTTTGATTTTTTGATGTGAATTAACCCAGGCTAGTCTTGGTCACCTTTTAGAGAGTAAAATTAAAACACAAGGGTGGGGGAGGTAAATGTCAGATGGACTTAACATGGGAAGTTGAGAGACAATGACCATGGGGTTCCTTCTTAAAAAGGTGGAATGTGTCCATGAGAAACATGCTATGAGTAGAGTCGAGGTGCTCACATTTAAGATTGGGCTAAGTGTCTACGATAGAAAAATAACATGATTCTTGCCATCAATTACTCTTGACAATGGATAATGGGTGAGAATGGGTTAAAGGGATTTTGATGGATGATAAAGATCAAATAAAAATCTTGTATTAGACAAAAAGGTAAAAATATCCTTGACCATGAAGGATTCAAGTGCAAAGATGCATAAAAGGGGATAATTTTGAAAATGCCCCATACCAATATGATCCACATTGACTCGAAGTAAAAAAATTCCCCCAACAGGAAAATAAATCTTAGTGAATGGTTAAAATAATCCTGGAGGGGTGAAGGCATCTTCATCCATTTTTTAAGGCTTGTTAGTTGTTAGTTGATGGAGAGCTTAAGACACAGGTGGGGGCTCAAGTGGGATGACCTTTACAATGCCAAGAGGGTAGAGAGATAGCTGATTTAGACTATGCTTCAAAAGATTGTAAGGTTGAAAAGTAAATGTGATATGGATGGAGTGGTTTTGAAATGTGGATAGATCTAATAAAACTATCTGATTGTCCCTATCAAGAAGCTTCAGTGTCATGCCTAAAAAGGGCTTGTAATGTTTAGGATCCTGATCTAAATCCAATGACTTATGTTTAGGAAACCTTTTGGACTGTGGATGTGGTTGATTGGTTGGACTAGTTTGGGTGATAGATTTAGGGATGTTTAAATAATATAATTGATTGATTCTTGATTGAATATATAAAACATGACTTTTTAGATATCGAAGTGACTTTTAGGTTTGCATGAAGAGGTTGATAAATTAATTATTTAACTTGGTTTTAGGTTTCTTTATATTTGGTGATGGATTTATAGGATTGACAAAGTGAGGTATAAAAAGGATGGGATTGGTTGATTTGGTATAAAAATGAGATGAGGTGACAAAAATTTGACTCTCACCTAAAAAGAATAAGATCAAAGGTAACAATCTTATCACTATCAAATAGATGAGGTTGAACAAACTATAGATAAAGTGAATTAGATTAATCAATTCAGGTGGTTGACTTGACTAATTAGGGTTGAGATGTTCCTTTACTATAGTAGCTAAGGATGGGTGGATAGGTTGAACTTAATCCATAAGAGGGTTGATGACAATGGGATCTTCCTTTGTAACTATGTTTAGAGGAAGATACAAAACTTGAATGGATTCAATAGATGGGTTGGATAAGGTTTTGATAACCTCCTTAGTAATGGCCTACTAGGGATGGTTTTAGATACAAAGACACCATGGCTTGAAGGATTTTGACTAGAAATGGGTGAGGTAGCTGACATAGGAGGATGACTAACAATAGATTACTAATTCTACAAGGGATTGAGATTGACCAGCACAAGCTTACCATAATCAACCAAGTCTTGGACCAACCATTTAAAATATTTACATCTTTACACTATATGACCCATGATATGATGATAGGGGTACAATTCATTTCCCTTATACCAAGGTGGAATGAAATCATATGGTTCTAATACAATAGGTTTGATAGGATGGAGATGGATTACTGAAGCTTTTAGAAACTTTTAGCATAAAAATATATGGTTTTCCCAGTGGAGTATACCATCGACTAAGAAGTTTTAGAACTAGTTCTAATGATTTTCCCTATAAAGAAGATGAAATAGTTAATTATATTGATACAAATGATGGACTTGACAAGGTTGATTGGATAGGTTGTGAAGGTAAATGTTGAGATGGGAAAGATGATAAGTGAGGTAAGGTAGGTTGAGATAATTGAAATAGGGTAGGTTGAATGCTTGGCTCTTGAGAGTGTTGTAGTAGTTGAATCAAAATTTGTTAGCATTGGGGGAATAATTTCTCTTGAAATAGTTGAAAAGGTTGGGGTAAAGATTGATAAGGTTGAGGATGTTGGAGAAAGGTGTTTGGATAATACTTAAATGATCTAGTATAAGGTATGGACTGAGGTTGACCTGGCTTAACCAAGTGCTAAAAACTAGCACTATAGGGCAGTGAGAATTCACTTTGTCCCTTAGGTGTCATGATATAAACATAGCAATTAATATACTCATGAGATGGAAGAGAAACATGTAACACATGATTAGTAAGGTAATCACTCAATGCTTGAGGACTATTATCAAGGTTTTTGGTGAAGGTTTCATAAGAGATCCCAAAGATTTCCCCCATTGGTAAGGATGAGGATCTAATAGTTCCTAAACCTTTTACCAACTTAAAACTATAAGGTTGGACAAGTGGATTGGGTTGTATGATGGTGGAATATTTTAAACCTTACATACTCAAAAAAGTATAAGATAACACAAATCAATAAAAATAACATATAATAAAAACATTAAACACTTAGGATTCCGTATTATGTTACTTTTTGATTATGTGAAACTTGATTGGTCTTAGATATGGTACTAGAAATAGACATCTAAGGATGGTTTCAGGATGTTAAGGTGCAAACCCTTTATATACCCTAAGGTACATGAGGTGTAATCTATACTAGTGATGGTACATGGATTGGTACTTGGGGATTGTTCCCATCACATCATAATCCCATAGCCAGTGTGGGTGTTGAGCCAAGATATACCACTCAACTAGGTTTCATACTCAGCTAGAGTACTGAGTTGGCACTCTACTTGGTGATTAAATTGAAGTGGAAGTACCAAGAATAAATCTCCCTACTTGGTGATGAAATCTAAGTCAGTTCACTATGTCAAGTTTTGATGTGTGATTTTTGATTTTGTGTTTTGGTCATGTGTGATTGATTTGTGGACTAACAGATTAATTAACCACCTAATTAATCTAGATAGACTAATTCAAGTAGACAGACTATGAATGTAGTTCATTTTTAAGCTAAAAAAATATTTTGATTTGATTTGGATGCAAAAAAGGAATTCAACTCAATGCAAAACAAATTCACATGAAATGCAAATCCTATGCCTATAATGATTTTAATTTAAATAGGAAAATATAGTGAAAGTTATTTGATTGAAAAGAAATGCAAAAGAGAATGAAATTCACTAATGTAACTACGTACATAGGAAAGAACAAAATAAAGGGACCCACTATAACGTCCCACTGGGTGTGTCAAAATGTTTTAGTATTTTTTTTTTCTTTTTCAATGTGGAATAATTAGCTACTAAAAATAAAGTAAATGCAGGGTTTAGAGTTACCTGGTGATGAAGGTTGGTTGGTTGTGCATCATTTATCAAGCTTAATTATGATAGATCCTCTTTGGCAGGGAGGAATGACATATAATAAACCAAACTTAAACAAAAATTAGATTAAAAGAGATATGAGTGGGTTGCTTGATAGATGCCAAGTCTTGGAAGAGATATTCTTCCTTGATGGATGTCAACCCACTATTTTTGATAAAAGATATATAAATGGAATAAGATTGGAAATGATTATGAATAATATAAAAGATATAAATTATTATATGAAACTATAAATGAATTAATATTAAGATGTAGAATAAAACAAAAACAAAGGTTTGGTCACACATGCATCACAAAGAAATACTGATAAGTTTAGGCTAAGAACTAGACCTAATACACAAAAGATTGGCTAAGATGATGGGATAAGGATTGGATGGATGAGGGATAAATATCATAAAATGAGGATTAGGAATATATTAGGAAATTTTAGGGATGATCAAGATAGATTATAGAGGTTTAGGGATAGATAAGAAATATATAGGAACCTGTAGAATCAAATAGAAAGACCTAAAAGGCTGAAATTGAAGGTTTTCTACAAAAGACATAATCGATAACAATCCTATAAAATCAACCACAATGTTCTTGGATCATGATCAATCTTATCACAGTGTAAAAAATATGAAAAATGAGTTTCTAAAAGGAAGAAAAAGGTTTAGGGATGAACATAGGTGTCTACAAACTAAGAAATGGGCTAGAAAGGGCTCTAAAATATAGGTTTTAACAAATGTATTGATATAATAACTTATAATGAAGGATTTAATAAATATTTGAAAAGAGAGAATAAATGAAAAACCAAAAAAAATGACTCACATGATCATTAATTTGATCTTTGAATTGCTCTACTTGTAGATAGTATTTTGGATTCCAAATGCTATAAATTCTAACCTCTGAATGCCTGAAACAAACCTCCAAATTCTGGGTCCTCCAACTTGCATATTTTCTAAACTCTTTTTGAGATGGTTTGACATGATTATATAGATCAATTTAGATCTAAAAAAATTTACATTGATCTAGGGAAGTTGTGATTCACATGCTTATTTTGGGCTACACAGTTGCCAAATGGTTGGGGATTCTGCATATGACATGGGGGAGCTAGTTTAGGGGTTGTTATAGACAAGAATAGGTTTAGTTTTTATTTTTTTTATAGAATTTTTGGTTACTTGAAATATTTTGGGTGGTTAGGGATGGTAAATATTAATTAATAGGGTTAATTACCATGGTTAAGTATAAGTTGACATTTAATTATGGTCATTTAGTTTCTTATACTTTATTATATTTTATGTATATACTTTTAGGGTGTTTGAGAGTGGTTTTGGACCTCTAGGAGTTAAGATGAAAAATATATATTTTTGGAGGTTTCCACCACATTTCAAACTTAGTATATTTCAAGGTTTTAGGATTTTAGACTCAGCTTATTTCAAGACTTTAGGCTATGGTGCAGATTTTTAGCATCTATAGGGGATTTAGGAGAATTAATAAAGTGGGGAAGAATAAGGTTAATAAATGAGGAAATGTTGAGGGGGATATTAGATAAATTACTAGGATTAGGATAAAGGGGATAAATTATTGGGATTAATTATAATAATTAAGGTGAGCATATTTAGGTGAATATAGTTTTGAAGAGTTTTGGACAAGTTCATATAAAGACATCTTAATGGGGAGTTAATGGAATTATTTTAGAACTAATATCTATATCTACTCTAAAGCATTATTATTCTATGCTTTCCCTAGAATATAGATATTAGGTTTTGGGATGGGTATTTTAGGACTATTTTTGATAGGAGTATGAGCTTTTGTAATAGTCACCTTGGCTTTGTTGGGATTTTGGGTCTGAAACCCTAGGTCTGAGATCATGTAGCTATGTGCATTACATCTATCTAAAACAATGGTGGATTTACTATGTTTTTAGAATCATCCAAGTCTAGAGGGTTTAATATTTGTTGATATTGAGTATTATCAAAGATTCTATCTTCTTTTGAATCTCATTCTGATCCTTTTGATAATATACTAGTTTTTGGAGTGGTGGTGACTCTAGTACTTTGATTATGGGGATAGTCATGACCAAATTGTTACAATAAAAGTTCATCTTCTTCTAATAAATTTAAAACCATAATTTTGAGTGCATTATAACTTTTGGTATCATGTCTTGCTATGTGATGGTAGGTATATTTCTTTCTTTCCTGAACTGTGCCAATTTTTGAATATGGGGGTTAAAAGGTTTTATGGGTGGTAGTGTGATAAGGTAAGTTTGAAGGAGTTGATCAAAAATCTTAGAATAAGACCCCCATAATGGATCTTGGTTAGGTTTTTTGACCCTTTGAGGCATTGGCATGGAATTTTCATTTGCTTTCAAGTATTGATTCTTGACATTGATTATTTGAATAGTCCCCATAGAGGGTACTTTATTTTTAGGATAAGACCTTACACCTAGGTTTTGTAGGTAATAAGTGTATAAAATCATAATTTCATGATGTAAATGAATTAATCCTAGATTAGATAAGATAGAGCACACCTAAACTTTTGATTGGGTATACACTCGTTAAGTGGGAGCATGACTAATATGGGGATATTCTAGACCCGATTAAGGGATAAATTGTATCACTTGTCACAACATATCATGATGGGAAGGGTTCCAAAGCCTATAGTCTAACATAATCACACAACCCTAAAAGAGTCTTATGATTTGATATTTCACTTATGATAATAAACAAGAAAGCAAACTATTCTAATAATAAGAAAAGTAAACTAATCTAGTGTTCACCAAAGCTTGTGGCACAATGTGAGGGGTTACATGTAAAGCAATAAATTATGTATAGGGAACTTCAAATAAATTAAGTATGAGTAACACCCTAATATATACAATATGAAGAGTAATATTATTCAAGTCAATACTTATGCTACTTCTATCTACTAAAAGGGAGGAGAATTTTTTTAGAATATACTTACCTGAATGTGAAATCATCATGATTCAATCTCCCTTAACTAATGGGGATTCACAAGAGGTTATTGTGGTTCATAAGGATCAATTTGTTAAGCCAAATCATCCAAGACCTATCCACAAGACTAGATTCTCCAAATAAGAAACCCAAGATAAGATTCATCAAGTAGAATGGTGGAAGAGCAAATTTCAAAGAAGTGTGAATGAATAATAACTCTTTATTTTATATTCTAATAATGATAAAAATGACCTTATATATATAGAAGGATCTTACCCAAAAATCATTTGGACATGTTTGCTATGCTAGGTTGACCTGGTTGACCTAGTACATTTTTGAGCTAATGCCTAAAGTTTGTGCTAGGTCAGTCAAAAGGCTAATAAACCTAAAGAGCTAAAGTAACCCTAAACTACACTAGGTAGACCAAGTTGACCTAGTTTGTTGAGTAGGTAAAAAGGGTATTAAGAAAGGATAATAAGAATAAAAAGAGGTAAAGACTAGAGGAATGTGCAAGGGAGGAGAAATAGATTAGGGAAAGGTTTTAGGAACTAGTTAGATTGGTAATAATCTAGAAATAAGGGACAACAATCTTGTAAAGCACTAAAGGTCTACCCACCCCTTTCCTAGTGCACCCCTTAAGGCATTCACTCAGAGAGATTGAGTCATGATGGGTTCTTGCAATATGTAAAGCATCAATATTTGATAAGATTTAAAAATATTATGTGTATATATATTCCCCACTAGAAGCTCATCATATGTCACTAAAGTGTAACAGGGGATGGTGCTTCAAAAAAGAATATAAGGACACACACAACATTAATGATAAAGAAAAGTTGTAGTATTTTAAAAAGTATAAAATAATTGAGAGTAAATGATAGAAAAGGGAAAATAATCTAAAAATTAAAATCAATGTGTACCTTGACTTACCTGTTATCACAGGATGGTTATCAGTTGTGTTTTTAGTTTTGATTATGTAGGTCATAGAGACTACTTTCTACAAACCCAAAAATACAAAACTAAAGAGAAAAAAATAAAGGCAAAAAAAGCCAAGATAACTAGTGCTATATGGATGGGACATACTTGGGAATTTGGCAATCTGGGTGACAGGTGCTATGTTAGACCAAAAAACTAAGTCAAATAAGAGTAAATTAGGTAACCAAAAATCTAAGGCTACTAAAGGCTGAAAAACTCGAACAAGTAAACCTAAAGTAAGAAAAAGGTAAACTCACCAATTCAAACCAAGGATACATGTTTAAAAAAGGAATGATAAATAAGAAAAATCAATGGTAAAATAAAAAAGAAAATGGTAAAACAACATTGATGAGTGAGCAATAATAATCCATATCTCACTCAATAATGTAAAAATATGCATAAAAGGGAAAACAACATTGATGAGTGAGTAGCAACAATTCAAATCTCACTAAATAATAGAAAAAGGAAATGCATAAAAGGGAAAACAATATTGATGAGTGAGTAGTAATAATCCACATCTCACTCAACAATGGAAAAAGATAATGCATAAAAGGAAAAACAACATTGATGAGTGAGCAGTAACAATCCACATCTTAGTCAACAATGGAAAAAGGGTATGAACTCAAGTCTCTATAACAATAAGATAACAAAATCATGATAAATGGTAAAGATAAGGTAAAATAAGTCTAATAAATGTAAAATTAAGATAAGAATATAATCTAAAGTTGCTCAAACATTTTGTTTTACATCTAAAGATAGATAAAATTGAAACAAATTAGTTATAGCATGTTTCTAAGAGATGAAGAAGAAGGAATTAGAAGAAGAGGGAAAACATATTTGGAATCATAATCTGGTTGTCAAGGGGGGAGATAAAATGGGTAGAGGGGAGAATGAAGGACAAAACAAGGTAGATAAACTATTTATTAAAGTCAAGACACTCAAATTAGGTTTGTCAAAACAAGAGGATTGTCAACCTTAGGGACTCTAAAGAACTTCTCTTAGCTACACAAGTCTTGGGTCAATAAATAGAGTATATAGATCATCCCATGAAGGCTATATGCATGAAAATTAAAATGGACCTACCTCCCCACAATGTGTTCCCCATTCTTTAGGACCCCTTACAGAGCCATTGGTCTACTGTGAAGATTGGGTACTTGCATGAGAAAGTAGGTAGTACCATAGATTTTTTTGAATTACTCTATTCCAATCTAATAGCCTACTTCACCCCAAAGGAATTTGGCTTTATGTGAAGCTAACTTTGGAGTTTAAACTTCAATTGGAGATAAGATATGTGCTTGTAATCATGTCTTTTGGTGTGAATTTGACTTTTGAGATTTGTATGTTACCTTTAGATATCATTGCCTTTTATTTTCAAATGATATGGATTTTAACTTTCTTTTGATGGCTTTTTCTAGATTCCTCCTCCATACAAATTTAGAAAATCAAACATGGGTGCTAAATATGACTTTCATTTGAAAACTTGGGACAAGGTTGCTAATAGAGAAAAATTCAAAGAGCATGGGGTCCAAGAGTCTCATAAATCTAGGTGAAATAAAAGTGTTATCTTGACTTCTACCTTGTTTTATCCAATGTGAATATGAAAGAAAGGGTAAATCAAGAGGAATGACACATGGAACAATTTGAATTGCTTCAAATTACAAAAAATGTGATAAAGGGTAAAGAGGGATACAATGATAATAAAGTGTGATTCCTTATCATGAGAAAGAGGGAAGTGGAGGAAAACATGCTAACATAGATTATTATGCAGATTCCATCTATCAAAAGAAACAAAAGCTAAAGTTTTAAGAACAAGGATAAAAAACATGAAAATAATGGTAAGTTTATGAGGAGGTTTGGGTCCTATTCATGGTCTTACAAAGAAACTCTAAAAGAGAGACCCACAAGTGTGATAATAAGTAAGATAAAATTAAAGTGAGGGAGCCTTTTTAAAAATCACCTCACAAAAGAAAAACCTAAAGGATGCCAAAATATCATTGGTAAGAAGCAAATAGAGAAGGAAAATAAGTAAAAGATGGTGGTTTTGTGAGGGTTGCTAGTTCTTATCCATGGTATAATAAAGAAACTCACAAAATAAAGTCCCAAGGGGAATAAAATCAAAATTGGTAAGCAAAAGGATATGAAAAATAAGATAATGAAAACTATGGTACATCAAGAAACCAAAAGACCAAAAAAGGAGGACTAAAGATTTATGAACAAGAGGGAACTGTTGTAGAGGGAGAGATCCATGCTTAAGTAACCTAAAGAAAGGTGTTAGAAAGATATATATAGAAAACTTGATAATAATGAAATGGATCCTACATTAATAGATATATTAATGATGAGCATGTGAGAGATAAGCCTATGTGTCTTGAAAGGTTTCTTGAAGTTGAATTAGTTTGGTAGCATGTAATGGAGACTAAGAGTGGGCATCGTAAGATGCCCCAAAGGGTAAGTGGATGTAGGGATGGGCATCACAAGATGAACCAAATTCTAAAATGATATGATGGTCGGCATCATAAGATACCCCAAAGGTTAGAGTAATATGCAGATGGGCATCGCAAGATGCCCCAACAACTAAAAAGAGGAAGAAAAGATAAGAAAGGATAAGAAGTAAAGAGAACCACATAGAGTGTCTAAATGGATTTAGGTTATCCAAGAATATTCTAATGGGGGATATGATACTTTAGGAAATAAAAATAATGCTAAGTTATAATAATAATAATAAATAGATAAAAATAACTAAACCAGATAGATATAAAACTAAGTCAGACATACAGAGAATGTGGAAAGCTAAGTTGGAAAGTAAAGAACGAAAAAAACTATACTGGGTCAACCAAGTCAATCCAGTATATAAATAGGGACTATAAAATTATATTGAGTTGACTAGGTTGATCCAGTACAATGCACAGAGGTTAGAAAAAACACTAGGTCAACCAATTTGACCTAATAAAATAGATATGTTTCTTGTTTTACCCATATCTTTAGTTCTATTCATCCATTTTATAAACCATAAAATGCATTAGATTTGTGGTGATGCAGAGAATACAAATAGGAAAGAAATATGTGATAAAAATAATGAAATAAGTGAAATAAATATTACAAGGGTTTGATTCACATTGGGTTCACCAAAATGTATGTAATCAAAATTGCATGATGTACATGAATTAATCCTAGATCAGATAAGATAGATCACACCTACACTTTTGATTAAGTATACACTTGTTAAGAGGGAACATGACCAATATGGGGATCTACTAAACCTGATTAGGGGATCACTTTTATCACTTGTCATAACATATCATGTTAGGAAGGGTTCTAAAGCCTATAGTCTAACACAATCACATAACAAACATAAAAGAGTCCTATGATTTGATATTTCACTTATGCTAATAAATAAGAAAATAAAATATTATAATATCAAGAAAATTAAAATAATATAGTGCACACCAAATCTTGTGGCACAATGTGAGGGGTTAGATGCAAAATAATAAAATATGTATAGGGAACTTCAAATAAAGTAAATATGAGTAACACCCTAATACATAGAATATGAATAGTAATATTATTTGAGCTAACACTTATGCTACTTATATATACTAAAAGAGAGGAGAAAAAATTTAGAATATACTTACCTGAATGTGAACTCATCATGATTCAATCTCTCCCTTGGCCAATGGGGATTTACAAGAGGTTGTTGTGGTTCATAAGGAGCACTTTATTAGGCCAAAGCATCCAAGACTTATCCACAAGACTAGATTCTCCAAATAAGAAAAATAAGCTAAAAATCCTCAAGTAGAATGGTGGATGAGTAGATTATGAAGAAGCATGAGCAAATAATAACTCTTTATTGCATCTTCTAATAATGACCAAAATGACCTTGTATATATATGAGTATGTTATGCAAAAAACATTCAAACATGTCGACTATGCTAGGTCAACATAGTACGTTTTTGAGATAATGCCTAAAGTCTATGTTAGGTTAGTTGGAAGGATAAAAAACCTAAAGAGCTAAAGTGACCCTAAACTACACTAGGTTGACTAGGTCGACCTAGTTTGTTGGGTAGGTTAAAAGGGTACCAAGCAAGGAGAAGGATAGAAAAAGGAAAAGTCTAGAGGAATGTGCAAGGGAGGAGAAACAACTTAGGGAAAGGTTTTAGGAACTATTTGGATTGGTAATAATGTGGAAATAAGGGATAATAATCTTGAAAAGCACCAAAGGTTTGCCCACCCCTATTCCAGTGTACCCCTTAAGGCATGCACTTAGAGAGATTGAGTCCTGATGGGTTCTTACAATATGTAAAACATCAATATTTGATAAAAGTATTAAATATTATGTGTATACAATAAGGATTTAAGGGATTATGAATTGGAATTATTACTATAGGAGGATCCCTTTGTAATGGCATATGATCTTTAAAAGAGGATTCTAAAATGGTGGTTTTTGATCTCACTAAAGGATGGGGTCCTAATATGGATGCTTTAGTTTGAATTAGTGGTAGAACCATATTTCCTTTTCAAATCTAGTTGGTATTAGTAGGGATATCCTCTTTAGGGAGTTTAATTCTTATGGGAAGATGTTACAAGGATATACCTCATGATGCCCTAAAGTTTTTATTTCCATTTCTTAAAGTATTTCCCATAATTTCTCTTTTTACAAGATTTAGCACTTCTTGAGCTCTAAGGGAAGATATTTTTGGTGTTGGTCAAGGTAATGGAATAATCCTCTTAGGAGGGAGTAAGCCAGAGGTGATGAGTATGATAGGAAAATGTCTTGTAGTAATTAAAAGAGTGGTATGCGTATCTTCTAAGATATCTAATCAAGTATCCTCCTTGATATATTTCTCATTATTTATTTTTAGTTGATTGTTTTGAATTGGTTTAGGTAATGGTTCCTCAAGAGGATCCAAAATTATGAGATATGGAAGACTTGAGTGTGTCATGGGGATATATATATTTGATTTAGATGGTTTGAAAACATCTCTTATAAGGAGATCTAGGATTTTAGTTATCGTGAAAAGTGACTCAGAAGCATTAACAACCTCTTTAGGTATAATTTAATCATGAATCATACTTATCACATGGGTATCATGGTCTAAGGTGCATCCTGAATTAGCCTATATGAAATTAGACATAGAGGAATGGTTGGGGAATGGTTGTCTAAAGATATATATGGATCGATTAGGAGGAATGTTAGGGTTATTTAGCTATAATTTTCCTTAGTCAATAAGGTTTTGAATTAGACCTTTGAAGTAGCAAAAATTATTGACATTGTGACCTAGTACATGATGGTAATTATAGAAGTCATTTTCTTTGAACCAACTAGGCTTGGGTCAAGAGTCATCAAGAGGTCTAACTGAAGGAAGTTTGATAATAGACGATTTTAAGATCTTATCTAAAATATAAGCATATGATTCCCCTAAGGGTGTGTATTGCCAAGGAGGAAACCATGTTAATGGTTTTTATGGTTGCACTTAGGAGGTAGAGCATTTGGATTGGCTCTTTGTTTGTAGAGGTGCTGATTTTAAGACCAAAAAATTTGTAGTGACTTTAGTTTTGGTATTGTTAATTCCTTTGGAGGGATCAGGTTTGAAGTTGTTATTACGTAAATTTACCTTCCCTTCTTCTAAAGCTTGGGTTTCTAGTTTATGGGCCATAGAAAAGGCCTCATCAAAAGTCTTGAATTATTGAACCCATAACATTGATGAGATATGGTTAGCACACAATATCACAAATAATTTGATTAATTCTAGTTAAATAAGGGAGAAAGTAAGTTGGTTTATAAGACTTTGCCACCTAGCCATAAAATTGGTGATAGATTCATCATAGAATTGTCTAATGGCATAGAGGTTAGTTATGGTCACTTTCCTTATAATGTTAATGGAAAAGTGTTCTAGAAAGATTTGGGTTAGTTTACCAAAAGGGAATAGGGAGGGTTGATGGATAGAACTATACCAATCTAAATCTAGTATAGCTAGAGACATGGGGACCATTCTTAAGAGGAGAACATCATCATGAGTTATGAGATAACAAGTGTGTCTAAACTCTCTAATGTGTTGTTGAAGATCTTCCTTATTTTTGAAATTTCATGAATTTCATAAGTTCCCATTGTGAGGGGTATGGTCTAATAGGGACAACTGGATTAATGGGTTCATTGTATATTTGCTCATATGTGAGCATATTTTTCTTCTAAGTGGTAGAGGCTTCTATATTTTACATCCTATTCATAAGGATGTTTATAAGGTTATATTAGGTATTATTTTGATAAATAACCATAGGATATTTTTTTTTGGGTGTTGATGTGTATGGAATGGAGTAGAAAGGGTTATGACAAGGGGTAACCAACAAAAGTGGTCATAATAGGTTGGGATGTAGCCACATAATGTGGGGATTTCAAGGGTATATAAGTGGATCCAATGGATTTTGAGGGAGTTAGGTATTGAGTAGTCAATGGTGTTGAGGAGTTTGACTTAAGGAAACTTGTTGTAAAGGTTGAGTTTGAGGATTTGAAGCTATGATATTTTGGATGGGTGGGAGAGTCAAAGGGATTGACATCACTAAGTTTTGAGGTGGAGTAGTGAGAGGTGAAGTAAATGTAAGTTGAGGTGTAGTAACATTTTGGGTTTGGGTGCTAGTCAGAGATAGACTAATAGATACTAACAGTGGTAGATTATTCAAATTTTGAATTATGTTAGTATGAAAACCTATTAGGGAAGGATTATTGAGGAAACCATGGCTATAGTGAGCCCTTCAGAGCCCTTTATGGGTATGTAAAAAACATTACTGAAAGACTCTATGAGGGGAAATGAGAATACATATGGCTCAAGTACTAAGTTAATAGTTAAGGGAAATTGGATTACTAACTAATATGCTAGCAAATTTAGGATCTCTCTATGTATAGAACTAGGGAATACCCTACCCCATAGACTCAAGAGAGGTAGGAGGACTCCGGGTGTTCTCCATGGATGAGGATGAGGTTAGGGATTCCATTTTTTTTAGAAACTTTTATCTCATCAAAACCATGTAGCATTGAAAGAAAAATAAGTAAACAATGAAAAATCACACAATATTCTTTTGAATATCTCATTTTAGTGGAAACAAACACACACATTGTAAAACATAAAATATTTTACTTTTTTTTAAGAAACTAACTTTAGAGTGTGGTAATGAAAAGGGTCAATGAGGGGGTTTTTGTTTAAGGATGGGAACCTCTATATACACAAAGCTATGTTGAGGCCTGATTCCATGTTAGAAGAAAGTATGTGGCTTGGTCTTAGGACCTATCCACTCATTTCACACACCATAATGATAAGGGTGTCCGGTGCTTATCCTTTATACTCCTTGCCAAATTTTTTATATTCAACTGGTACACTGAGTCAATTTTCCCCTTGGTGATAAAAGATAAGTGGGTCCACCTTAGGTAGGGAAACATTTCAATTCTTATGTTAAGATTATGTGGTTTTGGTTGTGTGTGAGGAAGTATGATTACTAAGATATATTAATATGCTTAGATTACTCTTATGTGAATTATCTAAGCAAGCAAAAGATGAATGCAATTATTTTTAATATTTAAAAATAAAAGTAATAATTTTAAGATTTTTCTCTTTTTGAATGAAAGAAAACAATCAAAAAAATGCAACTAGTGCATAATTTTACAATAAGAACAATGAGACCTTAGTGGTCCCATCGGGTGTGCCAGAATGTTTTAGTTTTTTTTTTTAATTAATAAATTTAACGTATTAAAAAAATAAATGATATATGATTTAAAGAAGAATAAATATGATTGGGGATACACACCACTGATCTAACGAGGTGGGATCTCCTTTTTATGAGGAAGGACTACTTGCACAACAAAGACAACTTAGACAAGATTGGATTAATAAGATAGATGGGTGAACTTCCTAATATAGGATCAGTTAAAATACATGGTACACTTTCTTAGAGGGATGTTAGCCCATAATTTTATGTAATAAAATAGATAAAATAATGAGATAAATTACAATAAATCATGTGATAATATTATGAAACTAAAATGAAATAAATCAATCTACTACATAGATATTATCAAAATGTTCATTCCAATATGCTATGGCTAAGTCCTCTTATTATTGAATTAATTTTAGTTGCTTGGTGATGGCATATAAATTTGGATCAAAGATAACTGTGAAAAGTCCTAACTTGAAAGAGATGTCACTTTGATTGGTGAATAATGGGTAAGAAACTATGGGTAATTTCCAAATTGAAATCACATGTATAACACTGGATAAGGTCATCTACAAACAACAATGCATAATTTTAGGACTTAGAAATAATAAATTGAAAATGCTTAGGATGTTGAAAAGTCTTTTCATTGATGTCAAGATTGATGTCATTTCTGTCAAGGTGTAGGTCAGAGAGAGAATTTTAAGGCAACCTAATAATTCTTTTATTGGTAGATGTCAAAGTTGATCAAAGAGAAGTCAAGGTTCAAATCAAAGAGAGAATTTGAAGGTAATCTAATAATTATTATATTGGTTAATGAAAAGATTATTTTACTGGTGTGAGATTTATATCTAGTGATTTCTCTTGTTTGATATCATTGAGGTAAGTATATTTGAGTAATAATCCTTGAGTACAAGGTGTCTTAAAAAGACTAGTCATAACAAGCATAGTCATATCATGAGCATGTGCATGGTGAGCATAAAGAGTCACGTGAAGAGGAATGACATACTTTGATGAGAATGTAAGACATGTGATCAAGGTGTATAAGCATCAAAGAGTATTTCAAGGTTAGTTGTCAAGTTTTAAATGCTTGATAAGCCCAGTCATGACACTAGTCATGGCATGTAAAGTCCTAGCAAGAAAATTTAAGCATGGTGGCTTGGTAATATGGATGAAAAATAGGATATATGGGGTTTATTTAACATGAATTTTAGGTATTAGATCACTCATTATAGTTTTGGGGTGAGCCTACAGGGGTAGGACCTTAAGACCTAGTCTGTACCTAGACCATCTTTAGACCCTTCCTGACCTAATAAGCCATCATGAACTATTGTCAAGACATATGGAGGATGTTTGGATATTTTTAAACATGAGATAGGTTGTATGGAATGAAAGTGATGTGTTGAACATGACATTAAGGAGTTGAGATCATGGAAGAAGGCATGAAGGATAGTTTAAGGCCTAGTAAGGTATGACGACTATGGTGTAGAGAGAGAATATAAGACTAATAGAGTATGATGTTATATTTATAAGGTATAAATTATGGATATATGAGTGTTATAAAATGTATGATATGTTTTTTCAAGTATGTTCACAAATTTTTAGGTCATGTTTTATAAGAAAAAACATGAAAAGTGGTTTTGAGGTCTCTCAAGTACATATAATGAAGGCATGCAAACCCAAGAAGAAATTTTAGGTGTTCATTGGAATGTGTAATATATGAATGGGAGCATGATATATTAATGATTTATTGGGAATGGTACTAGATAATAACTATAGTCATTGGTTTTGGATTTAAGGGGTAATCCTTTATGAACAATCATTAACACCAAAAATAGTGTTAACCCTCTCTAAAATACTAACAATGATATGGTGTGAAATATATTATTAAAAATAGACCAAAATGGTATCAAATGAATATAAAATATATTGGATCTTGAATTAAATTCTCACAGGAACCTCTAGGTGTGATTGAGTTGTCAGGTGTGTGAGTAGACCCTATAGGAAAGTGCTAGTTTCTTAGAGATTTGTTGTAATAGTCAGAGTTGAGAAAGTCAAAGTATGAAAATAATTATATGGATAAAGTTGAGAATTTTATTTTATGTTTATGGTGGTTTTTATATAGTTTTTAATCCCTCAATTATGCTAAATCGGTCATTCAAGATAGCCATTCGTTAACAGGTTTAACGATGGAAACAATGAAAAACCTAGGCAATGGTGAGAAGAGGTTTAGGAATGTGTTATCATGGAATATGGATGAAAAAAAGTGTAGGGATATTTTTTAAAATAATTTTAATACATTTTAATATTTTATATAAGTTTTGGAGGTTAGTGATTATAGTGAAAATTTGTTCACAAGTTGACCTGTCTAGTGTAGATGAGATAATGATATACAAGATTATGAGATTAGTCTGCAAGACCAATATTTGCATTTTAACATATTATATTTATATATAATAATATTTTAATAATCTCATAGGATCATATAAATTAATTATAAGTCATTTAATATGTTTACACATGTGTTGAAGGTCTTTGTCATTTTGACTGTGCTTTGAGGTAAACTAGTAGTTCTAGGTAAGTAAGTTGAAGTGATGGGTTTGAGGCTCTATGTACCAAGTTGAAATATATAATTAAAATTATGTTTATATTTTTGAATTTAAATTAGTATAATTTTTTTTATAAGTCTTGGAAGTTAGTGAAAGTAGTGAAAATATTGAAGCCAAAATGGCTTGTTTGGCTGAGTGAGGTCTGTGAAAGAGAAGGTCAACAAATTGGTTTACAAGACCAATAGTTTCCATTAGAGATTATGATATTTTTTTTTGGAGGTTGTTATGAGGATGTTTTATAATGATATTAATTCATTTTAATTTATTTATTGTGTTATTTTAGGTGTCATAAGTTCAAGTTTTCATAATTGAGTTTTGAGACTAATTGGTAGTTCAGAATAAACACTTTTGTAGAGAAGCGTTTGAGCCTATATACCCTGAGTTGAAGTATATAAATAAGTTTGTGATGACCCTAAATTCATGATGTTTATTAATATATGATATATTTTTATAGTTATTTGTAAAAATTGTGTTTATTCTTCAATTTTTCAAGACAAACTTTCTATGTATATGAAGGCCTAATTATGAATAGTGTTAATGGTGTGTTTCAAATGGTGGTTGAAGCTAAAAGGTGTCATGGAAATAATATAAGATTATTATGGGTCTATTTTAGTGGAATATAAAGTGTTACTTCTATTTTTTTAGTATTCAAGTGTTTTAAATATATCAAAGGGTAACATGTACTAATGAAGGCCTAATTGAATTAGGTCTTCTTAAGGCCTAAAAGAGGTTTTGATCTTTCAAGTTGTGGATGACCTATTGTTGAAATATTTAATAATAATAATAATAATAATAATAATATATAAATGTAAATGAATATGAAAATCATATGAGACAAATGACATAGAGATTTTAAAGTGGGAAAACCTCCAAGAGGTAAGAAACCCATGAGTGATATTCAATAATTGAGAAACAATAACCCCAATAAAAATTCTTCCACCTTCTCACTTATTCATAGAATGGCCTTCACAAAAATCATAGGTTGAATATGATAAAAATAATTCATATTTGGATGTATTTTTTCATAATAAGGGTAAAACCCTATTTTATAATAAAATTCCAAGGGAGGTGATCATTGTAAAAATAATGGGTTCATCCATCTCGATAAATTCATTTAAATAAATTTTGGTAACACATTAAATAATTATAATTTTATTATTTATTTTTATGAGGTTTTAACCTCATGTTAATAAATAATATATTATTATTATTATTATTATTATTATTATTTAATAACTTTACTAAGGCTAAGGGTCAATAATCTCACTTAAGATTAAATGCTTTAACACTCCTTAATGCTAAGTGGGGATAAATGTCATAGTCACATTAGAAATTATACTATGTATAAAATTTGAAGGATTTAAAAACTTTCATCATGCCAAAAGTCACCTTTTGAAACAAAAATAATTATAATCCATAAACTACTCAAAATTAAGTTTAGTCTAGCATGATTTTCAGATTATATCTCACTATTTCTCATGAATAATCACTAAAAATATTTGGAGCCTTTTATAACATAAAGAACTCCATTAAAAATTATGATTTAAAATGTATTAAGGTACACAAGTAAAATTTACACATAAATTTTAGTTAAATCAAATAACTTTCACATGAAGTTTACAATTCTTTACAATAAAAAGACGTATAGAGAGGGATAAAAAACACATGGCCATTAGGAAGTGGCATTGTCATGTACACCCCCCCTCAATGGCAGCTTTGAGAGGTCTAACATTACATGAAATTAGCAAAACTTGGTAGCACCAAGTGGTTTTGTGAAGATATCTACCATTTATTTATTTATAGGATAAAATTGTAAATTAATATCACCATTGAAGACTTTCTCTCAAATAAAATACACATGAACTTCAATATGTTTAGTTATTTTATGTTGCACTAATTTTTTCGCTAGAGCTATATAAATTTGGTTATCACAATGAAGGATGGTACTTTGAGAAACATCCAAATGAATTTCTCCGAACAACCTTCATAGTCACATGGCTTCTTTAGCATTTTTCATAGCACTTTTGTACTTAGCTTCTATAGAAGAAAGAGAGATAATAGGTTGCTTCTTGTTGCTCTAAATGATAGCATCTGCACAAAACTTAAACACATATCTAGAATTAGATTTATGATCTAAAGTATCACTAGTGTGGTCAACATCACAATAACCATATAAATTAGTATTATCAATGAAATAATAAAATAAATAAAAATTAACTGTTCCTTTGATTTAAAAAAAATCATTTAGCTAATTTTTAATGATCTAAATATGGATCCTACATAAATTTAGAAGCAATACTAACAACATATGAAATATCTGGCATAGTAATGGTTAGATAAATCAAACTTTCAATAAGCTGTCTATACAAAATAGGGTTAGCTTTTTCACATGTAGAGTTAGGATCAAGTTTAATACTAACTTCAATAGGAGTAGAAGAAGATTTACAGTCAAGTATGTTAAACTTAACAAAAATTTTATGTGCATACTGAGATTATGATACAATAATTGAATTTTTATTCTGAAATATAGCCATTCTTAAAAAATGATGTAGAATATCTAAATCAATCATTTCAAAAATTTGACTTAGTTTATCTTTGTATTTATGAATTAAACTAGTTAGATTTTGAGTAATTAATAAATCATCAACATATAATACAATTATAATCAAATGATTATTTTTAATTTTAACAAAGAGATCATTATCTAAATAGTAATTAGAAAAACCTAATTCTTTGAAAAAATAAATAATCTTAGAATACCAAGCTTGAGGAGCTTGTTTTAAGCCATACAAATATTTTTTTAACTTGCATACATAATGTTCTTTGTTAGTATTAGTGAAACCTTTAGGTTGAGTCATAGATTTCTTCTTCTAAATCACTATTTAGAAATGTATTCTTGACATCCATTTGGTGGATAAATGAACCATTTTGGGCTGCAAGAGCAATAAGAAGTCTAACAATACTCATTTTTTCTACAGGAGCAAAGGTTTCAACATAGTCAATCTTGGGTTTTTGAGAAAGCTCATGAGCAACTAATCTAGCGTTAAACTTGTCAATTTTACCAATTGAATTATATTTAATCTTATACAACTACCTAAAACTGATAATATGCCTTTTAGGTGGAGGAGGGACAAGGTCCCAAGTCTGATTTTTAATTAAGGCATTATATTTAGCTTGCATAGAAACATTCCATCTATCATCTTGAGTAGTTTCCTCAAAAGATTGAGGTCCACATTCATACATAGTCATTAATGCATGATAAGAATGTTGACTTCTAGTTAATTTATTAAAGTTATCAATATTAGAATATTGAATTAGGGATTTTTTTCATTTAAATCTTTTAGATTGAACATGAAACTCACGAGGTTCCTCAAACTCTAGGTTATCCATAACTAGATTATCTTTCTTAAGGGCATCAATTTCATCACAAGGAGAAACATGAGAATCAAGTTAATCAATAGAAAAATATTGAGGAATATCCATAAAAGACTCACAAAAAGATTTTTTGAGAATAAGAACATTCCTATTCTCAATGATCTAATATTTAGAGGGATCATACACTCTTAAATATTTTGTCTTACCTCCATATCTTACAAAAATGAAAGAATATAAAGTGGGGTCAAGCTTCTTCCTCTTAATTTTAGGGACAAAGATAGAAGCAGGACTACAAAATTTTTTGAGATGAGCCACACTGGGTTTATTATTAATCTAGATTTTTAAAGGGATAGAAAGATGCAAGGCTTTGGTAGGGACTCAATTCCGAATATGAACAACAATGTTCATGGCTTTGGCCTATAAGAACTTAGGAACTTTTATAGATTGCAACATAGTCCTAGCCATTTCTATGATGGTGCAATTTTTTTCAATAATACCATTTTGCTGAGGGGAATAGGGAGTTTTTAGTTCCCTTTGAATACCACAACTAATGTAAAAAGAATAAATTTTTTTATCAACATATTCTCCATTATTATCATTTCTTAATCTCTTAATAGAAAAATTAAATGTATTTTCAACATAAACTTTAAATTATTTAAACTTAGATAAAACATCATTTTTTTTAATGAAATAAGACCAGATCATTATAGTATAATCATCAATAAATGTAATAGTATATAAAAAACCATTAAGAGATAAAACTTCAAGAGGTCCTACAACATCACTATGAATTAAATTTAAAGGATGAGAGGGGATAGAAGGAAGTCCAACAATAAAATTATTCATAGACATATCATTTAAAATTTTAAAATTAACATGTCCTAATATTTCATGCCATAATTGAGATTAATTATTATTATGTGATGAAATTAAACATGTCGAAGAAGGAGAGAAG
Organism: Torreya grandis; assembly: GCA_037957365.1. Lineage (NCBI taxonomy): Eukaryota > Viridiplantae > Streptophyta > Pinopsida > Cupressales > Taxaceae > Torreya > Torreya grandis. Next base: position 1,483,235 of record JARHVA010002254.1, on the reverse strand, counting down.
ATATATAAACCATTCTTTTGAATACCTTCAACAATCAAGAAACGAGATTGATTTCTAATGGACCAACTATCTTTAAACAATGTTACAATTAAATTATCATTAGTAAGTTTAGAACATGATAGAAAATTATTTTTAAGCTTAGGTATATGAAAACATCATTAATAACAATATTTGAAATTTTTGCTTTTCCATGTTTAGTTGCTTCTAAAAAATAATTATCTCCTAAGTAATTTTTTTTAGAGATATCTCTAGAATCACAAAAAATATTAGATAAGCATGTCATATGGTGTGATGCACCACTATATAAAATCCATTCATTCTCATTTAAGCACATAAAAAAAATATAAAGTAATAACATATGAATCCTAATTGTTATTCTGATTTTTTATTCCTAGATTCTTATTAATAGATTTCTTATTTTCTTATTTGTCTTTAGCAAAATTAGAGTTAGATTTATGGTTTTTAGTATTATAAAATAAATTATTTAATGTGAGAAGTGCCTAGATGGCATTTTTTTTAGAATCAAAATTTGTCATAGCTTTTTCTTCTTGAATTAGAAGAGCATATAAAGTGGTGAGATTAGGGATATCTTGCTCAGCTTGATACTTAGAATTCAAAATTGAAATAAAATTTCTAAAATTTTCATGAATATTTAACTGAATGATAAAATAAAACAATTTAAATTGAATCAAATTACAATTACATCCATCTAACTAAGCTTTAATGTTTTTAATTTTAGCAAGAAAATTAACAAAATTTTTATCAGTTTTCATAAGTGTAGTTAACAATTCAAGAATTAATTTAATGATCTTTGAAAAATGAGTGTCTTCATGTATGGATTCAAGGAGTTTCCAAGTATCTCTAAGAGACTCATAATTATCAATGTGGAGAAGGAATTCATCCTTAACACTCCTCAAGATAATGGACATAGTTTCTTGAGATTTCTGTTAAAATGCATTGGTAAGCTCAGGGGTTACATGTCATCTAAAAAGAGATTTTTCAATCCTAATGATAATATTCCATAATTTATGGGCCATAAATTTATTTTTAACATGATTTTTTCATATATTGTAATTATTTCCATTAAGCATTTGAGATTTATCTAAGGAAAAATGAGGTGAAGCCATAGCTTCTCTTTAAACAAGACAATAAATAAATGCTTAAAATAAAATATTTTTAAATATGAATTTAACTTAATTTTTTTAAATAAGTAAAATCAAGAGTATAAATATATTTAATTACATAATTTAGATGCTAAATAATGTAAAAAATTGAATTCAAAATGCACAAATCTAAGTGTCGAAAGAGTCACACTCAAAATGACCACCTAGACACTATTATTAAAAAAGTTGTTAAAATAATAATAAAATGCTTCAACACAAAAAATAGACCACTTAAATGTTTCTAGAATGTGTAAAAACCTCAAGATTGACTAGTTACATAGTTATGCTTGCCTAATTTTTTCACTAGATCAAATGTTACATGAAGGTCGATAGGTTTACCTAGGGTTTTGAATGCATGAAACATAACACACAAACCAATATTTGAAATTAAAATTAATTTAATTTGAAAAAAAATAAAAAATAAAAATAAATAAATAAATAAATAAATAAAATTAGGGGGGATTTGAACACAAGACCTCCCTTGTGACAAGATTTTAACAAAATGAAAGCTACCAACCCTTCTAAGAGTTTACTTGAGATTTTACATGCACTAATTTAAATTTATATTTTTTTATCTAAATTATGTGCATGTAAATAACATAAGTGAAAAAGATAAAAAAAGTAAAATTTTTAGTAATTCTTTCTTTTTCCAAAGGTGGGACCAGGGTTTAAAAAAAATAATAAATAATTTATTTTTTAAATACTTTTCAAAACTATATGAATTTTAAAAAAAATACTTGTAGATTCATGACTGCCCTATAAAATTTCAAGAGCTCATATATTCTTGTACAAGTCTTGGATTTGTTTGAAAATTCAACAACCCTTCTAATTTTATTTGATAAACACAACCGAACTTTCAAAATAGAATTTTTGATGAAGAATTCAATATTTTGAATTATCCAAGATGAATTGTGCCTAGAAACTTGTACAGATAACCAAAAATCTTGAAATATGTTCCAATCTTCTAGATTTTTTTACTAATGAAAGAATTTAAAAAATTGAATTTTGACTAAAAAATCATTTTTTTGAGTTTTTCCAGGCATGGGCCATACACTAGGCTAGTGGCATCCCAATATTTGAATAAAACTATTTTAATATATCAAATATTGATATTTAATTCAATATAATTTGCTTCTCAAGCTTCTACATTCCACAGGTTCTGATACCATGAAAGATTTCATGTATACATATATAGCAATACACAAGATGAGATCTAGAAGTGTAAATGAATAGGCAAAACATATGAGAAAATGACATAGAGATTTTAAAGTGGTAAAACCTCTAGGAAGTAAAAAACCCATGATTGATATTCAATAATTGAAAAATAATAATCCCAATATAAATTCTTCCACCTCATTTTTTCACAGAATGGCCTTCACAAAACTCATAAGTTGAATATGATAAAACTAATTCATATTCAGATGTATTTTTTTAAAATATTGGTAAAACCCTATTTTATATTGAAATTCCAAGAAAGGTGATCGTTGTAAAAATAATGAGTCCATAAATTTTGGTAACTCATTAAATAATTATAACTTTATTATTTATTATTTATTTGTTACATCAATTAATCCTAAGTGTGCTTATTGACCCTTAGCCTTGGTAAAGCTATTAAATAATAATATATTATTTAATAACACAAGGTGAAAACCTAAGTTATAATTACTTAACAAGTCATGTTGAGCTATAGCTCATATGGACCAGTTAGGACTCGAACCTAAGAACTTCTATTTACTTTTAGAGTGCTTTACCAACTAAGTTACTGGCCCCTCTATGGCCATCCCATCATCGATCTGAGTGTGGCTTATTTACAACATGCCCCCTTAAGCCACACTATGGGTGTTTGGATCTCTTAGCCTGACTTTGATGCCACATGTTGAGCTACACATCATATGGACCAACTAGGACTCAAACTTAGGACCTTCCATTTTCTACTGAAGTGCTCTACCAATTGAGCTACTGGCCCCTCTATAGCCAACCCATCATCGATCCAAGTGCGACTTATTTCCAATAATTGTAATGATTAATTCATGTATGAAATGTTCTATAAGACCTATTAAAATGGTAATGCAAGTGTATAACTATGTATGGAAAACCAAGAGGGATATGAGCAAGAGGCTTGAATACAAGGTAGTTTTAGGTCTAATGTGTGTACAAGAGAAAATAGAGAGCAAGTGAATGAAATAAAATATTGGTAAGTAAGAGGTTTTGTATACCATATGAAGAAAATATATAAACTATGATGAATATTTTACATAGGTTATGTGTATTAAAATCAAGGTCATATGTCCTAATCAAGTCAAGAAGAGGGATGGTTAAGTGAAGATGCCTAAAAGGTAGTTTGAGAGAAATAAGAGGGTGAAGAGAAGAAGAGGTGGTTATCATCAGTTGGTTGAGAAACAAGGTATTTTAAAGATGATCAACATAATCAAGTGGTTGATTTAGTGCTAAATCATCTAGGGTGTTGGGGCCTCTTTACAAGTTGGTTTTTGCTAAAGCCTAGTTGGGTTGGTGCTTTGCTAATTGGGGTTGGTGCTTCATTAAATTTAGTGTTTGTATTATAGGATTGTATTCGCTTTATAAATATCAATGGGTTTTCTTCTCCTTAAGGGTTTCCCACATATGTGACGTGTTCATATGTTTCATGATTATGTGGATAGGTGCTTATGCTTTCTATATCTACATGCTTTCTTGAATGGTTCATGATTGCTTAATTAAAATTGATAAGAAAGTTTTTAAAGACTAATGCACCCCCCTCTTAGTCATTTTGCTTCCAACATAGGATTGATAATTTAGTCTTGGATTTTAGATAGAAATGAAAACACAAAGATCAATGCTAATTATCTCAGAATTAGTATCGATTAGATAATTGATGTCGATCTAGAAATAATCATGGTTGATATTTATAGTGACTACTAAAAAACCCAAGATGGGGCTTAAGAAGGGATTTAACAAATTCTAAAAGATTTAGGACTGGTAACTAGTTCAACTAAATATAATGATGACAACAAATAAAATATAAATGGATCATGTAGTAATAAAAAAACATTCAAATACACAACATACTTACCTCTATACAAACTTCATGTGCTATAGATAAATATCTCATTGACAGGGATGTACTTGGCCTTGAATAGAGTGTGGATAGATTGAAATAGAGATGACATTCTTTTGTAGTGCTCTAGGGGAATTTTGTCAACATTTTGATGTGTAATAAATAGGACCACTAACCCTAAAGTTAGACTAGATATATATTGATGCCAATCCTAATAGGATCGATAATGATCATGAGAATCATTACCAATTTGGTTCAAGTTTAAGCTGTTGGTTCTAACAACCCAAGATCACATATTAAACTTAATCCAAAATGGATTTTAATAGGGCTTGAGTATGGAGAGGTTGTTAGGGAGGTTAAAACAACTTACCCTTAATAATCTTGGGGATATTTTATAGGATGGTTAACTAATTACCTAGGTAAAATGATAATTAACTAGATTACTTACACTATGTCAGATGGTAAATGGTAAAACTATATTAACTGTTATAAAAAAGGTAAGGAAGGGGTAAGACACATTTATTTGTAATAAAATGGTGTAAATTTATAGTATCTATAATTAGATATCCCATATAATAATTTTGATATGCCTACTTCCATATCTAAAAGTTCCACACCTATGGTTTTTCATGTTATTGAAACCATTTCTCCACTTTATTATTCTACAAAACCCTCCATAGAGTTTCATAAATAAAATATAATTAATTATGAAATTATTTTTCATGATGAAGACCCACCCTTCTTCATTTTAAGATTGAAACCAATAATAAATTAATAAAGAAAGTCTTAGTGGATGAAGGTTCAAGGATTAATGTTACCTCTCTTTGGTTACACCAACAAATTATATACTCTAAATAAAACCTTAATTAATCTTATCTCAATTGTTATGTATTTGATAAAACCAATCCAAATACTCTTAGTTGTATTTGGCTCCCTTTAACCATTGGACCCAAAACTATATGCACCAAGATTATGGTTATAGATCTTCCACTCTCTTACAACATGATCTTAGGTTGTCCACAGACACATCACATGAGAGATATTGCATCTTATGGTAGCCAATGTATCAAATTTATCTATAATGGAAAACATTATAAGAATCAATCAAATCTCAACACTTGGAGCATCTTACTTCCAAATCCCAAATCTCAATATCACATTTTGACTGCTGCTCATATTATTAGTCCACCTCTTCCTAAGTTTGTCAACATGCATCCTAACCTCCATGCCACTCTTATGGATTTTGATGATGATGAACCCAATAAATTTCAATTTTTTTGTAATACCACTCAATTAGTTCATTATATATTAGAATGGTTCCCTCCTTCTCTTCTTCTATGAGATAAGACCATTCCTATCATTGATGAACCTAATGAAAGTTATCCCCCATGAAATTCTCATGAATCTTCTTACACAAAAGATGATTTCACTTGCAATAAATACAGGGCAACCAAAAAATTTCAAGTTCATCTAACCATGTCTCATAATAATTTTAGTAACATGGGTATTTACACTATTGACATCCCTATTGATGTTGATCAACCTGATTCTCATGCATAATAACATTTATCCATCTAATGATGATGCCTAAATTATGACCCAAGCCCAATCATGAGACTTGGATGTAATACATTATCAAAATACCTTAGCTAAAATGCATTCCTTAAACCATATTGTTCATGTCATTCATATATCATCTGACTATAATGATATTGACTTAGAATTGAAAGGTTATGTCCCTCCTATTAGTCCACCCTTGAAGACACACCATGGGTTGTCTAATATATTAAAAATATTCCCACATCTAATACCATCAGTCAGTTTAATACTATTTTTCATATTTATTATCTTTCAAATTGTGTCAACCAACTTGACATAATTCAATCTTTAGTTCCGGACTACATCAGCCAAAGTAATTCCCTGACCAATATAGTTAAATATTGATTTAACACTTCTAATTGGATACACAACCAACCTGATTCAATAAAACCTATTTTTATTAATCATAACAATATTGACCAATCTGATACAATTTTATCTCACTTCATTATACTATATTGTATCAACCAACATGATACAACCTAGATTAGGTCTACACCCTTTATTCAACACTTAAAATTACATTAGGTGTCAAGGATATGGATGTAAGATAAATAAATTACAAGTATGAAAACAAAGGTAATTATATTTTAGATCTTAAAGTGGATGTTAGATATTATGGACCTTTACCCATGTTTCCCAATAATGAAGCTATCTTCTAACTACTCCATGCTCAAGAGCCTTAACTTCCTCCCCAACATCACAAACTTGGCCATTTAATAATTTTGTTTCTAGAATCAATCATAAACACATCATACTTCCAAGCTTCCTCCAACTCTATATCATTTCCAATATGTAAATTCCATGCTTATTGATGAAATTATTGCAATCAATTATGACACCACTAGCTCTCCTATACCCATTCTTGTCTCTAATAAATTTTTTATTATAGAGCATGATAAATATAGTATCTTCTTCAAAAAATATCATGAAGCATTTTCTTGGTCATATGAAGACATGATTGGTATTAAACCTAGTATCATTGTCCACAATATCATCACCTATCTTGATGTAAAACTAGTGCATCAAAAGCAATAATTTTTTTATCCTAATATTTCTAGAATATATCATAAAGAAATCATCAAGATTATAGATTCTAAGTTCATCAAACCTATCGATTACTCATAATGGGTATCCAGAATTTTTATCATTCATAATAAAGTCACCATGGTCATTCACATTTTTATTGAATTCATAATATCAACTTATCATGTCCTAAAGACAATTTTCCTTTCTCATCAATTGATGTAATTATTGATTCTATGATTGAATATGAGATGTTATTTATCATGGATGGTTTCTTAGAATATAATTAGATTCACATTAGTCTTGAAGATCAACATAAAACTAATTTCACCACTAAATGGTGAACCTATTTCTACATTAAAAAGGCTTTTAGTCTTAAAAATGCTAGTGCTACATGTCAATATTCAATAACCCATATTTTTGACAATCTTTTCTATACACTAGTAAAAACTTATGTGGATGATCTTATTGATAAATCAAAGCATCTTAAAAATCATCTTCATGATATTTATATTATCTTTGATGAACTCATCAAATATAAAGTTAGACCCAATCCTTAAAAATGTGTTTTTGGTGTCACTTCCAACAAACTCTTAGGATTTATCATTTACCTATGTGGGGTTGATGTTGATCCCACTAACATAAAGGTTATTGTCAACATGCCTAGTCTTTTCTCTATTCTAGACATTCATATCTATCTTGGAATAATTAGGGAAATATAATGATTCATCCCCAAAATGGTTTATTGTAACTATTTAGTAAATTCACTCCTTAAGAAGGGTATTTCTATCGAATGGATTAATGCACATGAAAAATATTTATATATCATGAAGTAATTATCACTTCATCCTCCTACTCTTTGACAAACTTCCAATGATCACCCAACTATCTTGTATATTTCATCTACCACTATATCAGTTGGGGCAATGCCCACCCAACAAGATGAGATAGGCAAAGAATATGCCATAAAACACACTAGTCATAATTTGATATATTATGATACATTTTACATGAAATTAGAACATGACTATCTCACCATTTATTTCACTACCAAAAATCTTCAACACTATATGCTTTATAAGAAAACCTATGTTATTATCCATTCTAATCCCCTTCATTAATTTTTCTCCAAAGTTTTCTTACCTAGAGATAATATTGGTAAATAGATTGTACTCTAAATGAAATTTGACTTAATAATTATTACATAAAAATTATTCAAATTCCAAGTGATCAATGATCAACTTGTTGGCACACCTACACCAACTATTAATCATCTTCAAGACATGTTTCTTGATGAATACATCATTTACATCAAAGATATTAATCAAGCTATTTCTCTCAAAAATTATTTTAATATTTTAGCTATTGATCTCAAGGCACAAACCCTTGAAGATCTTGATATTTCCACCTCAAAACCCAAACCTAAATTCATCATAGAATAACTACTTGAGGCTATAATCTAATTTCATGAAGATGCTTGGACCTTTAAATTTGATGAAGCGAAATGTATTCAAGGAGATTAGTAATATTATTCCTCTAGATTTTTGATTAAAATTCAAAGTCACCAATAACATGGCTAAATACAAATCCCTTAACTTAGGCACATAAGAAACCATTAAATTAAACATCCCATACTTGGATGCCTTAGGATATTCACAACTCATATGTCATCAAGGCAGTGGTGATTATCAATGAAAAAGTGAAAATATCATCACATATCATCAACTTGCTTCCACTTTTGCTAAAAAATTCACATCTTTCACTATTTAATCAATCCCATGAGAAAAAAATGATATAGTTGATTCTCTTGCTTCATTATCCTCTTATTCTCACCCTCATCAAAGTACCTCATGACTCAAAATTTATCATCCACATGAGAAAATCACCTTCTAGCTTAAAATCCAAGTATGACTCTCTTATTTCTACATTGACGCTGCCACTACTTGACAAAGCCTAGGGTAAAAAATTGTCATCCAATTTATTAAGTGTCATACTTATCTTCTAGAGGTTGATTCCTCGTGATAATACTCAACTTCAAATGAAAGCTTTCAAATACATACTTAGCTATGACATCATTTATTATCATAATGATGAAGGTACTTTACTTCATTATTTTACTCAAGATGAACTTCCTTCTCTCTTTGAGCAAGAACATGGGGTATTTATGGTGGTCATTGTATCAAACACACAGTAGCCCAAAAATGTCTATGCATGGGATATTTATGGCTTAATCTTAAAAATATTCTATCAAATTCACTAAAAAATGTGATCATTTCCAACTTCATGTCAATATAATTCAATATCCTCTAGTAGTTCTCCAAACCTTGGAGTTTCCTTGACCATTTTATATGTGGGGATTATATGTCATTATTAAATTACCTATATCACAAGATGGCCATGTCTTCATCATTACTACCATTGAATGTTTTACCAAGTGGGTTTGAGATATGCCCCTTGTAAATGTCACCATAATTACTATCTCCAAATTCATTCTTAATCAAATCATATGTCATTTTATAATTCATTACACCATCATCTCTAAAATGATGGGAACTTAAAAAACAAAGGCATTAAACAACTATGTGAAAAAATCATGCATGAAATTTCCACACCCTACCATCCTCAGTGAAATGGTCAAGATAAATCCACTAAAAAAATCCTTAACAATATATTTTAAAAAACTATTTGAGATTCTCATTCTAAATGACATATCAAGCTTTATCTTGGACTTTGGGCTTATCATATTACCACTGGGGAAAATCCTTTCTCTTTAGTTTATGTATCTGAAGCTGTCTTACCATTAGAAGTTGAGTTACCTTCCTTACACATTTCTCTTCATTGAATAATTATCAATGAATATATTCATGAAGCTTATATTCACACCTTATATTTTATTGATGACCAACCTATGGGTGCTTTACAAAATAATTTCCAATACAAAGCTCCCATCGCTAAACAACACAACAATAAAGTTGAAGTCCATATTTTTAATGTTTGAGACTTAATGATTAAGTTAGATTACACCCATTAAAAATAAGGAAAGTACAACCAAAAATGGTGGGGTCCTTACCTATTCCAAGACATTTTTGGACTTAGTACTTATAGATTACAAGCCAATGAAGGACACATATTCAAAAAATAGACCAATGCTCAAATTTTGAAGAAATACTATCATAGTTTTATGTTACCTCTATATTTATATTTTCCTTTCAATTATGATTTACTTACATATTTTAAATTATATATATATATATATATATATATATATATTAATATTATAGAGATAACATTTTTTGTAGGTTTTACTTAGACTTTTTGTTGTGAAACATAATATCAACATCCATTTCACAAACCTTAAAGTTTCTTACACATTAACCTTAGTTGATATTTTTGGTCCTTGTGTCTTTTGAATTTTTACATAATTTGATTTTTATCAATGATTTTTCATCATATATCATGGATATGACTCAACCATTCCTCACAAACATCTCTCCTATTATTCAATATATGTTAGAGTCTTTTAGAGTCTTTGGTCCTCTTTATCTCCTTATGTACCTTTTTAGGGTCATTTTTTATGCCTCTTTGATTTTCAAAGTGTGAATCAGATGGTAATACCTTAGTTAAGTACCTCCTTATAAACACCCATAATTTAATTCTTTTTCAAATTGATTTTTCTCCCTACCTTAGCTAAGCATCTTCCTTGAAAGATAAGGTAATTATCGAGGATTATGTTTTCTTGCACTTAGAATTAGTGATACTATTCTATGTATAAATCTAGAAGTTGGTCCTAATGTATTCAATATACATATACCATATATTATGATGATGATTCATACCTACCTATCATTATACAATGTCCATTTAAACATTTATTTTTTGCATTTTGGGGTAACCTGATCATTTTATGCTCATTTCCATCATTCCACTTTTGCCACATCACTTTAGGCACACCAAGGATGGTTTCTAGATCACAGACTTATATAAACATGAAATTATATGAATATTAGACACCAAAATATCTATGTTTCCTTATTTAGCCACCAAGTGTAACCTCTCTTATGATAGTATCTTTTAGAACCCATGTTTGGTTTTTTGAATATGTATGGATGAGGAATAGGAAAAGCTAAAAATGTTAAAAGCTATATCATACAAGAAAAAGGCAAACAAACCCCTTAAAATTTATATCACACTAAAACATGTGATATTTATTTGGCACATATCCTATCTTAGTTGAATCTCAAACTCCATTGTTAGCCTCATGACAAAGCTAAGGTCCATTTTGGTGTGATAGGCTATTAGACTTGGGTAATAGGTCTCATTATCATATAATTATAGTGCCACCTACTTTCTCATGAAAGTACCCATTTTTCATAGTTGATCGATGGCTTTGTAAGGGGTCCTTAAGAACGTGAAACATGTTGTGGGAAGGTATGTACATTTTATTTTTAATGCATACTAACCTTCATGGGATGACACTTATACTTCACTAGTTAGCCCAAACTTGCATTTTTATGTCAAGATTTATAGGGTCAAGACTAATCCCTTAAATTACAATCTACATTTTGGGGTAAACTTGGATACATGCCATGGAAGTAGTATCATCCAAATTATATAATTATATTAAGTTCATACATGATGGGTATTCAAATTCATTTCTTAAAGATGAAAATCCTTTAGATATTGAAAAATGATAGAAGCCATAATCAACATCAAGGACATTTTGGGGATTACTCCACAATACCACTAGTTCAACCCATTACATGGGATCAGAGGTATACACATGTGGTGGATGAATCAAGTATAATAAATGAAAATTAAATAGTTATACATATTAATTAGTTTCAGAAGACAACACCATAAGTTATTATATATCATAAAGAGGTTATTCTAGATCTCCCTCTCTTAGTTAATTCATAAGATCCTAATTGCATAGTCACATATTGGTATGATAATGATGATAATAATGATATGAAAAATATAATGGATGATCATTTGCATATGATAAATTTTAATCTTATTGATCTAAATGAATAATTATCTCATAACATGTTCTCACCTGTTAGAGTCAGAGAATATCTGGATTATTTATATGCAAAGAGTATTGATAATTATATAGTTCCCACTCAAAATAATTCCAATACAAACAAATGAAAGGTAATAATGTCATATACTCAATCACAAAAAATACACATCAAATTTGAAATATTATATTGTGCCATGATTCTCCTATGCTATAAAGCACTCTTAAGCCAAATTTTCATAAAATAAAGCATGACTCAGGAACAAGATCAGTTGTATAATTCATATTATAGAAAACTTTATAGGCATGCTTTAGTAAATAATGTGGAGCTTTCAAATACATGATCACCTGCATCATTACAATTAACAAATCTCTAAGATACACCAATAATTACTACTTGACAAAAATTTAATGGTACTACCAACTACTAGGCACCGATCAACATGACATATTTCACATTAAAAAGGAAAATATATCATGATTATCATAGAATCATAGGACATAACACTAATCAGTGTGAAACATTGCAAAAGCAAATTCAAAGATATAAGAGTAAAGGAATTATTTAGGTGATATAGGTTAATAAAAAACAACCTATATTAAATTATAAAATGACAACATCTATAACCACAAAAAAAATCACAAGCTTCCATGGTAAGATGTTTTGACCATTACAACATATATATAGGCTGACTATTAAGCACACATCCTGATTGATGGAGACAAATGTGAAAACATGTACAACGTTACAAATTTATGATAGTTGGGACATGACACCAATGAATTATAAATAACACATATTTTAGAGAATCCCTTGGATATATTATTCCTAACCCATTGCTTGTAGACCAAAGTTTATTGATACATACATACAAGTCATGCCTCATACTCATCAGGGGACATTCGAGTTGGGATAACTATGGTTATAATAAATGGAGGCCATACCAAATATAACAAATCAAAAATTTTCCTTCTCACATAAAGGAAATGCAATAAAGATACATCATGATGGTAATGATACACACAAAGAGTAAAATGTTTCAAAGTTAACTACTAGTATAAATTATGGATAATTAGAGATAAAAGTGGAAACAATAATTCACCTACATAGTGTTAAGGATAATCTAGGAGATATTGACTTGAATTTGATGAGGATGACTTATTGACTAATTTATGAGAATCAATTCAAATAAATTGAAAAATACAAAAAAATAAAAAATTTAAGAAAATACAAAAACATTCAAATATTTTAAAAATATAAAATCAGGACTTGAGCATGACATGAGATGCTAGATTACATTATTTTCATATCTTATATATCAGATATTTAGTAGATGGAATATTATTTTTATACATAGATGCATTTCATGAGGTATATGATTGTGATGTAGGACACATAAATTATACATGGATACATATATACTGGACCTTTCCTATACCCAAGGGCCATACCAATATTGGGGCATCTACTTCCACATGTTACATTATCACATGTTATATATTTCTATGACACTATGTTGAGCTATATAAATTGATTACACATGCCTTGCTAGTTACTGACTTCTTACAAATTGCTACATGGGATATATTATTTTACTATGATGTGATATTGACATATATGGATAGTGTGGAATAGTTTTCACTTGTTATATGTTTCATTGATACTATTAATTTTGAATGATAGGATTGTTATTGTTGTCTACTATGTGTGGTCCCTTTGCCTTGTTTATGGCCCCTTAGCCTTATTTATTATGGCACTTGTTTCCCCTTGTATATGGATCTTTATCATTGTTTGTTGAAATATTTGTTTCCCCTTATTTGTGTCTCTTTATTTTTTTTTGTTAGCTACATATTAAGATCCATTGTATGCAGCCCCTTGGCCTTATATGTGACATTATATGTTATTATGTAACATTGCATGTTGATTTTTCTGAGCTTATGAAATTTTTATGTTTGTAAGTACCATGATCAATATAAAACACATCCCCTCTATGTATTTTTCCATGATTTACATGATGCTCTTCATTACTATGTAGTCTTATTCAGTTATAGTTATTACTACATGCTTCATAAATACATCTATCTTGACATACTAGTTATATGCCCTTGCATTACTTATGCTACTTATATGCGTTGGTGCTATATAAATTAATATGATGCCATACACTCCTCATTTTGAAATGATTTTACATAACGTTATATTTATATATGACATGATACAATTATTGACCACATTTGACTTTTAGGTCAAATTGGGGCACCCCTGGGTAAAAAATTCAATTTTAGGTATTTTAAGGGTCTAATACATATGTCACAAGGTGTTTTATAGGTTAATTAATGTCATTTAATGTTATATTAGACTTGGTCCTTAGTCATTTTAGTCATTTTGAGGTAAAAAACGGGGAATTTAATGAGTTATATAGATTTATTGGGAAGTTTGAAGGTTATAAAAGATGATGTCACATCCCATGTGTCCCAAGAGATATTAATAAATTGACATAACTGAAGGTGGTAGGTTTTTTAGAAGAAAGTGTAGTTTTCTTAAGGAAAAAGGTGAGTTTGACACTTGTACAGCTCATGGGGAAGTGTGCCACATAGGATAAGGTTTTCATATGACTTTTAAACTTCCTTAGATATATATCAATGATTTAAATGCTTTGGAAGTTCCATTTTTGGACCAAAATTGTTTTGTTCCTTTTTCACCCTTCTTGGCAAGCAAAATTAGTCTTCAAGTTTGTACTTGGTATGGCCAACAGAGGAGGTTTCAGATAAAACCCCTTGGGGAGGTTAAATTAAATTTATATACATTCATTTCCATATAAATATTTTAAATAATAATTTTTGTGCTTTATGAACCATCTTCATGAAACTGATTGTGTTTTTTTGCCTACTAATCTATGTAGCCTATAGGTTTTGCCTTGGTTCAAGTAATTTCATACAAACTAGTTACTAATATTAGTTCTAGAGCATGTTGGATTCCTTATCTAATGATATCCATTTTTTTTTTATTAGTTCAATGTGTTTTGATATGCTAATCATCTCAAGTTGTAGGAGGAAGCACCTTTATGTGCAGTAGGCAGGTTTCTACCATTCTCAAGACTTTCATGCTATGCCGGTGAATTCATAGGGTTGTTTTAGTTTAATTTTCATGTTAAAATTATCTTATTATTCCATTTTCCCTTTAAATTCCATTCTTCAAAGCAATTCTCATGAGTGTAGTCATGGAGCACCATACAATCAACTTTTGCTCACTGTTTGCTTGTAACCATGGTGAGGCATGTGTATTAAACCTATATGTCATGTTAAAATAGGTGTATTTAAGGTTTTTAATCCTTGGTGTATAATTTTTCAATATTAATTAGTTAATAAATCTTCATTTTATGTTGAAAAGAGGTGATGAACAGTCATATAACACATTCCCACCTAGTCTACCATGAAGGAGGTGTTCATGCTACAAAATAGGTGTTGACACTTGATTTAGGTGTTTTAGGATGTGAAGAATTAATTTTAGGTTTTTTATATGGATATAAAATCAAAATAGGTCTAAATAAATTCATATTGCTCATATTATACTCACTGTCTATACATTAGATTGCCCACCTATAGGTGGCCATAATAGAGGAGTTTTTGAGCCATTTTGAAGAGTTAGATCATAATGTGGAACCATCCTTGTGGTATTGATGTGTTGGGGAGAGCATGCTAATAATTTTGAGGGACTATGTTGATATATTTATTTTTATAATGACTTCAAAATTATGATGACTAAGTTCAATCTTTTTCTCCCAAAAAGATGAAAATAGAGTTCTTGGGTGTTTTGATGATATCTTGCAATAGGGGTATAAGGACTATTGTTGCATATTAATGAGTTTTTTTGAATTTATCACATAGGATAAATAAATTTCAAAGTTTTGGAGGTAGATTAAAAATAGAGGGTGGACATTTGAAGGCCTAAAGTTGACTACAAAGGCACTAAACCTAGGCAGTAACATCTACATAGTTTGAAACTCAATTGATCTTACACCCCAAAAGATCATATGAGGAATATATGTTGAATTTGGATTGGTATTAATGACATAATGAGGGTGAAAAATTATTTAAAATATAATCAAAATAGTTTGCTATACTATGTTCTAGACCCTCATATGCACCTTCAGTCTATACAAATGGCCTGAAAAGATGCACCTACAACCAATATAAGGTCCAAGCTTGAAAAGTTGATTCTCTCTTGAAATATATGAGTGTTATGAATTTTTATTAGTTTTAAAATTATGGGGAGATTATTAAAAGGTTAAAGTTTATTAAGAGGAAAATGATGATATTCTAAACTCATTTATACCTATAGTGTTCACCTATAACCAGTTGTAGGTGACTATAGGGTTACCATGAGTAATAAACCTGATAACTTTGATGATAACCTCAATATAGGAATGAAGGGAATAAATGAATTTGGAATATGGTGTATAAATATTAAAATATTTTTTTTTTCATCATCTTGAAGGCCTAAAAATAGACAACCACCTACAAGATTCATTGTTAGAAAAGATAGGGTAGGACATAGTCAATAGGTAGTGAGCAAAGGGTTGATAAATTAAGTTGGCATTGAAGGTATATGGGGTGAGTATGAAATAAAAATGGAAATAAAAAAAATAACACCCAAGGAATGTCTTTTATCATTTTTTTCAAGGTCAAACTACACAAGGTCACCTACAGGTAGGGTTTCAAGAAGCAAAACTCAATCAAAACACAGAACCATTTAGACAAAGGGCATGAACATGAGAAGTTATAGCAAGAAGTTATAATGAAATGGTGATTAAAATATATTTATAAAGGTAATTAACATATTATTAACCAAATTAATGGAAATATATCATAATAAAGCCTCTCTAAAGGGTAATACACAATCATTTTCTGACAGTCATGTACAAAATCTGCCTATAAAGAGTTCAGTCTTAGATTTTGAAGATTTTGAAAGGTAAAATAAACAAAAAAAGGATAAAAATTTATAAAAAAAACATTTTAATTAGTTGGTTAATATCCTAAAATGAATAGTGTTTTTGGGGGAATAGGGGAAGTACCCTCTATTTTGTCTTAGACAGAGGGTACTTCCCTAGAATGCAAACTGGCAGGTTTGGGGAGAAAGTGATGATTGATGAACCATGGGATGTTTTGACCTCACAAAGAGTTGTGTGAAGTTGAAATATATATAAGACACCATAATAGACAAGTAAAAGAGGAAGGAATATAAACAAGGATGCCTAAAACATGAAAGTTATAGTTAAGGCTAAAAGACAAGGTTTAGGCCTAGTGCCAAATGGGTAGTCAGCTTCTTTTCCAGCCTTGAGTAAGAATTATAACCATATAGAACATGTTTATTGGGTCAAAATAGATATTTTTGAGATTTTATAGTGTAAGGGAATCTATAATAACTCATTTTGGGCTTCAAAGATAACTCAAGCCTACTTGACATGATTAGACCTAGTCTTCAAATGATAGGTCATTTTATTTTTTACCCTTAACAAAGCATTATAATGGATTGGAGAGTGATTATTGGGTCAAAATATAATTTATAAGGCTTTTGGTTTGTATAAAAATCACAATAAGTCCTTTTTTGATCCCAAAACTAACTCAAACATGTAGGAAAGGAGAAAACAAACCTGATAGGTTAGGTTTGAACACTCATATCTCTCTTGATGTTTTTCATGAGAGCCAAAGAGGTTTAAAGGAGTTAAAAGGGGTATTGAACAATAATTTTTTTTAATTTTTTGTAACTCTAATATCATAACTTTATAAACAAACCTTAAGAATGAAAATAGACCTAAAACCCTTGCCAGTGACTAGTTTAGAAAAATGGAGTTGGATAGATGATCTAATAGACCAATTTGCTTAGGATGATGATTGGAAATTGTAGAGGACTATATTAAATTACTCCCCATTATTTTTGGTTATACGAACTTATACGAATAAGGTGTAAAATAGGGTATTTTTGACCATTTTGTGTGTTTTATAGGCTACAAGAGGTTGTAAGAGATGAAATCAAGTTTTGGAGGAATATTATGACTTGTAATAACTCCCTATGGTCATTTAATTCTAATAAAAAATACTTAGTGTCCATAATAGAGCTCTCATATCAACAAGTCAAAACTAACATATTAGACAAGCTAGTGAAGAAGGTAAAAAACTTCAAGTGAGCTGATTTTAAAGTGTGCCTAATGCTTATAAGGTCATGGAAGGTCTTGATATGTGTCATCCACTCCATCCAATATATATTTGGGAGTAAATTATTCCTTTATGGAGGCCAAGTGTGCAAGGTGCATGAAGGAAGAGTTTTTTGGACTACAGATGATGATAGATCACTTCCAGATGATTCTATAAGACCAAGGATATAACCAATGCATGGATAGGAATGTATGACATAATTCCCATTCATTTCAATCATTTTAATTATTTCTAGTTAGTTATGAGGTGTTCAAAGAGCCCAAATCATGAAGGTAGTTTTTTTGAGTCAGTTAAGAGAGTTTCATGCCTTTTATGGACACTTGTACTTCCTAACCTTGCATGGTTTATCCCATATCCTATCCTCATGAAAAATTAATTGATTTTATTATCTTTACAAGTGTCCTTATGACCCTTAGACTTCTCTCTTCTCCTCTCTCTCTCAAGTTCTATAAGAACTAGCCATTTTAGCCATTGTAAATTATGCTCCACCTGAGTATGGAAAAGCCCTGCTCATTTGCATACCATTTGATCAATAAGAATATTGATGTTTTACATCTTCATGACTATTTTTAATGTTTTTTACTTAAATTTTGAATATTTCTTAGTGAAGACTATTTATTCCTTAGCATGTTTTCTCATTCTTGCATCTTATTTACAGTTGGAAAGCTTCTTTTTGTAGGGCATGTGAAGTGTTCTAGGAAATGTCAAGGATTGAGTGAGTTAATATTTTCATTAGTTACATTCAAGGACTCTTGTCTAGTCCTTATATATTTGCACATTTATCCATAACCTCATAATGTAACATTGATGTGAGAAGATGCATATTAAGGGAATGTATGTTTAGTTTGTCCCTTGATCTCATGTGTAACATGTTGTTGGTTGGAAGTCATCAATCTATTTAGTGTATCACTTCCCTTAGGATAGTTTTCTTTCAGTTTTATCTCTCTCTTTTCACCCCCATAGTGTTATATCAAGGGATCTATCCCTATCTAGAGATTCACCTCATCCTTAGGTTACCCATAAGCCTAGAGGTGTTTCCATTGTGCCACTTGGATGAGGAGAGCTTAGGCATCTCCTAAAAGGGTGAAAAACCAAGTGAAAATACTTTTTGACATGCCCAGTGGGACTCTTTGTCTAATAAGTTGAAGGATTTTTGATGTTATCCTTCAAAAAATCAACCTTTGGAGGTGTCGATCCAGTCATCAATGGTGACTACGAAGATATATCAGCTGGTCAAGCAACCCATGTTATCCTTTGAAGATTATTGGTAATATTTTCCTTTATGTTCTTACTTTTAATGAAGTTTCATGGATAATTTTTGTGTTGAGTACTATTTTACACAAGTTCATGAGAAATTTAAATCTTGTGTCATTCCCTATCAATATTAATAAGTTAGCAATCAACATTTTCCATATCTTGCTCTTAGTCAACCTAGTCACTTCTCAAGTCAATCCATTTCCACCTTCAAAAAAACTCTTTTAGGATATGATAGGTATATGTTAGATATTGACACATAAAGGGGATATGGTCAAGAGGTTATTAGTCATCTTATACATAGGGTGAGAGATGCATTATATTTGGTCAAAAGAGAGTGGGTACTTATTGAGAGAGCCAATTGATAAAGGCTCACAAGTGAGATGCTTGATGTGAGTGGCCTAGTTTCTTCCTTAGAGGATAGGATAAGAGTTGATGAAAGTCAACCTCACCAAACCTATCAACATTCATATCAACTTCCCCAAGTTTCCTATTAGATATATTTGATTCCTACTCATGATCCAAATCAAGGATATCAAAGTCATCCTTTTCCTAATTAGTTGGAAGAGAGAGTTGAAAGGAGAACCCTTGTTTTTGAAGCTAATATTGATAGGAAAATTGAGTTGGCTAAATAAATATAAATTAGTCCATGTTAAAAACACAGGAAGTGGAATTAAATCCCTCATTTCCCTCTCACATTGCATTCCCATCACCTTAAAAAGAGACTTATAATCCTAACATTCTAAACTGGAATAAGATAGTGGAGTCATGGGGAAAGAAAGAGGAGAAAAGTCTTGATAAAGAGTGTGAAGTTGAGAAAGATCTTGATCCTATACAAAACCCTCCCACCCTTCTTTGATAAAATACTTATAATCATAACATACTAAACTAGAGTAAGATAGTGGTGTCATGTGGAAAGAAAAAGGAGAAAAGAAGCATTGTTAAGGAGTGTGAAGTTGAGAATGAAGTTCAACCTTTGCAAGTCCCTCCCACCCTTCCTCAAGAAGCTTATTATGTTCCATGTCAGCCCTCATGTATTCCTTATGATCATGATGATTCCTATGAAATTTAAGAGATAATTTTATAAGAGAACCTAGTGAAGCAAATTTAAGTGTTAGAGTCAAAGATGAAATTGCTAAGTCAAGGTGTGATGGAAGCTTTAAACCAAAAAAAAGATCCTATGCCTAAACACACCCCATCTACCCATCCTAAAGAAAGTGTTCAAGCTAAATCAGATGTGAATGAAATGATTTTCAAGTGGAAGGAGGAAAATCAAGTTGTTTATCCCAAGGTATACCTCCCCTTCCTCAAGAGCTTCCAAAAGAATCCCCTACATTTCACTCTCAATCTGATTTTGAGTTCTATGTTCCACCTCCACCAAGTAGTTCATCTTTCCCTCATCCCATCACCCTTTTCATTGATGTAAATATGGTATGGGAACATAAATATGAGTAAATAGTTGATAAAAACTCAAAAATATTTCTTTAATAAAGCCTAACTCCTTGGTAGCCTCATTAGATTAAGTCACATGACTTCAAAATGCCTAGTCTTAGAATCACAAAGATGGAGATGGAGGATCTTGCAGCCCTTGAGAATAAAATTAATGATGTGCAAGTTGAGATGAAACTTGAGATTCCTCAATAGGTATTAAATGATGAATAATAAGTGATTTATTATTTGGAAATTTATTATTGGGTTGATAAGGAAGAATGTTTTCCCTTTGCCAAAGAGGAAGAATAGTCCTTGGTTCTTCTATCACTATGAAAGATATCATGCATGGGAAAGAACAACTTCCTAATCAGACTTGGGATGATGTTTTTTTAGTTATTTTAGAAAGATATACTCCTCTTCAAGGAGATTATGAACTAATCACAAATGAAAAGGCAACCTTGGCACTCGAGTGAGTATGCAAAGAAAAGGTAACCTTTCAAATCTATCCTTTCAAGAAGCATATACATTTCATGATGACATGTTTAAAGTCATAAAGATGGGATATAATCCTCTCAACTATTTGGGAGAAAAAAATCAGATCTTGAAGGATGGAACAAGCTCCTATTGGCCTCAATCTTCTAGGGAATAAGAAATCAATCCTCTTGAAGCCATGCCTACTAAGGAGATACAAATTAACCATGAAATGAAGAGTGGGTAATATTATGAAGTATGTGAACATGTTCAAGAGGAATATATATACATTAGAGACCTATTTTAAGATGATTTACTTGAGGGCAGATCAAGTGAAGTGTCAAGGAATAGGTTTGATCTAAAAAGCATCTAATCCAAGGAAAAACATGCTTGGCACTATGATTCATCCCATCATGAAGATGATTCAAGGAGTTTTACTTTTTATCCTAAAAAGGAGGTATTATTAGTCTCTATTTATGGATAATATTTTGTTTTTAGAATCTCCTAAGTGCCTTTGAGCAAATGTTTATGTGTGTCTTATTAGTTTTATTGCCTTGTTTTTGTGTGTGTCCCTTGTTTTGTGTGGTTGAGGTAATCAAGTGGTATTTTCTTGATTAAATCCTATGGTAAAATTCCTCTTGTTATGTCTTAGACTTTAAATGACTCCCTAAGCCTAATGGACTGATAAGGCTATTGGTCTAGTTAGTATAGCAGGTATACTACCCCTATGAGTCACCAATTTGTTGACCAAATTTGACTTTTAGGTCAAATTGGGGCACCCTTAGGTAAAAAATTAAATTTTAGGTGTTTTAAGGGTCTAATAAATATGAAAAAGGTGTTTTATAGGTTAATTAATGTTATTCTAGCCTTGATCCTTAGTCATTTTAGTACTTTTAGTCATTTTGAGGTCAAAAAGGGGCATTTAATGAGTTGTACAGATTTATTAGGAAGTGTGAATATTATAAAATATGATGTCATATCCCATGTATCCCAAGAGTTCTTAATCAATTGACATAACTGAAAGGTGGTAGGTTATTCAGAAGAAAGGGCAGTTTTCTTAAAGAAAAAGGTGAGTTTGGCACTTGTATAACTTATGGGGAAATGTGCTATATGGGAGAAGGTTGTAATATGACTCTTTAGATTCATTATATCCATA
The DNA here is from genome assembly GCA_037957365.1 of Torreya grandis. Taxonomy (NCBI): domain Eukaryota; kingdom Viridiplantae; phylum Streptophyta; class Pinopsida; order Cupressales; family Taxaceae; genus Torreya; species Torreya grandis. The sequence goes on along the minus strand of JARHVA010002254.1, from coordinate 1,460,844 downwards.
TTAGTTCTTGACACACTCTGGAAGTGCCACTTTTATCCCCAAACTATTATGCTCCTTTTTCACCCTTCTTGGTAAGCAAAAGTAGTCTTCAGGGTTGTACTTGGTACGGCCAATAGAGGAGGTTTCAGAAAAAACACCTTGGCAAGGTTAAGTTAAACTTAGAGACCTTAATTTTAATATAAATATTTTGAATAATGATGGCCTGTGCTTCATAAACCATCCTCATGAAACTGACTATGTTTTTATGCCTACTAATCTATGTAGCCTATAGGTTTTGCCTTGGTTTGAGAAATTTTGTATGAACTAGTTGATGATATTGGTTACAAAGAATGTTGTATTATTTTTATAATTATCTCCATGTTTGTTTTATCATTTCAAGGTGTTTTTATATTCTCATCATCTAAAGTTGTAGGAGGGAGCACCTTTCTATGTAAAAGGTAGGTTTTTACCATTCTCAAGACTTTCATGCTTTGATGGTGACTTTAGAGGGTTACATTAGTTTCATTTTCATGTTTTAAATTTTATTATAAGTAAATTTATCTTTAAATTACATTATTTAAATTAATTCTCATGAGTGTAATCATGGAACACCATACAATCAACATTTGCTCACTATTTGCTTGCAACCATGGTGAGGCATATATATTAAACCTATATGTCATATTAACACAGGTGTATTTAAGGTGTTTAAACCTTGGTGGACATTTTTCATCATTAAGTAGTGAATAACGCTTAATTTTATGTTGAAAAAAGGGATTGAGTGGTCATATAGCACATTCCCACCTAGTCTGCCATAAACAAACTAATCTACACGTGCCATGAAGGAGGTGTTCATGTTGCAAAGAGGGTGTTGACACTTGATTCAGGTGTTTTAGGATGTGAATAATTAATTTGAGGTTTTTTAGATGGATAAAAACTCACAATAGGTCTAAATAAATTCATATTTATCATATTTTGCTCACTGTCTACCTCGGATTGCCCACCTATAGGTGGCCTTAATAGAGGAGTTTTTGAGCCATTTTGAAGAGTTAGATCATAATGTGGAACCCTCATTGAGGTCTTGATGTTTTTTGGAGAGCATGAAAATAATTTTTAGGGGATAGGTTGATATATTGAGGATGAAAATGACTTCAAAAGGATGATGATTGAGTTTAGGCCTTTTTTTCCCAAAAAGATGAAAATAAAGTTCTTGGGTGTTTTGATGATATCTTAAAATAGGGGTATAAAGAATGTTGTTTCATCCTAATCAATTTTTTTTGAATTTATAAAATAGGAAAAATACCTTTCCAAGTTTTTTAAGTAGATGAAAAATAGAGGGTGGACATTTGAAGGCCTAAATTTGCCTACAAAGGCACTAAACCCAGGTAGTAACATCTACATAGTTTGAACCTCAATTGATCTTAAACCCCAAAAGATCATATGATGCATATATGTTGAAGTTAGAGTGGTATTAATGAGGTAAGGAGGATTAAAAATCTTCAACATATCATCAAAATAGTTTTATATACTATGTTTTAGACCCTCATATGCACCTTCAGTCCATACAAATAGCCTAAAAAGATGCACCTACAGTCAATATAAGGTCCAAGCTTGAAAAGTTGCTTCTCTCTTGAAATATATGAGTGTTAAGAATTTTTAGTAGTTTTTAAATTATGTGGATATTATTAAAATGTTCAAGTGTATTAAGAGGCAAATGATAAGCTCATTTATATGTACAATGTGCACCTACAACCAACTATAGGTGACTATAGGGTTACCATGAGTAATAATCCTAATAAATTTGATGATAACCTCACTCTAAGAATTAAGGGAAAAAATTAATTTGTATTATGGTGTATAAATATTCAAATAAGGTTGTTTTAATGATCTTTAAGGCCTAGAACTAGACAACTACCTATAGGATTCACTGTTAGAAAAGACAAGGTAGGACACAGTCAGCAGGCAGTGAGCAAAGGATTGATAAATTGAGTTAGCATTGAAGGTGTATGGGGTGATTATGAAATAAAAATGGAAGAAAAATAACACACAAGGAAGGTATTGTAGCATTGTTTTCAAACTAAAACTATGCAAGGTCACCTATAGGTAGGGTTTTAAGAAGCAAAATACAATCAAAACACAAAACCAGTTAGACAAACGGCATGACCATGAGAAGTTATAGAAAGAATTTATAATGAAAATGTGATTGAAATATATTGATAAGATTAATTAAAATTTAAATAACCTAATTAAGGGAAACAAATCATAATAAACCCTCTCTAAAGGGTAATACACAGTCATTTTTTGATTGTCATGCACACAATCTACTTATGAAGAGTTCAGTCTTGGATTTTGAAGCATTTAAGAGATCAAATCACAAAAAAAATGGATAATAATTTGTACAAAATTTTTTTATGAGTTTTTAAATCTCATAAAATTAATATTTTTTCTAGGTGAATAGGTAAAGTACCCTCTATTTTGTCTCAGATAGAGGGTAGTTCCCTAGAATGTAAATTGGTAGGTTTGGGGAGAAAGTGATGAATGATGAACCATGGGATGTTTTAACCTAAAAAAGAGTTGTGTGAATTTGAAATATATGTAATAAAACATGATATAATAGGCACAAAGGAAGGAATATAAATAATGAGGCCTAAAACATGAAAGTTACAGTCAAGCCTAAAAGGCAAGGTTTTGGCCTAGTGCCAAATGGGTAGTCAGCTTCCTTTCTAGCCTTGATTAAGTCTTATAAATAGATAAAACATGTTAATTGGGTCATGATAGATATTTTTTAGCTTTCATAGTGTATGGGAATCCATAATAACTCATTTTGGGCTTTAAGGACAACTCAAGCCTACTTGACATGATTAGGCCTAGTCTTCAAATGATAGGTCATTTTATTTTTTAACCTTAACCAAGATTTATAATGGATTGGAGAGTTATTATGGGGTAAAAATAGAATTGATAAGGATTTTATTTTGGATAAAAATCACAATAAGTCCTTTTTTGATCCCAAATTAAACTTAGACATGCAGGAAAGGAGATAACAAACTCGATAGGTCAGGTTTGAACACTCATATCTCTCTTGATGCTTTGCATGGGAGTAAAATAGGTTTAGAGGAGTTATAATGGGTCTTGAAAAATAAATTATTGGAATTTTTTTACAACTCCAATGTCATAACTTTAAAAACAAAAATTAATAATGAAAATAAGCCTAAAACCCTCCTAAACCCTTACCAGTGACTAGTTTGAAAAAATGGAGTTGGATAGCTTCTCTAATGGAATATTTTGATCAGTATGATGATTGGAAATTATATATTATTATTTTAATCTACTCCCAATTATTTTTGGCTATATGGACTTGTATGGACAAGGCGCAAAACATGGTATTTTTTGCCATTTTATGTGTTTTTAAGGCCAAAAGAGGTTTCAAGAGATGGAATAAAGTTTAAGAGGAACATTAGGAATTTTAATAACTCCCTATGGTAATTTAATTTTAATAAAAAACTCCTAAGTGTCCAAACTAGAGCTCTCATTCCAGCCAATCGAAACTGGCATATTGGACAAGCTAGTGAAGAGAGTGGAAAACTTCAAGTGAGATGATTTGAAGGTGTGCCTAATGATTATAAGGATATGGAGGGTCTTGATAGGTTTAATACACTCCATCCCATATATTTTCATGATAAACTAATGCATTTTTAGAGGCCAAGTGTGCAGGGTTCATGAAGGAAGAGTTTTTTGGATTATAGATGATGATGGCTCACTTCTAGATGTTTCCAAAAGACCAAGCCTAAAAATAATAAATGGATAGGAATTTATAAAATAATTACCCTTCATTTAAATCATTATAACTATTCTTAGTTATTTATAAGGTGTTTAAGGAGTCCAAATCATGAAGGCAATTTTTTTGAGCTAGTTAAGAGAGTTTCATGCCTTGTATAGACACTTGTACTTCCTGACCTTGCATGGTTCATCCTATATTCTCTCATAATGAAAAATTAACTAATTATCTCATATTTAAAATTTTTATTTTGACATTTGGACTTATCTATTCTCCTATTTCTCTCTCTCTCTCTCAAGTTCTATAAGAACTAACCATTTTGGCCATTATAACTTATGCTCCACCTAAGTATGGCAAAGCCCTACTCATTTACATACCATTGATCAATAAGAATATTGATGTTTTATCTCTTCATGACTATTTTTAGTGTGTTTTACTTGAATTTTGGATCTTATTTAGTGAATACTATGGATTATTTAGCATGTTGTCTCATTCTTGCATCGTATTTACAGTTGGAAAACTTCTTGCAAGGAATGTGAAGCGTTCTAGGAAATGTCAAGGATTGAGTGAGTTAGTATTTTTATTATTTCCATTAAAGGCCTATTGTCTAGTCTTCCTATCTTTTCACATTCATTCATAACCTCACAATGTAACATTGATATGAGAAGATGAAGATTGAAGGAGTGTATGTTTAGTTTGTCCCTTGATCTCATGTGTAACATGCTGCTTGTTGGAAGTCATCAATCTATTTAGTGTATCAATTCCCTTAGGATAGCTTCATTTCAGTTTTATATCTCCATTTTCACTCCCAAAGTTTAGGTGTAGTATCAAGCCAAAGTGGTGCATAAAGGGAGCTATCCCTATCTAGAGATTCACCTCATCTTTAGGCTACCCACAAGCTTAGACGTGTTTCCATTGTGCCAATTGGATGAGAAGAGCTTAGGCATCTCCTCAAAGGGTGAAAATACAAGTGAAAAAAATAGTTTAATTATATTTTGAGTTTAGTGACTTACCATATTCATCTCTCACCTCAAATGTTGGGGTATATTAGTGGGTTTTGTCATAGAGACTAAAGCCTCCATCAGAAGATTTGAGTATAATATAAAATTTTTAGGGTTTAGATATGGTTATGATATCATATTGGGATAATTATTTGAAAATTTTAGATAGATTTTGGATGCATATGTATGGTATATATACTCCATTTTACACTCCATGAGAATTTTTTTAGATTGATACATACTCAAATACATTTGGGGCATGTACAAAGCATGTGTACTCCATTTTATAACATAAATTTAGTTGGGCATGATGTTAGTTCATGATCATATTTTATATTTAATTGGGTATGATGCTAGTTCATACACATTATGAAATATTATAGTTGGCTTTGATTGAGGCATGATGATAATTCATGCACATTTACAAATTGGCACCTTTTTAGTCATTTACCAAGTATTTTAAAGTTTGGAGCAATATGAATCTATAAGTTAAACTACAACATTTTATTCATGGTTTTTGAGGTAGTGTATGTTGAGGTTTAACAATGCTTAATTACTATGGCATTACCCATATCTAACCCATTGTGTGGTTTTACCTTATCATCTTGGGGTTACAAGATTAGTGCTATATAAGTTACATATAGGTTGGGGGCATTTGTATTACAATCAATGACCCTTTCCTTAGTAAAATTTAAAATTAATATTACCTTTGGATATATCTATTCTGAGAATAAAATTCATCATTTTTACCACAAATTTTGGTTAGTGTTTTCAACTAAAATACTTTGGTTTACATAGAAGCAAAGGAACCATGATATATTTCTAGGTAGAGCTAGGGTACTTACTAACTTCACAGTTGAAGTCATTGTAATAATTGTGGTTGTGTAGATTTATTTACAATTAAAGATTCCATAGAAAAATTGGATTTAATATTATAGATTAATTTTTTTAAAGTCACTTCTGATTACATCTTAGACATTAGAGGTTATCCAAAGCTTAGCCCACATCTTGACTAGAGTCTTTCACATCTAATTGCTATTGAGGTTAATGTTTTAGAATATAACTGGTCTTGTATTAAAGAGTCCTACTTTCAAAATGAAAAAGAGACCATTCCTTTTTAGATGTACTCTTCTTAATCTAATAATAATTGCATCAAGGGATGGATATAATCTTCAAAGGGATTTTTGGAAATCAGTTAAAGTTCTAGTACAACAAAACCTAATCCTAGTGATAGCTTGTCAGTCAGTGAAGAAAAGGATTTGGACACTGGTATTCTTATGGTAGACAATAATCCCTTATAATAGGCTCCTAAGGCTCATTTATAATATCCTTTGGTTCCAATTTACTATTAAAAATAGATTTTCCATATCTTTCACATAAAATTTCAAGAACTTACTAGCGAGTTGGAAAAAATGGTGGACACAAGTGGCATTGAGGAAGTAAATTAAGTAATGAATTTCATCTATGATAATAGTTTTAGCCCACTGATAGAAAAATTTGATAGGTATTTCCTACATGAAGATGTTACATAATATATTTCTCATAAGGGACCTATGACAATAATACAATTGGGACCTAATAGAATTGATCTATATTCCATTGATGGAATCAATGAAAATTTGAATGGTTAATTTTTGCTATGGGTGACTTTATCATCTATTGGAAATTATAGATTTACTTTTTGATTTAATTCATTTATGTTTATTCCTCTTTCATGAGGCATTTTTATATTAACCTATCATTTATTTTCTTCTAAACTTTGATATATAACTAGTTGGTTGCATTTGTCTACCTATATGGTAGTACTACTATTTTGTTCACCTTCAAGTGATTTAGTCTTTTATGAATGATATTTCAATAAATAAAATCAAATTATGGATTTATCACCCTTAATTTCACCATGTTCTCTAAGGGAAACATAAGAATCCAATGCTTTAACAAGGAAGCAACTCGAACAAGTTATAGGGAAACATGTTTACTAAACCTTATCATCTTGGGGTTACAAGATTAGTGCTGGATTAGTTACATATAGGTTAAGGGAATTTGTATTCGAATCTATTACCCTTTCCCTAGTCAAATTTAAAATTGGGGATTGATCACCCTCAATTTTTACATGCCTTCCATGTGCTTTAGCAAGGAAGCACAAGTCTTCAATACTTCAATAAAAACACATTTCTAGTAAGCTATAGGGTAACAGGTTTACTCAATACAAATGTACTCCTTATTTTTTCTTTTAAATTTTGAGCTTCAAGTATATTTTATATTTTCAATTCTATTTTATGGATATTTAATAAAATATTTCATTTCAAGTTTTTATTGGAGTGACTTGTACATCTGGAGCCTTCTCCCAAAGATAAAATGTGTTTTACACACTTAGGTATATATTTATCCTTTTACTATAGTATTTTTTATTACATTACAATAATATAATAAAATGGGGGCATTTATAGACATTAAAATTTAGTATTTGACACTTAAAAATGTCAAACATTACCTACACTTATCCTACATGACTTGCACATCTCCAAAAATCTCTTATTTACTATTTTGACACACCTACATGCTAGTTATGTGCTTGATCCATTATAAGTTACTATTGGTCACCTACATGAGCCTTATAGTCTATAATAAATCAATTAAATAACCTACTTAGACATTTTTAGATCACCATTTTGGCAGTATTACCTCTGAGATAGTAATGTCTTACTTAGATAATAACATCAACATTACTATCTTGAGGTTGATGTTCCTTATCTTCACCTAATAATGACTATTTTTCAAAAAAAAAACATTCCCATAGAATGGCTTATTCATCTATCATGTTAGTGGCATGGGAAATTACCCAACTGAGTGCATATAAATGGAAATCAAGGTCAGCATATTCACCATTTGGCATTCTCAAGCTCCTATAAAATATACTGTTATAGACTGAGAAAATTTTCCTTATTCTTTTTAAATTAAAAATCAACCACTAGGAATAGTCATCAACCAAATTTGAAGCATACAAAGTTAGGTCAAGATCCAACATTGTCAAAACCAAATCAAAACTTATAGGTTCATTCATTTAGATAAATAACACAATCACACTAAGGGGAAGAAATACATGTGGCTTGTCTTCCCTCTTTAGAGTATTAGATACATATGTAGTGGTCAATAATCAACACAAGTGATTGGGGTTAACTCAGCGCAACTACACTTCCTTAATTTTTATAGGTTTTCATCATTCATAAGTGGATGTAGGGTTTAAAGGAGAATGAATTTGATTTTTAGAGTTGTTCATATAGTCAAAGGTCAAATATTTCACATACAGATATATATTAGGTAAATGTACCACATGTATGGTAACAAAGAAGTCTAATATCCTAGGATAATAATTCCATCCTCAGGTCACATACATTTGAAATTTTTTCCTTAGGCCTAACTTTAGTGAAATTTCATGCACATAGATATATTTATAGATCCAAACTAATCACATACCTCCTTCTAGTGTATTTATTCTATTAGAACATAATCTCAATAAACTAGTCAAATAGTAAAGCAAAGTATTTGACCTCCTTGGTACTTTACATAAATAATAAATTGCATTATTAGATCAATGTCAATTAGTTACATTGGAATTTATTATTATTTTCCATATATTACAATATTAATTAATTATTTTATTTTATCCTATTTTGATTCACATTAATTTAAAAATAGGGTAAACACATTTGAGAAATATAATAATCCTCACACAATGTTGGCTTATCTATCTTCTTCTTCCTCACATTATATGAAGGATGATGTATCCCATGATGTTCCTAAAAAGTAATTGATGGTCATTCAAGCCCTTATAAAATGTAAACATAGAAAATGCATCATTATTGATGATATGGTACAAAATAATGCATGCGCAATTGTTTTTTTTAAGGAATTGGGATATGATGAACGTGAGTGACAACATACAATTACTTATGAGGATGCAATAGGGCATATTAATATACTATTTTATCTTGGGCCTAAGACAATGGAGACATTATTCTATGTGAAGTCCATTACTACATAATTTAATACAATACTTAGACAATGATGGTTATGAAAAATGGAATCAAAATTGAATAAGATCAATATGACTATTTCATTTGATTTCTAGGGTAGTTTGTTGACATATTGGAGAGATGTAGCATTTGAAAATAAGAATCGTATTAAGATTATAGTTAACAAATATAAGTAAACAAAGTAAAAATAAATGAATGGAATAAGTAAAGAGTAATTTATATAAAGAGAAAGAAAAGAAATAATGTCAAGCTATTACCATTCATAAGTGTAAATATGTAAAAATTTAAAAAGGATATGTATTACAGAGGCAAGTGTTCCTAAGAGCTTAATGTATGATGTGCATCCACATGATGCACTTAATTTTTAGATACATTATATCATTTCACATAATCTAGGTATGCATAATTATCATAAATGATTTTTCAAAGCAATTCATCTCATTTGACGCTACCGAATGCAATGACATAGGATGTGCATTAAGATTGATGGAGAAAAATGAAATCCAATAATTGAATTCTAAAATATAGTACAATTGGTTATACATATCTTACTATAAATACAAAAATGTAATTATGATGATGATTTTAATGTATGGGATGACTATGTAAATACAATTAATGATTATGACATATATGATATGTTACATATGTATGACTACAAAATTGATGAGATCATTAGTTAGTAGGAGCGTTGTAGATACCTCAATTTTGCCACCCTAATTCTATTGTCAACACATCTTAACTAACTCACAATAACACCACCACATTAATTAATTAATTATATCATGTTAATTAATTAACCCCATTAATCCCACCACATCACTTCATGGATAATTATCTAATTAATCATTATTAACTGATTCTATCCACACATAATAATTAAAAATAAATAAATAATTATCCTTAGCCATGTCAAACTCCTTCTCATCACCCCATGTTAAATCCTCATAAAATAAAATTCTATCCACTCATCAATCCATGCAATCGGCTAACTCCTTGATTTATGTTTGCACATCCATAAAACTAAATAAAACAAGTAAATAAAAAATCAATCAAATCAAATTTAAAGTAAAATATAACACACAATCTTAGATGAAGTAAAGTTAATCTCATCCATCCAAACTCAAAGTTTTCAAATAAATCAAGTTAATATCAATTATTTATCCTCCCATCCAAAAATATATAAATTCACCCTTTATCCTTCATTCTGACATAATCTAAAATCTTGTGAAAAATATAGAACATATTTTTTCATCATCACAATCAAGAAATAATTCTTCATAGGTACATGCTACTATGATCTTGTTCAATCCTTTGAGAAACTACAATCTATCAAATCATGAGAAAATCCCTTAAACAAGAGAGATTTTCACTTGGTAAGTGTTGAGGAATAGTATTTACATTGGGTAAATTAGTAGTTTTTTATTTACCATAGGGTAAATAATACTTACTATTTTTAAGTTACCGTATGGGTAAATACCATAATATAGTTAGTAACATTATTATTATAAAATAATAATGTATAATTAGTTAGTTGTTAGAATATATTATATATGAGTAATATTTTTTTGAATAAAAATAGTTACATATATAGCTTGGTATTGTTAGAGAGATTATTTGGGAGATATTATGGGTAGTATAATCTCCTAGATAATAGGATATGTTATCCTATATAGTTATATTATATTATATTAGATGAATTTGTAATATGAAATTAAGGGTGTGCAATAGAGAATAATATTATATTATGTGATTATAAATTATTCTCTATGTGTTTGGCTTTGCCATTAACTTGCATGAGTTAAATCTTTATATCATCTCCTGCAATACCTAACATTGGTATTTGAACATGTTAGTTTGAATTTTGTGCAATTCATTAGTAGCTAAGGGTTATATCTTTACATTTGTTGAGCACAGATAAAAATCACCATATATGACCTCTAAAATTTGAGGAGAATAAGACCTTTTTATATCTAAAAATTAGTTTAATGGTGATATAACTGAGTTTCAGATGTTGTCATACATCTCTAAGCAGTCATTTGATTTAGAAACCCAAAAATATGAAGCTTGAAGGGTATGAAAATTACCAAATATCCTCTAGTATTTCACATGTTCATCCAACCTCCCTACTATATTTTAATCATATACCTAAGTATCCATAATTTAGAATTTCATTAATCTTTATTTGTGGTTTGATTGCCATTCAATCCTACTAAATTAATCTTCTATTTTTAGTTGTATCTCACATGTGAGGTATATGATGGCTCCTTTATATTGATAAATTATGGTTTGTAGCATTCAAGATCTATTTTAATAAAGCCAAATGCACATATAGGTAGAGTTGTCCCTATGACCACTCTACATTTTTGGCTCATGGATTATCATTATAAAAAATAAGGTGCCAGTATAGCATTGTAGTTCTCTACTTGCTGGATCATTGATTCTTTGACTACTTAGATCTGTACTCATCATTACACCTATGAGTAGACCATCCATTCATACATTGCATATTTGATAGTTGGCATTTTAAGAATGTGCATCAAATTGGAATGTGCTTCTATGATATTCTCCACCATATACATTGAAGTCTCTAATGTGTAGCCACCTACCAATGCATAGACATCCATAAAATTACAAAGCATTAACATGTCGAAGATTTTTATAGTTTATATATTTTATAAGGTTAAAAATCACATAGACTCACTTAAATTATAGATAGATATAAAATAGATACATATTGTGTATATGCCTATTTTTCATAGGACAAATTGGTAAGTCTATCTAAAGTACTCTAAGTTAATAGTTGAGTCATTTATAATTCAAAAAGTTTTTAGATTTTGGTTTTTTAGGTATGTGTTTTGATAAAGAGTTGATTAATTTACATTATTATTATTTGAGTCTTAAGAGTTTAATAATGGTATTTACTTTAATAAAATATCAATATCACTTAGGTGTCAATGCCATTTATTTAGAAAGTTTTTAAGTTTAGTATTTTGGTTTATGCCAATAAAATATATATAGGTCATAAAATATAAGGAAAAAATAGATATGGGTAATTGCATATATTATTCAATTCATTTTTTAAAAATATATACAATGAGCTTAGTCATCAAAAGCATAATGAGTTTAGTCAAGTTCATGTCAATAAGTCATTATAAAAATGTTAAAAGAGTCATTTTAAGAGTGTGTCAAAATTGTCAAAGTCAATTTTTTATCCTTATAATGGATGAAATTTTAGGCAACCCTAACATCCAATTTATAAGTGATATATCCAAATTATTTGGGGGTCTTGTCTTTAGAAATGACATGTAAAGTTTGATCCTCAAAGCCAAATGTGTTGAGTAAGTAGATTATTATGAAGGAGGTTTGAGGCATTGGTAGGAGGCCATTCAAGCCTCTCATTAGCCACTAATTATGGGAAATTATATTAGTGGCATGCATTTTTAATTTCTATGGTGTGGTAGATACCTTTATTTTTTCAATGTGTTTTGTAATAAGAATAGAGGTTCATTCCTATTCACTTATGAGTATTCCCCATGTAAACAATTTTGTAAAAGCATTGTAGAATATTGATCAAAATGTATTGTATCAATCATGATGTAAAGGTTATTGGTAAAATTGTGAAAAACTATTTATGTGAAGGTTATTAGTGAACCTAAAAAACCAACTGTCTAAGGTTTATGGTGAACCTAAAAAACTATTTATGAAAGGTTATTGGTACACCTGTAAAAAAAATTGGGTAAGGTTGTTGGTCGAAGCCAGGTAAAATCATTAGAGAATAAATGTGGAGGATGAATAGAAGCATAGGTATTTGTTCATGCCTAGGTAGTGGCTATATCCATCCATGAAAGACACTTGTAAGAATATAGTGTGTTGGACTTTTGTGCAAGCTTGATGCTATATAGTTAAAGAGAAGATCATGAGCACATAGAGGTGGCACGTTATAATTGGATAATGAGACATGTTTTACCATTAAAAAATTAGAGGGGGGGAAGTTGAGGATTACTATTTACATTGGCTAAATTAATAGTTTATTATTTATCATAGGGTAAATAATACTCAATGTTTGTAGGTTACTATATGGGTAAATACGGTAATATAGTTAGTAACATTATTATAACAAAATAATAATCTATATTTGGTTAGTTGTTAAAATATATTATATATGAGTAATATTTATGTGAATAACAATAATAGTTATGTATATAGCCTAGTATTGTTAGAGATATTATGGGTAGTAGAATATCCTAGATAATCGGATATACCATCCTATATAATTGTATTGTGTTGGTTGAATTTGTAAAAGGAAAGTAAGAGTGTATAATAGAGAATAATTTTATATTGTGTGATTATAAATTATTCTCTATGTGTGTGTTTGGCTTTACCATTAGATTACATGAGTTAAATATTTGTATCATCTCATACAATACCTAATAGTAAGTGTAGGTATTATTTCTCTCTTTCCCTGATTAATCTAGGATTGTGTTTGATTTAAGATTAGGAACAAATTTCCAATTATTTATTTCAATCTATAAATTGTACATTTACATTTTCTAGCACACTTGGTGGGACCTCCTTCATTGATTATGTTTACAAGTTTTAAGAGGTTTACTGATTTTTTTTACTATTAAGAAGTATTTGAATAAGATTTAGATCAATTTTTATAACATTTTGATCCTATGTTCATCTTTTTTCATTTTCTGCATCAAAATTTTATTTTTTACATAACAATGTTTCTATTCTATATATTAGCATTTTTACACTCTAGAGTGGTGTTTTTAAAATTATTTGTGTGTTTATATAGGATTTGGAATTTATGTACTCAAAATTAGTGTTTATTCATTTAAAAGTGGCATTTTTTCAATCTAGAGTGGCATTTTCTTCACTAGTGATGTTTCTGCACTTGCATTTTCTTCACTAGTGATACATTCAAAGATTGGCGAGAGGAGTTGGGAGTAATTTCTATTACTTCCTACCATTGATGTTCAGCATCAAGTGAGGGGGAGCTAAGTGTTAGCTCTAGGTAGGCCCTTTTCCATTGATGTCAAAGAGGGAGAATAATAGGTACAAGGAACAGGTACAGGATGCTATAGTAAGGGGGAGTTGCTGTATGTTTTCAAATGACGGTATGTGCAGGTGACAGGATGTGGTAATTTCAGGATTGAGGTTGACATAAATGACAATATTTCCAACAATCTCCCCCTTTGTCATTGATGGCAACCTCAATCCTGAAATTTTCACATCTTATCACCTACACATATCATCATCTAAAAACATACAGTAACTCCCCCTTATTGTAGCAACCTGTACCTGTTCCCTGTACCTATTTTTTGTACATGTACCTATTATTCTCCCCCTTTGACATCAATGGGAAAGGGCCTACTTGGATCTAACACTTATCTCTCCCTCACTTGATGCTGAACATTAATGGCAAGAAGTAATAGACATTACTCCCAACTCCTCTCGCTAATCTTTGAATGTATCCTTTGATCATGCCTTTTAGAAGATATCTGACAATACATACACATTGTTCCCTATCCTTTGAGCATCTGAAATCAACTCATTTGAATCTTTTATTCTAATCTCACAACCTTCTTTATGAAACTTTAATGTATATCCTTGATCACATATTTGACTAACACTCAACAGATTATGCTTAAGACCTTTTACATATAAAACATTCTTAGTCTTAGTTTTACCATAATCCACACTCAAAGTACCTTTTCCAGCTATCTTGGTAGTGGTTTTATCTCCAAATCTCACTGTACCACCATTGATCTTCTTTAGAGATTTGAATTTACTTTTATCTCCCGTCATATGCCTCAAACATTTGCTATCAATTAACCATGGCTGATCTTTACCTCTTACATGCAGAGCTGTCTGAACCATCATAAAATCTTCATGTTATTTCTTCTTCCATAAACATGTTTGAACCTTCTCCCTGATGAATGGAGATTTGAGACTCTGATCCTTATTCTTGACTGACTCGAACACACTTCTACAATACCGAGCTATGTGTCCAAAATTGTTTCACTTGTAGCATACTATGGTCTCTTCATCAAAGCTTGATATAGGATCAAAAGAGTTGTGGCTTTTGCTTGACTCTACTTGACTTTCTTTCTCCTTATTTATGAAATTGTTAGCTCTTTTTCTACATTCTAATTTCTTGTGACCATATCTATTACAATAAAAACAATATCCATAAAAATAAGACCTGTCTGTATATCTCTGACTTGATTACCTTTTGTAGCTTTGTTCTTTCCAACCTTCTCTATTTGGAATGTCCTCTGTATTATTCACTTCTCCCCTTTTTGTTTCCTCTTGTGGAAGAGCTTTAGCATAGCTCTTTTTCTTTTCAAATCCGATCCCTATCTTATTTGAATTTGTTTTTTGACTTTCCAATATCTTATTCAGCATGTTAGTGCTATCTTCAAATTTTGAATCACTGACTACTTTATCACTGACTGCTTTCTTAATATCTTCTTTTAAAGAGGCAATTTCAATAACATACCTTTCATAATCTTTTCTTTCTATTTCCAACTATGCTGTGAGATCTTCTTCATTCTTCTTGGCTTCTTCAAAGTGTGCTTGTAGATATTCAATCATTTCCTTTGACTCTTGTTCATTTTTCTCGGTCTGGCACTTTAAGCTTCGATTCTTCTTCTAAACAGCTTATAACTCTTCTAAGGCACATATGATCTCTCCTTCCATATTCACTTCAGCTTCCTCCTCTTCTTCTTGATTACCTTCATGTATGGCCATGAATAGAATCTCTTCATCTTCTGAATCATTGACTCCACTATCTTCGCCTAAGCTAGGATCCTTAGAATATAGGCTCTTCTTCTCGAATCCCTTCTTAGATTTGCCTTTGAAATTCTTCTTGTATGTAGGCTTTTCTTCTTAATTATCATTATCCTTATCTGGGCATCTAGCTAAAAAATGTCCAATCTTTCCATAATTAAAATATTTAAAAGGTAATTTTCCTTGATATTTACCTATTCCTCTTTTTGGCTTGCGAAGGAAAAGTGCTCCATTGTCATCTTCATCATCACTGGAACTATCACTTGATTCTTGAATCTTAGCTCTCTCTTTCTTTGATGTCTTGAAAGATGCTTCTCTCTTTGAGGGTTTATCTTGTTCTGTCTGCATCTCATATGCTATAAGAATACCATGAAGCTCATCCATCTTTAGCTTGGCTAAATTCTTGATCTCCTTGATTGCTGAAACCTTTGCATCATATCTCATTGGTAGAGATCTCAAAACCTTTTGCACCACCGTTGACTCATCCAATGTTTCTCCAAGACCTTAAATGTGATTTATGATTTGATCAACTCACAAAAGATAACTTCCTATATCTTCTTCTTCTTCCATCTTCAAACTTTCAAACTGCCTTCTAAAAGTCTGCAACTTAGCTTGCTGAACCTTTCCATCACCTTTGTAAATATTCTAAAGTTTTACCCAAGTTTCATGAGCAAATTTACATTACATAAATTAAAAAAATTTAGATTCACATAAACCACATAAAATAGCATTTAAATCTTTAGCATTACATTCACTTGCCTTCTTTTTTGCTAGAGTAATTGTAAATGTCTGTGGCTCTTCATATTCCTCTACCACTGCTTTCCATATGTCAAATCTAAGGGCCATCAAATAAACCTTCATTCTCATGCTCCAAAAAGAATGATTGATCCCATAAAACAAAGGTGCCTTATTTATATAAAATCCTTCATGTGACCCAACCATCGTGCTTTCCTGATCTACCTTCAAGCTATAAAATGTTTCAAAACGGAACTGGCTCTGATACCAATTGTTAGGCACATAATATACTAAGAGGCGGGGGGTGAATCAATATATCATATATCTTATAAAAATTTCCCTTAATCAAATTCACTTAATCAAACATTCAAGATATGCAATAAAACTCAAACAATAAACATCACACAAGAAAGAGAGAGACACCAAATATAATGTGGAAACACAATGTGGGAAAAATCACAGAGAACAATCTCAAGTATATGAATGAGCACCAACCCAAACAATATTCATAAGCCAAGCTTGTAGGAGCACCATACCCCTTTTTCGAGCACCAACCTAGCTACTATTCATGAGCACCAACCCACAGGAGCGCCAACCCCTTTTTCGAGCACCAACCCCTTTGCTGAGCACCAACCCAGCAACAATTCATGAGCACCAACCCCTTTGTGTATACCACACACCTATCTCTCAATGTTTTTATCTCAACAAATGATACATCAATACAACATCTCTTTCCTCTCTCTCACCTTTTCTCTTCTAAGCTAGATATAACAAATACAAATCATATTCATCTCTCACAATTTCTCTTCTAAGCTAGATATTACAATATCAAATCAACCTCTATCTTCTATATTACAAATGGCTTATCAAGCCTTTATTTATAGCTTTCCAAATGACCTTTGGCCTTCCCCCTTTATGACCCTTCAACATGGAAAATGGTGCCAAACTTATATAACCCTTCATATTCAAGCCTTTGAAAAGTCATGTGGTGACCCTTCATGATCAAAAACGTCCTCCCCACTTTTGTCTTTATCTTTGGTGACTTTTCGTATTCCTCAAAGTGTCCCTTCATGAGAAATTGTGCCCTTACTCTTTTGTCTTCACTTGGTGACTCTTGGTATTCCCTAAGATGACTCTTCATGGGACAATGCGTCCCATCCTTCTTTTGTCTTTACCCCATGGCTCTTCGACTTCTCCGTGGGCCCTTCTTTTGTCTCATATGCAACCAAAAATATATTCATTAATATTAAATAAATATTAACTCATATTAGCCAAGATATATTTATTATAAACAACATTAAATGCAATGGGGCCTTTATCACCAATAATGCTAGACCTTTGACATCAATGAAAATATTTCCAACAACTTATTCCCTTAGAGTCTAGGAGGCTAAGTTTTGAAATTGTTATACATATTCTTAAGGGACTATCATAACCTTTATAAACCTATCTAAAATATTTGTCAAACACTTCTCCTAAAATGTTGAACATTAACTTATGTAATGCTAAATGAAGGAATGAAGAAGGCTTCTATTCATTCTTGAAAATATGGAGAAGTTTAGCTAGTAGATTCCCTTGATCAATCCCAAAGAAATAACTAATCAATGTCTTCATTGCCAACCTTAATCAAGAAGTTACCTTTATATACATTGAAAAAATTATTAAAAAATGAGTTCAAATCAAGAAATCCATTTTTACTAAAGTATTGGTGAAACTTCTCCATAAGGATCATTAAAATAAAATAAAATAAAAAAACCCAAATTCTTTAGCCAAAAAAACAAAAATATTGTTAGTATAGAGTTTGATTCAAAACACATTCAAGCTATCCAAAGCACTTCCAACATTATCCTTCCTAGAGTGTAGCTCAAACATGAAATTAAATGAAGGCACTATACTCATATGAGGGATAGTTAGAAGATATCTTTCATAAATTGATGACTACAAACATGATATTTTTTCCACAAACTAAGACCTTTGATGAAAATGAGCCAAAACCCACATGGTATAAAGAGAATGAATATGATGAGTTTTATAAAATCAAAGGAAATTCAACCAATCAATGCATGAAGCTGAAAAATTATGTTCAAGATTTAATTGATAGGAAATATTGAACTCGAAGGAAGTGTTGACCAAGTTTGACTTTCTAGTCAAACTAGGGCACCTATAGGCAAAAAATTGATTTTTTGGGTCTACAAGGGGTTTAAATAGATGTTATAAGGTGTATAAAGGGTCAATTAATTCCATTTCATGTTATACTACCTTTGGTTATTAGTCCCCTAAGTTTATTTATCATTTTTGGGTCATTTTAGGTGCATTTAACACTTTGTATAGGTTTATTGGGATTTGTGCAAGTTGAAAATACTTATTTCATCCCCCATGTGCCCTTATAATTATTTAGTAAGCTGAAATAACTGAATAAATGGTAGGTTGTTCATAAAAGGGCAATTTTCTTGACCAAAGAATGAAAAAAAGACAATTGTATAATTCTTTGGAAAGTGTGCCACTTGGAAAACGTGGTGGTGTGACTCTTCACCTTATAAAATGTCATATATATGTTTTTATTTAATAAATTTCATAAAATTTGGCTTCTAAAACTCATTTTCTCATTCTCTCCCCTTGGCATGCAAAGAAGGCTCAAATTCAAATGCTCACTATGGGCGGTACAATTTGAGTTGGAGGGAGTGATTATAGGGTTGGATAGTGATATAAGTCCTCTTCACATCCATATAAATGACTTTAATTTTTGTTTAGTATTCTTCATGAACCATCAATTTGATCCCAAGTAGCTTTTTATGGACTTTCATCCATAAGGGGGTCAAATTTTGAGCTTGTCCTAGAATTTGTCATTTTGGATTGATGGTTTCTTGTGTTTTAGGTGTCTCCACATGTTTTTAAAGTCATTAACATTATTATAATTGATTTGGAGAGTTCAATTTTGTAAGAAAGCCTCTTCCAGGCTTGTAAAATGGCTAGTTTGCATGGACCGTCACTTCAGTTGATTTGAAAGTGGTTTATCCACATTGGGAGGTGTGTTTTTTTTTTTTTTTATGATTATAATATTGTTTTTGATGATAAAAGGGTGATAAATTTATTGGGTGATGTTTAAAAGGCCTTATTTTCATGTTTCTTGCTTTCTTGAAGAGATTGTCTCAGTCCACCAGCCCAAACCATCATCTATAGGAGCATGATGACATAATCATGGCCATGAAATAGCCTTCACATGATATAAATCCTTAAAATGTACTTTTAATGCACTTTGGGAAAGGTCTAGACTTGATAAGAAGGATCACAAGGTGTCAAAGCATCAAAAGGAGTTGGTTGTATTTTTGGGTCCTCAATCCTTAAAGGTTGCAAATAGAGGTCCAGTGTTTTTTTTGAGGTGATATATCTCATGAAAAGAGATGTTCTAATGAATTTTTTTACTAGGTCTTGTATCCCTATCCACCAAGATCAAACATGACAAGTTGGAGGGCAAATGGAAGAGTGGAAGATGAGTTGTGACACCATCTAAAATGACCAAAAACCACTAAAAGATGGCAGTGATGTCTATGGGTTTTCCAAGGGGTGTTCACCCTAAAATGTATTTATGAAGTTATAGTCTCTGTATAACATGAGTAAACAACTCTAATGGTTATAATAAGCAAATACCAGCACTCAATCCATGAGAAGAGAGATGGTTATGTGAAATGACCCTATAGGCTTGTCCCCTATCTGTACACAAGGTAGAGAGATTGTATGGACAATGTTTCAAGGTTTTGTCATAAAGGGAAGCTTATAAGGACCCCAAATATGATACTATGGTATAGGTATAAATTAAATTAAACCAAATACATCCTTTCTAAGTCTCAAACAATCTTAGCATGATCTAAACTCACCTCCAAAGCAACCTACAGGCCCGAGAGCATGCACCTACAACCAAGATCCTTAGTTTGGTAGCAGTTAAGGTGAAGTGAGTCTATTTGATCCAAAATAGAACATGTGATGAGTTTAATTAATGTGACATTATATTATTGATATCACCAAGAGATTACACACACTTTGAGTCCAAAAACTCATGTTGACAAGCTACAACTAAGGCCTAAAACATGTAAAACACATTCATAAAGGGTTGGTAATAGTCAAGGTAAAGTCATGTATTTTGAGCTCTAATAAAAGAATGAAGTGAGATAATATGATGATGTATGTTGTGATTAATATAATAGGAGACATTAAACACATTTTGATATCTTAACATCCTCCCTAGAAGCCTACAATAGAGACCATGACTGTCTCAGTCTGTACACTAGGCAGAACACAGGTAGTTGACAGTCCAAGCAAGAGTTCAAGATAGTTAAAAGGGTTTATAAGAAAGGAGATGGAATCAAATTATATTATGACATATACATGAATGAGGATTATGTTCAAAAACACAAAAATCAGGCCCAAACCACCACATATAGTTAGCTAAGTGACTGTCTCAGTCAAACAGTCATAAGGATAGGGTTTAGAAAGACGAGAGACATAGAACAAGATACCATCAACCCAAAGCATGGAATTTTGGTCAAGAAGGATGGTGGAGGATCTCATGGAATGTTTCAAAGGATTATATGATGCAAACAATGGAAACAAGGGTCTCCAAACATGAAAACTTAGCTATACCCTACCTACCCACAGTCATGCCCTCCCAACAAGTTTGCCTTGGAAATAGTGTGAGTTGGAGGACCAAATATTGGAGTTAGGAGCTTAAATTTGGTAAATGGTACCATTATTAACTATATAAAATTATAAAATAGTCAAATTTGATGATATAATAATGAAAACATCCACTATTTTGTCTCAGAATAAGGGCTATTTTGGCGTGTATGGAGGTGCCAATTGAAGGGAAAATGATGAAATATTGAACCAAAGGGATATAAAGGGTAATTTTATGATTTTATAAGATATATGGGACCTAATAATACCTAAATAACATTTATACATGGTCTGAAATCATACAAGTTACTCCAACCATGAAGGGTTATAGTCATGCCTAGTTGGAATCCTTAGGCCTAAAAGCCCAACTAAGGGTCATATGCATTTTTGGAATTTTACATACATGAAAATTTATTAAAATGTTTTAATGGGAACATGATATGTATTAGATATATCATAGGTCAAAGGAAGCTATTGGAACACGAATTTGGGTCTCAAATGGCAAACATGCCTATTGGTAAGGTCTAGGCCCAAGTCCAAACAAGGGTAAGTTTTAATTTTTTGATCTTGGTAAGATATATAAATGATTTTAAAAGATTGATAGGGAGAAATATTGTGTGTTTGATTTTTTTTTCATAATAATTCACTAGGAAGCCATTTTTGCCTTGAAGTGTTCTCAGACCTTGCTCATTATGCAAAATGGAGCTCGAATGCCTAATTTAAACACTTACAACTTCCTTGATGATTTACATGGGAACCTATGGAATTTAGAGAAGTTAGAGAGGGTAATTGAGGATCCCTTAGTGTAATTTTTTAGGAGTTATAATGTATATTATTTATTAACAAATGTTAAGACCAAAAATGACCTCAAAACCCTTGCAAACCCTTCTCACATACCTACTTGGATAAATAAGGTGAGAAGTGTATCTAGATGAATGAATTTGACCTTGAGGGTAAAATATAAGTTGTAGAGGACTTTATGAGGATAACATACATGTGACCTAACTATATGGAATCTATATGTATAGAGTAGGGTACCTATTTCTTGAATAATTTATTATGTTTTTTAGGTTTTGAGGGAGACCAAAAGATGCCAGTCAATTTGTAGGGTATCTTGGGGATTTAAAAAATTATAAATACCATTTTAATATATTGGAAACAATCACAAGTGTCCTTATTATTCCCTTTACTACAGCCAATCAAGAATGGGAAGAGTGATAACATAGGGGAAAGAGTGAAAACTCAAATTGGAAGGTCTTTTAAGGTGTTTTGGATGGAGATGAGCATATGAGGTGTCTTTAAAGGTGTCATAAAACCTATTTTATATATAATATTATAGGTATGAATAATTTTCCAAATCCAAGTGGAGGAGGTGCATGGAGAGAGCCCAGTTTAAAACTACCAATCATAATTTTGCATGCCCAAGAAAATAGGGATGGTCAGAGGTTAATCTAATGCACATGAGGAATTTTTTATAACCCCTCTTCATAATATTCATCATCATACCTAGCCATATGTAGGTATAAGGGAAGTTTGGAAGGCAAATCATATAGGCAATTTCTTATGCCAAGTTTGCAGGTCTTGTGACACTTTTCACTATCTTATGACTTGTTTTGGACAAATATACTTCTATGACATGGTATAGATCACCCCATATCTATTATACATGCATTACTAACTTACTTTCACTTGGTGACACATGTATTTGTTCCTCTTCAACTTCCTCTCTCTCTCTCTCTTCCTCTAAGTTTTATAAATGCAAGCCATTTTGGCTTTGTAATGGATTCAAAATTTTTGTATGGTGAAGCCCTACCAGAATTGTGCCTTGAATTTTACCTATATTAATGAGAAGCAAGATATTTTTACTCAAATTTCATTTACAATATGCGTTTAAGTGATCTCTTTGAATTTCAAGTATAGATTAGGTTCATCTTGCTTTCATACAATCCTTGAATATGTTATTATAAAATGGATTCCCTTAGCAAGTTTCATGAAGTGTATGTTATTACAATAGGCTCTTGAAGAGTGTATGAGTTTATTAGTGTCACATGTGACCTTCTTTTCACTTTCCTTAATTTATTTATTGGTTCTTTGATTTCATGAGAAACACTAAAGTTAGGAGCTCCATCAATGGTGTTGAGGATAGTTTGACTATCTTAGTCCATTAGGAAAATTGAAAGTGTATGTCAAACCAAATCCTTGGTGTATCACCTCTTAGAGTAAGTTTTTTTTATGCATCTCTCTCTCCATTTTCACCCATGATAGGTAGTCTTAGGATCATAATCACATCAAGTCATATCTAGGGAGCTAGCCCTCATAATACTAAAGGTATACCTCCACCATAGGTTCCCCACACACCTGGAGGTATTCCCATGTTGCCCAAATCTTAAAGAGGCCTAAAAATACTCTTATAAGGTGCTATATTTGGAGACAATAGTTATGGTATGCTTAGTAGGAATCTTGAGTCCATTCATTGAAGAGTTTTGGTGTTCTCTTTTGGACATCAACATTTTGAGGCAATTTCAACAAACATCAATGGTGACTCCACATAAAATCTGCTGGTTGAGTAGTCTAGGTATATCAATTGAAGTTGTTATGTTTTTAAATAATTCTTTTTGAAGTCACTCATGGATATTGGTGAGTTTGAGCTTGTTTTAACCCAAGTTGAAGAGCTATGTCTATCCTTGCCTTTTCATCTTGGCTATGAACAAGTTCTTGTCCAACCTTATCATGATCCTCATCAAGAATATGCTCTCAATGGTCAAACCCATCAAGTTTTTAGTTCTAATCCAAGCCCTTCTATTGCCAATTTCAAGATAACTCTCCAAAGTTATGAAAAGTATATGCTAGATCTTGAAACTAGATATGGTTGTGGTGAAATTATACCTAGTGTTTGTATTGAGAGTGTGAGGAATAACTTGAAACAAATCAAGGAGTAGACACCTATAGAGGGGGATAATTGGCCCAACCTTACATATGAAATTATTTATGTTTGTGGTTTAATATTTAATCTAGAGGAAAGATTGAGATTTGATGAATAAATTCCACCTTTTCAACCTCAAAGTTCCCCACATCCACCTTCAAGTGTGCCATCCTTGCCTCTTAAAAATTCTAGTCCAACCATGTTCCCTAATACTCTAAACCCCTCATATACTTTCCCAAGTTTCCCTTATTGGAAACCCATCCAAGAAAACATCCTTAGGAAGGAAAAAATCATGGTTGATCAATCTCACTTGTTGGAGGAAGATTGTGAAAGGAAGAGATTAAATTTTGAACCTCATCTTGAAAGGGAGTGGGAATTGGCCAATTAAGTTTTGAGGCAATCCATCATGGCAATGGAAGATAAAACCTCTAATCCTACTCCTTCATTTCCCAATCAAAATATCAAACCTCAAGAGACTCTAAACTTCCTAAACATATCTTTCACTCCTTCATCAGCCTCCGAATCTCATAAAGCTACCCTTGAACCCACCTTCCCTAAATGGAGAGATGCGATGGAAACTCATGAAGGAAAGAATAGGTCTCATAGAGAGGTTGTAAGTAAAGAGACATTTGAATCCATTATTCACCCTCCCACCCCTCCTTAAGAGGCCATTAAATCCATTCTTTTATGACAGGACCGAAACTCCCCAAAGCTCTAACACAACTTGTCAGATTTAAGAGCACACATGATTACCATTGTATAAGAAATTAAACATGCAGAATAACCAGAAGAACAAATAACTATCAATGAGAAAACACACAAAATATGAGAGGCAACACACAATTGTATTCAACTCATTACAAAGGAAATTACAATAAAGAGATCACACTCTTCTTCCACCTCTATGAGGCTTCCTCCTCAAGGGCTCCAAGTAATCTTCCCACCTGAGTAATCTTCTCTCATAGGTCACAACACACAACTAACACAAGTTGTTCACCTCATTGCACATCTGTACAATCAAGTACACAACCGTACTCCAAGTAGATCTCTCCATGATCCTGCTGATGTATTGCTGTCACCTTGGATCTAGCTCCCCCACCGATCTCCTTTCTGACCCTCGCATACACACATCCCTGCATATCAAACCTGATCTTACTTATACATACATGGGGAATCCTACTTGATTCCACCATGGGAAGAACTCTCCAAGATTCACATAGCTCTTCTCCAAATTCTCCACTTAACAATACAGCCCATGAGTCTATTATATAGATCTCATGCATACACTGATTAGAATTTCTGCTCAAGACTTCGAACAAGCCTTTAACATGCAAACTCTGCATTCACTTAACTGACTGTTCGTCAACAGAAGTTCACACTGCCATAGGTGACCGACGTCGGTCCCTACCCTCCTAGAGGTGACCGATGTTGGCCAATCTTCTGCTGATGCCAATTTCCCTTCTGCGTCCCCTGACCGTCGTCGGTGTGGCCTACCGACGCTGGCGACTGCAAATGCTAGAAACCCTCTTGTTTGCCTTAAGGTGTAGCTTTTAGCTCCACACCCTAACAATCTCCCACTTGGAGATAAAGAGCTACACCTGTACCCAAAACCAGTACTCTATCTAATCTGCATCCTGGCTTGTATTCCTCTTCAAGCTCCCACCTGAAGACAACCCACCACACTCCTTGTGGTGATAAACCTGTGCCTGATTTTCTTCATTCTCATTGTACCATCTTCTGCCTTGCTATACTCCCACTCAAATAGTAACCCCTATGAGTAACCTGTAATCAATAAACACTTAACAGATCTGGGACATCTGTTAGTCAAACTCGCTCTGAGAACGTCCAACCTCGCTCTGATACCAATTAACAGGATCGAAACTCCCCAAAGCTCTGACACAACTTGTCAAATTTAAGAGCACACATGATTACCATTGTATAAACAATTAAACATGCAAAATAACTAGAAGAACAAATAACTATCAATGAGAAAACACACAGAATATGAGAGGCAACACACAATTGTATTCAACTCATTACAAAGGAAATTACAATAAAGAGATCACACTCTTCTTCCACCTCTGTGAGGCTTCCTCCTCAAGGGCTCCAAGTAATCTTCCCACCTAAGTAATCTTCTCTCATAGGTCACAACACACAGCTAACACAAGCTGTTGTTCACCTCATTGCACATCTGTACAATCAAGTACACAACTGTACTCCAAGTAGATCTCTCCATGATCCTGCTGATGTATTGCTGTCACCTTGGATCTAGCTCCCCCGCCGATCTCCTTTCTGACCCTCGCATACACACATCCCTGCATATCAAACCTGATCTTACTTATACATACATGGGGAATCCTACTTGATTCCACCATGGGAAGAACTCTCCAAGCTTCACATAGCTCTTCTCCAAATTCTCCACTTAACAATACAACCCATGAGTCTATTATATAGATCTCATGCATACACTGATTAGACTTGCTGCTCAAGACTTCGAACAAGCCTTTAACATGTAAACTCTGTGTTCACTTAATTGACTATTTGTCAACAGTGATTCAGACTGCCACAGGCGACCGACGTCGGTCCCTGCCCTCCTGGAGGTGATCGACGCCAGCTGATCTTCTGCCGATGCCGGTTTCCCTTCTGCGTCCCTTGACCGTCGTCAGTGTGGCCTACTGATGCTGGTGACTGCAAATGCTAGAAACCCTCCTGCTTGCCTTAAGGTGTAGCTTTTAGCTCCACACCCTAACATTTTAACCCTTCTAATTGATCAAGTTTGCCTTCCTAATGTGGAGAGTTGTCCTGCTACTTGGGAACCCTCATTGGCCAAACTCCCCATTTTTGAAGTGCCTGAGGTTAATGTCATAAAGGAGGATGACATATAAATTTTAGATTGGATAGAGGATAAAGAGGTGTTGAATAATAATATGGACATATCTACTTGTAATGATAAAGGAAAAGGTGAGGGAGAGTTGGTAGAAGTGCTCCTTTTGCATCCCATGGTGAAAGAAGAAGAAGTCTCTCTTGCATTTCCATTCCATGAATTAGAATAGTCAGATAAGGAGGACTTATGGTAGAATTTTAAAGAAATATGAAAGGAAGATAAAGGTTTAAAAAAACCTACAAGTCCTATGAAACTCATTCCAAGCCATGACAAGCAAGAGGATGTGAATGAAAAAGAGAACATGTGGAAAATCTACTTGCAAATGTTTCAAGAATATGAGGATGGTAAGAGGATTGAAATCCAATTTAAACAAGATCAATATGAAGGAGATCAATCACATGTTGAGGAACATCACTTACAAGAAGGTCTAGCCCATGATGGGACCATATATGATGATTTTGAACCCTTTGAAGGGGATCTTGAGGTTGTTTCTACATCCATTCATGAATCTACCTTCACCAAATCCCAAGAAGAGAATGAAAAAGAAAAAATTCCACATGGTTATGATATGATCCTATTTTAATAATTTGAAGACATTGTGACCATTGAGAAGGATGATGGAATCTTTCAAATAATAATTGATTCACAATAAGTTGTCCCATGCCTAAGTATGCCAAATTTTCATGAAGAACTAGGAGGACAATAGTATGAAAATTACTTCAAGGTTCAAGAAGACCTAATTTATTTTGGAAATATATGGGAGATGTATCCATTAGATGATGTGCAAAGACAATGAACAAAAATAAGGCAAGAGTCATCCATTATACCATCTAAAAAGAAGCAATCTTGGCATCCTCACTCATGTAGTGAGGAAGGAGACCTAAGATAATTCCCTTTTGATCCAAGAAGGGAGATATGAGCAAGGTGAATGTACATATTTGTTTCCTTTCTACTATGTTTCTTTCCCTAAGTGCTTAGTAGTATAGGTGTGTCTTTGTCTTATTGGTTGTTGTGTCTTGTGTGTGTCTTTTCCTTTTATGTTGAGGTGATCTTGGTTTAGTTGGTCTCTTGAAGGTCTGATCCTAATGTTTCCCAAGAATATCCTAACTCCATAAGCCCAATGGACTAATAAGGCTACTGGTTTAGTCAGTATAGTAGGCATACTACCCCCATGAGTCACCAATTATTGACCAAGTTTGACTTTCTAGTCAAACTGGGGCACCTATAGGTAAAAATTTGATTTCTTGGGTCTATAAGGGGTTCAAATAGGTGTTATAAGGTGTCTAAATGGGAAATTAATGCCATTTAATGTTATACTACCTTTGGTTATTAGTCCCCTAATTTTATTTATCATGTTTGGGTCATTTAGAGGTCATTTTAGGTGCATTTAATGATTTGTACAAGTTTTTAAGGATTTTTACAAGTTAAAAATATTGATTTCATCCCCTATGTGTCCTTAGAAGTATTTAGGAAGCTGAAATAATTGGATAAATGATAGGCTATCTAGAAAAGGGTAGTTTTCTTGACCAAAAAATGAAAAAAAGACACTTGTATAATTCCTTGGGAATTGTGCCACTTGGAAAACATGGTGGTGTGACTCTTCACCTTCTCACATGACATGAGATAGAAATAATTTAATCTCATTAAAGAAGATTGTTGTTGGAATAATGAGGTTTGGAGACAACACAACTATCAATATAGTTGGTAAGGGTGTCTTGAGTTTGGATAATGGAAAGACCAAGACACAAAATATATTATATGTGGAAGGTTTGAAACATATGTTAGGTTGTGGAGCTAAAAGCTTCACTGTATGCAAACATGGAGGAGGTTGCTGAGGTGTAGAACAATTGACGTCGGTCAAGCCAACTAACATCGGTCATATTTAGATCATAGGGCTGCCAACTTTGGTCAGTATCAACCGACGTTGATCACCTCCAGACTAACAAGGACCGACATTGGTCACCTGTGCGGTTTAGAACTATGAGTTTCATAGACAGTTTGTTAACAAACTGGTTGTTTGCATGTTAAAGGATAATTTTAGTCTTGAGCTATGGATCTAATTATTGTAATTGGATGTCTAATTATTATTTGCATGAGATCTATATAATAGACTCATGGGCTGTATTGTAAAGTGGGCTAGTTGAGTAAGAGCAAGGTTAGCTCCTTCAGAGTGAAGAGAGCAAGGTGTGTTCCTCCTAGTTCCATAAGGGTGCCGAGTGTGTATAATTAGGTAGAGTTATAGGTTGTGCAAGTTCTGTTAGAAGATCCGCATGGGTGCTAGTTTGGAGAATCAGAAGGGTTCTTCATGTGTGTATGATCTTGGTCGGCAGGTGTGCAAGGCCAAGTTTGGAGATCTACACATGGTAAGTATGATCAATTGATTTTTAGGTGTTTGTGTGTGAAATGTCTAAGGTGGATCTGCAGGATAACAAGGTTAAAGGTGACGGGCAACACAACAAGGTGCAAGATCAAGGAGATCTACTTGGAGTACAGTGTGTACTCGGTTGTGGAGTATGTGGAGTACTTGTGTACTGGTAGTAGTGATACTGACTGGTGGTACTGGAAGTAGTGATACTAACTGGTTGGAGGTGAACACCAACTCTGTGTTTGAGTTGTGTGTTGGGACCGTAATTGAGAGAGTGAGCTCTTGAAGAGATTTACTGTTTATGCCCTAGAGGTGTGGGAGACCTAGAGGTGTGTAAGGAAGAAGATTGTGGCATCTTCTTTGTTGTATTTCCTTTTGGAAGAGTATTAATACAATTGGGTATTATCTCTCATATTCTGTGTTAATTCTGAATTCTAGTTACTTGTTACTTCTAGTTAAATTTTGCATATTTAGTTGCTTGTACATGGTAATCAATTGTGCTTCTAGGTCCTAACAGTTGGTATCAGAGCTATTTGTGGTTCTATATTCCTATCAAGTGGTATCAGAGCTAAGGTTGTAGAGAGCAGGTTTGTGTTTGGTTACAGGTCACTCTCAGGGGTTTTTGATTGAGTGGGAGTATGTCAATGGCAGAAAAAAGTACACTAAGAATGGAGGAATTGAAAAGCATGAATGGTCAATTACAGTGTTATGGAAAGAAAGAGTAGGTAAAGAAATATTGTTGGTTGGTAGAAGATCAGCATGAAGGAATTGAAGAAGCAGATGTTGCAGGTGTTGTTGCACAGGATGCTCTGGGATGTTTCTTGGATAAAGTAGAATCTTGTTTTATAGATTTTGTTGCCTCTTTCCATGTAGTCAAAAATAGAGTATTTTTCCATGTTAAGGTCTTTGGAGACTTTAGAAATATTTATTTAGGGGCTGGTGTGCCTTGTCAAAGTTTTGACAAAAGGGAAGTGTTGTTGAAATTGCAGACGGCCAACACATGGGTGTTGAAGGAGGTCATGTAGGTCCTAGTTTTGAAGATGCAGCTAATTTATTCAGGAAAGTTGGGTGATGAGAGATACACAGGAACTCTCATAGTGGATGCACTTGAATTAGCTGGTGGTAAGAAAGTAGGTACTATTTATCTACTTCCTTATATTACTGATTCTTTTTCTGTTGTGAAGACGTGGCTTTGTAGGCTTGGTCACATGAGCAAGAAGGAGATGCATGTTCTTGAGAGCAAGTCAGATGTGTTTGACAAACTTAAGAACTGGAAAGCCTTGGTGTTCATGGAGGAGATGATGGATAGAGATCAGCAGATGGGACTGGATATCTCTGAGCAGGGTAGTTTGGATAGGGTTTTGATTCAAAGTAAGCTCACGGGTAAAAAGTCATCACTCACAGGGAAACATAGGTACCGACGTAGATTATGGGAAACTAGCATCAAATAGATAGGCACCAATGTTGATCATGTGTAGACAAGAAAATTTAGTGGTGTCAGGTAGGTGGAGACTGACGTCGGCAGGATAACTAGTGTCGGTGAGCAAGACAATCTCATGGAATCGATGTCGGTCAGATGCAGACTGTGTGGTGACTGAGGTCGGTCACTGAAACAGATTTTGGGCAAACAACAAGCTGTCAAGGAGTCTCAAATGCCCATATGGAGGATTGAAATGGTAAGTAAGCCTCAAATTTGTTATTCCTCTTCTTTATACTTATTGCTCACTGTAGAGCAGGAAGGATCTAGGAAACAGTGGGAGCATGACATGAATGAGGAATTTAATTCCTAGGATGTAGAACCATACAGGAGATTTGGTAGGGTTGCCAGCTAGTGTGAAAGCACTAAAAGATGAATGGATTCCTTGGTTAAAGAATAGAGAGAATGGATACATGAGATGGAAGGCCAAGTTATATGGTCTTGAGGAAGCTCTAAGACAGTGGTATAGATTTGACAAGTGGATGACAAAGCATGGCTTTAGTCAATGTCATTATAACCATTGTGGTTTCTTTACCAGGTGGGTGATGATTGCAACATCATCCTATTACTGTATGTTGTGTGTTTGCTTGATGCAGGGTTACACATATAGGGTTTTTTCTAAGCTAAAGGTAAAGTTAGTTCAGAGGTGTGTCATGAAGAATTTGGAGGAGTAAAATTATTTGGCTTGAGTAATCCTAGAGACAGGGAAGATCACAAGTTGATGTTGTCACAGGATGATTGTGTGAAGGTAGTGCAGGATGTAGAATGGCAAGCACACCTATGGATGGACAGTTCACAAAATAGGGTCCCCAATCACATGATGAGGTTGAGTACATGTGTACTCCCTGATATTTCCCTAGCAGTGGGAGTTATCAGTAGGTTTGTAGTCAATCCAAGAAGGAAGCACTTTAGATTTGGTAGGTTAATTGGATGACAGGTGTTGTACCATAGGATGTGTGGTGGTTGGTCTTCAGGATTGATCTTGAAGAGGGGTATAAGCTATGAAACAAATTAGATGGTGTATAGGTATAGGTACAGTGCATCTGTTTATCTCCAAGTGGGAGATTATTAGGTTGTGGAGCTAAAAGCTTCACTGTATACAAACATGGAGGAGGTTGCTGAGGTGCAGAGCAATTGACATTGGTCAGGACAACTGACATCGATCATATTCAGAGCATAGGGCTATCGACTTCAGTCAGTATCAGCTGATGTCAGTCACCTCCAGACTAACAGGGACTGACATTGATTGCCTGTGTGGTTCAGAACTGTGAGTTTTATAGATAGTTTGTTAACGAACAGGTTGTTTGCATGTTAAAGGCTAATTTTAGTCTTGAGCTACAGATCTAATTATTGTAATTAGATGTCTAATTATTGTTTACATGAGATATATATAATAGAATCATGGGCTGTATTGTAAAATGGGCTAGTTGAGTAAGAGCAAGGTTAGCTCCTTCAGAGTGAAGAGAGCAAGGTGTGTTCCTCCTAGTTCCATAGGGGTGCCGAGTGTGTATGATCAGGTAGAGCTATAGGTTGTGCAAGTTTTGTTAGAAGATCCACAGGGGTGCTGGTTTGGAGAATCAAAAGGGTTCTTCATGTGTGTATGATCTTGGTCGGCAGGTGTGTAAGGCCAGGTTTGGAGATCTTCACATGGTAAGTATGATTAGTTGATTTACAGGTGTTTGTGTGTGCAAGGTCTAAGGTAGATCTATAGGATAGAAAGGTCAAAGGTGATGAGCAACACAACAAGGTGCAAGATTAGGGAGATCCACTTGGAGTACATTATGTACTTGGAGTACAGTGTGTACTCAGTCATGGAGTACGTAGAGTACTTGTGTACTGGCAGTAGTGATACTGACTGGTGGTACTAGCAGTAGTGATACTGACTAGTTGGAGGTGAACACCAACTCTGTGTTGAGACTGTAATTGAGAGAGTGAGCTCTTGAAGAGATTTACTGTTTATTCCCTAGAGGTGTGGGAGCCCTAGAGGTGTGTAAGGAAGAAGATAGTGGCATCTTCTTTATTGTATTTCCTTCTGGAAGAGTATTAATATAATTGAGTATTGTCTCTCATATTTTTTGTTATTTTTGAATTCTAGTTACTTGTTACTTCTGGTTAAATTTCACATATTTAGTTGCTTGTACATGGTAATCAATTGTGCTTTCAGGTCCTAACAGTTGGTATCAGAGCTATTTGTGGTTCTAGATTCCTGTCAATATACTTAGTGTAAGTCAAATTTGTAATCAAGGACACACACTAACCTTTCATGATAGAGGGTGTGAGATAAGAAGAGCCAAATTATGAAGGTTAATTGCCAATGCTAAGGGGACTGAAAATAACATATATGTCTTAAATGATATCAAGAAGGAGAGTTGTTTCATGAGAAAAATAGATGAAAGTTGGATATGAAATATAAGGTTAGGTCATCTAAACTTTGATAATATATTCAAGATTAACACTAATAAGTCTATGAATAATATGCCTAAGATCACCAAACCTACAAATGTACTTTGAAAGGCTTGTCAACCTGGTAAGAAAACTAGAAGAAGGTTCAAATCCAAGGAGTAATCTACTACAAGACCCTTAGAGATAATACACACTAATCTATGTGGGCTTACAAGAATTCAAAGAATTCAAGAATATAGCTACTTCATATTACTCATAAATGATTATACAAGAATGGCTTGGGTTGCATTTTTTAAATAACAATCAAAAGCTCCTAACAAGTTCAAGGCATTCAAGGCTCTTATTGAAAATGAGAAGAATGGGAAGATGAGGAGAGTTTTGGTCTAATGAGTTTGATCACTTATATGAGGCTTATGAAATAAGGAGATAATTATTAGTAGTTAAGACACCTCAATAAAATGGGGTAGTAGAAAGAAGAATAAGACAGTTCAAGAGATGGCTAGAACAATGGTAAATAAGTCTATATTATTTTATGGATATTGGAGAGAGGTAGTAAGCACTGCTATCTACATTTGAATAGAGGGAATATAAGGACTAATGGAAATAATAATCCTTATGAAATATGGAAGGGCAAACCTGCCAATGTGGAACACATTAGAGTTTTTTGGAGCAAATATTTCATCAAAAGAGATGATGAAGACTTGGGTAAGTTTGATTCTAGATCTGATGAAGGCATATTCTTAGGATACTCATCAATGAGCTCAGCGTATATATGTCATAACAAGATACTACAAAAGATAATTTAAAGCACCAATGTGAAGATAAATGAGAAAAGGAAATCTCATTCATAGTCAAATAACACTTTAGAGAATATAGAATTCAATAATGAAGAGTAGAATATCGATGTTGATGAGGAAGAAAAAGAATTTGAAGAGAGATAGGATTCAAAAGTACCCTTAAGATAGATTCAAAGAGATCACCCTAAATCTCAAATCATTGGCATTAAGAATGCATGTATGCAAACAAGGAGAAGATTGGCAAGTAATATAAATCAAGAAAATATTGATCTATTATCCAAGATTGAACCTTAGAGTCTTATAGAAGTAAGTAAAGACAAATTGGATAGGTGATATGAATGAGGAGTTAGACCAAAAACATAAAAATGATATTTGGGAACTAGTTATTAGGCCTAAAGATAAGAATGTCATTGGCATAAAATGGGTGTTTAGAAATAAGTTAAATGAAGATGGAGAAGTCACTAAGAACAAGTCTAGATTGTTATGATAGGGATACACACAAGTTAAAGGGGTAGACTTTGATCATACCTTTGCACTAGTATCAAGATTGGAGGCCATCATATTATTTATAGCATATATAGGATTCAAAGTATATCAGATGGATGTCAGATACACCTTTTTGAATGGGAATTTGGAAGAGGAAGTGTACATTGAGAAACCTAAAGGTATCTCATTATCAGATGACAAAGACTAAGTTTTTGGAAAGGCCCTCTATGGTCTAAATAAATCTCTTAGAGTTTGGTATGCTAGGTTGGAAAAGTTTTTTTTGGATCAAGGATTCAAAATAAGAGTTATAGATAGTAATCTATACATCAAGACAAAAGATGATCATCAACTAATAGTAGTTGTCTATGTAGATAACATCATATTTGGTGGAAACATTGAGAACATGACCAAGGCATTTGTAGAGGTGATGAAGAAATATTTTTAGATGTCCATATTAGGAAAACCATCATTATTTTTTGGGTTACAAATCACTCAATTTGAAAAAGGTATATTCATCTCACAAGCTAAGTACATAAGAGAGATGTTGAATAAGTTTGAGATGGAAGATTACAAATAAGTTAGTACACCCATGATCATAAGATGTAAGTTGAGAAAGGATTATGATTCTTAAAAGGTCAAATATATGTTATATAGGTCAATTATTGGAAGTTTGTTGTACACCACTGCCTCTAGACCTGACATCATGCAAGCAGTAGGTCTTGTGGAAAGGTTTCAAGTAGATCCAAAAGAGAATCATTTGTAAGCAACCAAAAAAATACTCAAGTATATCAAGGGAAATATGGAGTATGGATTGTGGTATCCAAAAATCAAGGATTTCAATTTAAAATCTTATACATATGTAGATTGGGCATGTAATATAGATGATAAGAAAATTACTAGTGGATGAGCCTTATTCCTAAGTGGGTGCCTAGTTTCATAGATAAGCAAGAAGAAAACATCAATAGATTTTTCCACTTGTGAGGTTGAGTAAATTTCAAAAACTTCATGTTGTACTCAGGTCCTATGGATGAGATAGAACCTAAAAGACTACAAGGTGGAGTATGATGGTCCTATCCCTATTTATTGTGATAAGACAAGTGCTATAAGCATCTCAAAGAACCCTATCATGTACTCAAGGACAAAACACATTCCCATTACGTATAATTTTCTAAGAGAGTAGGTAAGTGAATAAAGTTTAAAAATTTAATATGTTTCTACATAGGATTAGATTATATATATCTTGACCAAACCACTTGTTTCTATCTAATTTTTGTTTTTTTCTAAGTTTGAAAAGTAGAAACTAGTTATGAAGGGTGTGGAAGAAAAACTTATTGAATGTGCATGCATTGAATCCAAGTGATTGTGGAGAGATATTATTTGGATTTAGAGGATGACCTAAAAATAATAAAACACTAAAATAAACTTATTTATTATACAAGTAGATTGGTGGATTGCCTAGCTTGAACTAGATCCTAGAAGTGAAAGCTTTCTAGGACGTTGTCAATCCGCCTGCTTTTAAAAACTTAAGTGGTAATGATAAAATAAATATATTTTCCTTATATGAATGTAAAAATAAAATAAAATACAAAAAATAATAGTAAATTAATTAATAAAACTAAATGCTTTGCTTAGATGGCTAAAATAACACAACTAGTTTAAATAATGCTAATGCTCAAAATTGTCTAAAATAAAGTTGTGGTTTTAGTTTGGATTGGTTTGATAAAGGTCAAAAGAGTGATTTGGTTTGGGTTGGAAAGGGGTTGATATGGTGAAGGGTAATGTGTTTAATAAAAAAAGAGTGATAAATGGTCAAAATAGGGGAAAGAAGGTAAAGGGGCAAATGATCCAAAATGAGGCTAAGAAGGCAAAGGGGCAAATGGCCAAAATGAAGCCAAGAAGGCAAAGGGGGAAATGGTGATCAAGAATAAAAAGGGGACATGGATAAAGGGATAAAATTACAAGAGGTTGATGAAGGAATCAAGTGAAATAATAAGGCCAAAGGGAAAGGAAAATAGAAATTAAGATAATTAAACAACAAGATTACCTCAATGGTTGGAGTTGTTCGTTGATGAAGATTGGCTTATTGATAGTTGATGAAGACTTGAAGTAATTTTGGTAGATTTTTGTTGATTGAGATCCTTATATTTAATATTATGACCTACTTTATGATATATCCAAACTTGAAACACAAATGTTAATAACAAAATAATAACTTTTAACATAACCTTGGGTGAAGGAGAGGGGGGGGTATTTATAGCATTTGATGTGAAGAAACATGCCAAAATAGAGGAATAATGAATAAAATATAATTTATACAAGTGGGATAATTAATGAGTCAAGGATTATGTTGGTGGGGAGTCTCACTTTGATCATAAGTCTCCCATTTGGGGTTGGTGTGTCTCCCACCTTGCACATGAGTCTAATTTTGAATGGGAATCATGCACATGGGTTTAAATGAGACCAAAGACTTCTCATCACCCTTTCTTACTTTCACACAATAACTTAAAGGGGTGAAACACCTAATTTGGTGCCATTTTCCATGTGCGGGATGAAAATTCCAATATGAGGTTGTGGAAGATTCCCATTTGGATTGGGAAG
Source organism: Torreya grandis (assembly GCA_037957365.1). Lineage (NCBI taxonomy): Eukaryota > Viridiplantae > Streptophyta > Pinopsida > Cupressales > Taxaceae > Torreya > Torreya grandis. The sequence goes on along the minus strand of JARHVA010002254.1, from coordinate 1,423,912 downwards.
TCTCCCATTTTGACTAAGAAGTCAAAAATGGGTGCCCTTTATCTTTCCCAAAGTCCTAAAGAGGTAGGTATCTATTTTAAAGTCTAATTTGATGTAGGGAAGACAGAATACATGTTAAATAATGACCTCTTAAAGGTAAATTCACCATATTTCAAGGGGGGAACTTTGTGATGCTGAAATGAGGTCATTAGGCAATTTGGGAAAGGGTCCCAAGTGGGGTATGGTGTCCCACATCAAGCCATGCCATTCATAAACCATGTCACTTGCCACATCACCTAAAAATCACATGCCATTTCAATTTCCATGTCATCATGTTGTTTCACTTGCCATGTCATCATGAATAGTGATAGTGGGGCCCATAGTGAATAGTGACAATGAATAATACTTTTGCATAGTACTTTCAAATAGTGATTTTAAATGATATTATGTGTTTAGGAGAATAATTATTTGGTTGGCTTAAGGAGGATTTTGGGAATATTTAATAAGTTTTAGGGGATATTGAGGCATTTAGTCATCAAAAAACTATAAGTGTGCTATTTTGTAGTGTCTACACCACTTCTAAAGATAAAATTTAAACACCTAATATAGGCGTTGGGTGTAATTCTTTCCCCTAGAAATCATTAAAAAAAGTCAAGAAATTAGGGGGAGCTAATCATGCTCATTATCTCTAATAATAAGTGAGTTACTCCAAAAAGGTATGCATGGAGATAGGGGTCATATTTGTATTACGTCTCATGAACTAATAAGTCCTATGTGTTGAGTATTTTGGTTGCAAGGAGTATGATCCAAGGAGTTATAGACATAACTTTGTCATTTATGTCAAAGGGGGAAAAATTCCAAAATAAGGAGATATAAATGATAATTATAAAATATGTTTTTCCATAAATTACAAAAGGGGATATTATTTAGCATTGTTCCTATTGTTAAAGTTTGGCATTGATGATGTCATTGATGTCAAAGGTTCTTTAAAAACATGTTCATGAGGTAATTAAAGAATGTTCTTGTTTTATAGAATCATTAAGAGGTATGAAATTGTCTGAGGATATTTTTAAAACATATGAGGAAGGTATAATATCATCAAGAAGTGTCTCAAGGTCAGTTGTTAAGTTTTAAGAACTTGAAAACTTTAGTCATGACATTGATCATTGCATGAAGAGATCTTGTGAGAAGGTATGATCTTGGTTGTCTAGTGAGATAGATGAAAAAAGGTATAAAAGGATATATGAGGTTTTTTGAACATGCATATGAGACATTGGATAACTCATGAGAGTCTCAGAGTGAGCCTATAGGGCTAGGACCTACAGACCTAGTATGCAACTATACCACCTCTAAACCTTATTTGGCCTAATGAGGCATCATGATCTATTGTCAAGGCATATGAAGGATGTTTGAAATTGTTTTAGTATTTGAAATGTTTTTTGGGCATGTTAATAAGGTGAAGAGTGCATGAAAAGAGGCTTTAAGGTTAGTTTCAAGGCCTAATGTGGTTTGTAGGACAGGATCCAAGCAAACAAAAAGAGAGATGGTGGACAAATGAGGTATGAGATTCAAATTTCAAGATAATAATGAAAATGAGAGAATCATAAATTTTGTGATGGGTTTTTTTAGGTGTGTTGACCAATTTTGAGGTTGAAATTTTCAATACAAGGCATGAAAAGTGGTTTTAAGGTTTGTCAAGTTCACAGAATGAAGGGTTCTCAAGCTAAGAAGGAATTTCAAGTGTTCATTGGCACATGTAACCTATGCATGGGAGCTTGAGCTATTGAGGAGATATGGGGAAGGATACTACATAATATCTCCAAGAATTATTTTTGGAAATTAGGAGTATTCTTTTATGAACAATTATTAACTCCAGAAATAGTTTTAAACCTCTCTAAAGCCTTAACACTAATCTGATGTGAAAGATATTATTTAAAACAGCCTAGAATGGTCTCAAATATCTATAAAAACTATTATATCATGTATTTAACTCTCCCAGGAATCTCCAAGTATGATTTTTTTACTAGGTGAGTAAGTGGACCCTACAAGAAAGGCCTTGTTTCTCAAAAACTTATTGTAGCAGTCAGATTTGACCAAGTCAAAGTTGATAAATGGATGGAGGAAAAATATTTATAACTATATTTTATGTCTATGGTGTTTTTTGAGTAGGTTATAAACCTCAGTTCTACTAAACTAATCATCTAAGTTGACTAGTAGGTAACATAACTAATGGTGCAAATAATGAGAAAACTAGGCATACATGAGAAGTTGATTAGGGATGTGTTATCATGGATTAATGATGAATAAAAATACATGATTTTTTTTTTCAAGACCTATAATACATGTTTATGTTGGATATATGTTTTTGAAATTAGTTAATATGATGAAAATATTGGTCATAAGTTGATCTGTCTAGTTGAGATGAGACAATGAGGTACAAGACTATGAGATTGGTTTGCAAGACTAATATTTCCATTTGACCAAATTATATATCTATATGATAATTGTCCAATGAACTCATAAGATAATATACATGCATTTTAAGTATCTAAAAATTAATCTATAGTGTTTTAGGTCATTGTTTCTATAGGTGAAATTTGATCTCTATGGATTAAATCATGCAATTTAATCAACCCAAATAACAAACTACCTAGTTAAAGTAATAGAGCCATTAAGACCAAATTAAATGGATGAATTAAAAAAATTCAAAAAAAAATTATAATCATTAAGATAAGTGATCTAAATGATGATAAAATATAATGAAAAATAAAAATAGATTGAGATCGGATTGATAAACCTTGGAATCAAATTTGTGACATTATGATGGAATGATAAAGATGTTTGATGAAGGATTCAATGACTAAATTGACATAAAGAAGTTATATGGCTGCTCGTTGGCCTTCCATGGAGGAGAGGAGTTGTTCAAATACAAAGAGGAGGAAAATATATATGGTGGATATTAAAATTTGGATGAAGGAGATCAAGGGTTGGTGATTATCCAAGGAATTTAAAATTCCTTAGAAACCTTTAGATTTAGAGGCTTCTAGAGAGGAGGAGTTAGAATAGAGAGAATTATAGAATCCTCCAATTCTATAATCTTTTTTGGGATTAATTAGGCTTAGGGATGGATTATATAGGTATTAGGTGAGTGATTATGGATTAGGGGTGTAAGAGAGCCTAAGGATAGGTTAGTAGGTGGACTATTGGGAATTTAAAATTCCTAAATAATAGATAAGATAGGATTAGGATGGGATAATGGAGATTTAGGATAAATTAATTTATTGGTGGGGATGAATAAGGTTATAAAATAAAGGACAATAGCCGGTATATTAGATAAATGACTAGAAAGGGGAATATATTAGTGGGATAAATTATACTAAGTGAAATTAATGTCAAATAATAGGAATATTAGTGACAATAATATAGGTGAGCAAATGTATATGTATACATTTTGATACTTTTTAAAAGGTCATTGAAAGTGGAGTGAAGTGGAAGGAGTAATGATCTTTCAAATAAAAATCATGTCATAGATTAATGTTAATAGATATGATGTTAGGGGATATGATGCCCCCTCGAGGGGACATATGGGGAAGAATGAAACTAATAACCACTCAAAAGAAGAAATGATGGGTAGGATGAGATGGATAAATAAGAGGATGGGATGTTAGATGTGAGATAGATGATGAAGTAGAATTTGACTTGAGTAATGAGCTATATATTGATGATGCCCTTGGAAAGGATGAATGTGCAAGGAGTAAAGATGATGTTGTCATGATTGTTTACACATCCCAAGGGGGAATCAATCGTAACATGATGATTTTAGGATTAAAAGGCCATAATATGTAGATGTATCCCAAACAAGGACACATGAAAAGGATAGATGAAGGATAGGATAAAATGATGATTTGATAAGATTGATGATGGGTATAACTCAAAGCTAAATCAATTCATATGATGTAGGTGATGATAGAGAATAATTAATATGATCGAGTGACCAACAATCAAGGGAAAAGAATTAGACTACATTGAATTAAATTAATGAGCCTAAATGTGATTAATGATGATGCCCTTAACAAGGACACATTCAAGGGAGTGATAGATGAGATTGTGGTCGAGCTATCCTTAGGAAATGAAAAGTGGCCAAGTACTAGTTACAAAGTATGAAAATACCTTAGGATGATGTAGTTCTGACTAGGAGATGATGATAATGATGATGATGATTAGTGATTAGAAGATGATGTTAATGATGAGAGGATATGATTTAGAGGATGAGATGAGGATAAAATATGGGATGTTAGTCAGATGGGTTGTGATGGGAATAAGGATGATGAGATGAATGATCAAGCCATCAAAAATTTCATGAAGCTCATCATTGTCTAAGCAATCCAATATATATGACACTTGGAAATATTACCCATGATATAAACATGACCAAGAGGAAATGGTACCAAAGTGCATGATAAATAGTGAACTCTGCATCCTCAAGGGCACTTTTGGTATCCTTATATCATCCATGTTTATTGTCTAATAGAAAAAAAAGAGACACGCTGTGAATAAAATGTAAAATAAACAAGATATACACATGAGGCAAACAAGACAAATAATATACAAACACACAAGTATATGTATACACATAATATCTTTAACTTCTATTGATTAGTGACACTTTGTATCTTGAAGGAACCTATCAAGTCTCAATACCTTTGATTGCATGACTTAAGGGGTGCATCGAAAAAGGGGTGGGTAGACCATCAGTGCTTCATAAGATTGTCATTCATTTTTACCACTTGTCATCCACACTCTAGCTTCTTGAAACCATTAAACCCAACTTATTATTCTTATTCCTATCCATTCCAGTCAATTACTATGCTTTATCCTTAATTTCTTCCCTTAACACCCTTTTGACCTAATTGTGCTAAGTCAACTAGGTTGACCTAGTAAAGTTTAGGGACTTTTTCTCTCTTTTGGTTTGTTGGCCTCTTGGCTGACGTAGCACAGACCTAGAGAGTTAGCCCTGAAAACATATTAGGTTGACTAGGTATAAAAGGTCATTTACCACCTTTTTTATAAGAGCAAAGAATTAAGCAAATAAGTATGAATGAACATTTGCCTATTGACAATTCTACTTGGGGAATAAAGATTAGGGTTCAATACTTTCTTTTATAACTCTGATCTCATCTTATGGATAGGTCTTTTGGATGCTTGGGTAGGTTGTGTAGCCTAGAGATAATTTATCTTAGTTATCCTTACATAACATGACAATCTCTTGTGAAGCACCTTGGCCAAGGGGGAGATTGAGGCTCAGTGGGTTCATCTTCAAAGGTAAGTATTCCTAACTTTATTCCTCCTTTGTAAGAGTAGATAGATAGAGCATATGCATTATTCTCTTCCATGTATTAGAATTTTGTATATATTGACATGAGTATATATCTTATGTACATGTTTAATTTATCTATTTTATTTGTTTTATTTCTAACCCCCACTTTGTGCCACAAGATTTGGTACACACTAGATTAGATTTACTATTCTTTTTATTAGATTAGTTTAATCATAGGACTCTTCTAAGGTTGCTATGTGATTGTGTTAGACTATAGGCTTTGGAACCCTATCTTGCATGGTGTGTTGTGATAAGTGATCCCTTAATTAGGTCTAATAGATCCTTAGATTGGTCATGCTCTTGCTTAACAATTGTATGCCCCCAAACAGAAGTGTAAGTGTGCTGTATCCTATCCAATCTAGGATTCATTTATGGACATGATGCATTTCTAATTGTATACATTTTGGTGAACCCAATGTGAATCAAACCCTTACAAGATTTATTTCACTTATTTCATTTCTATTTATCATTATTTTTATCATATCTTTAATGTGCTAGATCGACCCTGTCAACCTAGTTATTTATCTTTGTGCATAGGTTTGTAGGAATAGGTAACTAGCTCAACTAGCTTGACCCAATACAAGTTTCAAAACCTAAAAAAATCTATTCAGACAACTAGATCAACTATCTCAACCTAATGTTGTTTTTGATAGTTTTCAAACTTCTTGTTCAGTCAACGAGGTCAACCAAGTTGACCTAGTGCATTTTCAGCGCTTTTTCAATAGGTTTTTGTATTACTTGGTTGACTAGCTTGACTCAATTTGCGTTGAATTATGGATCTAAAAGCTTCACCAGATGAGCAATTGTAGAGGTTGATGGAGTTACAAAGTCACCGACATCGGTCAAGATTTGACCAGAGGCTGCCGACATCGATTATGGATCGGCTAACATCGGTCATATGCAGACAGACAGGGACCAACGTCGGTCACCTGTGCATTCTAAAAGTCTATTTTTGATGATGAATAGATTGTTTGCATGATAAGATTAACTATTAATTTTGAGTCCACATTTCTATTTTTGGCAAGATAGATTTAAACCTTTGATTAAGAGGTGTATCTAACGGTGGAGAAAGCATAGCTCATGAATCCTAGTATTATATAATAGGGTTAGATCTTCATAGCTTGTATGAGAAAAAGGGTAGACAATTCAAGGATTGAATTGGTTGTAATTGAGAGAGAGAGAACTCTTGAGGGAAAGAGATCTGTACATCTGAGAGGTGTGAGAAGAAAGAGAGATTTCTTCATTGTATTTCCTTATGGAAGAGTGTTAATACAAGTTTTTGTTGTTTCTTGTATCTCTTATTCTTTGTTGTTTCTAATTTCTAGTTACTTATTAATTTTGGTTTAATTCTATGTTTAGTTGCTTACACAAAAGGTAATCAATTACTCTGTTAGATCCTAACAAATGGTATCAGAGCATAGGTTCATTAACAAGGTTCATCAGAGTGGGTTAGTGTTTGTTGATTACAGGTTCACTCTCAGGAGTTTCTGATTGAGTGGGAGTAAAGCAATGGCAGAAGAAAGTAAGCTAAGAATGGAGAAATTCAATGGCAAGAATTATCAATTATGGAGGATGCAGCTAGAATATTATCTATATCAGAAAGATCTATACTTACCGTTGGGTGGATTTTCATACAAGCCCATAGATATGCAAAATGAAGAATGGAATGTTCTTGATAGAAAGGCTCTTGGATCTATAAGGTTGAGCCTGGCATCTTTTGTGATTTCCAACTTATCACAGGCAAAGACAATGGTAGATTTAATGGATACTTTGGCAAATTTATATGAAAAACCCTCAGCTTCAAATAAGGTATATATTATAAAGCAATTATTTAATTTGAAAATGCAGGAAGGTGGATCTGTATCTAGTCATCTTAATGATTTCCATGCAATAGTAAATCAGTTAAATTCAATCAAAATACTTTTTGATGATGAAATTAAGGCTCTCTTAATCTTATGCTCTTTACCTGAAAGTTGGCATAGTTTGGTAATGGCAGTTAGTAATACTGCATCTGCTACAAATATCTTGAAAGTTGATGATGTTGTTAGTGTAATCTTGAATGAAAAAACTCGCAGGAAAAGCATAGGGGAAACATCAAGTAATGCTTTAAGTATTGAAATAAAGGGACGACAAAGAGAAAAGGGCAAGCAAAGGAGATCAAGGTCAAATTCAAAGATGAGAAGTAGATCCAAATCTATAAATGGAAGAAATATAATCTGCTGAAATTGTGGAAAGAAAGGGCATGCAAAGAAAGATTGCTGGTTGAAAGTTAAAGAAGAAAATCAGCATGAAGGTAAAGAAGAAGCAAAAATTGCAGGTATTATTGCATAAGATGCTCTTATATTTTCTTTGGATAATAGAATAGAATCTTGGGTTTTAGATTCTGGTGCCTCTTTCCATGCAACCCCAAATAGAGAATTTTTCAATGATTATGTCCATGGAGATTTTGGAATAGTCTATTTAGGGGATGATGAGACTTGTAAAATTGTTGGCAAAGGAAAAGTGCAGCTGAAATTGTAGGATGGAAACACATGGGTGTTGAAGGATGTCATGCATGTACCCATCCTGAAGCAGAATCTGATTTTTGTAAAAAAGTTGGGGGATGAGGGTTACATAGTAACTCTCACAGCTGAATCTTGGAAAGTTTCCAAGGGTGCACTTGTATTAGCCAGAGGTAAGAGAGTAGGTACTCTTTATCTATGTAATTCTATTACTGATTATTCTCCTTTTGTTTTATCTACTTTAGATGTAGATGCAAAGTTGTGGCACTGTAGGCTTGGTCACATGAGTGAGAAGGGAATGAATGTTCTTAAGTCAAAAGGTAAGCTTTTAGATTTGAAAAGCATAGATCTAGATTTCTGTGAGAATTGTATTTTTGGGAAACAAAAGAAAGTGAGGTTTCTTAAAACTGGGTCAACAAAGAAGAAACACAAGTTAGATCTTGTTCACATAGACGTGTGGGGACCAACTCAGGTAGGTTCTATTGGAGGATCACGATATTATGTTACTTTTATTGATGATGCTACAAAAAAGGTATGGGTTTATTGCATAAAGAAGAAATTTGATGTTTTTAACACATTTAAGAAATGGAAAGCTTTGGTTGAGAATGAAACAGGTTTGAGATTGAAGTGCCTTAGATCTGACAATGGTGGTGAGTACGGTAGCAATAAATTCAATATTTACTATTCTATGAGTGGAATATGTAGGGAAAGGATGGTTCCAAGGACACCTTAGCAAAATAGAGTTGATGAAAGGATGAATAGAACAATAATGGAGCATGCACGGAGTATGAGGTTGCATGCTGGTTTGCCCTTATAGTTTTGGGTAAAAGCTGTAGATACTATGGTTTACCTGATTAACAGAGGACCTTCTACTACATTGGATGGTGGAATTCTAGAAGAGGCGTGGATAGGTAAAAAGGTAGATCTTTCATTTCTCAGATTTTTTGGTTTTGAAGCTTTTGTGTACATTGATAAAGAAAATAGAAAGAAGTTGGATGTTAAATCTATGCAGTGCACTTTCATTGGTTATGGCTCTGGAGATTTTAGATTCTAGTTGTGGAATTTAGGAACTAACAAAATTATTAGAAGCTGTGATGTTGTTTTCAATGAAAAGGTGATGTACAATGATCAGCTCAAGAGGCTAAATAATTTTGAGTATGGAAATGTTGATTTGGACGAGGTTATGATCCAAAATGAGCTCATGGGTCACACACAGGAAAACACAGACACCGATGTCAGTCAAGTAGGAACTGACATCATTCAAATAGTAACCAATGTTGGTCAGGGATCAACTGACATCGGTTAGGTGGAACTAATGTTGGTCAGGTACAGACTGACATTGACTAGAGATGACCTTGATCGGTCTCTGATAGAAAGGAATTTGGGTGGACAACAAGCTATGAATGAGTCTCAAATGCCCATAAGGAGGTCTAAAAGGGTAAGTAAACCTCCAATTCATTATTCCCCTTCATTATACTACTTTTTGCTCACTGATGGTGGAGAACCAGAAAGTTTTGATGAGGCAATGCAGGTAGAATCTAGAAAATAGTGGGAGCATGACATGAATGAGGAAATTGATTCCTTAGAAAAGAACCAAACGTGGGATTTGGTTGAGTTGCCAGCTAGAAAGAAAGCACTGAAAAACAAATGGGTTTATAGGTTAAAGGAAGGAAAGAATGGACAAATGAGACATAAGGCCAGGTTGGTAGTAAAGGTATTTACATAAAAACCAGGTATTGACTTTGGTGAAATTTTTTCTCCTATAGTAAAGATGACTTCTATTTAGACTATATTGTCTTTAGTTGCTATTGAGGATTTGCATCTTGAGCAACTTGATGTTAAGACAATGTTTCTTCATGGAGATTTGGATGAAGAGATATATATGGATTAGCCAGAAGGTTTTGAGGTCAAAGGTAAGGAGAAACTTGTGTGTAGGTTGAAGAAAAGCTTATATGGTCTTAAGCAAGCTCCAAGATAATGATATTTGAGGTTTGATAGGTTTATGACAGAGCATGGCTTTAGTAGATGTCAATCTGACCATTGTGTTTATTTTAATAGATTGGATAATGGTAGATATATTATCCTGTTACTGTATGTAGATGATATGCTTGTTGCAGGTTCACACATGCAGGATATTACTAAGCTTAAGGTAAAATTAGCTCTCACATTTGCCATGAAGGATTTAGGAGCAGCAAATAAAATCCTTGGCATGAGTATTAAGAGAGACAGGAAAAATCATAGTTTGATTTTGTCTCAAGAGGATTATGTGAACAAGGTGTTAGAGAGGTTCAATATGCAGGATGCAAAACTGGTAAGCACACCTATGGCTGGACACTTCAAGTTGAGCAAAGAATAGTGTCCTAAATCACATGATGAGGTTGAGTACATGAGTAGAGTTCCATATGCTTCAGCAGTTGGGAGCTTGATGTATGCAATGGTATGTACTAGACCTGATATTACCCAAGCAGTGGGAGTTGTTAGCAAGTTTATGGCCAATCCAAGAAAGGAACACTGGAAAGTAGTTCAGTGGATTCTCAGATATCTGAGAGGGACCAGCAGTAGGCATTTATACTATGGAGGGTCAAACACTTCTCTACATGGGTATGTAGATTCGGATATGGCAGGTGACTTGGATGGCAGGAGAGGCACCATAAGATATGTGTTCACTGTTAGTGGAATGGCGGTTAGCTAGATTTCAAAGTTGCAGAAGGTTGTTGCCTTGTCTACTACAGAGGTAGAATACATTGCAGTCATAAAGGCTAGCAAGGAAATGATTTGGATGACTTGGTTCATGGAAGAGTTGGGAAAGGAGCAAGAGAGTTACAGATTGTACAGTGATAGTTAAAGTGCAATTCATTTAGCAAAGAATTCAGCCTTTCATTTAAGAACCAAACATATACAGCTTAGGTACCACTTCATTAGATAGGTATTGGAAGATGGTGAGTTGAAGCTAGAAAATATCCATACAGATAAGAACCCTATTGATATGTTAACAAAATTGGTAACAAAAGAGAAGTTGAATCTTCATTCAACTTTTGTCGATCTTCAAGATTGAACTTGAAGATGGAGAAACAAGCTAGAGGATGTTGCTGTATAGGTACAGGTGTAGTTGTTTATCTCCAAGTGGGAGATTGTTGAGTTGTGGAGCTAAAAGCTTCACCAGATGAGCAAATGCAGAGGTTACTGGAGTTACATAGTCACTGACATCGGTCAAGAGTTGACCAGAGGCTGTCAACATCAGTTATGGATCAATTGACATCAGTCATATGCAGACAGACAGGGTCTGATGTTGGTCACCTGTGCGTTCCAGAAGTCTATTTTTTAGGATGAACAGATTGTTTGCATGATAATATTAACTATTAGTTTTGAGTCCATGCTTCTATTTTTGGTAGGACAGATTTGAACCTTTGATTAAGAGGTGTATCTTACAGTGGAGAATGCATAGCTCATGAATCCTAGTATTATATAATAGGGTTAGATCTTCATAGCTTGTATGAGAAAAAGGGTAGACAATTCAAGGATTGAATTGATTGTGATTGAGAGAGAGAGAACTCTTGAGGGAAAGAGATCTGTACATCTGAGAGGTGTGAGAAGAAAGAGAGATTTATTCATTGTATTTCTTTTTGGAAGAGTGTTAATACAAATTTTTGTTGTTTTTTGGATCTCTTATTCTTTGCTATTTTTGATTTCTAGTTACTTATTAATTCTGGTTTAATTCCGTGTTTAGTTGCTTACACAAAAGGTAATCAAATACTCTGTTAGATCCTAATAGTTTGCAGGATTTTGATAGTTTTATCTAAGATTTTTGATCAACAATCTTCTCTATTTTCATCTCTAAATCACTCAGGTCAGTTTCTATTTCTCTATATCTTTATTTTTATATACTTTTGTTTCAAGTTTAGAGTCTTCAAAATTGTCTCCATACAATCAACTAGGTCAACCTTGTGGATCTAGTTCTATGTTCTATGTGTTCTAAAATAACTAGGTCAACCTAACCCACCTAATTCATTTTTAGACTACGCTTCCACAATATAGGTTTGACCCTATCAACCTTATTCTGAATGATTATCCATATAGTTGCTCAACTATACCATGTTTCAAAGTTGGAATCAACCATGTATGTTAATCACATCTTTCTTTTTAGTTGCTCGCATGCTTAGAATAACTCACATAGTCTAATTATGTGGATTTTTAATCAATTGCTTAGTTACACTATTTCTATTATTTTGCACACATGGCCAAACCACATAAACATCAATAAGCATTTAAACATTTGACTACCTAGGCCAACCTACTTGGATTTCATCACTAAGAGGGAATTTGACTTGATGTTATGGTCAAGTATAAAGCATGGTTAATGGTATATTTTGGATAAGCACTTGACACCCTTATCATTGTGGTGTGTGAAGTGAGGGGATAGGCCCCAATACCAAGCATGTATCATTGCCACTATAACCCCTTTCATCCTAAACTTACCTAAAACTATCCATAGATTATTATCTAGTACCTTGCTTGTAGACAATCTCTTTTTACATTTAAAATAATTCTTAGTAATCTAATAAACCTTCTAGGTTGACCAAGTAGCTAGCTTTACTTTCAAGTTGTTTTCTTTCTCTTTGATCAATTGTGTGTGCAAAAGCTTGCATTAGCTAGTGTTAGTGAAAAATTTTGCTTTATGTGCATCAATTGGATTGGCCAACATAAATTCAATTGACTATTTGTTTCCATTTTATTACTTACCACTTTCTTACTTTACTTGCAATTATCTTGCTTTAGCTCATAACTTGTTATCATATTTCATTTCTTCCCTGTATACTATGCTAGGTCGACCTTGTTGACCAAGTATATTTTTCAGCCCTTGTACACTATGCTAGGTTGACTTGGTTGACATAGTGATATTTACAACACCTTTACCTTTTTCTACCAATCATTATTCACTAAATTGGGTCGATACTGTGGACCTAGTATAGTTTTATAGTTCTTATTATACACTAGGTTGACTAGATTGACCTAGTACTATTGTCAGTCACTTTCTGATTTTTTACCTTCTCATATTGTGTCTTTTCCTTTCATCATGGAATTTATAATTGGTGATAAATATGAAGTTAAATAATCATACATGATGGAATTTACCAATCCTAATAGGGTCTCCTATAGACAAAGTAGGGCTACTTTCATAAATGCTAGTAATATTCATATTGCAACCCATACGATGGACTATGGGACCCCTCCTCATACCTCTTTAAATCAAAACCCTCCTCTTCTTTTAGAGGATCAGATCGAGTTAGAGTATACTCCTAAAATTCTTTTATTTATCATGGAATTCCATCAACATAGAGGGAAGGATCCTTCCACCACATATAACCTCATGATTAGTTGTTAAGTTGAAAACCTCATTCTCCTACTCCCACTTTCTCAACTAGATTTGGGGGTACTGATTTATTTTCTTTTTAACCTCTTCCTTCAATCTTGAATCCTTCTTATGCTATGACATCTTCTTATTTAACTTCTTCTATCTCCATACCTAGTATCTCAGCTAACATGGCAGGTTCTACATCTATTGGGCCTCTCATAAGATCCACTATCCTTAATCCTTCCACTAGTTTATCATTTTATACCTAAGGCACTCATGTTTCTATTGCTTATTCATCACCATTTACTAGTACATAATTTGCTTCACAATCAAATTTTACCACTAGTGCATCAAATTCTCATAGCTCTTCTCAAGCTTATATTAATGCTAATAGTGATACCCAAGCCACTAATACTAAGACAAACACTAATACTACTTCTTCTAATAACACTAATCAAACTCATCAAATATTGTTACAAACTCTCAATCAAATAAGCACATTTTAAGCTCATAATATGAATCAAATGGTGAGAATGCAAAACCACCTTCTTAATCTTCAATCCAATCCTCAACCAATGACTTAGGGCACACATAACCAAAGTGTTCCTCCTACTCCTCTTGTATATTCTCAATGTAATCTCATTCCTCAACCTCCATTAGTCAAAAAAGTCATTAAACATTTAAAAAATAAACCTCTTACCACCCAAATTGCTAACATTGACATTGGAAGTATAACACCTACAATTTCTTAAAATGGATCAACCATTCCTACCTTTCACCTTAAGACATTTGGAAATATTTACAAGGATTAGGTCAAGTTAAATAACTTTTATACTAGCAAAATATTAGCCAAAACCCTCATAGGTGATGCCATAGATTGGTATAATCAACTTAGAACACCTCTATCACTAGTTTAGATGACTTAGTAAATGCTTTAGTTCAAGAATTTCAAAATAGTGATCTTCTAGAGAACACTTTGGCCCATTGCATCAATTGCAAACAAAATGAAAATGAAACTTCCCAAGCCTTTATTTAGTGATGGAAGACTTTGTCAAATAAATGTGAACATAACATGGTGGATGACAATCTCTTTCATCTCTTTACAAATTCTTTATTCCCTAAATTATAATATCGAGTTTGTACCCTTTCTCCACATAACTTGGAGGAAGCTATCGATCAATATAAAAGACAAGATTTCCTCATGCATCAATTCAAGCTACCCCAACCTTCCATGGGCCCTCACCTATTAGTAAAAAACAAAAACCATAATATTACCCATGATGGTATTACCAATTCATATGACACCATTCATAATTTTCAAGTTGTCATTCCTACCCCTTCTTCAGAACTAGCTCCCTCTCAAAAATTCACTAATCCTCATTTCTCAACAAGCAAAATTAATGTCCATAAGCCTTTATCTTCAGTTGAATTGCTTAAACATCTACCCAGACCTCTCCCTTGAGATCTTGACCCTACTCAACATATGAAATCATGGTATGATCCTAATAAATTTTTTTGGTTTCATATGGGGTTACTTTCATAGGAATTGTAGATAGCTTCAAAATTTAGCTATGGACTTTATTTTTGGACCAAATTTCAATCATGATTCCATTTTATGTAAACATCAACAAGCTTATGATATTGCTTTCAAAGACTGTAAGTCACATGATAAAATTATTGAAAAAATTTGACTTATAGGTAAATGAGGTCAACCCCTACTATTTTGAAATTTTAAAGAAGGTTCCCATGTGTTCTATAGGGTGTCATGTTGGTTTATCATCTTACTTGGCCTTGTCCTAGTCCTTGTCTAAGTTCATCTTCCTTGAAACTGCCTATTCAACCAAAATCAAACATGGTCAAACCTTGATAAAAGGTCCATTTTGTGTCCCATATGTCCTAAAATGGTATTTGATAGGTTTTAACGTGTTTACAAGTCATAAATTGGCCACTTTCTAGGTTTAATGTGTAAAAAGGGTCATTTGGCCACCTTTTTAGCTCAATTAAATGACTTTTAAGGACTTTCAAGTTAAAATATTTATCACCAAGGTAGATGAGAATATGGATAAGTTCAAATCATGTTATTATTCAATTAGGTGGTATTTACATGTTAGTTTCATCAGTCAAATAGTAGTTTATCCTAAAAAATAGGCCATTTCTAACACTTGTATGAATTTTTCAAGTTCTCTTGTAGCTAAAAACATGGTGGTGTGACTCTTCACCTCACCACAAGTCATTACCACATTTGGATTGAATATATTGCATTAAAAGTTTCATTTCTATCTTCTTTTACTTCACTTTCACTTGGCAAGCTTAAGAGGAGCAGTTTCAAACACTTGCTATGGACCATACAAGTGGAGTCAGGAAGAATGCTTCTACAAGTGGATAGTACTCTGAGTACACTTCACATACATAACAAGAAATCTTAGATTGGTGCCTCCTCCTTCATGAACAATCAACTACACTCTAGGCATATTTTTATGAAATTATATTCAAAAAGGGTATGATTGTGCATCTATTTCTTGTTTTTAGTTTGTGGTGAATTTATTTGATTTATTATATTTTTTAAAGTCCTTTTTTGCTTATTTATTTTTTACCATGCATGTGTAATCCATAATGCTAGAAAATAAAGCACACCACATATATTTCCCATAACATATACAATAAAGCTAAATATGTGTACTATAAAGAAATACATCCAAAGCATCCACAACCTCAACCATAATAAAATAACATAAAAACAACATACACAACCAAAACCAATAAGCCAAAATGATATATCATATATATATATATATATATATATAGTATAAGTTTGATACAACATATACAACCATATACAAAGCCTTAACACTAAGGCTAAGCTCCATCATGTATATCTCTTGGCCTAGCCATGTTGCCTAATGAGGCTTTGATATAACTCCTTTGAATGGTACATTTTAATAAGGTAGTATAAGATCTCAAACCCTCTACCTGTCCATTTAGGCATGCTATCTATACCTGTGCCTACAACAACTCAGCCAAGGTTATTATATATGCCTATGTCAGTTAAGTTTAAATCACTCTATATGATTGCATCACCTATGTCACTATCTCTAGATGCACATATTTGTCATTTTCTAAGGCCTACCAAGCCTATCTCTTGCCTACACCTATCTCTACTAGTGGATGCACCCTCTCCCTCTGCACTTGTATTTACCTCGTCACCTCACTAACTAATCTGAATTAGTTCACATGAGCTAGGGTAGATGGTACACTTAGATCCTCCAATGTCATGGGGTCTTATGGCTATAGAGTTTTTCATAGGATGTCATGGAGTGCTCCCCTCACTAGGGACCCCCATATCTCCTCCTCATCCCTAGGTACACTTACAAAATCACACTAGATGGATATTAGATCACTATCATATCTCATAATATCTATCTATATCCCTCTACTACCAAATAAAAACTTAAGAAATAATTCAACCATATTCATAACTATCTATGTCTTAGCTCCCATGATATCATCCTCAGCATGATCGTGTAGCATATAATCCCTATCTACATGGCCTCCTAGTATCTCCTTGATCATTTGCCTCCTTAGCTCAAACTTGACTATCATGGCTTGTGTCCATCTCACTTTTCATCTGAGTGGTATCTCTAACATCTCCTCTAGTGCATATATGAGATCATTTGGGATGTCTATAGTCTCCACTCTTTCCTATCTCTATCACTACCATATTTATGATGGCATTAATCATCTCATTATAGGCTTGGTAGTGGTATATCTGGGATTTATACCTCCTCTACCACTTGTCCTACCCAACCAATTCATGGTCTCTCTTGACATGGCCTCAGTATTGACCTCACTATCAGTGGTTCAAGTCCCCTCTTACCTTGTAGCTACCTCACATGCTAATATCACTAGTTGGGTATCAGTATAGGTGACACTAGATGAAATAGGCCTATCTATTTTAGCACCCATGCAATCGAATGTGGCTCTCTCCATCATGTATAGTTACCAATCAACTCTCTCCTCTAATTTTGGTGCAACTATGTGCCATCTCACCCATGTAACTACTATGTGTCCATATGTCTACCACATAATGTTTGCATGTCTTTCCAACTATAACACTAGCATGTGGGACGCAACCATCACTACTTGGTCTTCCTATCATCTCTATACTTGAGGTAACCCATGATTAATCGCATGGGGTAACCCAACTAATCGATACATGGGAAATTTCTCATATATCCATGTTGTCAGTGTATGATTAGTCCCATAGTCTTTTTCCCTCTAGCCAACATCTCAAATAGATCATGAATAAGATATACCCAAATGATAGAACCTAGGTCATAAAATACTCCCTATTTCAACATCATCCTACTCAAAGCTACCATGAATAGTAGTGCCTTACCATCTGACTTGTGATAGAGTACCCACTATGTCACAAGGGCTATCACTACCTTTTAAAGGTGTAGAATCTATGATATATACATGTCATCCATACTAAATCTCCATCCTTTCAATATTATCTCTAAGCTTGTAGCCCACATGGCTAAAGCTCTCCTTTCCTCTAAGCTATTTAGTATCCCTATGGTCACCAGTGCTCCCAATATGGATAGCCTAAAGATAACATGTACATCCTCTAGTGTGACACCCACCTCTATCACATCCCCATCTAGCTCTCATTTGAAGGTATTAGTCAACCATTTATAGCATCCCAATAACATGACTAATAGGTCAGCACTGAGGGGGATCATACACATCTTAGTACACCTCCTAGACCTATGGCTACTAGTCTAGCTTGATCTCCATCTATCAATCTATCTAAAAAATCTAGCAACCAAGACACATCCACCAACCTCTAGAATCTCAATCATCTCTGCAACCAAGAAATAACAAAGGATGTATTAGTTCCTCTATGTCATGCATAATCACAATACATTATTTTCACATTATTTTTTATAATTTTAATTAGAAATAAAGACTATTTGCTATTACCTTATTCATTTTATTCATTTTTATCCTATTTCTAGCTTGCTTGGTCCCTCTTTCCCTCCTTTGGTCATTTCAAGACATTTTATCCCTCTTTTGACTTTCTACACACTTTTTTGTACTTATTCTGGTTCTTTGGTCAAACTAGTTTGACCAAAATTTTCCCTATTTTTATCATTATTGACTTTAAATTCTAAGTCAACCTTCTTATTTTACCCTCCCTAATTTTGAGTTTTCATTTTGGCGCTTACAGACTAGTTTCTCACTCTATTTTAGCTTTTCAGCCTATGGATTGCACTAAGTCGACCCATACCTACTGGGTCGACCATATGGATTTTACCTTGTTTCAGCCTACTAGGTCAACCTGGTCAACCTAGTATGTTCTGTGTATTGACCCAATATATTTTACCCAAAATGTGCATTTTTCTCATTTTCTTCCTAAACCCTTCAAACCCATTTCTTGTCTTCTTCTTTTCTACCCTTAAAATCTAAGTTTGTTCAATTTTGACATTTATAAATTCTTAAAAACAAAATTTTATCAAAAATTCACTCAATTTAATAAAATTTCAAAATCTAGTTTGAGATATGTAGTTGCATACCTATAGTGCACCTACTACTGCCTCTAGGTGTCCTCATCCATCATGTCTTTCCCTCACCATCCTAGCCTTGTCTGGTCTCAAATCTCTCTTTTCTCTTATTCATAATTCAATATGCAAAATGAATTCTCTTTTTCCCTATTTAAAACCACTTCTTAGCAATTCAAATTCTTTCATTTATTTTCAGGGAGATTCCTTGTTTTACCTCTATCTTTGTTTTTGCTCATCCATTTTACAAAGCATAAAATGTGTTAGAATTGTGATGATGTAGAGATTATTTTCTACTATCATATGCCTTTATTCCAATTTTTTTGGCTATTTTTTGCACTAACTTCTATAGGTTTGCCTAGTGTACTCTACATTGGACATCTTCATTTCTTACAATCTACTTCTTTATCTATGAAACTAAGATAAGTTAAAGGTATGTGTTTCTCAATATAATTATTTCATTTATTTAATTTTCTATTTATTGTACCATACTTAGCATCAACATAGTGTGTTATCATATTTTATTTATAATCACCATCCTGTGTTATACTTACATGACACGTGATGAGATTATATTGGGGCATATGTATACACATATTATTTTTAAATTTTATTGATTACTAACACTTTGTATGTTGTAGGAACCTATCAAGTCTCAATATCTCTAAGTGCATACCTTAAGGGGCGCACAAGGAAAGGGGTGGGTAGACCATCAGTGCTTCACAAGATTATCATTCCTTTTTTCCACTTGTCATCTACACTCTAGCTTCCTATAAGCATTGAACCCAAGCTTATTATTCTTAGTCTTATCCATTCCAGTCATTTTCTATGTTTTATCCTTTATTTATTACCTTAGCACCCTTTTGACCTATCAGTTGTGCTAGGTCGACCAGGTGGACCTAGTACAATTTAGGGGCTTTTGCTCTCTTTTGGTTTGTTTGCCTCTTAGCTGACCTAAAACGGGTCTAAAAAGTTAGCCCTAAAAATGTGCTATGTTGATAGGGTTGACCTAGCACAGCTGATGTTCCCAAAAATTTTAGGGTAAGATACCACTTATATAAAAGGTCATTTATCACCATTTGATAAGAATGAAGAATTAAATGAAGAAGTGTGAATGAGCATCTACTTATTAACCATTTTAATTGAAGAATAAAACTTTGGGGTTTAATAATTTATTTTGGAGATCTGATCTCATCTTTTAGATAGGTATTTTAGATGCTTGGGTAGGTTATGTATCCTAGATCTAATTTATCTTAGTTATCCTTACATACCATGACAATATCTTATGAAGCACCTTGGCCAAGGGGGAGATTAATGTTAGATGAGTGTAGACACCAAAATTGTGTCTACTCCTTGGTCGGCTCCCCCCTTGGTCCACTTCTAAACATTCCTAACCCACACACTTATTAATTTAAAATAAATCACCTATTTTAAATTAATAACATCACCCTTGACACCTCACCCATGACATCTCACCTCGGATTCCTCACCCTTGGATACCCTCATTTATCAGCCTATGACTAATCATTCCAACCCTCTCACTAATCCTCACGCCTATTAAACTTGCCTTCAACCGTTTAACCACGACCACTAAACTTGGTAGATGGAGGAATGGGCAAAAGGCTAAAAATAGCCTTTTTACCCATCTTCTATCCACCGATGTCGGTCAACCGTCAGCCGATGCCGACAGAATTACCGACGTTAATTGCTTAAAACCAACTTGCAGGCTGAATAGAAAAGGAATCAATCAATCACAGACCTGAATGCGAATTCTCTTGTTCTCAAGCTCTATCTCAGACTCTCTTCCTCTCTCAGCTCTCAAACCTAGACATCAATAGGTACTCTCTGAGATCAATCATCAGAATTCAACCAAACACTCTTCTGGCTATAAACACAATAGGTACAAGCATTCCAAACACCTCTAGCTCTGCACCAAGCAAGAGCTAAGTATTCTTCTACCCTTTTTATTATTTCAATAATTTAGAATGTATTTAGAATGTATAAGTAATTAGTTTCTTTTCATTAATTATAAATATTATCGACCAGACTCAGCTATCAACCAGACCAGACCATGACTTTCCTCTTGGAGAGGCTGAGAGACTTTCCCCATATCCTTACTCCTTTTGACAACCTATCCTCTACCCTTTGTCCCTCTTAAGACCCTATTTATTACCTTGCTAACTTGCATAGACTCTCAGACTACCACAGACCATCCCATCAACCACAGATAATAACCAAAAACTCACCCAAGGCCATTGCCCTGACTGACATCAACCATTTCCCCTATCGATGTTATCAGACTAACTGACATCGACAACTTGAACAACGAACGACGGCAGACTAACCGGCATCGGTGACTGTGGTAGACCGACTACAAAGAAATAGGTACGCATTATCTAATTTCCTCTTTGCTAGTCATTTGTCATTTCTTTATTTCTAACACTTTTACTTAAAAATAGTGGACTGCCATCCCTCAAGGAAGTCTTTGTGCTTCTGGGACTGAGCATATTGCTTGGCAGTCCACCTTATCTTTATCTAACAATATTTGTGTCTGAGTCTCTTTCTTTTATAGGTGTCATCCTCCATAGCCAAAGAGGAGCTCCTTCAATTGTCTGGATACAGTGCACAAACTTCATCCGGGTATCATCTAACCCCTGACCATTTATCTTAGTTTCTTATTTCCTCTGAATGTGAAAAGCAAAAAATAGCTAGAAACAATGAGCTCATCTTCAAAGGTAAGTATTCATAAATTTATTCCTCATTTGTAAGAGTAGATTGATAGAGCATATGTATTCTTATCTTTCATGTATTAATATTATGTATACATTGATGTGAGTATATGTCTTCTATACATGTCTAGTTTAGCTATTTTATTTATTTTGTTTCTAACCCCCACTTTGTGCTACAAGATTTGGTTCACACTAGATTAAATTTAATTTTCTTGTTATTATATTAGTGAAATATTAAATCATAGGACTCTTTTAGGGTTGTTATGTGATTGTGTTATACTATAGGCTTTGGAATCCTATCTTGCATAGTGTGTTATGATAAGGGATCCCCTAATCAGGTCTAGTGGATCCTCACATTAGTCATGCTCCTACTTAAATATTATATGCCCCTAATTATAAGTGTAGGTTTTATCTATCCCATCTAATCTAGGATTGATTTATGGACATAATGCATTTTTGATTGCATATAATATCTACATGTAAATTCATAATGCCATGTATAATGATGGGATGAATGATTGGGTGATGGGTTAGAATAAGATGATCATGATGTAATTTATTGACTAAGGATAAAATTGGATTTGGGATATAATTATGATGATTATTATTAATACTTGGATAAGGATATGGATGTGGATATGGATTTGGGGACTTGGATTAGGATTAGGATCAATATAGACTAGATTTACCCCTAGTTATGGGAAAAGGTCTTTAAAGATGGATTTGGTATTGAAATAAAATCAAAAATTGGCCAAGGAAGGTGATTTATAAAATTGATAACCAAGGATTACCAATAGATAAGGCCTTACAAGAGTCTAATCTAGGAATAAGAGGAGATAATGATAGGATCAAATACCTTTCATACTAGCAAAATAGTGATTGGATGGGTGCTAGGTATGAAGAGGTAATGATAAAGATAGTGAAGGGATCAAGTACCTTCCACACTAGCAAAGAGGTGATGTGATGGGTGCTAGGTGTGAATAAGCATTGATAGGGAAATGATGGGTGCTAGATTAAATTCTTTGACAATGATATGTGTTAATAATCACTTAGTCAAAAGGATGAGAAAGATATGGGGAGATGGCTAACCATTCTAATTTAGTTCCAAGTTGGAATGTGGTAATGAAAGATGGGAAAATATGAGATGGATGGATATGGATGTGATTATGGGATTAGGCATAAGACAAGACATCATGGACTAGGATTTTTGTCTTTTTCAAATTGTATGATTTTTAAGGTTTTTGACATTTTCACTTTTTAGGGATTTTTGGGATATATGTATGTACACTATAAAAATGGGGTTACTATCAAAGGGAATACCAAGCCTAAAAACCAATAAAAATATGGATGGAATGATGGATGATTGATAAGAGGATGATGGTAAGGCAAAAAAGGGGATGAGGACCAAGGAAGAAGGGACTAAGGATTACCAATGACCCCATCATGAAATAACCAAACGTTTAGTTGCCTAAGTGTCCATTAGAGGATATGCCAAGATGATTTTTGGATAGTCCTTAAGATAGATTTCACTTCTTTAGGAAAGTTCAAGATGGGAAGGAATGTGACATGATGGAAGATGATGGGTGGGAACAATGAACTAAGGGATATTATGGATAAGTATGATGTGGATGGGTTATATAGACAATGTTGATGAGGGATGAGACAAACATGGATGAATGGATATAGGATGGATGGATTTTTACCCTCAATGTTGAGAGATAGATAATAGATTATTTTACCATTATGCTAGAAATAAATTTTCATCATGGTACTTTCCCAAGGCACCAAAAAACTACTTTTCACCATTAGATAAATGGTTTTTTTTACTTTTTATGTTTTTTGTGACTTTATTAGCCATCTTGTTTTATTAGAGAAGGGTGAGATGAAAGATGTTGGCATAATTTTGATATTTAACCAATACCTATTTTGGAGATATGTGATGCTAGGATCATGTCTCAGTGGCCTTTTTTTAATTCTTGTTTTAACATCCTCTAGACATTTTAACTAGGTGTCTTTGTAACCCCTATGAGGGATAATGATACCTAGGGATTTGAGATATGGTATATATGGGATGATGTCATGGTTTTGATGATGGGATATAGGATTGGAATGAGGAATATTATTAGGATGGATAATATGACGGGATGGGGAGTAAAAATGGGGTTGAATAGTTGCACACATAATTGGATATGGTAGAGGGGATTCTTATGATTGGTACCATGATATTAAGGGATCCAAGACATTTTGATATGTTGATTATTTGAACAAAGAATTAAGAGGATGATCGACCCTATGATTATTATTTTTGACTTTTTTTTGAATTATGATTGGATTTTACTTTGATGCCCCATAGTGCCTAATTTTGGGATTCACTAGAGGAGAGTGATTTTTACTTGATATATGATTATTTTCACTTTGATAAGCCCCTAGTGTCAAATTTTGGGCTTCACTATAGGAAATTTTTTTTTGATGAGGCTGATGATTTTATTTTTCTTGATTTTGACTAATGGGATCAAAGATGACTTGATTATGATGATTTATGAATTCTAAAGTATGGTCTTGAACTTTTGGATTTCTGGCACATGATGTGCAATGCAAAGGGGAATCCAATGATGTATTTTCTTATTTATTCCCATAATGGAGTGTGAAATAGGGATTATGGAAGATTTTGTGTGATGGAGTAAGGGGATAATGGGTAGCATAGTCCTCATAAAGGTCACTAAGAACCCTAGACTTAATGATAGAGAAAGTAACCTCAAAATATCCAAAGGATCACTAATACATGTATTTGAGGTAGGATCAGATTCAATATAAAATTTAGATAAAGAATTTAATAACTTGATTATGATGTCATCATTATGAGTGGGATATTCAAAATAATAAGAATTATCATCATCTATTGTAATATTGATGAGGGATGATGATTTCGATGAGGAATTTGACTAGTGCTACACATGATCCTACTACAGATGGATCCAATACTAACTATGGTGTACATGAATTTATTATAATAGTAGAATAATGATTGCCCATGATTATCCTTTCAATGGATGGTATTTGATGTGATGGGTGAGAGGGAGATGATGGATGAATAATGAATGAAGTAAATATAGGTCCATGAATGGGATTATGAGATATAAGAGGACTAGGCATATGGAGAATGGATGTGTGGTTGATGGAGGATGGGTCAATGATTGGGGGATTATGGAAGAGGGATAGGATTCATTGATTTTGGATTAAAATGGAAAATTATTGATCAGGAATGGAATCTTGGCATTCTTATTTTTGTGCACCTGGGGATGGAGACTCATTTGGTTCATCCTCAATTATTATGTCACCAGGGTTGATGAGGTCTTGGATAAATCACTGGAAAAGATGAAATTAATTAATGGTATTCCCTTAGGTTTGGTGATATACATAATATTTTTTATCTTTATACCAAGAGGGCTTAGGCTTATTAGGATCAAGATGTCGTATAGGTGGATAGACCATCATGTTAGTAATGACAAGTCTCTTAAAAAGGGCTTCCAAGGATATAAGAAGGGGAGTATAAGGACCCACTTAAATTTATGATTTGGATGTTTAAGCATTGGATTTAAATTCAAATTGTTGTTGACATGACCAAGTTGATGGATTAATAGTAGATGAGGTGGACAAAATTTGATTCCCTTTGCTAGTATGGGAATGAGAAATCGATGGTTTATGATTTGTGGATGGAAGATTTGTATGAGACTCATATGAAGGAGCTTATAAAAGAGGTGAAATGGGTTAAAATGGATCAAAAACTTTGGGGAGTATAACACCCATCATAATAAACTTCAAGAGGATCTCATCCTTATGGGTAGCTATGTATTGGTTGATGAAACCAGGGTCTAGCTTCATGGTGATGGTTGATAAAGGAGGGATGATGATAGATGTAGGATAAGGATTAGGGATAGTTTATTTAACAAGATAGGTTCAAATGGTTAAGTTTCATACAATAGGTGATGATGGATGAGTGGATTAAAGACTAAGATCAGCTTTTAGACTAATAGTGTAATATCTACTAATGACCTATCAATAATGTCTAGTTGTCATGCTAGTAAAAGGATTATGGATTTGATGGGTTCCTAGATTAAAATTAGCAAGGGGATGTTATGATGGATGATATTTATAAATATTCAAGATGATTGGACTAGATTGATGATGATGGGTTTGCTAGATTGAGACTAATAAAGTGATAAGATGTTAACAGGATATTGACTAGGTATGAGTTCTGACCAAGTGATGAGTGATAGTGGACTAGGATGATATGATGATGTGAATGATAGTACTAGATCAAAACCTTTATACCAATTTACTCAAAATGGGATGGGGTATGATTATATGATGAAGGTGATTAAGGTAAAGAACAAGGACAAGTATGATGATAGGTGATGATGAAGTGATGAAGGGGTAATGATCGGATGGGGGTGAGGATGATAGAGGGTAATGTAAATGAGATGGGATTAGTTTAGACTATAAAGTGTCAACTAGGATAAGATGAGGATGAGATTAGACTAGATGGGTGATGATGACAATATGGGAGATATGATAGGCTAAAGTAAATAAGAGGATGATGAGATATATATAAAATTTTATATACAAAAGGAATAGCTATACAATGTGGTCAAGATATGATTATTGATGAGGGAGACTAGGATGGGTTCTGGCTAGAAGGATGTATAAGAGAACAAAAATATGTACAAGAGAGTAAGACAAGGATATATAAGAGGTGATTAGGATATGGTCTAGACTAGGATGAGATTAATTCAAGGTGGGAGATGAGATAAGGATATACAAAAGGAAATGATGAGATAAAGATAGGATGGTGGGTTATGATCAATTGATGAGATAGGATAAGATGGGATGACTAGATTAGGATAGAGAAAAGATAATTTTTACAAGAGGGTGATGACAAAGATGTATAAAAGGATGATATAGGATATGTAAGTGATGGTGGGGTATGACTAATGATGGATGGATACAATGAGACTAGGAGGGGATTAAGACAAGATAGAAGATAAGATAAGGATATACCAAGGCAATGGTGAGATGGGGATGGGATGATGGGGTATAATGAGATAGGATAATATGGGGATGACTAGATTAGGATGGGGTAAAGATAAAATGAGATAAGGATAAGGATATACAAAGATAATATTTACAAGAGGATGATGACTAGGATATACAAGAGGGTAAGGGTGTACAAAACAAGGTAAGGATATACAAGATGGGTTGTGTAAATACCTAGGTAGGTGTGTATAAGTTTGGGTGATGGGTGACTTAGCTAATGAATAACTTGGGTTTAGCACAACAAACACTCAAGAAATCAAACCACATAACTTATGATTAGTAAACTCAAGGGTGTGTAACGTAACACTCACACCATCCAATAGATTCATAGGTGAGGATTTAGGCTAGTGACCTATTATGGAATTAGCTGAATCTTATCAACCCCATTTGCACACAATGGTTATCTAGGAGATGATATTGAATCTTAACACTCAGGGGCCTATTATGGCTAAAGGATCCTATGCTAGGTTTGAACAAGGATATCTAGGTGCATACCCTATATATGCAAAGGTATGATGGGTCCAAAGTCCATGTAGGATGTTATTTGACTGACCTATATCTTGGAGCCTTACCAACCCTCACTCCATGGAACCCTTTATTGGGAATTCTACTTAGGCACGTAATGATAGATTTCTTGATTTTTAGACTCCACTAGAACAAAAAGTTTAGACTAGTACATGGTGGTGAAATCCATGATCACTAGCCCCCTAAAAAACAAAAAAATATGGAGGGTTTATAGGAAGTTTTTAATCCTCCAAGAATTGCTGTAAGGATGTAAGAGGGATAACATAAAACAACTTTATCCCTTAGGATATAAATAGGTAGATCAAAAGGATTAATTACCTAATTAAGATTAGTATGTGATATATTTAAAATATGAAAAATATAGACAAAAATATATAATACAAAGATGAAAATGACATATATACAAGATAAAGTGATCAAAAATGATATGCACAAGGTAAGATAATCAATATGATTTAAAAAAGATTTCAAAGTGCTAAAATGAGTTTATGATAGGTGGCCTACAAGCACATGATTAGTAGTTTTTAAGTGGCACTCAAAAGAGGGGTCCTACAACATAAAGATTAATAGTTTCAATAAATCACTCTTGAGGGGTAACTTATAAAACAAAATGGTAGACCTAAAATATGACTTATAAAAAGGTGATGTTAGTAAGACAAAATAACTCCTACAAGAAACAAGATGTTAGTCAAATATTCCTTAATAAAACACCCTAAAAAATCATATTGTGGCTTTATAATTTATTTGGGGTGAGCAGGACATGATGAAGGGGTCTAGGGGCAGCAGCCCCCAAAGGGGTCAAGGGGAAGATCCCCTTATGGGGTCTGAGAGAAGTGCCCCAGTGCACTCCCTATCTTGATATAGGGTAGGGTCAAGGGGTGGATCCATTAATGCCAAAGGCAATTTGGACCTTGTGGCAAGCCTAAAATGACTAAAAATTCAACAAAAATGACTTGAAAAATTCACTTAAAAAGACCAAAATGAAGGAAAAAATTAGTGTAAAATCATAACGACATAGTGCAAAGTCGTAACTAGAGAGTGTAAAACTACAACTCCAAGGTAAAACCATAGATTGTGAGTTGTGATTTTGTAGTAGTTAGCTAACCATGATGGTCAGGCTATAAAATTGTGATAATTTAGACAAAAACATTATTTTATAAGACAAAATCACTACTAACTATAAATTAATATCTATAGTTTTATGATAAACTAAAAAACCTCTAGATTTTGATAGTTTGATTAAAATAAATGTCTATGATAGGTTATGACAAAATGTCTAGATGCCAAAAATGTCTATAGATGTTTGTTTATAGATGATAGATTTAAATAAGCTTACATATGATGTTTCAAAATTTTAAAATGAGCACTCAAATTTTTATCACAATGACTCAAAATTGTGAAAATGTGCTAATTAGACATCTGCCTTATAGATTTTAGAGATAAATATCAATAGATAGATTTAGTTCAAAATGAAAAAATTGAAAAAATTATGTTAAAATGGAAAAATTGCTATTATAGACACAATACCTCAACTTCATAGGGCAAGATCGCAATTCTAACAATTTTGTGATCTATAATTTTGTCAAAAAGTGGAAAAGGCTTAGGACTATGTGTTTGTATTTGCCTTGTAAGTGAGTCTTTGGCCTTTCATCTTCCTAGCTGCTCCCTACCAATCACATATATCATGCATCAAATAAAATCTTTTTCTGAACAGTGTTAGCAATAAATATATTTAAAGGATAAAAAACCCTTCAGATATAGAAACAAAAGAATGTTATGTGTCAAACTGTGTGGTGATTGAGTCGATAAAAAATAGAAGATGTCAGAAACCTTGCAACATAAGATATTTACTATAGGCACACAAGGGGTTAGACATAAGAAATATTTAATAGGTAAAATGAGTGATATTCTTCTTGCCCTTAGATCTTGCAAAACCACAAGTAAATAGATCAAAACTGAAATTGATAGTGCAAAAACATATATTTTCAAATTTATAGTTTTAAAAAAAGACCAAAACCTACAAGATAGGTTACTATTTATTTTAAAATAAAATCATGACTACTTATACAAAATCATTATTCTCTATACAAAGTCATAAGTCATGAGTTATGGTTTTGTCAAAGAGCAATAAACTTGCATGGTTAAAGGATATGGTTAATAGTTAGGTAAATAGTTAAGACAAAATCATGACTCACAAGGATAAAATAATGATTACCAGGTCATGAATACTAGCGAAAGATCATATATTTCCCTTGTGTACACAAAATTTCCAAGAAATCTAAGATTTTTCTTCTGCTATTTGCTCTTGTAAGCTGCCAAAAGGTTTTCTAAAAAATAAAATGGTTAACTGAGGAGAAAGCTCCCATTATGGTCACTAAAATGTAGGTCAAATTTGATATCTATGGATTAAATAATGTAATTAAATCAACCCAAATAACCAACTACCTAGTTAAAGTGATAGAGCCATTAAGATCAAATGCAATGGATGAATAAAACCAATTCAAAATATCAATAGAATCCTAAAGCTAAGTGCTTTACACCATGATCAAACATAATGCAAAATTAAAAGAGATTGAGATTGGATTGATATACCTTGGACTCAGATTTGTGACTTTATGATGGCATGATAAATATGTTTGATGAAGGATTCAATGACTATATTTGCATGAAGAAATTAGATAGCTTCTCAATGACCCTCCATGTAGGAGAGGAGTTGTTTAAATAGAAAGAGGAGGTAAATATATATGGTGGATATTCAAACTTATATGGAGGAGATCAAGGGTTGGGGATTATCTAAAGAATTTAAAATTCCTTGGAAGCCTATACATTTAGAGGCTTATAGAGAGGAGGGGTTATAATATAGAGGATTATAGAATCCTCCAATTCTATAATCCTATTAGGGATTAATTAGGCTTAGGGATTGATTAGATAGGGATTACATGAGTCATTAAGGACTAGGTGTGTAAGAAATCCTAGGGATATATTAGTAGGTGGGTAAGTGGACCATTGGGAATTTAATTTTTTTAAATAATAGACAAGATAGGATTATGATGGGATAATGGCAATTTAGGATAAGTTAATTGATTGCTGAGGATGAATAAGGCTAACAAATGAAGGATAATAGAGGGGATATTAGATAAATGACTAGAAATGAGAATATATTATTAAGATAAATTAGACTAAGAATAATTAGTGTCAACTAATAATAATATTAGTGACAATAATGTAGGTGAGAAAATTTAGATGCATATAGTTTTCATGACTATGTTTTGAGGCAAGTTGGTAGTTCTGAGTGGGCTACTTATAGAGAAGGCTTTGAGTCATTTTTCCATATGTAATGAAGTATAATGAACTTGGTGAATTTTTTTAGGTCTTTAAGATTATATGTATATGATTTTTTTCCATTATTGTTTGGAAAAATTGTGTTTATGCTTCAGTTGTTCAAGGCAGATTTTTTTGTATATGCTCATGCCTAATTGTGAATAGTGCTAATGACATGCTTCAAGTGGTGGTTAAAGATGAAAAGTATTTTGGATCCCATATGATATTATAAAGGTTTTATTTGAGTGGTGTGATCTAGGAATTTTAATCAAGAGAGGATGGTTAGTATGGAATTAGTTCCAAAATGAAAACAAAATGAAAGAAACACACTAACTAGCATAACATTTCTAGGCCTAGACACTAGGGAGAGATTAGTTAACAAAAAAAAAGATAAACACAACTAAAAGGTAAGGAAAAAAACAAAATAATTCTTTAACCTTCCTTGGATTCTCTAAATGCCTTTATAGTGGTGGCTTGCTCAGCATTGTGCTCATAAAGTCCTTGGTAATGGAAGCTTGGCTATCTCCATCTCTCCTTGGCACCTTTGGATTATGGCTTGGATTGTATTGGAATAAATTTGGCATGGTAAAAATAATTAATTGAATATTTTTAATCAATTATAAATTATAACTTTGCATAATTATGTGTTAAAATTCATGTGGTAAGGCCTCCTATTTATAGATTTTTGAGAATGTCTAGAATCAACCTAAACCATCCATCTTGAGATTGAGATGTGTGGTTAAGGATTAATTAAATTTTTAGAATTAAGTTATTAATTAACTTCATCATGACATTGGAATAAGGGGAAATTA
Source organism: Torreya grandis (assembly GCA_037957365.1). NCBI lineage: Eukaryota > Viridiplantae > Streptophyta > Pinopsida > Cupressales > Taxaceae > Torreya > Torreya grandis. Next base: position 1,392,660 of record JARHVA010002254.1, on the reverse strand, counting down.
AGAGGCATGGAGGGCATCATGGAAGGCATTGATAAGGTAAGGAGGGCATGAATCTTGATATTTGTGGCATTTATGGCCTAAAAATGTCTTCCCAAGAAATGAGGTGACATGATGATGTAGATATTCAATATTCATTTACAAAATAAATTATTCAACAAGTTTCCATGGAATTATTAATTAGGCCTTGATTTGTATTAATTAACTCCTAAGAAAGATTAAGCACTTTGTGCACAAATTACTCAAATTAATCAGAATGTCTTGTTATTGGTCCAAAATTTGACTAGATTGGATTTAGATAGTGATGTAAAATGCATTGAATCCATTTTACTATTAGAATGTTATTGAAAATAAATAACAAAGTAACACATATTGTGTAAGATATTTGATAGGAAAGAGCAATTCGGAGCACCTAGGTGTAAAATTGACATTTTGACTCAAAATGATATGATCAAAGTTACCTAGCCTATAAATTGTATTGCCCCATTTAATGATACTTTAGCCAAAATAAATATTTGAATATGTAAATTTCACATCATTAGTGTGTTTTAGTGTTTTTAAGACAAATTGTGTATTTTAGGTGGAAATTGGTCAAAATCTTGGTTGGAGGTTATCAGTGGCCAATTTTAGGTGTCTATAATTTGCCTCTATTTGGAAAGGCATTTCAAGCTATAATCATAGTAACATCTTCTTAAATAATGAAAAGGTTATGTATGCCTACAATTGGAATGATGATAAACTAACTATATGATGCCCACTCAAGGGAGTAGTTGGCACAAGTAGGTCGACAAATGGTCCCTTGAAAATAAAGAAGCAAAATAAGGGGACCAAAGAAAGGAAGGATGATGGGGTGAAAACATAATGATACTAAAAAAAAGTCAAAATCATTGATAATGCAAGTGGGATGGTACACAATGGTTTTCCCAAAGGTGGTTATAATCATTATACCCCAATATTGGCAATGTGGTATGATAACACAATGATTTTCCCAAAGGTGGTTATAATCATTGAGAAGATGGAGCTGCCCCAGTTAGGACAAACAAACAAGATAACATGCCCCTATATAGGCAAAAAAAGTAAAGTGGTGACAACACAATTATTTTCCCAAAGGTGGTTATAATCATTGAGAAGATGGAGTTTCCCCAGTTAAGACAAAAAAACAAGATAACATGCCCTTATATAGGCAAAAAAAGTAAAGTGGTGACAACACAATGATTTGCCCAAAGGTGGTTATAATCATTGAGAAATGTAGGTGGTATAGTGTGAAATGATTTTCCCATAGGTGGTTATAATCATTAGACCCTGATTATGGAAAACATGATAAATTTGGTTGAGGATGATGATAACTTAACACAGAGGGTAACAATGAATTGGAATAACCTAATTGTAGGGAGATGTTCATTCAAACTAATAAAGATTGAAATTATTTCATGTCTAATTACTCTATTTTGGATATGATTAGGATGGAATTAGGATGTCAGTGTCGAAGAGATGCTACCATTGGTGAATATACTTCTTGAATCTGAGGTTTGTTGTAGAAAGTGTCGGTAGGAATCATGGTATAACATCGTGAGGACTTGTCTAAAATATGCATGTAGATTGACTCTCGTAATCCAATACTCAATAGAAAATAATGCACCCATGATAGACACTATGATGACAATGTAAACATATGAATATGAATGGATTAAAGTATAAGTGTGGGTAAGGAATCACCTAATGAATACACATAGATTGAATCAAGGAAACAATGCTAAAAGTAAACAAATAAGCAGACAAACAAATAAAACAAGCAAAAATAAATAAATAATACAATAGAAGCCATAGAAACATTGCCCTTAGAAAATAAGTGACAACTGAACAAATGAATAAAATAGGGGAATAGAAGAAAGGGGGTGGCTAAGATATCTCCATATGCAATATGCAACTGGACACTCCCTACATAGTTACATAGATGTAATATCCAATAAAAAACTTCAGGCCAAATGTAGTTATCCTAGGGAATGGGAAGAATATGATAATTGAGGAAAAAAAAACAAAATGGATGTGATAGAAGAATAATAATGGTCTTGAAAAATGGCAAGTGCATGAGATAAAAGGCCAAAAAGGATGGGGAAATTAAATAACAAGTGTTTTGCTTATAACTTAGTAAGGGTTGCCAAAATCCTTAAGGTAAAGAAGTGGTCAATGTTTTTGTTCTTTTTTAACAAATTTTCAAATGTTTTTGGAATTTTTTAAAGTATCTCAACTCGAACAAGAGTGATGAGACACTTAAATGGTTTAAGTTCACAAAATGGTGAGAGTGTTATTTACGTTACTCACAAGGCTTAATATTTCCCTAGTTTTCCCATAGGCAGTTATAACCAAAACACAATGGCATAGATCAATGGTACTAATTTGCCCAAAAGTCGTTATAATTAGTATCAATATTGGTGGTAAGAAAGGCATAAAAAATGAAGGATGTAACTACTGAAAGTTATGTCACACTATCCCCAAAATATGATCTCCATCTGAAGTACTAGAACCAACTAATGAAACTGATCAGATATGTTGATACTAAAAATGTGTAATGAATGGAAAAAAACCAAGGTCAAATAGGTTAGGATTTAGAACACACCAAGCTGATAGGTCAAAAATGAAAAGTGGATATGATGAAGAAGATAAACAAGGATGGTATTTGCACAAAGAATAATAGTAATAAAATGGCATAACTAAAATGGTCCTTATAGACAGTACACCTTAGTGTTTATACATAGTATCACTTGAGATGAATAATATTCATCAGGTCAGGAAGTTCATCTCCATCTAGAGTGTCAAGCTTGTATGCTCCTGATCCATAATCTACAGTAATGATGAAATGCCCTATCTATTTTGGTTTGAATTTCCCTTTATGCTTCTTCTCAGCCATGATATTATTTTGATTTTCTTTAAGAACAAGATCACCAAGTTTAAATGTTCTATACTTAAAATTCTAATTATAGTGGCCTTTGAGTCAATTCTGATATGCTTGAAGATTGTTGAGTGTGGCTATGTGTTTCTTATCAAGTAGGTCTAGCTCTTATAGGTGAGCTACTCGACAGTCATGATCATCTAGGACATGCTTGAAAGAGATGCGTAGTGAATGAAATTCAACCTCAATGGGAAGGATGGCTTTAGTACCATAAATAAGTGAGTATAGAGTGGCTCCTATGGGGGTATGATGATAGGTAAAATATGCCCAAAGGGTAAGGAATATCAGTAAGTTCTAATCATGACTAACATTATTGATAATATTTTTGAGAATATTGACAATGGTTTTGTTGGATGCCTCAGCTTGGCCATTACCTTGAGGGTAATATGCTATAGAAATAAGTTGTGTTATGTTATATTCAATACACAATGGTCTACATCCTTGTTCTTGAATGATCCTCCATTATCAAATATAATGTTAGAGGGGATATCATATTGGCAAATGAGATGGTTGAAAATGAATTTGGAAATTTATTTTCCAGTCATGTAAGTGAGGGGTATATCTTCAACCCACTTAGTGAAATATTTGGTGGTAGTAAGGATATGTTTATGGCCATCAGATGAAGTGGGGTTAATATTCCCAATGAGGTAAATTACCCATGTAAAAAATGGCTATGGTGTCAACATTGGTTTCAAATTTTTTGTTGGGGCATGAATCAAATTAGCATGCTATTGACATTTATCACACTTTTTTACATATGTAGTGGCATCTACATCCATTGCGGGCCAATAATAAAGAATATTCAAGAGATTTTTAGATAGGACTACCCCACTAAAATGAGTGCCACATACTTCTTCATGAACTTCTCTTAATGCTAGTAGACTCTATCGAATTTAAATAACAAAGTAGAGGTCCATCAAAATCATGACAATAAAGGGTGGATCCAAGTAGTGTATAATAAGTGGAATGACGAATGAAGGCTTTAGTTTATTTTTGAGATAGGTTAGGTGGGATAAATTGGTCATGAAGGTAGTTGTAAAGGTTTGAGTACTAGATAGAATTAGGACCAATAATATCACAAATCATGGCAATAGTTGAAGGTTCATGAGTTGGTGTTGACAAATTCTTGATGAAGAACTGATACTCTCTAGCTTTATCTATTTATCGAATTAGAGAGCCAATAGTAGCCATGGCATCTACAATTTTGTTACTAGCCCTTGGTATGTGCTCAAACTGAATATTGGAAATTTGTTGCTTAAGAGTGTCAACCATGGCTTTATACGGAACCAACATGTCATCTTTGGTCTAAAAATTATTTGTGACTTGATTGATGATTAACTGAAAATCACCATAAACTTATAGATGAGTTATACTCCAATACACTACTTGCCAAAGTACTATAATAAGAGCTTCATACTCAACCATGTTGTTTGTACAAAGAAAGATAATTATAAATGATTTAGAGATTAGATCTCCCTATGGTGTAATAAACAATAGGCCTACCCCTGATCTATGCATAGTAAATGAACCATCAAAATATAGATTCCAAGGCTACTCCTCAAGGGGTGTGTCAATGATGGTCATTATGGATTCATCAATAAATGGAAATGTGAGTGGTTATGTGTTTGTAAGAGGTGCTTTAACAAGTTGATTTGTAAGAACTTGTCCCTTGATTGCCTTTTGATTGACATACTCTATATACAAATCACTGAAAAACATGATACATTTAGCCATTCTACCTTGAAAAGCTATTTTATATAGTAGATACTTGAGTGGATCTACTTTTGAAATGTCCATGGTCTTATTATTCAACATGCAATGCCATAATTTATGAGCTATGAAGACCATGGCTAGACAAGCTTTTTCAATAGGTGTATAGTTATGTTCATATGTAACCAAGGTACATATTAGGTAGTATACGGTATGATATTTTCCATTGTCATCATGTTGAGCCAAGAGTGTCCCTAGAGCATGGTTGATAACTGATAGGTATAATAAGAATTGCTTTCCTGGCATAGGAGATAATAGAACACGTAGATTAACAAGATAGTCTTTGAGTTATTTAAAATCTATTTGGCAATTATCATCTTAATGAAATGAAACTACATTTTTAAAAATGTGTGTAAATGGATGGCACTTGTTTTTCTAACTAAGAGATGAAGTGTTGAATTAACTAGATCCTACCTTAAAAACTATAAAGTTGCTTTAAATTAGTTGGTGGCAACATCTTGGTTATAGCATGAGATTTAGCTAGATTGAATTCAATACCTCTATGAGACATGATGAATCCAAGTAATTTGCTTGAAGTTACACCAAACACACATTTCTTTGGATTGAGTTTGAATTTATAATCCTATAGTCTTTCAAATATCTCATGCAACACTGCTAGATGGTTAACCCTAGTTTGGATTTTCTTGATATGTCATCGAAATAGTCTTTAACAATATCATGCATCATATCATGGAATATGAAAATCATGGACCTTTGATATGTAGCTGAAACATTTTAAAGTCCAAATGGCATTACTTGAGAATAAAATGTTCCCCATGGAGTGGTGAACACTATTTTATGTTAGCCTTCTGGCTACTCTGATCTAGTTGTATCTTGAAAAGCCATCTATGAGTGAAAGTATTTCATAACCTACCATGGAGTCAATGATCATGTCAATATTAGGTAAGGGAAAATCATCTTTAGGACAAGCTTTGTTGATGTCTTGAAAATTAGTAAATTTTTTTGATCCCTTCAAGATTTTTACTAATAGGTACCACTTTAGAGATCTATTCCAAGTAGTCAATGGATTGGATACATCTTGCTTCTAAGAGTTTTTCCAACTCTTTCTTTACCACTACAATAATGAGAGGATGCATTTTATGTAACTTATATTTTACTATTTTGGCATTAATATTAACCACAATGTGGTGTAGAACTAAGGTGGGTCTAAACTTGGCATGTCAGAATAGGCCCATACAAATATATCTACAAATTATCTCAATAGAGATATAAATATGTCACGTTCCTCCTCAGTGAGGGATGCTCCTAATTTTATCCATTTTAGGTTTGATGGAGTCTCAATATTTACCTCTATTGTATCTTTGACTAAAAGGGTTGAACCATCTTCTAAGATAGAAGGTAATACTTGAACTGTTGAATTATATTAGGGCCCTCTGTTAGGATTTAATCTTCAACTTCTCTTAGGCATGATGAATTTGAGTCCACTAATGGGAGATCTAGCCATGTGACAAAAACAATTGGAAATTATTGAAGAATTTAATCAAATACTTGTTGCTTAAAGCTAAACTTGGATCCATAGGCAAGTTCATCATTTGTGGTCTCCTCATCTAAATTCAAAAAAAAATGAACACCCCCTTCTAGTGGTACCTAAAATAGGTGTTCACTACTAGACTAACCTTTATCTTTACTTTTTTCTTGGTCAAAAAGCACCTTAAATAAGTTTTCACTTTGGGACCTCAATGTTTTACTTATTTGTTTTTGGCTAAGGGTGTTCACTCGCTCTCTAAAATAGGCTATAGGATCCAATGTGATTGAGAATCTTGATTTATGATCTCCCAATAGAACATTGTCTCTAATGCCTAAAAAGTCACATAATGCCTCATCATTTTAGAACTCATCAATTGGTAGAATGGATTCTTGTTGGTCCCAATATATCATTTGGGGATAATATAATGGCAATGGGTTGTGATGAATGGTCAGGGTAAGGGTAAAAATGGCATTGTTATCAAATAGGTTGGTTTTAGCTAGGTCATCAAAGGTGCGGTAATGATCAGACTCTAATTCAATATCAATATCATCATCAATAGTCACTAGTGATGGAGTTTGAATAAGATATTTGGGGTCTCCCCCAGGTGGATTAAATCCAATTCCATAAGGTCTTTCATACTTAGTCATGGAAATTGGCTCAATAGTTCCTTAATGATTCAGTCTAAGGCCTCTTCTTTCATAATTATGACACTCTATGATCATATTGGGAATAGGATACTTTATAATAATAAGCTTGGTTTTCATTGTATAACCATGACTCATCCCCTTTAAGAGGGTCAAGTTCTAGGCTAGATGCTGGTACAAATGAGACAAGTCCCTTATCTTTGTTGTTTTATTGCCAATGTATATGTGGGGTGACTTTAGGTTGCCCAAAGGTTTTCAAATTCTGAGGAAGATTGGCAATATGAAATGTATCATGGGTCACATACTCTTGGTCCATTATCTAAAATGGTGAAATGATTAGAAGATTTAGGAGGCAGCATGTGGGAAAGGGAATCCAAGGTATTAGGATCTATGCAATTATTTGGTGAAGGATCAATAAGTATAGCCTTTCCTTTATCCTACTTGAAACTTGGATTCATGTCATAATGATAATTATATCTTTGAAATTCAGCCTCAAGATACTTGCAGTGTTCATATGGGTGTAAGTCTATTGGGAAAACTTGATACATTGGGGCAGTGTTGATAGAAATATATGAATCTCATGTAACCAAGGCCTTCCTATAAGTATATTGTATGATAACTCAAGATAAAGCACATGGTAAAGTGTATTATGGGTCAAAGGCCCAATGATAAATAGAAAAATAATGGTGCCTTGTGATTCTCTTTCCTAATTATCATAGGCTTTGATGGTTATTATTTTTGGTTGGAGATCTGCCATTGCGTACCCAAAAAGCTTGATGAGCTTTAGAGACACTATGTTAAGGCTAGATCCATTGTCTATGAGGACACGTTTCACTTTATGCTATCTTATATAAACTTTTATGTACAATGGATTATTATTGAGTGGGCCAAGGGAAGATAGATCATTTTGGTTGAATGTGACTTGTTGGGCTGGAGCTAGGTGTCCAACCAAAGCTTGAAATTTATCAAGGGATATGTCACTAGCAATAGTGGATTGGGTCAAAAACTCATTCAATATGTTCTTATGGATTATTGATGTTCACAACAAATCTAAAATAGAAATTTGTGCTGGTGTCTTTTATAATTGTTCCACAATATCAAACTTCTTATCTTAGTCAGTAGTGAATGGCTTATTCTGAGACTAAATTATTGGTTGGATGACAGGCAAAGTGGTGGATGGTTATGGGCCTGGGATAGTAATATTTGACCTTTGAGTTATGATTGCATAATCAAGATTAAATACTATACCATTATTTTTAATCAATGTTGAGAATGGTGTGGGACCAGATAGGAGAAGTCTTGATTGCCGATGCACTCACATGTGGTCATGTGGCAAGGATGAGTTATTGATATAAGGTCCAAAAGGGGAAGTCTTAGTTTACTAGTTTGCATATATGCATTCCTAGGTTAAAGAAGGATTACCCATATAATTTGGTTGAATGGTGTTGTTTAGAGATGGTATAGGTTGATTAGTGTTTAGTCTAGGATTAATGGAGATAGTATTAATGCTAACCCCCTACAATATGACCTACAACCCTATTGTGGTCATGTGCAACTCCATGATAGGTTTGTTGGTTGTTACCATTCTGACCTTAGTTTTGTCTATTATTTTATCATTATGGGTTTTATTATAGATTTTGTTGATTTTATTGGTTTGGCCTTTGATTTTGATACTATTGATTTTGCTACTGCACTGGCCATTATTATTGCTATTGCTGATTATTTTGTTACTATTGATTGTTATATCAGGGGAAAGGGTTTTGATAAATCCTAAGAGTTTTATTGGAAGTAAAAGAACCATTATCCAATGTTATCTCCCCATTATTTGACATATTCTCAATTAAATGCTTGATTTGGATACATCTTCATAGATTATGCCCATTAAACTGATGATAGTCACACAATTCATTTTCATGGTACCAATTAGGATAAGGAATGCCTTGTAGATAATGGTTTGGTATAGGCCAACTAATCAGAATAGTAGTAGCAAGCTTGTGAAATATAGACTCAATAAGTTCTCCTAGGTTACTAAATACATTATGTGTAGGTATGGTTCTCCTAGGAGGAGGGGTTTGTAATGGTAAAGGTTGTTATATTTATTGTGCAGGTCTTAGTTATTATGCTTGCAACATCGATTAGAGAGGTTTCTGGGTAGGATTATGATAAAAATATAGTGTAGATGATGTTTTCACCATTTGGACATAATAGGATTTGGTTATTCCATTTCCCAAAACATTCTTATTATGGTTGAATTGCTTCAGTCTTTCTTGGTTATTGGCCTATTCCAGTTACAATGCTGGCACTTGAATGGGATGTTGGTCATTTCCCTTATTTGTGCCTTGATTTTAATTAGTTGAATTAAGCTTGATAACTCCTTTATTGATGAGTGCTCACTCAATCATTAAGCCTTTATCAATGATTTCCTTAAAAGTATGCACACATTATAGTTTCAAACAATAAGCTATCTCACTATGCAAATTCTTAGTAAACACAACAACTAATTGTTTATCTAATAAAATTTGGGTGAAATAAATTATAAGGGCTTTCCATCATTGGAAATAACTTGTAAAACTCTCACCAATTTTTTTCTTTGCTTGTGTTAAGTCTACTAATGAAATCTCATGCTCGAGATTATAGGAAAAGTGCTGCACAAATTTATCAAAAAGATAATCAAAATCCATTATTAAATTTTTGTGTATCTTTAAAAACCACTCCAAGGCTCATCCAACCAAGATCCTTGGAAACAACAACAAAATGTAAATGTTACTATATGCCACTGGTTGACATGTGACAAAGAATTTGGTCAAATGATCCTTAGGGTCACCTTTCCCTTTATATTTTTCAAATTTTGATGGTTCATATCTTGGAAAAAATAGTATCTAAAAATACTCCATGTCAAATGGGTAGGAACACACATCATCTAATTTAAAAATTTTAATCTATTTACCAGCTTGAATGGCAACAATTAGATCCTTAATTTGTTTTAATTATTAGGATAAGAAACTAGAAAGAACATTGATTTGAGGTAGAATATTGGTTTGGGTAGGTGGTTGGGAGATCACAATCGAGACACTTTGACCAGGGTATGATAGAGATACCTATTGGGGTATATTGGTTTAGTTGGGGAATGGACCAAGAATACACATACATAGCTTAGGATGTACTTGAAATTGCACAATTGGTTATGTGATATTATAGTTTGGGTTAGAGATAAAAGTTTGAATTGAAGGATTTTGTGGTTGGTACATAGGGATATAACTATATTATGCCTATTATGTTTGAAAAGGGACATGCTACCGACTAATCAAACTTGACTATTGAGTGAGAACTTGTGGTCCAAGACCCTATCTCTAAATTTGTGGCATATTTTGAACCAATGGTTTTCTAGTAGGTACTTGAGAAACATGGTAACTTCCTTGTTGCATGAATCCCTATGGAGAAGTGAAAATATCTTGAAAATTTGACATCTATTGTTGACTAATATTTACATGTTGTTGACTAGTCATTGCTTGGTTTTGAATTGGCATATTAGTCTACAACTGAAGAGGTATGTTTATCATTGCCTAAAGAGGTGGAACATTTATTTCCCCTATTTGAGTTGGTAATGTATTTATTATCTATTGTGTTGATACACTAGATTATGTCTACTATTGTGGAATACTATGCAGTACTTGTTGAGGAATAGGGTTCATCATATTCTATTATTGAGGTGTGACATTAGCCATTGTTTGATTACCTAATCCTATAGGTTGTACACTTGAGGAAGTAGTTATTTGAGGTTAGGGTGTAAAAACTCCTATTCCCTTATATGATGATCTATTCATAGGATTAACTGCAAAAACATGTTATTGGCTAATTATTTATGTGTTAGTACCACTTTGATTAATATTGGATGTTGTTTGCACATTGTCCACTATGTTTATGTCACTATTCTGTGTAGAGGCCGAAGACACTTCTCCAATAATTGGCATATGAATCAAGTTATCTATCAAATAAGTTTGTATGAATGGGTTAGAATTTTAATTCTCTTATCCAGTTAACTCTATCAACACTCCTGTTAAAGGAACTATGTCAATGAGAGGCTTACTCACCATGTTCATCTGATTGAAATCATGTACTAGATTTAGGTAGGTTTGATATGCTATCTACATTTGGTTAAATTGATCTTTCATGATGTTTTTTCCTTAATTAGATATATTAGGATCTTGGTAAGTTTTTTGGACTAGAGCCATAAGATTTCTAGAATAATCTTGTTGATCGTAAATGATATTATGGGGCACTCTTACTAGACTCAGTAAATTTTCATGGGGAAAGTCTATTGGAAACTTGGCCCCTACCTCTATGGCTCTAAAAAAAATCTCATCTTTTTTATCCAAAAAATGTCACTCAAACAAAAATGGATCATACGTGGAATCCATATTAGTAGAATATGATTATTGAAGAACTAGCTCATCCACTATGGTTATTGTAGTTAGGTATTATGTAGTTTGTTCTTGGTCTTGTTCTGAATAAGGTGGTGTGTTAACTAGATAGTTAGCTAATGGATCTTGGCTTTGTGCCTCTAATTGAGTATTATAAGAGGGATAAGAATCCATCTCATAATTAATATTATCTGCATAGGGGTCTTGCACCATTTCTTCTTACACAACTACATTACTAATCCTTGGATTGTACATGAGTCTACTACTAGTGTAGGAATACATGTTGGGATCCATAGTCAATGTTTTGCGATAAAAGGTCAAAGAGTTATATAAAATCTACAAAGGACAATGTCTAAAATAGATGATGTTCCAACTTATTCTATATTCATTAAAAATATCAAAAGGTTTATGCAAAGATTTGTGAGGAAACAAGCTAGGATGAAGTATCTAATGTTTCACTATCCACACAAAGATAAGCAAATAAATAGACCAAAAAAACAAAATGCCAAACTCTAAGGTCGAAGTGTTTCAAATCAATCTAATATAGGAATTTAAAAGTTACTAGGTCTTTTGGCCAAATGTAATGCCAAAATATAGGCTCAAACAAGGCATGCACTAGGACTCTTAGCTAAACAATGTCAAAAGCTAGACTTTAAAATAGATGAAAGTTTTAATCTAATGGATTTGAAACACTTATAACAAACACTAGGCATTTGATTCTTGGATATGAACCTTATGAACTAGGTATAAGGTATGAAACAAAAGGCACATTAGAAATAGTTTATTTTCTCATAAAAAATGGTATAAAACTTGGTTCTTTTGACAAACAAGCTAGACAAAAGTGAACAGTATAATGTTTTTTAGACAAAATATCACAAAAGTACACTTGGATTAGTATAAAAATGTAGGAACAAATTTAAACTCTATGCAAGAGGGTCTATGAAATAATATTTGAAATATTTTGGGTAACGTAATAACACTATACTACCCAAAAGGTATGACAAAAAAGTTTATTGCAAAAACATTCTAAGGCAAAGATAATTTCCCACAATTTTGATAGCATAACACTACTTTTCTTGACTCAAAATGTTATGGTGCATAGACTTAAAGTGCAAGTGTTTAGCACAAAATGGCTTAAGTCTATCAAATGGTGATAATGATATTGAGTCTAAAATGGCCTTCAACCCAAATTGGAAATTGAACCTTAGTTCCCTCAAGTTTAGTGAAAATGGTGAACCCACTTAACACATCAACCCTATGAACTTGTAAAGGTGCAATTTTGAATGTATATTATAAGTGAATGACTTTAAACAACTTTGGTAAAGGTCTAGACCCAATAGGGTAGCATAATTTTGCCAAAGTGGATGATATGAATCTCAAGCTTTTGATGAACTTTAAACTAGGCAAATTGATGATGTCATGCAGGCAACATAATGCCTCTTTGTTCAAAGGAAAATTAGAACCATCCATTTGGTTTTAATTATTTGTTTACACCAAGTTTTGACTTCAAACAAGACTCTAATCTAGGACAAGACTAACTAATTAATCACTCTTAGATCCTAAACTGACAAAGTTGCTTGGTATTATTGGAATCCATCAATATACATCATTTGAGAGGATTTTAAGTGTTCATCCAAAAGTAAATGTGCATTATATAGTAGGGTTTTTACCCCCCTTCCCATCTCTCAAATGATAGTACTGTGACATGGACCTTAAGGCACACCTTGCACCAATAATACTTTTGTGAAAAGTGGGGATTATCTAAGATATAAAAATTTTCTAAAAATTTTAGGGGAATTAATTACATAATGAATTTCATGCTAGACAATGCAAAATAAAAGAACAAATTTTGGGTCTGTATCACTTGGCTTGTTGAAAAAAGGTCTAGTCCTTTTTGTAACCACTACATCCTACTATTTGCTTAGTGTAGTGTGATGTATAAAGTGCCACTACATCTCATGTGAAACTCCAATTAGGAGCCAAATGAAGTCAATGTTGGGAGGTGAAACCTTAGGTCAAAGCTTCCCTAAAGAACTAATGGGAGGTAATGACATCCCCCTTATAAACCAAGTTTGCATAAAAATAAAGAAATCATGGAAGTAAAAATACTTTAGGGTCATTTTCAAGGTCACCCAAACTTTGATGAGTTTTTGGGGAGTGCTTTATATGACTTTATTTCTAAGCCTTGGACTAGGCTACTTGCAATAGGAATGGCTATTTTGATTCCAAGGGTTCCCTAAAGGGGACAAATGGAAGAGTATACATGCAACATCCCTCTTTTTTCCAAACAAAAATTAATCTAAATAACTAAGTAAACACAAAAAGATTTGAAAAGGTGAGTTCATTTTTAAGCCCAAATGTAAAATTAGGTGGTGTCCATTTGACCCCTTGGTTTTAGTTTCAAACTTTGAAAACATTCACCATAAACATCTAAAATTTGTTTTTTGTTAAACACAAAAATAAGGTTCCTAATTGATTTTTAAGCATGCAAAAAGTGATCTAAACATTTTTTTATAAAATTTCAAGCTTGGTCCTACAAAAAAAAAAGTTATCATGTCCTTTATCTTTGAAGTTCTTTTGGGTTTGAAATAATGAACTTTAGAAAAAGAGCTCTGGAACCTGTGTTTTAAGAAAAACATAGTGACCGACATTGATTTATATAACCAATGATGGTTACATTTTCTAACTGATGTCAATTATCCAATCGACATCAATTATACCAATGTGATTGATATTAGGTATCCAACTGATGTTAGTTTTACTAATTGACGTCAGTTAATTTATGCAACTAATGCCAGTTTTAATAACTGACGTCAGTTACCGTCTAAACTTGTGACAAACAAAAATGGCAAAATAAAGTTAGAAAATTAATTTGTAACAGTTTTAAGGGTCTAAATGAATATTTTAAAGTTACAAAATGATCTTCTTCATGTATGGGATGCATCTAGTCCCACCATACATGCCATTATGTGATCTAGGAATTTGACTCAAGAGAGGATGGTTAGTATGGGGTTATTTCCAAAATGAAAACAAAATGAAAGAAACACACTAACTAGCATAACATCTCTAGGCATAGACACTAGGGAGAGCTTAGTTAACAAAAAAAAATATAAACACAACTAAAAAGTAAGGAATAAAATAGAATAATTCCTTCACCTTCCTTAGATGTTACAAATGCCTTTGTAGTGGTGGCTTGCTCGGCTTTGTGCTCATGAAGTCCTTAGAAATGGAATCTTGGATACCTCCATATATCCTTGGCACCTTTGGCTTATGGCTTGGCTTAGATTGGAATCAATTTGGCATGGTAACACTAATTTTTTGAAGCTTTGTAATCAATTTTGCATTATAACTTTGCATAATTATGTGTTAAAATTCATGTGGTAAGGCCTCCTATTTATAGATTTTTGAGAATGTCCAGAATCAACTTGAACCATCCATACTAAGATTGAGATGTGTGGTTTTGGATTAATTAAATTTTTAGAATTAAGTTTGTAATTATCCTCATCATGAAATTGGAAGAATGGGTAATAAGAGGCATGGAGGGCATCATGGAAGTCATTGATGAGGCATGGAGGGCATGAATCCTGATGTTTGTAGCATTTATGGCCTAGGGATGTTTTACCAAGAAATGAGGTCACCTAATGATGAAGATATTAAATATTCATATCCAAAACAAATTATTTAATAACTTTTCATGGAATTATTAATTAGGCCTTGATTTGGATTAATTAGCTCTTAAGCATGATTAAGCACTTTGTGCACAAATTACTCAAATTGATCAAAATGTATTATTATTGGACCAAAATTTGACTGGATTGGATTTGGAAAGCGATTTTAGATGCGTTGGATCCATTATGCTATTCAGGATGTTACTGAAAACAAATAATAAAGGCATGCATCTTATGCAAGAGATTTGATAGGAAAGAGCAATTCAAAGCACCTAGGTACAAAATTGACATTTTAACTCAAAATGATCTGATCAAATTTAGCTAGACCATAAATTTAATTACCCCATCAGCACTTGAATATGTCAGTTTCACATCATTTAGTGTGTTTTAGTGTTTTCAGGCCAAATTGTGCATTTTGGGTGGAAATTGGTTAAAAGCCTTGTTGGAGGTTACGGGGGTCATTTTTAGGTGTCTACAAGTGGCATATGATATGTTACTTATATGTGAGAAGTTTAAGAGTGTTCCAAATATTTAAAAGGGTAATGTATGCTAATGAATGCCTAATTGAATTAGGTATCCTTAAGCCCTAAAAGAGGTTTTTAGTCTTGTATGCTATGACCATCCTATATAATTTTTTATTCATGTTTATGTTATGTAATAATTATTATTTTATTAAAAATTTAAGTGGGAAGGTGTGTATGGATGATCAATAGGTGTATGATCAAGAACCTAAGATAAGAACAAGGCCTAATAGGTTTACTTTACTAGATATAAAATGTGTGTGTTTAAGTGGAAGATATAACACTTTGAATAGATAAAGGAGGTATTTTATACTATCATCAGGGTGTATAAAAAATATCATTAATATTTAATAAGGGAAATTTAGATGAAAATCAAGGTCATATGACCTAATCAAGTCAAGAAGAGGACCAATTGAGCGAAGAAGCCTATAAAGCAGTTTGAGAGGGTTTAAAGAGAGAGAGAATTTGAAGAAGGATATCATCATATATTTTATGAGAAAAAAGTCTTCCAAATATGATCAAGGGTTTTAAGGTGGTTGAATTGGTTCTGATTCATCTAGGGGGTTAGTTCCTCCTTGCAAGTAGGTGTTTACTAAAGCCTAGTCAAGTGGGTACTTGGCTAGTTGGGGTTAGTGCTCCAAGTAAAGTTGGTGATTCACTAAATATTAATGTTTGTCTTATAATACTTTAGTCATTTTTCATCATCAATGGGTTTTCTTCCCCTTGAGGGTTTCCCACTCAAAGAAGTGTTCTATGTGTTATTCTCTTATCTCATGCTCATAGCTCTTAGTGTGTTGATAATTCATGATACTGTTTTGATAGTTCATGAATGATAAAGTAAATTTTTAAAAGTTTTGAAGATATATTCAACCCCCCTTTTAGTCATTTTGATTCCAAAAATGATGCAGTCCTTGGAGATCCCATCCATTCTATCCACTTAGAACTATTTTTTACTTTTGTTTGTAGTCTCGTCATTAGTTAAAAATCTAAAAAAAATCAAAAAAATATAGGAAGGTCAAAAACACAACAAACCATTTGTAGTTTCCTTAGTCCTATTAAAATTGTTATTCAAATTTAAACAAATTATTGTAACTTTATCAAGATATATCTTCATAATCTAATTCCCTCACATACATCATTGTTTGGGTCAAATCAAAGCTATCATTATCATTGATCACCAAATATATGTTTTTAACTTGATAAGGGACAAAACATAATCTACTTATTTATTTTTAGTTTGTGTGTGTTCTTATTAATTGCTTGTTATTGCTAATTATTTATGTGTTTTCTCATTTATTGTGTTAGTGTTAGTCTTATTGCATATCATATTAATGTTATCATGGTTCTCCATATCATGGTGCATATTTTAATATACTATAGTAAATATCAAGCTTCTCAAATATTTGGAATTTAGTGTAAGATTAGCAACATTCATTATTACATCATCGACACTCATAAACATTCATTCTAACTAATTATCAAAAAATTTCATTCACCACCTTATATTTATTCACTCTAACCCCTCAATTTTATCCTAATTATTCTAATTTATCCCCTCTTATAATTTTTATAACCCATACATATATTTCATCCCTACATGCAATCTCAAGGTAGCATCTCCCTACCAACCATGCCACTAGGGGCACCCTTATGTGCGTATTTTATTTTCTACATTCTTTGAAATTCCACTACTTTTTTTAGTTGCAATGCCCTTTCAAAGAGTGGAAAATGTTGACACATTAATTTTTCCACCCTAATTCAATCTTCAATACATCTTAACTAGCTCACACTAATACCACCACACTAATTAATTAATTACACCATGACATTTAATTAACCCCATTTAATCCCATTACAACACTCCATGGATAATTAACTAATTAATCATTATTAATTAGTTAATTAATTTATAACTAATTTCATGCACTCATAATAATTAAAAAAATATATCCTCACCCATGTCAAAATCTATGTCATCACACCATATTGACTCATAAAAAATAATCCTATCCACTCATCAATCCATACAATCCGTTAACTCCTTGATTTATGTTTGCACATCCAAAAATTAAATAAATTAAACAAATCAAGTTAAAAAATCAAATTAGTTTTAAATAAAATCAAAACATGAAATCCTTATATGAAGTGAAGTTAATCTCATCCATCTAAACTCAAAGTTTTCAAATAAATGAAGTTAACCTCAACTATTCATCCTCCCATCCAAAAATATATAAATTCACTTTTCATCTTTTATTATCACATAATTTAAAATATTTGAATTTTTTTAAAAAATATCTATCATATTTTCAATAAAGAAATAATTATTCATAGTTAGATGCTACTAAATATTTCATTATCCTTTGAGAAACTACAATTCATCAAATCATTAGCAAATCCATTCAACAAGAGAGATATTCACTTGGTAAGTGCAAATATTTTCTCTTTTTCCTTGCTTAATTTGAGGTTGTATTTGATTTAGAATCAAGAACTAGTTTGTTATTATTTCTTTCAAGATCTAAATTACACATATATAAACATATTTCAATTTAAAATTCTAAAATATAAAAATACATTCAAAAAATTAAAAAATATGATCTATGCATGACATGTTTTGGGAGTTACATGATTAATTTATGTTACTTATCATATGCATGGTATATTAAATATAAATTTTATACAAACATGATTTTCATGGTATACAAGAGTGAGATTTAGGACATTCAAGTTACATATGATACATGTATTTATAGATGCAAGATATTCCTTATACCTATGGATTACATTTTTATGTTTAGGGAATGTATACATTTTGGGCATATTGGTACACATTATTAGGTTCTATCTTTCTATGACACTCCATTAATCATATTGATCCACTTAGACTAATTATACATGTCTTTATCTTGCATATAATCTTTCAAATGTTATATTTTATGGATATTATGTTGTGATATGTGTGATGATGAGATGGATTAATTGTGTAAACTAGCATTTCTTAAGCTATGAATGTTGATGTTGTTTTGTATTACATGTTGTGATCATTGGTTGTGTATTAAATTATGTGGTGATTTTTATGTGTTACATTTATTTTTCTATGTATGATCATTGATGACTATTATATTATTTGACCATTTTTTTATATTTCATGTTCTATATATGACTATTGATGAGCATGGTACATTATGTATTCTTTGTGTGATCATTGATGAATATAATATACTATAGATAAATATTAAATTAGGTGATACATTACATGATAATTAATGTGTCTTATCTTATGTGTTTATATGAGTGTATTGATTATTTTTATCATATCATGGGTGTTCGAGTATCCTCTATCCCATTTCCATGTAATGATTTGAGTGCTTATGTGCTTCATGATCAAGACATTGTGTGCATAATTATGTAGGTGTTTACATGATTTTTAAAATTATGGTGTGACTGATATCACACATTATTCTATTTGTGTATGATGATATGATTCTATCTTGCATCTTCTTCATGGTTTATTACTAAGTGTTATTATTGTGATGATTATTAGTATTATCCTAGTTATTATATCTACTTGACATGACACTTATATGAAATGGGTTACATGTTTCATATGTGCAAGAGTGATCAAATATTTATAAGATAACATTTATAATCATGTTAACACACATGATTTACATGCTTACATATTTATACATAACATGATGCATGTAACTATTTTATGTTGAGATGAGTTATTCATTAGCCTCATTCCTCACCTTAAAAGGGAGGAATACTAGTGGGCTTGTCATAGAGATTGAAACATTAACATAAATTTAATTTAGATTTTAGGTTGGATTAAATGATTTAGAGGGGAAAATTTTATATTTAGATGGAACATATTGAAATATTGGCACACATATGAGGCATATGTGGGGCATTTCATTGGATTATAAGGAATAATTGATATGATATATATGAGATTATAGGACATATTACTATTAGAGTGGGCCAAAATAAAGGATCTAGATAGGGATGAATGCATGAGTATTAATCTTTATAGATTAGTGAAATATGAAGAATAAATCACAAGAGGAAGAAGTTTGGCTTCACAATAAAAATTTATATTAATGAACATTCATTAATTCATTAACTAAAGAATACACAGGAGGTACAATATATAGTGATAAATTAGGTCAATATTATAATCAAAATAATTAAGAGAGGTGGGGGGTGAATCAATGTACCAAAAACTTTCTTTTAATTATATCCAAACATTCATGAACTATGAAAATAATATTGAGATCTAGCAATGCATAAAGAACCATTCATATGAGCATAATACAAGAAAATATATATATGAGTGGGTAACCCTCAAAGGGAAGAAAACCCACTATGATATCTATAAATGGAACTATAAAAAAAGATCAAAGTCTATTGAGTACCAACTCAATTTGGAGCACCAACCTTAATTAATTCAAGTACCCACTTGATTAGGCTTTCAAAAATACCTACTTGTAAAGAAGCACCAACTCCCTAAGTGACTCAACACCAACTAAGACACCTTATGAATTTGTATCATCACACCTCTACTCTTTTATTATGGTCTCATTTCAATACCTCCTTATTCTCTACCAATTAATATTTTATTTGCTTATTTTTCTTACATCCAAATCTACCCAAACTGCCTTGTATATATATATATATATATATATATATATATATATATATATATATATATATATATATATATATATATATATATATATATATATATATATATATATAAGTCTCTTGGTCACACACCACTTGGTCAAACACACACATTCAAAATATTAGGTTAGAAATAAAATATGTCTTAGAAAACTTTATTAACATGATTCAAATTAACATGGACCCTTTTTGGTCTGCAATAACTCAATTAGGCCTCATTTCTCTTTTAGATCTCATGGAGACCTAATTGCATTAGGTCTATCTTCTTAGCATCAAAGCTTGATCCAATTGGGCCCAAATGGCATTATATAGTAATAAAAACCCATTAAATCACTTTAATAATTAAATATAACAACCTTATCCATTCTTGGTTAGACATATATCCTTTGCTCATACCATGAAAGATCTTTTAGGACAAACTATCTTATTAGACCTATGAACCTTAAAAGTCTATCTTACAAAAATGAATCTTAAACACCCTTGATATATTGAATTATAACAAATTAAACATGTATATAGATTATCCATGATCTTAAGGTCATCACTAAATTCTTGTAACACTTTAAATTATAAGATAAAGGCTCAAGAACATCTATGTAACTCACTCACTTAGAACTGCCAATTTACCTCAAAAATTAGTCATGGTGACTTAGACCTCCAACACCTATGTAGACAATTTTCATGACTCTTAATGAATATAAATGGTCTTATGATATATCCAAACCATCCTTAGATATAAATATCATATGGTCTAATGGCAAATATTAGTCTTGTAGACCAATTTCTTGACCTTATATCATACAGTCTTATATGAACTAGACATGTCATTTTGTGAGCAACATTTTCACCATATTCACTAACCTCCAAAAATTATTCCAAGAATTAACATGAATTAAAAGTAATAAATAAAATATTCATTCAATTTTTTTCATCAATTTGATATGCTCAGACCTTTAAATCCATCTTCTCATCTCTCCTTAGATTTTACACTATTTACACCATTAGGTTTGTCTTTAACTGGCTAACTTGGATGAAAAAAATAGAAGATTTGATGGCTAAAACATATCCAAAAATCACCATGGACATAAGAATGAGTTTATATATTCTTATCCTATCTATTTACTTTTCTTGACTAATACAACTTTTGAGAGTTACAACTTCTTTACAAATAAGCCTATATCTATGCATTTTCTCTCGCATCTGACTAACCACCACCACCAAGAGGTAACTATGAGAGTTTAATACATGATAAAATATCTTATATGGTCATTTTAATCCATTCTAATATAATTTAAACAATATATTTTACATCAGGGCCTTATTAGGGGTTTAGGTAGGTTTAACATAGGTTTTGGTGTTAACGATTGTTCATAAAAGACTGCCCATTAAATCCAAAACCAATGACTAGAGATCTTAAATAAGACCCTTACCCATATATATTTAATATATTAAGTTCCCATGTAAAGTTTACACATGCAAATAAATGTTTGAAAGTTCTTCTCGGGTCTTTATACCTCATTTTATGAACTTGAGAAGGCCTAAAACACTGAATCATGTAATTTCATTCAAACCATGACCTCAAACTTTGTGAAAAAGTATAAAAAAACTCATCTCACCTCTGTCCATGATCACATGCATAATTTCCTTGAAATATAATCTTTATACCTCAATAAGCCAAGTAGGGTCTAAGAGAGGTCTAAGTGTAGGCTTAGTCTGAAGGTCTTACCCCTATAGTTTCAACTTAAAACTCTCATGAGTGATTTAATGCCTAAAATACATGATTAAATGGTTCTATAAAACCTTTAAATGACTATGTTCATTCATTTTCATGCACACACCTCTTCATGTCATGAAAAGGCTCATAACTAGGCTTCTTATGCACTTTGACATCAATGACCTATACCTTTATGTAACCATAATACATTAGTTACCTTCAAATTAAAATTATATTTAATGATAACATATTTCAATGACAACATTCTCTCAATTCACCTTGTCACATCACACACTTTTAACTAGGCTTAGTCACCTTTGACATCAACCTTCATAGGATGTACCTTTGATATCAATGAAAATACTCAATAATCTCCCCTTTTACCATTGATGGAAACCACCTTCATAAACTTATCTCAATAGGAAACTTCATCCTCATTCTTAACTTTCTCCTCCTTTGACATAAATGACAAAAAGATGTTTGCAACTTCTTCAATCACACCTCTTGCAACCAAAACACTTAACACATAGAATTATGAGTTTTTGAGGCACGATACAAACATTCTCCCCCTATATCCATGTATACCTACTTTGTATTACTCAAAATCTCTTAGAGCTAATGAACCACATGATTTAGCTCCCCATAAACACTTTACTTCCTCGATGACTTCCAGGGGTAGAAACTATACCCAATTCATATATTAGATGTTTAAATGTTGCCTTTGGAAGTGGTTTGGTCAAAATGTCTGAAATATAATCCTATGTAGATACATATTCAAGTTTAAAACCTTGTTCACTTACATGCTCTCTTAAGAAGTGATACTTGCTGGGAATGTGCTTGGTTATTGAGTTCATGATAGGATTCTTTGAGATGCTTATGGCACTTGTATTGTCATAATAGATAGGGCTAAGACTATCATACTCCACCTTGTAGTATTTTAATGTCTATCTCATCCATAGGACTTGAGTGCAACATGAATTTACTATAATGTACTTAGCCTCACAAGTAGATAGTGACATAGATGATTGATTATTACTTATCCATAATACTAATCATTCTCCTAAGAAGAAAGCTCCTCTACTAGTAACCTTCTTATCATCTAGACTTCTTTCCTAGTCTGCACTTGTATAAGATATCAATTTAAACTCCTTACTCCTAAGATACCGCAATCCAAACTCCATAGTCCCCTTAAGATACCTAAGTATCCTTTTGACTACTTGTAGATGATTTTCCTTTGGGTCTTATTTAAATCTTCCCATAAGGCCTAATGCTTGTATGATGTTAGGTCTAAAGGAAATAGTATATAGAAAAATTCCAATCATTAACCTATATAATGTTTGATTGACCTTTGGAGATCCATCCTCCTTGCTTAAATTACATCCTATGATCATAGGTGTGCTAACTACCTTGAAATATTCCATCTCAAATTTATTCAACATCTATTTTATGTACTTAGCTTGTGAGATGAATATAACTCTTTTTGATTGATTGATTTATAGCCCAAGAAAGAATTATAGTTTTCCTAGCATGGACATCTCAAACTCCTTCATCACATAATAAAGGCCTTAGTCATATTCTCATTATTTACACCAAATATGATGTCATATACATAGACAACTACTATTAATTAATGGTCATCTTCTATTTTTATGTAGATATTATTATCTATAACTCCTCTTTTGAATCTTTGGTCTAATAAATACCTATCCAATATGGCATACCAAGCTCTAGGATCTTTCTTTAGACCATAAAGATCCTTTTTCAATATGAAAACATAGACTTTGTTACTTGATAATGAGAATCCCTCAGGTTTCCCTACATACACTTACCCTTCCAAGTTCCCATTTAGAAAAGTATGTTTGACATCCATCTGGTACACCTTAAACCTTTTGAATCTTGCATATGCTAAAAATAAATTGATAACCTCCAATCTTGCTACTAGTGTAAAGGTTTCCTTAAAATTTACCCCTTAAACTTATACATAACCCTTGCATACCAATCTAGCCTTGTTCCCAGTGAATTCTCCATATTCATTCAACTTATTTCTAAACATGCATTTTGTGCCAATGTTATTCTTGTCTTTAGGCTTAGGAATTAGTTCTCAAGTATCATTATTTTCTATTTGGTCTAAGTCCTTATTATAGCACCTATCCAAGACTTGTCTTTTCTTTCTTGTATAATTTTCTTAGGTTGAATCTTAGATAACAGAGCAACATTATCTTGATTTATGTTACTTACCAGTCTTTTCCTTATTTGCATACCTGCATCCTTGTTACCAATGATTTATGATTCAAGATGGTGTCTCTGAATCTATCTTGAAGGACCTTCTTAATAATTTCTTTCCTCAAATTCTTATTCTTCATCATCATCAATCTCTATTATTTATTATTCATTCTTGAACTAAATATTCTCTAATATATTCTTTGACTATGAGTGTAATTTATTAGAATTTGTCTCATCAATACTCACATTGGTGCTT
Organism: Torreya grandis; assembly: GCA_037957365.1. Lineage (NCBI taxonomy): Eukaryota > Viridiplantae > Streptophyta > Pinopsida > Cupressales > Taxaceae > Torreya > Torreya grandis. Next base: position 1,368,324 of record JARHVA010002254.1, on the reverse strand, counting down.
TCCACTATATTTTGTAACCTCTTATTATAACATATATAGGCTAAGATTACTAATTATTATCCCAAGGTATACCATAATTATACCTAGAATAAAACTTACCTAAGTCTTATTCATCTCTTTTGATGAAGAAATTGCTTCCAAACACACTAAAGTGTTCTAAATTATCAGGTATACCTTTCCACAATTTAAAAGGGTTTTGTTACCATTAGTCCTTATCTATCCTCTATTCAAAATATAGACTATAATGCTGACTACCTCTCTCTAGTATCCATTTGCTAACCTTGACTCATTTAACATAGTTCTTTCCATCTCTTGAACTATCATATTCTTTCTTTCCACTACCCCATTCTACTGAGGTGTCCTAGCTACTGAGAACTATATCCTTATCCCATGGACCTCATAGAAATCATCAAATTAATTGGATCAAAAATATCCTCCTCTATTAGATCTTAATAATTTTATATTTCCATTCTTATCATTCTCAATAAGAGCCTTTAATGCCTTGAAATTATCAAGAGCTTATAAATTTTCTTTTAATAATGCTATCCAAATCATTCTTGCATAATCATCTATGAATAACATGAAGTAGCTATCTCCTTGAATACTTTAGATTATTTTAGGCCCAAAGAGATTAGTGTGTATTAAATCCAAAGGTCTTGTAGTAGAGTACTCCTTGGACTTGAACCTTCTTCTAGTTTGACCATGTTGACATGCCTTACAAAGTGTGTTTGTAGGTTTGGTGATTTTAGGCATGTTCTTCATAGACTTCTTAGAGATTATCTTGACTAGGTTGTCAAAGTTTAGGTGGCATAACTTTCTTCCCATATCCAAATTTCATCCATATTATTCATAATCCATCTCTCCTTCTTGATCTCACTCAAGACATATAGATTGTTCTTAGACCTCTTAGCATTAATAACCTACCTAGTTTGGATCTCCTTATATCACACCCTCTATCATGAAAGGTTAGTGTGTGTCCTTTATTACACATTTGAATTACACTAAGTAGGTTATGTTTTAAACCTTCCACATAAAACATATTCTCTATCTTGGTATTTCCATTGTCCAAACTCAAGATACCCTTACCAACTATTTTGGTAGTTGTCTTATCTCCAAATCTCACTATTCCTACAACATTCTACTTAAATGAGATAAACTTGCTCTTGTACCCTATCATGTGGCTTGAGAAACCACTATATATAATACCATTTTAATCTTTCATATTAGATGTGAAAGTTAGTCTGAGCTAGCATAGATTCTTCTCCTTTAGTATTTTGATCTTCTTTCATCTTGTTCTTAGGGTCTAAATTCTTGATCCACTTCTTAGTGGCATGGCTATATATATTTTTGTCTTGATTGATTTTACTCATATACCTCATCTTGAAATACCTTGCAATAAGTCTTCTCTAATCACATTTATAACACATAATTTTGATTCTACTATTGAGATGAGCATTCATCCTATTCCTCCATGAGGAATTGATTCTAATATGATTCTACAATCCACAACCCTATGTCCATATTGATTGCATGAGAAATAATAACCATTGAATGAATTAACATACCTTGTCTACCTGATGTTGAATGATGCACATCTACCTTTATTTTCTCTTGAAGGAGTTATAAGCTTCTTAACTTGTTGATGATCAATTTCATTCTCAAATTTGAGAGTTTCTATAGACACTTAAATCTGGCCACTAATGACCTCCAACTAGGATTTTGACCAATTTCCACCAAGGTGCACAATTTGGATTTAAAATATTAAAGTACATTAAATGAGTTGAAATTGATATATTCAAGTGACAATTTTGGATAGAGTATCATTAAATGGGGGAAATGTAATTTATGGGCTAGATAACTTTGATTAGATCATTTCAAGTTAAATTACTAATTTTACACCTAGGTACCTTGGATTGCTCTTTTTTGTCAAATATTTTACACAAGATATAGGCATTTGTTATTTTTTATTAGTAAAATATTAAATTAAATAATATATCCAACACATCTGACATCACATTCTAATTATAATCCAATCAAATTTTGAACCAATAACAAGGCATTCTAATCAATTTGAGTAATTTGTGCACAAAGTGCTTAATCATGTTTTAGGATAATTAAACTAAATTAGGGCCTTAAGTTAATTTTACATATAACTTGTTGAATAAATATTTAATGGAAATTTATTTATATTAACTACATCATTAGTTGACATCATTTCTGAGGAAGACATCCTTAGGCCATAAATGCATAAAATATCAAGGTTAACCCCTCCCATGCCTCATCAATGCCTCCCATGCCTCTTAAATGCCCCTCTATCCCAAATATTGATGAGAATATTTATTGATTTTCAATTTCATAATTTAATTAATCCCTATACAAACATATAAATCTTGAGATGGATGGTTCAAATTGATTCTATCCATTTTCCAAAATCTATAAATAAGAGGCCTTGCCACATGAATTTTAAGCTCAAATTGTGCAAAGTTACCATGCCAAATTGATTTCAAAGTGATCTCACATGCCAATGTTGTGATGAAAAAATATTGAAGCCAAACACAATGAAGGTGATAAGGAGAGATGGAGGTAGTCAAGCTTCCATTGATGTAGACTTTATGAGCAGAAACCAAGCAAGCCACTACAACAAAAAATTTGGAGCATCCAATGAAGCTAAAGGATTCTTGTTTTTCCTTACTTTTTAGTTGTGATTTTAATTTGTTTTTGTTATTAAGATCACCCTATTAACTAGGCATGAAAGTGTTAGTTTAGTGTGCTTTTGATTTAATTTATCCACTAACACAATACTAATCTCCCCTTCATCATCAAATTCCTAGATCATAGTTTTTGCATAGGTCTTTGATGTCTAAATATCCTTATTTTCCTTTTGGTCTTATTTGAACTCAAGACTTATATTGTGATGTGGAGACATTTTCCTAATTAAAATATCACCAAATAATTTAGTGCTCTTTTCAAATTTATGATGTGTCTTCAATTTGACTGTTGCTTGATCCAATTATACCTTTAAGAACTCCATCTCTATTCCAAACTTGATGCATTCTTCTTCCTTTGTATTAATACTTTTAGTTACAATATAAATTTGAGTTTTTAACTATTTTATGATCTCCTCATGTAAATTGGTGTTTTTACTTAGTTTATGTTCAAAGAGATTGATTTTTTCCTCATAACTCTTAACCAATGATCTCAATTTCTGATTCTTCCTTCTTTGAAACTTCAAATCCTCTAGATCACTCACCAATTATAACTCAAGGTTCATTTTAGCTTATTCTTCATTTGATTCTTAATCATCCATAATAATTTTCACTTTTAACACCCCTCATTATCTATTTCTATATCCATGAATAAGGTTTCATTACTATCATCATCACTATCATATGTACTTGTGTTACTTACATCAGAGGAGATATTGTCTTCTTTGATATAGAAATTTCTCTTGTTCTTTAATGACCCTTTCCTTTGTTCATACTTTTTGAAACATTTTTTCCTCTTGTCAAAATTATACATCTTCTCATCATCACCATGATGTTCATTATACTCTCCATCATGCTCATTCTTATCCTTGTTAATAAATTTAGATGCAAAGTGACCTATCTTACCATAGTTAAAACACTTGAATGACAACTTGCCCTTAGAATTACCTGAATTCTTTTCCTTAATTTTTTGAAAAATGTGGCTTCTATCTTTTCATAATTAATGTCTATGTCAACATCATCCTTAGTCTTTTTACCTTGTGAATTTTTCTCATCTCTAAATGCAACTTCCTTCTTGCAAGGTCTTCCATCACTTTCTCTCATTTCATATGCAATTAAGATGCCGTGAAACTCATCCATATATAGTATATTAAGATATTTTATCTCCTCTATAGCAGACACCTTTGAATCAAAATTAGATGTCAAGGATATCAATACCTTTTGTACTATTGTTGATTCCTCTAACTTATTAACTATACCTTTGATGATATTTACTATTTCATATACTCTTAATAGATAAGATGCAATGTTTTCATTCTCAGACTTTCAAATTGCCTTTAATGGGTCTACAACTTTTCCAACTTGACTTTGGTCTCTCTTTCATAGATGGTCTAAAAATTTTCCCAAATCTATTTGGTTGTATGAAAATGCATGAAATTTACAAATTATACCTTTGAAAGACCACAAAAGATGGCATTCATTGTCTTAGAGTGATTCTCACTTACCTCCTTGCCTGCTACATCAGTTGGTGGTGGAGAAGATGGAGTGAATCCATCAATAACATATTACCATATGTCATAGCCTAAAGACATTAGATATTATTAATTTTGATGGTCTAAAATGTATAGTTAGTCCCACTAAAGAGAGGAGACTTATTTGTTGAGAAACCTCCTTATATTTGATGACTAGAATTGCTTATGATTCTAGGATCTCATTTAAGCTATTAGTCATAATTCAAATAACTAGGCTTTTATACCAATTTTTATAAGCATAATCACTGGGGGTAAATCAATGTATGAAAAAATTTCTTTTAATTATATTGAAACATTCATTAACTATGAAAGCAATATTAAGATCTAGCAATGCATAAAGAATCATTCATATGAGCATAATACAAGAAAACACACATATGAATAGGAAATTATCAAGGGTAATAAAACCCATTATGATATTTTAAAATTAAATACAATCTTATAAAATAAAAGATAATATTATGTTTAGCACCAACCCAACTTGAAGCACCAACCCCAATGAATTTAAGTACCCACTTGACTAGGCTTTAACAAGCACCTACTTATAAGGAAGTACCAAATCCCTAAGTGACTCAAAATTAACTCAGCCAGCTCATGAATTTTGATCAACACACATATGATTTGATGTTATGGTCTCATTTTAAGACCTCCTTCTACTCTACCAAGCAATATTTTATTCACTTATTTTTCTTACATCCAAATATGCCTAAAATTCCTTGTGTACATACAACTCTCATGGTCACACACCACTTGGTCAGCCACATAAAATTAATGATCTTAGGTTAGCCATATAATAGGTCTTATGACACTTTATAAACATTATTCAAGTGAAATTTAGACCCTTTTTGGTTCGTAACAACTCAATTAGGCTTCATTTCTCATTTACATCTCCTAGAGACCTAATTGCATTAGGTATATATTTTTAGCATCAAAACTTGATCCTCTTGGGCATAGATGGACTTATCTAACAATAAAAAAATATTAAATAACTTATATAATTAAATTTAATGACCTTATCCATTCTTTCTTAGACCTATATCCTTTTATCATACCATGAAAAATATTTTAGGACAAACTATCCTATTAGGCATGTGAACCTCAAAATTCCATCTTAAAAATAATAAAGCTTAAACACCTAGGATATAAAGGCTCAATAACATCTTTGCAACTCACTCACTCAAAATTGCCAATTTATTTCAAAAACTAGTTATGGTAAATTAAATATCCAACACCTGTGTAGGGAATTTTAATGAATATTGATGCATGTAAATTGACCTATGAGATATCCAAACTATCCTCAAATATAAATATCATATGGTCTAAAGGAAAATATTTTTAGTGCAGACCAATTTTTTGACCTTATATCACACAGTCTTATCTAAACCATATAGGTCATTTTGTGAGCAACTTTTTCACCATATTCACTAACCTCAAAAACTTATTATAAGAATTAAAATGACTTAAAATTCATAAATAAACTCTTAATTCACTTTTTTACATCAATATAATTTTCTCAGACTCTCAAATCCATCTTCTCATCTCTGCTTGGGTTTTGCACTATTTGCACCATTAGGTCTGTTTATGACTAGCTAACTTGGATGACCAAATTAGAAAATTTGAAGGATATAAAACTCAAAAAAAATCATGGAAATTAAAAATGAGTCTCTATATTATTCTCCCATCTATGTTGTTTTCTTGACCAATACAAATTTTGAGAGCTATAACTTCTTTACAAATAAGCCTATATCTATGCATTTTCTCTCTCATCTAACTAACCACCACCACCTAGAGGTACCTCAGAGATTTGAATACATGATAAAATACATTTTATATTCATTTTAATCCATTTTGAGATTATTTGAACAAGATATTTTACATTAGGTCCTTATTAGGGTTTTAGGGAGGTTTAACACAAGTTTTTGTGTTAACTATTGTTCATAAAGGATTGCCCCTTGAATCAAAAACCAATGCATAGATATATTTTTTAGTACCCTTCCCTATATATAATTAACATATTAGGTTCTCATGTATAGGTTACATGTGCCAAGAAATGTCTAAAAGTGATTTTCGAGTCCTAAAACCTCATTCTATAAACTCGAGAAGGCCTAAAACATTAAATCAAGAATTTAATTCAAACCATGACCTAAAAATTTGTTAAAAAGCCAAAAAAAACTCATCTCAACTCTTTCCTTTCTCACATATTCATATTTTGTTTGAATTTGATCTTCATACCTCAATAGGCTAGGCATGGTCTAAGAGAAGTTTAGTTGTAGGCCTAGTCTGAAGGTCCTACCACTATAGGATCACCCTAAAAATTTCATGAGTGATTTAATGCCTCACATACATGATCAAATATTGACATACAATCTTTACATTCTTATTTTAATTCATTTTCATGTACACACCTTTTCATGTCATGACTAGGATTCTTATGCACGTTGACATCAATGACTCATACCTTCATGTAACCATAATACATTAGTTTAATTCAAATTATCTCTTATCTTAAAATTATATTTCATGATAAAATCCTTAAATTATAAAACTATCTCAATGCACATTGTCACATCACATGTTGCCAACTAAGCTTATTCACCTTTGACATCAACCTTCATAGGATGCACCTTTGACATCAATGAAAATAGTCAATAGTCACACAAAAAGGTAATTAATTCAAGTCACAATTATAAAATTATTAAAATTACATTTCCACTAATAACCTATTATTAATCTAAGTAAGCTAATTAGACCATGTAGGTAAAACCACATAGTGGTAAAAATCCTACACCAACACCCCTGTTAACTGTAGATTAGGTGGATAGTAGAATTGGGTCTTAAAACATAGGTTTTATGAGGTATCTAAGTACATAGATATGATACCCTAGAGGAGGAGGAAGACAGATCTACCTGAACCCCAAAAAGAACGTGTAAATGAAGACACTTGCTCTTAGTGAAGGGCTTGGTGAAAATATCAATAATTTTCTCCATTATTTGAATGTAGTGAAGATCAATGAATTGCTCATAGATGAGATCCTAAATGAAATGCATGTGAATCTTGATATGATTGGTCCTTTTATGGAGAACTATATTCTTAAAATTTTCAATTGTGCTTTTGTTATCATAAAAGATGATTGTTGGTCATCAAAACTAGATGCCAAACCTAGTGAGAATCCCATGAATATAAATAGATTTAGTGGTAGAATTAATAACTCCTATATATTATACCTTAGTAGAAGATAAATAAATAACAATATAATTATTTCATAACCAACTAATCAAACCTGAACTAAAGAGAAGCTTTATCCTAAAGTATACTTATGATTATGAATATTTCTAGCCTAATCTGGATCTATAAAAATAATCAAGTTGATGTCGATGCCTACTTTATAGTGAATCATAAAACTATGGGTACCCTAAATGTAGTGGGTAATATACTTAGCTTATTTCCAATGTAACTCATGTGGTTCCTACATAAATCTAGAGACCATGCCCACTGCATATGAAATATCAGGTTTAGTGTGTGTAAGGTAGATGAGACTACCAAAAAGTTTTTGATATAAAGTAACATTAACCAAAGGAGATGGAAAATCAACCTCAAGATTTAGATCAAAAATAAAATGAGTTAGAGCTATTTTATAGTTAACCATGTTAAACCATGTAAGAAAATCAAGAGAATACTTGGATTATGCAATAGTGATATCAAAATCAAATTGAGGAATTTAAATTCTAAGGAAGTAATGCAACAAGCCCAAGTGAGTCATCAAAAACTTATTATAAAAATAATTTTTCACTACTATGATGGTGGATGAAGAAATCCTTATGATCCATAGGTCATCCACATAGAGAACCATAATCAATAGTGAATCATCCTTCCATAAAATTTAGACATTCAGATCAGAATGACATTTGGTGAACCCAACCAAAAGAAGAAAGGAGTACATCTTGGCATACCAATCTCAAGGAGCTTATTTGAGGGCATAGATATATTTTTGAAGTTTCAAAAATAAGGAGGAAGCTTCCATAAATCCTTGTGGTTACTCCATGTATATTTCATCTTTGAGGTCACTATGAATAAATAAACTCTTTACATCTATTTGATGAACATCCTAATGATGTGTTGTGATAATGGTGATAGTGAGTCAAATTTAGTTTATTTTTACAACTAGAATGAAAGTATTTGTATAGTCAATCCTAGGTACCTAAGAAAAACCTTTTTCGACCAAATGTGCTTTAAACTTGTTTATGGACCCATATATTGCAAATTTTCTTCTATAGATCCCCCTACATTGAATGAGTTTTGTTACCTTAGAAAGAGGGACTAAATCCCAAGTTTTATTCCTCAAAAAAGAATCATACTCATATTACATAATAGTATCCAACTCATGCATACCTAATACCTCAAAAAATGACTATAGATTAAAAGTAGATGCAATGAAATCATGTGGGGCATTCTATAATTGTGAATGAGTTCACCTAGTGTTTGATGGATCTCTAACCCATTGGCCAAAACTTTGAAGTATTTATTTAGCATAAAGAGGACCAATGCTCAAAGAGTTAGGAGGATATTACTCATCCTTTTAAGATATTCTAGGATAAGGAGGAGGGGAATACTTATCACTAATCTCATCATCAGAACTAGAAGAAGAATCTAGAGCTTTAGGAAGCTACTCAGATGGATCTAAATCATTATAACTATCATCAAATCTGAATGTGTTTAACTAAGAAAGAGTGTCATATGTTGATTATAGAGGACCCTCTTGAAATAAAACACTCCTCTCAATGAACGACTCATGAGTGGTGGAATGGAGAAGCTTATATCTCTTAACACTCTATAGATATCCAATGAAGATGTAATACTGACTTTAAGGTTCCATTCCCTTACATTTTTTATTTAGAATACATGCCATTTTAGGAGATATAAACACTTTAAAGTATTTAACTATGGTTTTCTAACCATTCCAAGATTTAAAAAGAGTGAATCTCTTCAATGGTTTATGAGGAATTGAATTCTAGATATAACATGGATAGTTGATGGCCTCAACCTAATACTAAGGTGAAAGAGACTTAGAGTGTAGCATACAATTGGCCATTTCCTTCAAGGAATTGTTCTTTCACTCTACAACACCATTTTTTTGAGGACTATATGTAACTATAAATTTTATTTCAATCCCATCTAATGTACATAATTTCTCAAAATAGTTATTGTTATACTCATAACCATTGTTGGTACCCAAAAATGTTGATTGCTTCATCTGACTATTTTTTTACAAGCACCTTAAAGGATTGGGAATGATCAAACACATATAATTTATAATTAATAAAATACACCAAATTCTACCTCAAAAAATCATTAATGAAATTAAGAATGTAATTATTCCTATTAAATGAAGGTTTTGTAAATGGACTAGTAACATCACTATGGACAATATCCAATATCTATTCATCTCTCTACGATTTTGCCTTGTCATACTTCTCCTTAGGATGTTTACAAAGTATGAAACCTTGGAAAAATTTGTTATAAAAATTTACTCATGGAAACCATTAAACCATATCATGATGATTGAGTTAATCCAGGTAAATATAGTTGAGATGGATGAATCACTCATGCCATAATTTACTCACCCCATCTGAATGAGTGAGCAGTGTAGTTGAAGGTTAATCAAGAAAAAAATGTGAGAAAACATAAAATCATGATGGGTGATATCCTTTCCCAAATGCAACAATGGATTCATTGGCTACTTCCTTAATAACCATTGAATTAGGTGTGAACTCAAATTTCTTTCCTAAATTGATATGAGTGATTTGATAAATAAATAGGAGGTTATTAGATAAAGAGGGAACACATAAAACATCATGAAAATTACCATCATTCACTTCAATATATCCAATCTCACTAACTTCAACAAAAGTAACATCACCCAAAAAAATTGAAGGCATAGAATAAGGCTATAAGGACAAGAACATATATTGTGATGAAGCTATGTGGTGTGATGCACCAAAATTAATAAACCATGTGGAAGGATAAGATGCAACTACAACAATTTTTTTACCCTTATATTTTCCATTCTTACTATTTTCACTTGTATTTTAACCCCTTGAGGATATGTATCATCTCTCTTCATCCAAGTGGAAAATGAAAACATCTCACTTGTTGTGGGTAATCATTTGGTGAGATGAATCTCTAAAAGGGCTAGTTTCCTTGATGCACTCTTTGAAGCACTCTCTCACTTATTAAATTTGCATGAAAAGGGTTAAGAAGATAAAATTAGAAAGATAAAATGTGATGCACCAATATTAAATTTCCTCCTATTGACTGAACTTATACTACTTAGATCAAATCAAATATTCTTTCACACATAGCTCACAACTCAAGATAGATTGTTACATTAATGTTTCATATGTTAAGTTCAATAGGTATATTTGATGTTTACAAAGGATAATGAATGATCATATGGATAATATAATCATAAAAAACTTATAAAACTCTCATACACTAAGAAATAACACTAAAAAATACCTATAACAATTACTCTTGTACATACTTGGTGGACAATCAAAGACAACATGCTAGAAAAGACCATCTTTTACGAGACAAGATCAACAAGATTTGGAACCAAGCTAAATTATGAAGCATGTAATTAGGAAAATTCAAATTTTTATTTCTTAAAAATACATTTAAATACAAAATTGGATAGGGTTTCACCATTAACCAATAGAGGCTACTCAAAAGAACCCAAAAAGTCACTACTTATAGCATTTGGGAGAGGGGAGAGATAAGGGAAGTCCAAAGGTCACTTATAAACTTGTAAATCTGAGTAAATAGGTTAAATATTCATAAAAATAATATGTTAAATGTAAAATATAAGTTTAGGAAGTATAAGTGTCCATACAAGGCATGAAAATCTTGGAAAGTGGCATGAAATTCCTTGTGTTGGCTCAAAAATTGCCTTCATCATTCACACTTGTTTAAACATCCCAAAGTTGACTAGGGGTAGATATAATTATTTGGATAATAGGGAATTTTTGATTAAATTATTCCCCATGCATTGGTATCATTACTATCCATATGAATTTTTTAAAAAATGAGTCATCACCATCTATATTCTAAGAAAACTCCTCTTTCACACACCTTACACAATTGGCTTCCAAAAGGCATCATTTTTCCATGAAATTTTTTATAATGGAGTGATGACACTTTTTAAGACTCTCCATTACCTTATAATAATTAGGCACACGTTAAAAAGACTTCCAATTGAAGTTTTCACCCTTATCACTATCATGTTCACTATGCCAATTTTGACTAGCTAGGATGAGAGCTCTGGTAGGCACACGTAAAATTTTTTATGATGTAAAAAATAGACATGGGGAGTTATATTAACTATCTATCATCCTCCCAAAGTTTATTTCATCTCTTGAAATCTCTTAGAACTTGCACAATGTATAAAATAGTAAATAAAAATAGTTTTATACCCTATTCGTATATATTCTATATAACTCATCCTAATGGTAGGGATATTTACTAAGTATTATACATCCTACAATAATCATTCTAGGAAAATTATGCCATTTGAGTAGCTTTCCAACTTCATTTCCTTCATCAGGTCACTTCTAAGGGTTTAATCAGGTTTTAGGTTCATTTTGTCTTTAAGCTTTGTTCATAAAGCCTTGACATAAAAATTTCCAAAAAATTACACAAAAATAATGTTAAAAACCCCTGATAACCTCTCCAAACTCTTTGGATCCCCATGTAAAGTTCCAAGGAAGATATGAGCACTTAAATATGGTCTATTATGCTTGATTTTTCATTATCACAACCTTGATAAGTCTTAAAATCCAAAATTGAATTTTTTATGGCTTCCCATACATCAAAATAGATCCTAAATGTATAAATTCATCCCATGAAATTTTTACAACCAGTTATAAAACTCACCAAGAGCTATAAGTGAAGTTAGACCCCCAATTGGCTCTAGGTCACTTCAAGGCCTAATAAGCTTAGCATGCATCTTGATATTTTTGACTATTTGGATTTATATCTCATGGATAGATTTTTGTATCATGATATTTAATACCTAATTAAAGCTCAAAAATTCATCACACAACTTCCAAAGCACTCCTCATTCCTTCCTTTCATTCACCAATTAGGCTTAATTGGGGCTTGCTTGGTTGAGTTGTGTGCAAGCGTGTTTTGACAATTTGAGGTATGATATTTATTTAGTGTTTAATATGAAAAATTAACCTTAAATACACATAAAAATGTGTTAATTGATGTTTCCAAATATTTTTATCAAGTTTCTTACCCATTTTGGCTTCATTTACTTGTCTTGCCAAAACCCTAATTTTTCTAAGTGGCTAACCTCTGAGACAAAATAGTGAGATATATAAATCATATTAAATTAAAAATTAAGGTTTTATAAGTTTTATTAGGTAATAATTAATAATTTTACCAAATTTATTACTCATATTCTCCCATTTAGGCACACAACTAACTCAATTTACCAAAAAAATGCCTCTAAAAGGGACTATTTTTTACATTTTTCGCTTCTACCTAAGAATGACCTATCCAAGATAAATAATATGTGATTAGGTTTATTAAAAATTTTATCCACATTTAATTCATTATATATAATCTTTAAATCCACCCAAAAACATTTTTCTCCCTTAGATTCCTCATTCTTACCCATTGAGCAACATGAGTCCCTTAGTGCAACTCTACGAACTGTCATCCTTGGGATAGTATGAAGAGTAGATGGTCAACTTGAAATTATTATTGGAGATTTTTAAAAAACCTTATTGACATATCATTAATCATTCTCAAGTTTTTTTTATATCTCCTTTGTCTTCCTTAGCATACTCATCTCTTTACCTTCATTTAGACTAAGCACTCAACTGTAGGTACATACAGGCCCTTAAGGAGTCTATGTAAGCTTATTTTACATGGTAAAAATAATATATAGGTAATAATGGTCATAATTAATGTTTTAATAATATTATTTAATCATTAAAAATCTCCCTATACCCTTTACAAGCACTTTGAGCTCATAAAACTGAGTTCTCTTTCTTGACTGTGATACACTACCTGTTTGATTCTTGTAGGTGCATATTACCTAATTAGACTATGGTAATGATGTGTAAAGGAAATAATTGAATAATTGAGGTAAAATAAAATATATTTATACTTTTATTCACATTTTATGGGATAAAACATCATCAATACACTATGCTTAGGTCATTGTTTGCCTACTCAGCTGTAGGTGAACATTTTCTTGTGAAGGGACACTTGTAGGTGTCCATGAAGATTGAAACACTATAAATAAACATCATAATAATGATATTAATGATAATTTTTACACCATTCCATTAATATTTCCATTCCACACATGAGATTATGTTCCATTTACTCTTTAGGATGTCGATGGTCACTCAAACCTTAAATCCTATAGATATGAATGCAGGGTTTTAGTGCTTGAAAAAGCATATTTGAGGCCCCAAAAAATAAATCTCCATCAATCCTCTTGGAATTATATTTGGAATAATTATTTTACATGTTATAATATACAAGGTTTACCTATATATATGCTTCATAACTCTTTGTAACCTTGTTATAGGAATTATTCACAAAATGGGTTGGACCTTTGTTTTCATTTTTTTGGGAAACTCTCCTTGAACTCAGTCCTTGATTATTCTAGGATAGTTTAACTTTATAATTTTCCATTAGACACCTAATATAGGTATGAAATTTTCAAATCACATTATATAAACCAAAATAGGTTTTTACCATGTCTGTAATTCTCCATACAAGGACCTTCAAATCTCTGTGGTGCCACCCATAGGTGGGCATTTGCATGTACAAGTAGTTGGTATAAACCTTGGATAGTGAGTAGGAAAACATGTTAGTGATCAATTAAAAACCATCAAAAAGTGTTCAAATTGACTCCTAGTAATCTTAAAATATTGAAACATCTCCCAAATTCTTTATCTCAACATGATGTCACTAGGAAGACTTATGTGGGTATGAATGGCTTCATGAACAACTTAAAATAATTATAAATACCTCAACTTCATGAATGTAATTAAGGATATATTAATACAAGATTCAAAACATCTATTCCAATGTGAAAACCTCTTTCAAACATTTGGAATTAAGCAGACAAGGGTATCTAATGATTGGTTTATGTGGTGCATGAGCTAGAAGCCAACCTTGCATCTTATTAAAACATAAAAACTAACTATATTTAGCTCTTTATGACTTGAAATAATTGATAAACATTCATTACAACTCTATGAACAAGATGGGTAAGCCCCATACATGTGACTACAAGTAAGAGTGAGTGAAGGATTGACTATGAGAAAGGCAAGACTGAATATTTGATCAAACATGATATGATGAAACCAAAAATGAAAAGAGGTGATATTATGGCCTTGAGACCTATGGGACACCATATTCCATCTACATAAGACCTTTACAGGGAACTGACATTTTGCAAACTAGAACTTTGACTGAGACCTCACATGGTGACACCTTCCTGCAACATGAGATGAATTGCTCATCAAAACACCATGAAACTTGAAAAAAAGCATTAAAATAATTTTAAAAGATATAAAAAATAATATAGAGTCAACATCACCAATTTGATTATACATAACTATCCAAAATAGATCAAAACCTATAGGGTGCATGAAATAGTGAGCAAAAAAGCATAGTCAACTTGTTAGAATTGGTTCATAAAGCATGATTGACCAATATTAAAAATATTTTCATGGAAATTTATCTCTATAAGTTTAATACCACCTTCCAAAGGTGTTTGACTTGAAACTTCTCCAACTATCTATACTAAGCATAAACCTACTGACCACTTTTGTGTGTCTAGAAATGTAAAGAAGGAACATAACTATTTTATCTTGAATTTGGAACCTAAAAATAATTCAAAACATGAAATTGAGTCTAAATAATATGAAGAGGCATTCCATAACCTTCTTCCATATGTCACATTCCCTTATGGGTCATACAAGTGCCAAACTCTTCCTTTTTTAGTTGATAACTTGATCTTTATTTAGATAACCTACAAGTTTCAAATGAGTCTAATATTTATGATAAGGAATCTAACTTATTATTCATTTTAAAGGAAATCAGGACACTTAGACACCTTGAAAATTGTGTCACTTGCATTTATAACCCCTAAAAGCCTTCTAAATGACTCAAAGTGACATATAGACTTATTAAACCATGTGTAAGGCTAAAAAGGCATTAAATAACATCAAATGGACTATAAAATACCCTATTAAGAATTATTAGACCCATAAAACATCTAAGTCAAGTTTTTTACCTATAGGGGTCCAAATTTGACCTTAAAGTCAAATTTGGTCAACACTTACTATTTTTGACCTTAAAAGACTCCTATGTTGATGAATTCTTATTGGAAGAATCAAGGACACTAATGTGATTCTTTATTATCTTAATCAGTTATTCAATCCACTTATTCATGCATTTGGATTCATCAAGTTTAGATTTATTGCAGTAGCCACATGTGAGTCATTCTTTCTTGGGTTTCCTATTTGAAGAGGAATCTTTTGATGATTTAGACTTAACATCAAATTTATGACCCTTTTTTTGGGGGGTCATTATTTTATTTCTTTTCCTTACTTCCATAAGCCTTCTATTTGTCATGACTCATAATTAAGGCATGCAATTTAGATGACTTTAGTGTACCCATTTAAATGAGCTTCTCTTGCTCCTGAATCAAGTCAATAGAAAATTCATCCAAGGACAACATAGTCCATGTAGTTCCAAGGGCAAACTTGGTGGTGTGGAAGGTAAAAACAAATACATAAAATCAGATCCTAACTTGGAAATGATTGAAAAAATATATTGATCATCCTTTTTGATAATGTTGCACAATTTCAACTACAACCTGACTGATTTAAACTTTATGAAGAAGTCTTGTACCATATCAAAATCACCTGGGATTAAATTGATGAGATCATTATCCAATTTATTACCTCTCATCATGAATTAATTCCTAATTTTTTTTTCCAATATGGTCTAGACTCCATTAGGATTAATGGTAGATTCAATATGAAAGAGCAGGTCAAGAGACGTAGACAAGCATAAAAGACCGTACGCTTCATCACTTTTATTCTACCACTTTACCTTATTTACCTCAGATGTAGGTTATTTTTCTATACCTATCATGATTTAGTGTAAGCCTTTTATCCTAAGATTATTTGAAATTTGACTTTCCACTTATGATAGTTGAATGGTGTAAGAATCAAAATAAAACTTAGATCCATGGTGTAGATAGGAAGTATGTACTAAATTGTGTGTGATTAAAGACTAAGAATATGTAACCCCCATTAATATATATAGTTTAACATTTAAAAGGAAAAAAAACTATTATCAATATGTAGATCTTAAAAAAACTCACACTTTAAAAAAAAATGACACCTCAAAAGAAGCAGCAAGCTAAAAGTTATGCACGTTTGAAGTTCTAGATGACAAGGGCAATCTCCACATTGTAAAATTTGAAATTTTTTGGATGTGAAAATTTTTGTTGATTTTTTTTTAAAATTAAATTTCCAAAAAAAGACTTATGCCCTTTTGGAGTACAAGTTAAGCAATTTTGGATTAATAGTGACCATGGGCATAACTTCCATATGAACAGGGGCTAAGACATATTTTGAGTGCTCACTTTGATTAATGTGGGAGTGACATCATCAAAAAAATGCCTCCATTTTGAAAATTAATAGTTTAAATCTCCACTATATTAAATTTTATGGTTATTCACATGTCTCAAGGTATAAATTAGTTAGCATAGATTTGACTGTGCTCAGACAGGGGTCAGAGTTTAGTTGGTTTATGTGTAGAGGTATTAGAGTTCATTGAGGGTGATTGTACATATGTCAGAGTCTATGGGGGTTAATATCATGATATTAGGTTTCTCTAAGTGTGAAATCAAGGTCATCATATTCTGATAGGTGTGTATGTAAGGATGTCTAGTTCTAGGGAGGCTATAATTAGGGATGTCTGGTTCTGGGGTCTATTGAAAGAGGTCTCAAAATTTGTTGGTCCTACTAGAAGGGTCATTAGGATATGATGAGTGTGCATGAAAAGAACCAAAAAATATACGAACTACCAAAATTTATTTTAAGGGTTTGAAATCCCATCAATTTGAATAAACCTCCAAAAATTTAGATCTTATATGGCTTTTCCAAAATTGGAAAGTGACCCACTTGGTTTCTTGAGAAACCCATAAAAACCCAAAAATGGTTTTTCCTCAAAGTTATTAAAAAGTAATTTTTTTTTTATATAATTCCAAAAATGGCCTTGAAACCCTAAAAAAATGGCCATAAATGGACTATCAGGAAACTAGGTCATTTTTATAGTTGTTCTTAGGTTTTTACCACCTTTGAAATCCAACAACACTATTTTTTTTCACTTAGAGAATCTAAGTATATATATTTGTATGGATTTATGAGAAACCCTACCAAACCCTAGAAGATTGAAATCAATGAAAATTTGGAACAAACAAGAATGTAAGATCTCACAATAGAATCAATCGATTTATCTACCAATGCAACTATGTTGGACTAAGCCACAATTGAGTATCAACTGGATAGGGTCAAATGCACAAGGATAAATCTATATGGAGTAGTGAATATGAAGAACAGATCACAAGAGTAAGAAGCTTATATTCACAATAAAAAATTGTATTAATGAACATTCATTCATTCATTAGCCAAAAAATACATAGGAAGATACATTATATAATGATTAATTAGGTCACCTAAAAAGCTAATTAACTCAAATCACAATTAGAAAATTAATTAAAGTACATTTTTTGTAATGACCTATTATTGACCTATACAAGCTAATTAGACTATGTAGGTAAAACTAGATAGTGGGAAAAAGCCTATACTAATAATTACATGGGTCAAATTAAGCATATTCTATCAGATTACTCGGATTGGGTAAATTAGCATATTGATTATGGCATTCTATTATCATTTAAGGTATATACAGATTAATTTTGGGGGCATGTATATTATTCATGCATGTTATTTTATATTTATATTGATGGAGGGTGATGGTACTAAATGAGCATGTTAAATCTAAAATCCATATGCAACAATTGATTTAAAGTTTCAAATTTTACATATGAATTTATTGCATGGCTCCTCATTTTTACATAAAAATTTTAGAAACATATTTTAGTATTAAAAATTAATAATGTTAGTTTTGACTAATCCTAAACATACATGACTTCTGTGTATATATATGAATCTTGCTTACATTTCTCCTAGAAATTCTCTTATTCTATGGATCCAACCTTCCCAATTTTACACCATTCACATATAAGATCTCCCTAATATGTTATTAAATTCTATATTAATCTAAGTATATTTATCCCATGGTCTCATATCTCTATTTCATGTATCTAAATGTTTCCAACAATAGTTAGATATATCTAATTACTGGAGTCCTTTGCCTTGGTTGGACCCATCCATGCTCTCTTTAATGGATATTTTACAAAATTAAAAACTTTCCTTTGGATCAACCCATATGTTTTCCATGTTGGTTCATTTGGAAATTACCAAAAGAGTGTTATTTATAAAAATCAAGTATAAGCCTATTCTTATCTAGCACTTACTCTAGAAATCTAATTTCACATTGAGGGATACATCTAAACACCCTTGAGGATCTATCCTAAATCATTTAAATCTACAAAATCTAAAAGGAATAATCACCAAACAAAGGTTGAATAATATTTCAAGATTAAAATCATAGGTTATCAAGTGTCAAAAGACACACAAGTTACACTACATATTAGTATATCATTGTTGAGCACAATTTTATCTTATTTTGATTAATGAAAATTAATAAGCATATAAATTTTAATTAATTTATATTTTATGATGTGTTAAAATGAAGCACTAATCTGAATGTAAAATGTATAAATTGATTTAACACTTGAACTTGCTAATTATGGAAAATACTAAAATGGTTAATATACTTAGCATTTTATTGAATTTTGTAGGTCTGAGATTAAATTCACGTGATAGAAAAGGTGAAAAAGTAGACTATGTGTCACTTAAAATAGGTAATGGAATTATGGGTACACTTGGGAAGAACCATTTGTCTAGGACCAAAAGTAATTGATGCTAGTGGCTTAGTATGATGGTTTTGTATTTATATATTTTCCTTCTTTATTTTGTAAGAAGTCATTATGCCTACTTATCTTATGCCTATATGTAAAATCTTAAGGGCTGACTATGCATGTAAGACCCAAAACAATGTCTCCTCTTGAAACCTAGGTCCACTTATGACACTAGATTTTTCTCTTTAATTAGAAAAAGAAGGTGGGTTGAGATAACTTCAACCACTTGGAAATAAAAGGTTGAGAATACCTACATACCCAATACTCTATAGAGGGAAGTGAAAATACATGTAGTTTTCCCTATTAAGTGAGTGTGTATAATAATCTTTAAATGTATGAAACATGCAATCTAAGTTTTGATACTTGGAAAATGAAAAAAATGGCTTAGGCTTGAGGTGTTTTAGAATTCACTAAGACCTACTCCTTATGATTGATGATTAAATTGGAAAGAATAGGGAAGTCCATTTGAATGCACAACTGTTTGAGTATACTTGATATGTGCTTGCTAGATGGGTAATATGCTTAGAACTATTGTGTATTTATATTTGACTCTTTAGATAATCTATGATGCCAATGACATGCAAAATGTATGAGCTGACCCATAATAATGTTTGAATTTGAAAATTAACTATTGTTTGGTGTATGAAAATACTATCAAACTTAAGTGGATTTTTTTTTCAAATGGTCTAAATTTATTGGTTATGTCTAGATGGATGGAAGACTAATATGATGATCTATAAATGTTTGAGTATGATATTTGACTAGTATGGCATGGACTAGGAAATTATTTTAAGTGAATGATAGAAAAATGGGAAATTCACACCCATGAAAAGCATGCAAATGATAAGGGTGAATGAGAGACATATGTGTATGCACAATTCATGTAAGTTTAAGGAAATTCAAAATTAATATTTTTAGGTATCTAATACTAGAATTTAGATTCTACAAATTCCCCCCTTTTATTGTAGTATTGAAATGAAAGTACAATGTAAGAGTAAAAGGAAAATAAATGTACTTGAGTGTGTAATACACACTTTATCTTTGGTAGAGGCTTTTAATGTGCATATGTCTCTATACAACTTGCAATGAGCATGAAATAATAAATGCCCATGTATGAAATCTAAAATTTAAACTATATTTGAAAATTTTGAAACTTAAAAAGTAAGGAAGGAGTATACATGTAAGTCAGTGAACCATGTTGCCATGTATCATGCCATTGGAGATGATGATTATTTATTGAATCATTAGAGAATTGTGCTTCCTTGTTGAATCACTTGGATATTTTTGTAAAATATGAATTTTGAACTAAGGAAAGGCCATGGGTTAGGAAGATAAATGTCTCAACCATCATTGTAAAGGGAGTAATGCCTCGACCGTTGAGCATCTCAAAATCCTCAACCACACTAGCCCATATAACTAATATTAAAAATAATATTATAACCCCAATATAATAAGGTGGGAACCACATATAGACTCACTTTTTTTATTTCTTAGGCTATTAAGAGTTGTTTAACATCAAATAAATTACCTCAATAAACATGAGTTAACCACTGCAAACAAAATTATAGATTCAAGGACTCTCACTAATAAGTACTAATGAATATGATTAAATATATAAACTAAAAAAAATTTAAATGTTCATGAAAAAAAATGATGCCCCATGATTAGTGTCAACATGATATATAATGTTATTCATCTATGTGCTACTCCATCAAAAAATTTAAAACCTATAATTTATATTATTGTAAAGTGTGTTCATATAATAATAATCTATGAATATATGAAAACCTATATTTTATATTCATGTAAAGTTTGTGCATATACATATCATATGCACAAAATTTTTATGAATCCATGAATATCTAAAAAAAATTAATTTTGTTCTTGTAAATTGAGTACATATGCCCCCAAAATCTATTCCAATGTGATATCTTAATCACTTTGAAATATTTGAATCTTGTAAATTGTGCCTAAAAATAAAATTTATGCTAATGAAAGATTAAGTATCTATGAAAATCCCAACAATATGCCACATTTTGAGGTGAGGGATGTATCCTACAAGTCAACCATCTCAAAAGAAAGAGTTAACTATATCATGTTATGTAAAAGATGTAATTATGTAGAATCGTGTCAATAAGTAGAGAATATTTGATCATAGTAATGTATATGTCATCAAATCATATATGAAATATATGTTTCAAGGCATATTAATGTCATGTCAATATGCGTATAAAAATTATGCATGTATTAGTAACATCCATTGATATAATCACTGAGTAAAACTATGCAATAAAAGGTGTTTGATGTGAATCATGGCATCACACATAAATGGGGAGGTGCATGATATAGATCATGACATTAGTAAAATAAAAAAACTCATCAAGATCTATAATAAAATCATATATTATTATAATCATAATAATATAATGTCATATCCATGACACACAAAATATAAGCAAAAATAATAACATGTAATGTCATACATAAGTCTAATGTCCATACATAACAAATAATAAATGTCGCACTCAAAATTCTAAGGAACAAAAATAATGGACAATATGATGTTGTACATAAAAGGAAAAGATTTGAAAATAATGAAAAATAAATGACACACACTCAAGGCCAAGGGATGCAAAGGATAAACAAGTAATGAATATTCTATTATGAAAAGGAAAAAACATCAATGAATCATTGAAAAAGTATTTATACACCATCCAAGCATGTCAATGTCACAATAGAGTAAAGTAACATATCCATGAAATCTAGTGTTATAGAGAGTATGAGTAATAACAAGACATGTAAGCAAGCAATGAAGCTCAATATGGTAAATGGAAAGATCATTAAAATATATAAATTATTCCAATGTAACTCATGGAAGAATATTCCCCTAACACTAACATATCCCCTGGGTATATGAGTGTCCTATATCTATGCATCCATGTATAATGTGTATCCATATGTCTTGCATATCACTCATGTATAACATTAAATGTATGTGTGTATAAAATAAGGACATGTAATCTACCAAACATGTGATAAAAACATATGTAAATAATGTCATTAGTAAACATGTCATGTTTAGGTCCCTATTTTTTTTTTTAATATTTTATTTTTTTTGGTATTTTGAAATATTTTTCTTAAATGAGATGCTAACCAATTAACCAATCTAGGGGATGGTCATGGAGAGGTACTATATCAAACATGGTAAAGTTCACCTTTTATGAGTGAGTGGTGTCACATGTAAATGTATCTAAATAATATTTTGAAAAATGATCTATTATTGTATTGTAACTCACATCATCATCACTCATATTATGTAGTGTATGATGAGTAACTCGAGATGAAATGTATCCAATGAAATCTACTATATAGTAGGAGAAACTTGTGCCTCTATTTGTTATGGTACACATTAAATTTTTAATAATTATGGTCTAGGATATGGAGTAAATAGTTGATGTCATGAGTCCTATATGAATCTATGATGTAATGAGCACTAAATTACTATTCATCTATGAAAGTTAACTATTTTCCTTTGAGTTATTCATGTAAAATGAACCCGAGTATGCTATATAACTGATTACCTAACATGAGTATAAATAAGTAAAGTAAATAAATCTATAACATAATCCTAAATATGTGTAGTAACTTATCCTATAGAATGATCTTGAATAGTTTCAACAACCAACTACGGTGGCAATAGGGGACGAGGAGGAAATGCATGTGGTTGAATAGAGTACTCATATAAAATTATTGAAATTGTGATCACTCTATTACAATGTATATATTTGACACATATATTAAATGAATATGGTACTACATGAATCTTATGTTTACAAGTGCATCCTAAAAACATGTTAAATATACATATGCTTAGTTTAACTAGGAATAGAGTAGAAACCACTACAGGACCTACCTTAAGAGGTAGTACAATGTATCTTGAGGGGTTCTATCTCTATCTATCAGATAATTTAACCATATATATATATATATTAATATATTCATCTATATCTAAGAGTATGTAGAAGTGTTATTGTGAAAGCATTTTCACTTGAACCATTACCTATCGTGGCACTATTAATAGTTTATGAATTGATGTAAGCTTGTAAAAATAATGAATTAAAATTAGTATTATGCTCCATAATCTCACTATCATTAAATGTAGTTGTATGTCATTGTAATGATATGAATATAGCTATACCAATAATACTATCCAATGGGTGATTTTATGTTGAAGGAGAAGGATGTGCATTGTGTAGAATCAGATAGGATTAACCTACATCTATCTTATATCAATAGACTTATACTCAAATAAGGATGATCAAATAGAGATCATCATACTTAATTAGTTTAGGTAATGACTAATGAAATATAAAAATATAATAGAGGGTTGCTTACATTACAAATTCCAAGAGGAAAGGGTCCATATCCTAAACCTATGACATAAGCAAATATTTCTCACTATACCCCTATGAAAGTAGATGTGTAAGTAAAGTAAACTAAATTAAAGAGGAAAAATATTTAGAATGATAGTTATTAGTAAGGTGTCATGGTCAAATAAAGGAGATCATAGGAAACTTAAAATGGAATATGGAAAGTATAAGAAATACTATAACCACATCAATATTAGGTGTATAGAGAACCTAGATAACAATACACACACATTTATCTACTAATTAAATAAATGAAAGATCATAGGGTTATAAATACTTTGGGGTGGAATCATCAAGCCTCAATTTCCCCCTTGGATAAAGTAGAGCTTTACAAGAAATGTTAAGGGTTGAAGACTTCAAATTTAAGAATAAGACCTAGATATCCTTAGTTTGAGGCTAAAAATACTATGACACCTCCTTGGTTCAACTTCTTTTATTGAGCTTCAAAGACTACCAAAAGACAATATTTATTCAAGATAAGGTTCTAGACCATAAACCCATGTAAATATGACTTAGGGTAGAAGTTTGAGTGAAAAATGAGTTAATAGAGTGTATATGATATGTTTGAAATGAAAAATGACCCATATATATAGTGATCTAATACCTAAAAGCAACCACAAACTCTAATCTAATTGTATCAACTGAGCTGATATAGTTGAAAGATGTTGGATAACATATAATGGTATCAACTAGGATGATATAATACATATGTTGTAAGACAATCTCAAAACTATATCAAGTTGGTCGATATAGTACATGAAGGGAATGACACTAAACAAATGGTATCAACCCAATCGATGTTGTAAGATAAGGAAAACTAGCATAATTGAATATGATAGGTTTGAATAAGGTAAACAAAAAGATAAATTAAATAATGGGATTGATAGTATGAATGATATGATAATGATATAGTATCAACATCTCTCTAAAAACACCATAAGCCTTCTCACCCCTTTTTTGGTACACCCTTTAAGGCATGCACTCAGGGATATTAATGTTAGAAAAGTCACTATAAGAGAAAGCACCAATAAAAGCTAAATTGAAAAATATTATGTGTATATGTATCCCACCTAAAGCTCATCATGTGTCATAATAGTGTAACATATGATGGTGCTTTAGGATAGAATATAACCACACTATGATATAACTAAAAGTAAAAAAATAAAAATATGCACCTTCACTAACCTTCTTGATTGTAGGAAATGATGCATGTGTGGCAGATGATGGAAGGTACCCAATGTGAGGAATAAAATATGGACCTACAAAATAAGATAAAATTCAACACTTTGGTAAAAATATTTTGTTAGCATGTAAAAATTATCTATCTTCCAAGGATTCTAAAAAAAATCATGGTGAATAATTGAACACTTCATAATGATAATGCAAAGTATGATGATGGATGTTTTATTATTTTCTAAAAAACATGAGCACATGCACAATCAAAAATAAAAAAAATCTAAGTGATGAAAAATGACATATGAAGCAAGTCGATAGAAAATAACAAACATAAGATGTGAAAAATGATGAAAATGAATGTAAAACACATCCCAAGAAGATGAGACATGTAAAACATTGTAAATAACTTAAATATAAATGTAATAAAGATCAAACAAATATATGTCAGTAAATAATGTGATCTTATGTAAGATAAATTAGTCAAATCAAAACATGAAAAAAACATATATGACTGAAAATAAAATGTAAGACAAGTGTGTCAAGTAAAATATAAAGAGAAACATGTAATTATAAAAATTAAAATGTAATTTGAAATGTAAGACAAGCATGACAAGTTAAACATAAAGAAAAACATGTGAGTATGGAAAATGCCTTATGTAAGATAAGTCCACACAAATATAATAAGAACATGATGGATAAATGGAAATGAAAAGATCTAAAGAATGAAAACTCAAACTCAGTATTACACTAAAATGTGATATAGGAAATCACAACCACCTAAATATATGATAAGGATGACAATCAGGTGGTATGGAAAGCAAAAGTGATTAGTGGTTGTGTTATGAGTAACACACCCCACCTTCAAAATTTCTTGATGGAGACCTAATTTTCATTTTGAAATTTCATGATCATATCATATGTATTGCATGTTCCGATTTAACTCACATGAAAATGAATTTAATTTCTCAATAGCTATTAAATTCTATTGTAATAGCTATAATAAAGACTCTAATACAATGTTAAGGATCTGAAAGTCAATTTATGTCTTTTGTATGATGTTGAATTTAGGCTGGAAGACATTTTGTATGGATGTCTTAGATCTCAACTTTTAAAATTTCAAAATGTGATTGTTGAAAAGTTTTAATGTGTTTTTATTAACTGAAATATTTCAAAAATATTTTAAGCCTTTTAGTGTCAATAGTTAGGTGGAATGATCCATGATTATGATTTGTTTGACTAACTAACTAACTAATTTAAAGTCTTATTCAAATTTATTTATATGTCTAAATACACAGGCTAGACCAACATCATGAGATATCGACATGCATCTTCATCTAGCTTCCTTGCTCATGATTTTAAAAATTTTAAGTGTACTATTCACCCAAGCAAGGGAGACTAAGCCACATGTCATAGATCATTTGGAAATCTTACACGTTTAGAAGTTATCCAAAGTAATGAAAGTCATCCATGTGGCACCATATCAACAACATGTGACTGAAAAATTATTACATAATTTTCAAATCTTCAATACCTTTGAGTGAAGTGAAATTATTCCACATGTCATCATCTCAGTGACTCATAGCTTGCAAGATCAAAGTAGATAGTCAAACATTGAAACTATTCGAAGTGGTGTGATCCATCCATGTGTCATCATATTTATAATCCATGACCTACCAAAGTATAGTATCGAGGTTAGATCCTAGGAAAGTGATAACCATAAAAATGGCACCATCTCAATAAACTATGATTGATACAATAATGTACACTATCAAAATTTAGTGATCCCTCAAGTGAAGTGATATTATCCATGCATCACAATCATTCTAAGTTATGTTTTTCACACTACATAGTTAAGATTTTTATACTCTGACCAAGTTGGTATTGTTATCCTTGAATTTTAGCAAGCTCAAATTATGGGATAACCCCTATGAAACTTGTTTGTTTCATAGCCCATTATATCCAAACGTGTAAAATGAGGTTAATTTTTGCTTCTTTACAATTGTTTTTCCCAAAAAAGTTGATATTTTGAGGGAATTTTAATTTTGTGCAGTTCAGATAATTTTCTCCGAACTACACTTTGTTTCTTTCTATGAAAAGTCAAAGAATTTTCCCAATTTTTCATATGTTTGTTTTTCTTTTTGTTGAGTTAGATAATTTTCCCAAAATTGCATATGCAAATTTGGAGAGTTTTTTTGAGATTGTATATGCAAATTCAGGAAATTTCTCAGACCTCACACCTGGGACCCACCATATCGATGGTAATTAATTTTGCATTAATTACTATTTTTATATATATTTAATCTTGGTAATTTCATTTTAACCACCAATTTTTTCTTGTTCACCATTTTTGAGCTCGTGTGCATATTTCTTTGTCATCCTCATGGTCAATTGGATTTACTGGTTTGATTGGTCTCATGCATAACACCTTGTTTTGGTTGATTTCATTTTGTTCCAGTTAAGTCTCCCTTTTTATTTTCTTCACTTTTTATGTTTATGTTTTATTTATTTTTTGTGTTTTTGGTCATTTTAGGGTTTTGAATATTTTTAGACCCAATGCCCTTCATGCACTTCAGAGAATTGTACCCAAAATGCATGAAGGGAAAATACTCCATGTTTAGACTTAGTGCACTTCAGAGAAAATTATTTGAAGTGCACATTACATGTTCCCTGGTGTACTTCAGATAATTTTCTTAGAAGTGCACGTCACTCGGTTCACTTCGAAGATTTTTCTCTGAAGTACATAATTACAAAGCATGTCCCCATGCATTTGGAAGAATTTATCTAAAGTATACGTCATTAGATGCATTTCAAAGATTTTTCTTTGAAATTCATTTAAGTTCACAGAACCCCTTTCCCATGTAAATCAGAGAATTTTCTCTAAATTACACCAACCTTTCCCATGTAGTTCAGAGAAAATTTTCTGAACTACACTAAAGTGATTCACCTTTCATGATGTTCAAAGAATTTTATCTGAACTACACAACTTCCCTATACATCATGTAAAAGTGTTATTTTTCACTGATCCTACATGTTTCAAAAAAGATGAAAGATACTAACTCTAGATGATCAAATTTTCTTACTTGTAACTATCAGGTCCATGTCAAACATTTCTCCAAACAAGAAGATAATGAAGTAAAATTATCAAGGTGTTTTCCCATTATCTGTAATTGATTAACATGTGGATCAAATTAGAGATACAAACATGGTTGAGTTTTTATGAAGATTGGGAAGAGAACCCATTGCACCTTATATGCAGCTAGTACTTAATAGTGAAATTCATTTGGCTACTGCATTTCCAGTATCAACACATGATTCTAAGTTCATCTTGACCATGGTAGCACACTTTGATAAAGAAAACAAATTAGATAAGGATTTAGAGGGAAAGGTGATCATTTGCTTTGATGAGGAATATTTTGATAATATTTTTTACCTTTCTGAGATTGAGGAATATTTTGATTTAACTATGGATTCAACTCAGTAATATTATGATAGAGATCTTGAAAAGTGTAAAAAACATATCAATACCTAATGGCTCAAGACCCCTCGACCCAACATTGCTAGATGGCCCAAGTATTTGTATCATAGTGACTTTTTGAAGGAGATAGGGGATTTGATTACTCTCCTTAGTAGATTGAAAGGGTTGTCTATTTCAAACATTTTTCAAGAATGGATGTATCAATACATTTTAGTTATTAAAAGAAATAAGAAAAGAATATTTTGGGGTAAATAAATCAGTGATGCTATTTGTCATCATCTCTCTGAGGTAGATTCTTCACTCAAGTTTTAAATGAATTCATATTTAGTGTATGCTACATCCAGTATGAAGTCTTTCTTGGGTCTAAATTCTATCAGTGAAAAGAAAAATGTTCTTATTTATGAGCACTATGCACAACTAACTCTAAAAGAAAGTATCAAGCATTAAAAGAGAGTTAATGATGATTTTTATATACATTCATCTATACTCTGGATAAATAACTTGAAAAGAAGAGAGTTTCAAACTAGGCATGGGCACAAGTTAATAGGGTTGGATGTATTTTCTTGCAATTCTAAAATTTTATATACATCAAGGTAGGAGGATTTGATGAACAACCTTACATGCTACCCAGATACCCAAGTGATAAATTAATACTAATGAAAATGTGCAAACAAGTGATGAAAATGCATAAAAAACAATCAGATATTCACAAGAGAGGTTTCAAATTTCCAATTAGTATTGGTTGGTACACAGTTTCCACTACTCCAAAGGCTAAGATTATGGAAATTGAGATGCAGTGGATTATGCTTAAAAAATTCCAAAGTAGAGAAAAATTTTATTATAAAATGATGAAGGATAGGCTCAAGCGTAATATCTCTCATGTACATAGAATTGAAGAATTTTGGGTAGAATGTAGAACTGATGAAGATATAAGAAAACTTGATTATAGTCACCTTACTGCTGATCAGATTGTTAATTTAGAGTTGAAAAATATTCTTGGGGATTTGATAGATGATGCTAATATATTGGATCCATCATATGAGGAAAACTAAGTATCTTCAATTCATATCCCTTGTATCTAATGGTTAGTTAAGAATCCATTTCCATTAGAGACAAATTTCAACCTATTCTTGCAAGAACTATTGCTTGGGTGAAATCTAAAAGAATTAAGTTGAAAAATTTTAAGACTAGTTGTGAGGAGGAGTATGATGAAAAAATTTCTAAGAAACAAGAGGAGTTGAGAACCAAAAATAGAGAGGAGCCCTCTACTTCTAGACAATAGCCAAAATTTGTGTTTGTTAGTAAAAGAAGGAAGAAAGGCAAAGAAGCAAGTGTCAAGGAAAGTGATCAAGTAGAGAAAAAATAAGTCCCAAGAAGAAGTGAGGCACCACCTCAATCAATAACATCACAAGTGTCTCAGTACATGCTTGAACAACCTATACAAGTAGAGACTACTCAATCATATGTTCATTTGGCTGAAACTTCTCAAGCCACAATTTCATAGGTAACATTTTCCATAGTTCCTCTCATGAGTACCACTATACAAATTGATCTTGTTCCTTCTCAATTTATTCTTTCACTTCCATATTCACCTCCTAGTGCCACATTTTTTCAATTTCCTTTGTAAGGTACACTGTACAAAGTTTTTTATTCATTATCAAATCTCCCCAATCCTTCAAATTCATTGGTATCCCTAACTAATTTATATTTCACCCAAAAAGATATGGACAAATTTATGTCTATAGCTTCCTTAAAGAGAATAACTCAAGTTCCTACCACTCCAGTGTTCAAAATGTCTATAATAACTAAAGTGGTGGTTACTCCAACCCAAAATACACTTGTTGTTACTACAATCCCATTGGTGTCAACCCCATTACTAGATACCTTTGTCACATTACCTTCCATTATGCTTACTTCATAATCCATTATCCCTCCCAAAGTTTCCCAAGATTTAACATCTTCTATCTAAGGAGATCCATTTCCTCTTCCTCCTTGGCTGGAATCATAAACACCTAAGAAGAAGAGTCGAGCAATGGATCTAGAATATTTTGATTTTGGTCAGCTTGTGCCAATAAAGTCCAAAATAATAAAGAAGGCTAGAACTATGTCAAGAGTAATTTTTGAATTTGGGCATAAGTATGCTAAAGTTACAGTGCCTCTCAAAGATAGAAACATTGAGGATATTCAAGTATTTGAATATGTAGTGGGATGAATAGATCTCGAAAAACAAACTCATGAAGGTGCACAAGAAGATTTACAAACAAAAATGGCTTCCTAGATTAAGAGATATGATAAGGATAAGAAGGTCAAAAATCAATTCAAAGTAAAATTGGAACAAATGACTTCTTATTTACTAAAAATCACTCAACCTTTTGAGTTCATTGATTCTATTGTGCATGAAAATACTAAAAGAGTTATTCAACTTGTAGAAAAAATTAGATCTCAGATTCATGCAGTCAATGCTTGGATTGAGATATTAACAACATAAGGTACTTAACTATTTAATTCTACCATTATATTTTTGAAGAAATTGAGTAAAATGAAAATATAAATTCAAAAAGAAATTAAAGCACTTAATCAAGATTTGGATTTGACTAAAAAGGTTATTGATATATAGAATCAACTTCACAAATTCAAATTGGACATTTTGGTTGAGTAGAAGGTCATTCCAAATAAAAAAATATTCATTGAATACAAGGAAGCTATGAAGAATAAAAGAGTTCTCAAGAATCTAGTAAATATATTGAAGAAGTTGAAGATATGTGTGATAATAAGATTTTAGATCTTGTAAAGAAAATTGGAAAACTCCCTTATCAAGTTAAAAATGATTCTCAAGAAATTCTTCCCGTAGAGATTGTTATTCAAGAATTTACATATTTTCTCCAAACAAAGATTGAAAGAGGTAATTTCATTCTAGAATCTATCAACAAATTAATTCAATTTCAAGTCATCTTGGATAAACTACAAAGAATCATGGACAAGATCAAGGATTTTCTAGTTAACTTAGAAGATTCTATCACAAGAGTACTTGCCATCTCTAAGAGTACATCTAGCCTAGATAATGATGAATTCCAAGCTATCTTGAAGATATATGAGGAGTTTTTAGAGAATAATAAAAAGGAATAAATTCTTGTGTCTAAGGATACTTAGTCTACTTCTGTAATTTTCCATATGTAGTTTTGTTCAATGAAAATTACACGTAGGAAAAGTACATAGTCCTAAGTCAAATAGGACTTTGTCAATGAATAAGTCAATATAGTTATGTTTTTCCTATTTTTTTTCATAGCTCCTCTTTATAAATAGGAGGATTCTATTTTTATAAAGGATCACCAATTTTTATAGAGGGGAAATGCTACTGAATTGAGAATTTTTTTGAAACTTTGTGTTCATATTGTAAATCTTGAATTCCATTCAATATAAGAAAATCAAGTGATCTTTCAATATTTGTGTTGATATAAAGTTGTGGTGTGTTGGATATGTTCTTATTTATTTTACATTACACTTTATTATGAGTTTATTGAATTTTGGTATGAAATTTCTATAAGATAAAAGGTGCTATGAAGCTGATTTTGGAGTCTGTGAGCTACTTTTTAGTTATTGGGTTTATGATCACATTGAAAGTGAATTACTAAGAAGACTTTGAGCTATCAGTTATTCTTATTTGATAATTTTAATATTTATTAGACATAAGGTGAAGACTTTGGGCTGCACTTTATTCTATCTTTTAAGTTTACTCTATTGGTATTATTCTTGATAATCTTTTGGCTAACAAATCTGAATACTGGTTATATTTGGTTCATCAAGTGATATTAGATTTTCAAAATATATCAAAAAGAATGGAAGGAAGTTTGTGATTGAACATAAATTCTAAAAAAAGAGAATTGGATGATATGAAAACACCCACTATGATAAAATTATTGTAAAGAAGTGTAAATAATTAAGTGTTGTGTTAGTTAAAAATAAAAGGGAGCCTCCCCTTGTCTTGAGGAGATATTTTATCTCATCACACTGTGGTTGAAATAACCATTTTTATACTATTGTGTCGGTAACAAAATATTTACCCAATAGTTTTTGGCAACTCTGCTAGGGAATCAAACAAGCAATTGAGATCTACACTCATTTAGTTGAAATAGACCAACACCTTATTATTTGCTACTCTTCTGTTGTAGTTAATCTCTTTTATTTTTGAGTACTTTCACATTTTGACATAAAAAGCTACACTCATGGTATAAGGGAAATGAGACTCATTGATCCAACATTTGAGTTATTTCAAGAACACAACTTTGATTTTTATCGGCACATGCAAGGTCACCTCTTCAGCATACAAGAAATTTTCCACCTACAAATACAAGATCTCCAATACTAGGGGAAGCTTCCAGCATTCATATATTTTTTCCTATTTTACCTTTGCAAAGGTTTTTCATACCTCTATATAATCCATAAATAATGGAAGCTCAAGGTCCATGGGGGACTACTTTTGGTTTATTGAATTTGGCACCACCATCTCATGAACTACTTTGTGGCTCATGAAAACATTTTCCTAAGTTTTATGGTGATGGCAAGTAACATTCAAATGAACATATTGCTGCATTATATATTAAATTTGGAGTTCTTGGAGTGGAACATGAAGATGTTTCTATAATATTATTTATAGAAACACCCTAAGGCATTGTTATTGATTGGTTATATCATCTTACAAATGGCGCTATTACTAATTGGGCTATGCTCAAGACTAAGTTTGAGGCAAGGTTCAATCCTATAGAAGATGTTGATATCTTGTTGGCTTAGCTTACACAAATGAAGAATAAAAAACATCAGCCTATGTGTGAGTTTGTGGAAAAGTTTAACAAGTTGAGGAATATGATTCTAATAGTTACTCGACCTACACTTGAGAATCTAAAGTGCTTCTTCATCAATTCTCAATTGCCTGAAGTGAGTTTTCATTTTCAAAGAGAAGCCCCAACTAATCTTGATGTCACTCAAAGTTTGGCCACTAAAATATAATATGATTTGATTCTAACAATGAAGGTGAGAAATAATTCTATTAAGTCTAGAGGGCAACCTTCTACAAATTTACCTTCTCCTAGCACTATGGATCCCATGGTTCAAAACATTACAAATGAGTTTATTGTGCTTAATAAGAAAATGTCTCAAATCATGTATTTTCATTCATACAAGGATGTTCCAATAAGAAAATATCCAAATGCTTTAAATTATTCCAATAACATTGTTAAAAATCAGAATCAGAATAAGCTTCCTCCACCACAAGCAAGGTTTGTACTATAGGCACCACGAAATAATATAATAGTTAATTAGCTAGAACCTGAGAATGATGATGTTCTAGAGCTAGAATATGTTCCTAAAGATGATGTTAATCCCTTTATAAGAGATGAAGAGGGAGAATCTAGTGACTCCAATATCAAGTTTCTGAGCTTTGAAGAAGAAGACGTTGAATAAGAAAAAGACACATATGGTGAGTCTTATGTCATCTTTACCCATTCTCAAATTTAGCCTAATCAACAACAAAAGGTTGATTACAAAAAATCCAAAGATGAACCACTAAAGGAGGTTACAATTTACAAAAGAAGAACTCCTTTGCAAATTCAACCAAATGATAGGGTAGTGGATAAACAAGTAAGTACTCCTTATAATTCTACCTCTTCTCCTTCAACATTTAGATCTAGTTCCAAAAACTTGAAACTTGAAAATAAAATGTTTTATCCTCTTCGGCTGCCCCATATCTAGATTTTGATATCATTGATCATGCTAAGAAGACTAAAATCCAAATGTTAGAGGTAGAGTACCTCCAATCAATTCCTAATCAATTTGAAAGATTAGCAAAATTTGTAAAAAATAAAGAGATCAATTCTGATCAGACTTTAGCTAAGAGTGTACCAATTGAATCTAAGCCAAAACCAAAGCAAAATAACTTGGTTGTAACTCTTTCATCTAATTCTATAAAAATAGATCCTTTCTATATTTCCTTGTTTACCAATGGTTATAAACTTAGTAATTATGTTATTGATTTGGGTGCTTTCGATAATGTGATGTCTACCAAGGTGGTTAATACCTTAGGGTTAACCTTAAAAAATAATTTTGGCCATTATTCTCAATGAAAATCAAATAAGTACCTATCATAGGCCAAATCAAGGATGCATAATTTGCATTTATTGCATTTTAGAGAAAAAGATCAAAATGATAGTTCTAGTGGCTAATGTTATGGCCTCATATGGAGTTTTGTTAGGACATAACTTTTGAAAAGATGTTGGAATAGAAATAAATATGAATTAGTCTAAGGTTAGGATACCTGTTAAGGGTGTTATGCAGAAACTTCACCTAGAAAAGCAAGAAAAGTATACTGTAACAAAGACTGAAGACCCAAAAGCTTAGATTCTTTTTGAAACTTGTAAAATGGTTACATATTTATTGACTATAGATGAAGATACTATATCTTAAAATGATATTTTAGAAAAATATCAAAAAAATAGAAGAGTTTCCCTTTTTAGATGAAGAGATTTTGGATTTTAACACTATTAAGGTTGAGAGTTCAAATAATTTTTAGACTTTAGAATTTGATGGCACTTGCTCTTCAACTGGATCTAGAGTTGGGATAGTTCTCATATGCCCAAAAGTAAAAGTCTTACCTTTCTCTTTTAAGTTATAGTTTGATAATACTAATAATATTTCCAAGTATGAGGCCTTGTTGTTAGGAATGGAAGTTTCATGAAAGAAAGGAATAAAAAATCTTCATGCACAAGGTGATGTTAAGTTAATCATTTTTCAAGTTAGGAATCTATCTATATTAAATGAAGAATGAAAGACTAAGGTATTATCAAAATCAAGTTTTGGATTACATGGAAAGTTTTGATGTGTTAAATATATCAATGGTTCTAAGAGAATATAATGATAGAGCTGATTCATTGGCTATTTTAGCCACTCTCTTGATTCCTCACAAAGATTTTCAAGGAAACAAGTATACCATTGAGTTGGTTTTTAGACCCAATGTTCTCGATAATGTTAATCATTCATAGGTTTTTAATAATGGTGAGAAAGTCATCTCATTCTTGGAGAAGGTGGAAAATTTTAGTGAGTTATATTTTGAAGGAAGTGATTCCACTCCTCAAGAATCAATTTCTGAAGTTAATGAGGAAACTAAAAAAGAAATATTGTAGCTAAAAGGGAATAATATTCTCAAAGGGTTGGTATCTTTGGAATGAATTTTTGATAAGCATGATCAATTCATAAAATGTCAACAATCAAAATTTGATTCATCTATAGAAATTGAGCAAGTTAATATAGGAACAGAGAGTGATCCCAAAATAATAAATATTGGTAAATGTTGCTCATTAGAGGAAAGAGAAAAGTTGGTGACTCTTCTACATCATTATATTGATGTATTAGCATATTCATATGCTGATCTAAAATATTTTTAACCTAAGGAAGTGCAACATGATCTTCCTCTCAAGCCAAGATCTTAGCCTCACAAGCAAAAATAGTGGAAATATAATCCCAAAATATTAGGTACCATTCTCATTGAAATTAAAAATATGCTAAATGATCTCATTATCTTTCCTATACATCACTCCACATAGATAGAAAATATTATTCTTGTAAGGAAAAATGATGGAGAGATCCACATTTGTGTTGATTTCCAAAATTTAAATCAATTATCACTTAAGGATAATTACACATTGCCAGTAATGGACCAAGTATTAAAAACTATCACTGGTTCAAAGATGTTGTCTATGCTACATGGTTTCTCAAGATATAATCAAGTGGAGGTTCATGATGAAGATCAACATAAGACAACCTTCACTACTCCACAGGGCACTTTTGCATATCATAGAGTGCCTTTTAGATTAATCAATGTTGGTGTTACTTTCTAGAGGGCTATGGACTTAGATTTTCAAGAGATAATAAGTAAGTTTATTGTGATTTATCTAGATGACTTAACCATTTTCTTAGAAAATCATCAAGATCATTGTGATCATTTAAAGTAAGTGCTTGAGAGATGCCATGAGCATGGGATATCCCTTAGTCCCAAGAAATTTATATTTGGGGTTACAGAATGTAAGCTCCTTAGACACATTGTATCTAAGGAAGGGATCAGAATTGATCCTAAATAGGTTAAATCAATTCAAAATCTTAATTTGTCATCAAGTAAGAAAGGAGTGCATTCCCTCTTTGGGAAGGTGAATTTCTTGCAGAGATTTGTTCCTGATTTTGCTAAGAAGACACACCACATTGTCGATATGATGAAAGGAAAATCAAATTTCCATTAGAACATGGATGTAAGAAATGATTTTCATGAAATTAAAGAAGCCATTTCACTTGCTCATGTCCTAGTTTATCCTGATTGTACCAAAACTTCATTATGTATAGTTATGCTTCTGAGTATACCTTATCTACAATCTTGGTACAACCAAATGAATAAGGGATTGCATCTCCTATAGCATTAATTATCTACCCTCTAAAGGCTCATGAGCTAAAATATTCATCCATGGAAAAACATGCATATGCAGTGATGAAAGCAGTCAAGCATTTTAAGTACTACATCCTCAATTATCACACCACTGAATTAGTACTAGATTCTAATGTTAAGTCTATTTTGACTCAACAAGAATTTGGAGGTAAAATAGGTAATTGGATCAATAAAATCCAAGAATATGATATGGATATCAAGCCTACAAAACTTGTTTTTAGAAAAGGTTTGTGTCAACTCATAGTAGAGACCAATTTGGAAGAAGCACCTAACAATGAAGAAGACATAAAAGATCTTCCCATAGTCTTGCTCGTGAGCATAACGAATGAATGGTATTTTAACATTACTCATTTTCTCACATATAGAGAATGTTGAGAACATTTGTCTCATAAAGAGAAGAGGAAAATCAAGCTCAAGGCTAAAAATTTTGTCTTTTGGGACAATGGTTTGTATAAACAAAACATTGATAGAATCTTTGTAAGATGTGTAGGTAAAACACAACAAGACAAGTTATTGAAATCTTTCCATGATTTAGCATGTGGAGGACATTTTTCAGCCCCGGTCATAACTCACAAGATCTTGCGAGATAGATATTATTGGAAAACACTTTTTTAGGATGCATATGCTTGGGTGCATAAATGTTAGAAGTGCCATCAGTTTATGGGGAAACCCAAGTTAGCAACCTTGCCTCTCAAGTGTATATTCATTAAAGAAACTTTCCAAAAATGGGGTATTGATTTCATTGGTGCAATGAACCCATTGTCAAGTGTAGGTCATAGTTATGTTCTCATAGCTATAGATTACTTCACCAAGTGGGTGGAAGTAATTCCAACCAAACATGCTACTTTAGAGGTTGTTTATAACTTCCTTAAAGAGAATATCATCACATGATTTGGTGTGCCAATAAAAATTGTAATTGATAATGTTTCTTATTTCACATCCCATGAGATGACTCAATTTTATTTTGAATATGGGATCATCTTATCTCATAAGAATGATTAATTACCTCAAGGAAATGGTCAAGCTAAGTTGAGTAATAAGAATTTGGTAACTATCATCAAGAAGCTGGTATTAGATAATCAAAGGATGTGGCATAAAGCATTAAGTGATCTTAGATTTTCAAAGTATATCACAAATAATGAAAGGAAGTTTGTGATTGAACATCAATTCTAAAAAAAGAGAATTGGATGATATGACAACACCCACTATGATAAAATTGTTATAAATAAGTGTAAATAATTAAGTGTTGTGTTAGTTAACAATAAAAGGGAGCCTCCCCTTATCTTGAGGAGAGATTTTATCTCATCACACTATGGTTGAAATAACCATTTTGCTACCATTATGTTAGTAACAAAATACTCACCCAATAGGTATACGAGACCTTACAAAGTTCCATCATCTCAAGAAACTGTGACCAAAGAAATAGAGTACAAAAGATAGGGTTTGATGCCTAGCAGATGAATGATATGAAGCCACATGTCTCTGACTAAGTCAAGTAATTAAAAATGAATATATATGTCATAAATAAGCTCAAAAAGTGCATAAGGAAGACATATATCATGTTAAGAGATGAGACACCCAAAAGTAATGAAAATATGCAACGTGGCAGTACAAAAATTGTTAAAAGTTGAAAATGAAAAATTCAAATTTAAATGAGAAATGAATTAGTGAGTAATGAGGTAAAAGTTATTGTTTGTAATTAATTCACATGAATTGGAAACCCAACACATTTAATTCTTAGATTCAACAAATATAAACAATATATTTTATTTATAAATAATGATTTGATTATATTATCCTCTTTATATCTTGTGCATTCTACAAATTTGATTTCCCTAATGACTAAATAATTCATAATTTTTAGAAAACTTAGAATAATTGCACAATGCTAATTCCTTCATCATCTCAAACTCCTCCCTCTACATTTTCCATTATAGGCATGAATGAAATCATGGATACAATGTTTGATTTAACAACATTGGAGCACCAATTTAAGCATTATTTATCCATATGGGTGGAAATGGACACAACAGATCCATATGAAGAAAGGGACTAATTATTTACCTTCACACAATAATACAAGGCAAGCCTACACAATGCTATGGTGAAACCAAAGGTAATACCCTCCATCGACTTACTTTATGATTTATTTATAAATGGACATTTTTTTTGAAAAACTATTGCACTACCAATGTAATACTATCCCTATGGCCTACATTAGTGGAAATGCATTTGAGAAATACTTTAGGCTCCATGTTCCTGAGATAACCTATGACTAGTCTATGGTGAATTCATAGTTGATTGAAAATTTAGTTAAGGATAAATTATATCAATGGTCATCCAACCCAAGCATTTTTTAATCAAACACCTGATTTCCTCCATTCTCATAGTTATTTTTAGGCTAGGGTAAGAGTTCTTATGGATCTGCTAAATTGATTATATAGATTTTTGAGCTTTCATTATGTTCATGAGATACATATCCCATTTTTGGACACCATTTTGAGTTCAAACAATTTTTTTTCCCTTGGAGAAATCATTAGCACCAATTTGATACACCAAATTAGTAACCCAACAAATCTTCCAAATGGAAACTTCTATAAGATGCCACACTTGATAGATGATATAACTACTAAAATACACCCATCCTATAAAATATATCGGGAGCTAATTTAAATTTTAAGGGATTTATTGATTTAAAACCCTATGTTGTTAAAGGGATAAGATTCTAAATCATGGAATAAATATGAAATAAAGATAACCACATATTTGTATAATAATTGACCTAATTTGATTATTATAATAATAGAAATAAATCACATAAGTATGTACTTCACTATAAACTAACTGACATGAATGAATTGGAGTCTAGAAATCAATTTAGAAGCTGATTAGAGTGTCACAAAATTAAAATAGGTCTTGAAACTCCTCTTAGATAGTAGCATGATCCCTTGGATAGTAGCGCACTACACTAGTGTCCTCCTAGCTGTGATAGTGTCTTATTGCTAAAAATTGTGTGAAATTTTGGGAATAACCTCACTTGAGTTTGAGATGCCTGTGTCTATGTGGATGAACCTTGATTTACTACCTATGACCTAGTTTTTACTGATTTGGGAGTAAAACCTAGACCTTCATGTTGTTAGGGTATTTGAGGAGCACAAGTAGAAAACATGTGATGTTAAATAGATAGGCTAGATGTGACCTCAACACCACTTTATGTTGAGAGTTGCCTACATACTAATACCTTGAGAGGGGATCAAGACTGATGTAGTTCTCTCACCTATGTGATTGGTGCAAGTGCAAGTGAATGACAGTATGAGTGTTGACTTAAGTGTTTTAAGTGTGCTTGAGACTGGAAAAATGATTAATCTAAGCTTAAGAATGTTGTAGATGGTTATATGTAGAAGTAAGGAAGAATAGGGATTAATAACCGTGATTTTCATAATTATTTATGAGTTTGTTCATGAGTATTTGGTTATTATTTCCATCTATTGGGTAAAGGGATACAAGTGGTGTATATATAGTGATCTAGTACTTGTCAAGATGTGATTTGTGTCTAGGCTGACCCTAGGGTGCCTTTAGAACTAGAAATATGTCCATTAGGACTAAAAATAGGTAAGCGACACTATCATGGTCCTTTGGTCACTAGTGTAATGTTCTAGTGTCCAAAGGGGTGTGCTAATGTCCAGGTGGTAGGACTTAGGGAACTAGGGTCTTAGATGATTAGGGGAAGGTCCAAAGGGGAGTGCTAGTGTTTAGGTGGTAGAACTTAGGGCACTAGGGGCCTAGATGCTTAGGGGAAGGTCTAAGACTAATTTTAGAATGTCTAGTGATGGGTTAGACCCATGTGAAAGTTGGATAAATATTTAAAGAGGCCCTAAGATAGGTTTAGGGATAATCTAGGGGTAGGGTGGTCTCAAATATCACTCATTACACTCAAGTGAAATTTTTTGTGACTATATTTTCCCCCACTTTGTTATATAAATGTAACAAAGTGAAATGACTAAAATAAATTAAAAATAAGCATACTTGGACTTATCTAAGAGGTGAATCCCTTGAATTTGGGTTTGAGTATGTGAAGCATGCTCTATTACATTCCTTGTAAATGAAACATGACTAAATAAATCCTTACTTAATAAATATTAAAAGCAAAGACAAAACTAAGTAAAGAGATAAGAGAGAGGAAATGAGTGAATACACCTCACTAGGTATGAAAACCAATGCAAGAACCAAGTGACATCCTATGTGTGTGTGTGTAATTAGTGATCAAATAATGAATAACTTGGATTAAGCTGATGAAATACTCAATCCTCATGTGTGAGTGGATCAATAACTCAAGATGCCCTTGAATCCATAAGTGCCAAACACTTCTTGGTGGATCATGAACTGTGAATAAGTCAAATTGGACTAATGGCTTGTCCAATCCTTTTATGCAGGTGGATAAAGAACTCAAGTAGCCTATGACTCCATAATTGCCTACTCATGTGTAGTAGATGCATATGTAACTAAAACTACATAATGTAACTAAAGTTGTGTGATGTAACTGAATCTATATAAGATGGGTTTGGGGTCACTCAAAAAAATTTAAATGAATATCAGCTTAGGGGCCTCTTAGGCACTTAGGTATGTAGCTCAAGGACTACTCGCTAATGCCAACTATTAACCATTTTGACCCCCAAGGTCAAAAGGTCAACCAATAGTACAAAAAAATTGATTTTAATTTCCTATAGTCTTGTTAAAATCTTTTTCATACATTATGTGGTCTTCAAAAGGCCTTTCTAAAATCTTATTAGCATAAGTTAAGGTTAATTTTATAAAATTAAGGTAATGGTTGTTTTAGCCTTATACTATCCAAGTCATGTCATGGTGAGAAAAATTGTGTGTACAAAAGGTTTCATGGGTCCTTAGGTTACTCTTTAGGTAATATTATCCCCTTAATCACCTTGTATAAGCATTTCATACTTTTTTGTAATGTTTAAGGTAATTTGTAAACTTTACGGTAAAGTTTTATGCTTGAAAAATGCATATAACTAAATATCACATGTGTTAAAGACAAAAAGGGGAATTATCCATAAATAAAACTTGTATAATATTGTAAAATAGGTTTATAATGTGTACATGATAGTTACAAGTCAGAAAGTGATCATATTCTTGTAGTTCAATGCTTAAGAGGAGCTTGTCACCCGCTTGTACATACTTGGATATTCATTTTTAGGTGAAAATATCTTAAATTGTATATTAAGATTATAAAAGTAAAATACATGCTTGGAATGAAGTTTTAGGTCTCAAAGATGTAAAATATGCTTCAAAACCTCCATCGCTCTCTTCACAAGCTCATAAAGGTAGTTTTCATATGCGTAATATGGAAACAAGAGAGACAGTCAAGGAATGAGATTTTTTATAGAGTAGGGGGTAATAATTATATTAAAATACATGGAAATTTATTTCATATTGATTTCCCCTCCTTTATGAATAATTGTTAAGAAGGTAGGGTGCTCAAAAATTGCCTTCAAACCCTATAGGCTCAATGTTTCTCCTTGAAATGATAGTTTAAAATTGGTTGAATGCATGAGATAAATTTAATAGGATATAAGGGACATATTAATAAATTTCACATGATTTTAAAATCCTTACTTAGCATGTGTGACCTCAAATTGACAATAAATCTCTATTGTACATAGTTTGTAAAGTTGACTGTCATAATATTTTGTTTGTTCTAAGGCTTTAAATTTTTTAAGGAATATGGAATAAGGTTTAAAATATTGTAATACTCTCTCAAATAGTATATATCCCCATAATGATTCTCCATTCTCATTCTAACATCATTTTTTCCAAGCAACATCTAGTGTTCTCAAGCTTTGAAGACTGTGTGCGAAGGTTACTTTCATAAGAATGGGTTTTAAAGGTATTAAATTGCATGGTGAAAGGTTTATGAGATAATTTAACTCAAAATATAGGTGATAAATTAATTTAAGGATGATATTAGTCTCAAGAGATCATGTTCTCACCATATGAAGGCCTAA
The DNA here is from genome assembly GCA_037957365.1 of Torreya grandis. Classification (NCBI taxonomy): domain Eukaryota; kingdom Viridiplantae; phylum Streptophyta; class Pinopsida; order Cupressales; family Taxaceae; genus Torreya; species Torreya grandis. The sequence continues at coordinate 1,325,352 of JARHVA010002254.1, read as the reverse complement.
AACATGAAGAATGCAGACCTACAAGTCTATAGACTTGTAGGTCTGCATTTTGTTTTCATTTTAAATACATTAGAATGTGTCTCAATATTGGTTTTTAAACCTAAATTTTTAATTAAATGTAATAACCTTATACATTTTTAAGTATCAAGGACTAATGGATAAGTGTGTTTTCAAAGCCTATTGCTCAAGACACCAAAATGATCACCTACAGGCATAATTGTAAGAATTGAGAAATTTGAGACTTTAAGAAAAAATTAATAACATATAAAAATGTAAATGTAATATATAGAGATGGAAATAAATATATGTGAGTAATGAGGAGGTATGATTTGGTAATGGTTCAAATACATCTACCTCTTGATCATCTAACAACCATGTCTTAAACACTCATGAGAAAGGAGATGAATGTTTGAAAGGATATAAAGTAATAGCAAGTTGTATAGGTTAAAAATTGATAAGACCAATAATTTATTAAAAATTTAGTAAAAGTCACTCTTTTACTCAGTGATTTACATTAAGGTCTTAAACCCCAAATTATAGTTAAGTCTGCAATCATCACCTACAGATTTGCCTAAATAGCTACAGTTGGTCTTCAACTTGAAAAGAAGACAAAATGCATAGTATTGGAATTTGAGTTTGGGTGATTGATGAAAAAGTTAATGGAACCACTAAAACCTAAAATTAATGTTTGAAAAGAATGATCAAACAAACTTCACTTGAACCCTACATACATAGTCAATTTGCCACATATAGGCTTACATAGCTATATGAGAGGTGTTTGTTTTATTTTAGAGAGTATAGGACTATGGAAAGAGGAAAGTAACATTGTAATGATCTTATATTTTTATCATGACTCCATATAACCTTCAGAGTTAACAAAATGGTGTTAATGTTTATAGGCCTATTTAGGCCTTGGAAGCCTTAGGCCATATGCATAGACCTGTAATTACAATCATAAGAAGAGTGATTTATAGAGGGTGATATGAGAACATGAGGACACAATAAGGAATTTAAGAAATTAATGGAACATTTTATGAAGTTTTGAAGCCCTTCATTAGTGATAAAAAGGGATATTATAATCAACTAGGGTCAAAAGTGCATGATGTGCTATAAACCCTTAATATATGAAACACAATTTAAAAATATCATATATGGAGAATAATAATAATATATTCCTTGGAAACATGGTATATATGTGTTAAAAATGTAAATAGGTCATTGGTAGATAAAACCAAACATCAGAATGTCACTTTTAAGCCTAATTTCTCTCTTAACCTCATAAATGCATAGACTACTAGCTTGAGGGTCTCCTAATCTTGATCACTTATTACATGAGAATATGAATGGTGGATCAGTATTATAGGAAAAATATAACTTACCTATATAATAAAAATTAATGGCATTTAGATGTTCATCTAGAGCATGTACTCTATGAACAATCCTTAAGACTCTAGAGCACTCACAGGCTACCAAAAAGCACTCCAATGACTTGATGGAGGAAAATACCTATAAAATGAATTAAAATGTAATTATTCAACCTTTAAATGTCTTTTGTGACCTTAATATTTATTATGAACATTATATTCCACCTTTGGTTGGCATGTGCTAAAGGGATATTGTATGGAATCAACCTCAATACATGGTTGTAGGCTCATTTATGAAGAAACATGGTATGAAATGGTTTTAAAACCAAGAAATGAGGTATAAAAAAATTCATAAAGGTTATAAAAACATTAAAACTCTTTATAAGGTCTCATATAATGGTATATGAGCTCTGAAAGTCATCAAGTTGGTCAAGAAGGTGAGAAATGCACCCTTTGCTAGCCAAAAAGCCTATATGCAGACCTATGGAGTGCAAAAAAAATCCTCTCTTTAGTGGATTAAGTTGTATTAAGGTGTTTAATACCTCAAAAAACCTACTTTAAGAATTATATCTTAAAAATTTCTTGAAAAAACAATTCAAATGTCTCTTGAGCATGCACAAACACCTAGGCTAGGGTTTTAGCCTTTTCATGGTTCACATATCCATACAAGGTATCAAAATATAAAATTTGGTATGGAGTATGGTTATAAGATGGGTAAATTGAATCAAATAATTTCCCTAAGTTTCACAATTTTGGGAGTTAGTTTGGACCAAAACTCAACTTTATAGGGATGAAGGCCTAATTGGGGAGAGAGATCAAAGGGGAAAAGACAATTCCACTCACTTTAAAGTCATGAGATTTGGTATGGAGATGTAAGGGGAAATAGGATACTAAAAAAATACCCTTAGTTTCCCAAGATAATCTATAAATTATTCTACATAAGGATGTTGGCATGTTTTCAAGGCTACAAGGAATTAAATGCTAGTGAGAGCTTTACGTATAAGATGAAGTCTCAGACAGAGTTTGAGGCATATAATTGAGTTGAGTTAGGTATATTTTGATATGAATATGAATTTAATATATAATAATTATAGTTATTAATGAAAATTTAAGATTTTACACTTGCAAGAAAAAATAGATGTAGTAAGGCCAAGTGGGCTTCAAGATACCTAAGAGGTGTAATCATCATTGCAATGTCAATTTTAGGAGTTTCCTAAACAAGTTAAAAGTGTCAAAGAGTATATAAGGATCATTTCAACATGACTTGATAATCAATGATGCCACTTATCATTTCACAAGCCAAGACAAAGGGGTAATTTTGAAGAAGAAGATAAGGTGTCAAGAAAGGTTTGAAACTCCTATGCCATGTGGAAAAAGAAAGAAAAAATTGTTTTTTGAGACCCGATGAATCTATTATCCAATTCCTTTCTTTATTGTAACTCTTAATGGACACTTGTCACCTCTCTCTCATATGCCCCTCTCTCTTCTTCTCTCTCTTATTCTCTATATATTCAACCTTGATAGGCTATATATATATTCTCCACCTTAGTATGGTGAATCCATACCCATTTTTAAACCTTTGATCAATGATAAACTTCTAGTTTTACCTCCTACTTTAACTGGTTTCAATGTGTGTGCATGACTAGTTAATATTGTCAAGTGATTATCTTAGCTTCCTTAGTATGTTGTCTTTTTTTAGCATTCATCTTCAATTTAAAAGCCTTTTTATAGGTCTTATGAAGTGTGAAATGTTGAGTGAGTTGTCTAATCATATATGTCATTCTATGACCTCTTGTTTAGTTCTCCTAGCCCAAGAATCTTCCACAACCTTCATATGAAATTTTGATATAGAGAGGTAGATTAGGAGTAATGTATCACCTCCATTAGAGTATGTTTCTCTCCCTTTTCCTAATAAGTTGGTATATTAGTGAATGTGACTAACTAATACATCAAGGGGATCTATCCTTATAACTTATACATTAAATCCACCTAAAGGTCACCCACATACTTAGATTGTCTCCATATTATCCTAAATTTAGAAGGCTTAAACAATATTTTAAGGGTGAAAATTTGGGCTATAATAGTTTTGGCACACCTAGTGAGACTAAGATCTAAAGTAGTTGAAGCTTATTGGTGTTTTCATTATACATATTAGCCTTTGGAGGAATTTATGAACATCAATGGTGACTCCAAGCTCAATCAGCTGGTTCTAATAGCCTAGGTACTTATTTCAAATAATTGTTGATGATTTGTATTTCTCTTGTATACTTTATGAAGTTTGATGGTTGGGTATAAAGAGAATTTATGTGTTATACCTCCTTATTAGTCCTATAATGATCCATACCAGCCTTGTCATGATTCTTATCAACATTATCATGAACCATATCAATCTGATGACTATCTTAATTTTCCTTCATATGATTCCAATTATATACCTCAAAATACTTACCAAGATTGCATTTGTCATACTCACCTCCTCCTACTCCAAATCTAACTCAAAATTATATTTCCCTTACCACATCCTTGTTGGCACTGAAGCCAAATATGCTAAAGTCTAAAGGGTGAATGAGAAAGTGGGATAGAGGAGTAGATCTTGGAGATGTGATCCCTTTTCACCTCATAAAGAATATGAGGAAGTTAGTATAGATGTTGATGGATAAGAGTGTAAAAATTGGAGAGAAAAATAAATATGTTATGACTGACGATTTGTATGAAATTAGAACCTTGATCCAGTGGTGGGTATATATATATTAGTGAGGTGGGAAAATCAAGAGATCCAACCCAATCAACCTCAACCATAATTTTCTACCCCTAGTCAACCTCCTTGTGTTCTAAGTCTCCTTGAAGATACACTTGCCCTTCCTCAATAAATAAATATGACTTCATCTTGGAGGCCTTCTTAGACTATGATTCCTAGTTACACCATGCCAACTCCTATGGATGAATCTTCTCCTATGCCTACCCAAGACCAAGAAAGATAAAATGTCATATAAGCCTCACCAAGTTGGAGAAAGACTCTTCAAGTGCAGGAGAGGGGAAGACTTGTCATGTTAGAAGGTTTCTCAAGCTCCTCAAGACGTTTTCTTACTCCTCAAGTTCCAATTTTCCAAGAAAACTAAGGTATATTAGACCTAAAAAAGATAATTCAAGAATGGAAAAGGGAAAATGAGAGAGTCTTAGCACAAGGGTTTCTTACTCTTCCTCAAGAGATTCCAAATAAGTATTTAAAGGTCCTTAGTTGTAAAGACACACTTGTAAGTGTCAATTATAATAGTGAAACCCCTTTCCCTTACACCATCTCCCTTATTGGAGAAGATCCTATTATATAGAGGACAAAGGAAGAAGTTGCAGTAGTGAATTTCAAGGAGAGTGTGATGAAGATGATTCAAGTGTATATGATGAGGAATTAACCATTGGTACTCCCCTTGGGGAAGAAAAAGGCAATTTAGTTTTGAAGGATGAAATGAAAGGGTATATTGGAGAAAGAGTACAAGATTATAAAGATGCTACATTAGAATAACAAGCTTCTAAGGATGTGTTTTAGGTTGTGGCAGTAGCACCTACAGATTTGAAATGATTTTGAGGATCTTGAAGGGACTATATCTCTTATTAGATAGATTAAGGATGTTTTTGAGGCTACTCTCTTGCTTAAGAAATAATGTGATGATCATTAAGAGACCATTAAAAATCAAATACCTCATTTCAGGGAGTCTCTAGAAGCTAAGGGTGATGTTTATCCTATGAGCCAAGAGATGGTCATGTTAAAGGTAGGTTCAAACATCAAGAAGCATCATGCGAAGGATCTTGAAGAACAAGATGAATATGTTTTCATAGGTGACTAGTTTTATGCTATTAATTCACTTGAAATCATGCTAAAAGGATTGAAAAGCAAGAGGAAACTTGACTCATGCCATTTCCACCTCATGGAGAAAAATATATCATAAGATTCCCCTTTGATCTATAAGGAAGAAGATATTTTTAGGTTATTTGTATTTATTATTTGATTTTTTGTGTTTTATTTTCCCTAAGTGCTTAGCTAACACATGTATGTGTCTTGATTACTTTGGTTTGTGCGGGTTATTATCATTTTTAGTGTGTTTGGAGGTCAAATTAGTTTGTTTTGTCTTCATGAAGGTCTACTTAGGTCTGAGTTTGAGTACAAGTGACTCCATTTCCCAATGGATGGATTAGGTAACTAGTCTAATAAGAATAAAAAGCATTTTGCCCCCGTGAATCACCAATTTATTGACCATTTTTGATCCCCAATGTTAAAAGGTCAACCCCTAGTATAAAAGACTTTCTTGTCATGCCATATAGTATTTTTCAAAGATTTTTCATGCCTTATGTGGTCTTAAAAATGCCTTTATAAAACCTTATTAACATAATCTAAGGTTAATTTGATAAAATTAAGGTAATGGTTGTTCTATTCTTATACTAGCCTAGTCATGTCATGGTGAGAAAAAGGGTGGGTCCAAAAGGTGCCATAGGTCCTTAGGTTTATATTCAAGTATGTTGAGGTATGTTACTATTGTTGTGTTGAGTCATTTATTTTTTAATTGATGTTAAAGGTAGTTGAGTGTCATTGATGTCCTAGAGGTGCTCTTGTGAAGATGCATGGTAAGTGATCATGATGTCTTAAGCATGGTTTAGTAGGTCTTTGAGTTCTGCATAAGGTCTTGGCACAATGTTATGATGTGACAAGCATATGAGTAGTGTTGTTTTATATTACTATGAGAGATCATAAAAAAGAGAGTGTTTATTTATTGAAGTTATTGTTTTGATAAGGTCATTATTAACCAAGTTCATAAGAAATAAGTCTTTGTTGACAAGGTATATTTTGACAGCCTAGTCTTGTCTTGTTGAAGGCATGAATAATGAAGCTTGGTGAAGTGAGTGAGATTAGGTAAGTGAGAAGATGTTTGAAACTATGTAAACATGTGTAAAAGGTGGATAATATTTCACAAGAGTTTAAAGTTTAGTTCATGTCTTATTCATTTGCATGAAGAGAACTAGCGAGAAGGTAGAGGCTTGGTAGCATAGTGAGGTGAGTAGACTGAAGATTTTGAGAAGATGTGGCGTAGTGGTTAAGCATGGTATGAGGGTTTTTGGCATAATAATGATTTTTATAGTGCATATATAGTGGAATAAAGGTCTTAGAGGCTTCATGAGTTTAGAGAGAGATACTTTAAAGACAACTAATGTCTTTTGTGATCAAGAAATCTAGTTTAGTCTTGTCAAATGAACTATATGGTTTAAGAAGTCTTGGTCAAAGGATAATTAAGGGAGATGTTTTGGATTCTATCTAAGATGTTTGGAGATGAGTTGTGAGATATATAAGGAGTATTAAATGTCTCAAAGTGGTATGGTTCCTAGTAGGTCTATTTGATGGACTAGTTGTTAAGCATGGATATGGCTTATAGAGGCATGATGATGATGATGATATGGATGTGTATGGAATTGAAGTTATTAAATATAGTGTTATATCATGAGATAAATATGTATATTAGTCACGTGACTCTTAGAGTGAGCCAAAGGGGTAAGTTCTTCATTGGTGGACTTATCATGGACCTTGTCTTAAGACCCTAGGTGGCATGATGAGGCATCATGATAAGGTTTGGAAGTTTTTGAGCTCATGTGATCATGGTTTTAGGTATTACATGTTTTTTCAAGTGTGTTATTGAATTTTGAGGTCTTGATTTGAAGAAGACAGCATAAAAAGTGGATTTAAGGTCTCTCGAGTGCTAGAATGAGGTGTTTCAAACCTGAAAAGGATTTTCTCATGCTTGTTGGATTTTAAATAATTTGAATGGGATAATAATTATTTAATGGTATTTGGTTAATGGTAATATGTGTATTCTCTAGTATTTTTTTTTAAAAATAAGGGGTAATCCTTTATGAATGATTGCTAAGAGTGGAAACTAGTTTTTAGTGACTTAAAACCCTAAGTTGAACTTCATGTTAGAGATATGATTAAAAAGTGATAAAAATGGTTTGGAAAGTTTATAATTATGATTTTCTATTAAAATAAAATATATAAATAATCTTTAGGTGTCATTGGTTAGAGATAATAGAGAGAAAATTACTAGTTATAGGTATATTTATAAAGAAGTCTGTGCAGTTCTCAAAAGATGCATATACCAGAAGAATTAAATGGATGGAAGTTAAAGATTGAAACTTATATCTTATGACCATGGTGGTTTTTTTTATAAAGTTAAATACTTAAAATATGCTAAAATATTCATGGGAGTTGACTTATCTCTAAAAATGCCTAGTGAGGAAGACAATGAGAAAAACCAAGCATAAGTGAGAATGAGGTTATGGATGTATTGTCATAGATTAGGAATGGATCTAAATGCAAGGGGTTATTTTTAAATACATATAGTACACATTAATGTTTTATATATGTTTCTATGTTCAGTGTATATGTTGATAATGTTGTTCATGATTTGACCTCTCTTATGCATATAAGACAATGATTAGGTAAGATTGTGAGATTGGTCTGCAAGACCAATGTTGTCACTTGAAGATGGTGTGTGTGTGTGTGTGTGTGTGTGTGTGTGTGTGTGTGTGTGTGACAGTTACCTAATGATATAATAAGATCATACACGTGCATAAATAGTCATTGTAAGTGTCCAAAAAGGTGTTGAAAGTCAATATCATCATGACTGGTCCTTAAGGTAGAATGGCAGTTCTGAGTAAGCAAGTGGGAGTGATGAGTTGGAGGCTAATTTCACTTAGATAAATCCTAAAATTAATATGATGTTTTATATTTAATTAATGTTCTATTAATACTTTTTATAATATTTTAAAATCATTTAAAGTGATTTAAGTGGTAAACCCAAAGTAAGTAGATTAGTTTAGAATTGATTGTGTTTACTAAAGATAAGATATTGGTATGCAAAACTAATATTTGTCATATATCTTGAGAAAATTATACTTAAGAGTGATATATAGATGTAAAATAATAAATTTAAGGTGTAATAAGTGATAGGAAGTATTATTTCATGGATTGAACCTCAAATATGCATGTTTGTGTTTTTGAAGTTTATGGTAGTTCTGAAGTAGTCATCTTGCAAAGATGAGTTTGAGGTGATTTGATAAGAGTTGAAGATTATAATGCATATTAATATGTTATAAAGATATATAAGGTTCATGTGAGTGAATTTAGAGTCATTAAATTTCCTTGTATAGATATTTGTGGTTAATTATTCATGATTGGGTTTTAGAGCATTTAGGCAGTTCTGAGTGGTCATGTTGTAAAAGTGAGTTTGAGGATTTAAGCTCTATGTTGAAGTGTATAATGAAGTTTTTGACTACCATTAGGCAATTAATATTATAAATATATATATATTTTTTATTTTTATGTGTTAAAATTAGTTTTATGCTTTGGTTGTTTAAGATAGACTTTTTGGGTGTGTGAAGGCCTAATTGTGAGTAGTGTTAATGATGTGGTCCAAGTAGTAAATTAGACTAAAAGGTGGTATGGAACTAAATATATTTTAGTATGGGTATATATTAGGTGTGTGTAAAGTGTCTAATTTGTGTGTGGATTCTCAATAAGTTTCAAGAGGGCTAAGTATAACGTGTTGTGTGAGAAGGCCTAATTGCATTAGGTCTCCTTTAAGCCTAATGGTGGTTTTCATCCTTATGAGTGGTTTATGACCTATGTATTGGATGTTTCATGTATGAAACGTGTTATTTGGCCCATTTTAAGAGTAATAAAATTATTCATAGGTTTGTGTTTGACCAAGGTATGTGCAAAAAATAGTCAAGTGTAAGAATAAAGCCTAATAGGCCTATTTGGTGAGTGAAAGGAATGGTTGAATGAGATAGAATTTTTGTGAGATCAAAGAGGTATTATATACCATTATATACAATGAGTGAAACAATTATGGATATTTATTACTTTTTATGAAGCTAAATAGTAAGGTCATATGACCTAATCAAGTCAAGAAGAGGTCTAGTTAAGCAAAGAGGCCTAAAAGGCTATTTGAGAGACATAAAAGTGTGTGAAGATCAGAAGAAGGTGATCATCATATACTATGTGAGAAACATATGTTTCTTAAGGTGATATATTTTTTTAGGTTTCTAAGTTAGTTTTGAGTCATCTAGGGGGTTGGTGCCTCCTTACAAGTTAGTGTTTGCTAAAAACTAGTTGAGTGGGTGCTTGACTAGGTAGGGGTTGGTGCTGATTATGGGGTTTGTACTCATTTTGGATTTGGTGATTCACTAAATTTGGATATTTTAATTATAGGATTATATTACATTTGTATGGTTTAATGGGTTTTCTTTCCCTTGAGGGTTTCCCACATATGTTATGTATTTTGTGTTTCATGCTTTTGTGTATACTTGTGTATGCATTGGTTGATTTATGTGTTTGAATAAATGCTTCATAAATGATAAGTGGAATTGAATGAATGTTTTAATGCACTAATTCACTAGCCATTCATTATTTTTTATTAAAAAATTTGGTATCAAATCTTGGTCCCTTGAGAGAGGCTTAACAACCTAAAGGTGATCCTAAGAAATTCAAGCTTGAATTGTGATGATGATAGTGTTTATCATGATTGTAATGGTGGTATACCAAATAATGATGGTATTGGGAGACTTGAATAATAATAATAATAATATGAGTCATATTAAACTCATAAATCAAGGTGAGATATTTTCTACTATAGGTCATAAGTTAGATTTGAAAGAATTTCAAAAGTGTTCTTTACCAGCTTAGAAGGATTATGTAGAAGCCAAGTCAAAGGTCAAACCTAAGTTGACGTTCAAGTATAGAAGGACATTGAATAATTATTAGTCTTATGAGAATATAGAGACTTTGGAATATCTTATACTTATGTTATTTTAATTCCTTATGGAAGAGGTGACTCCATTAGGCTTCATGGAGACACTCACCTAAAAATGGAAGCATGATGGATGCTATTTTAGCCTTGATAAGTATTATATGTAAAGAAAGCATGAAGACATGTTGAAATAGTCTATATGGTGAGAAAGTTGAAAAGATAAAGGGGAGATAACTCATGTCTCTTGAGCATGTGTGAGATGCTTCAGAATTAGGGAGCATGTTTTTTTTAGTATGGTTTGAGATCCCTAATGAGAATAAGTTTTGTGAAGTATGTCTAGACAAAGAGGGAGCTTGATATCTCTGTGAGTGGTTAGGTTCATGGATCAAAGGACTATATGCAGTGATTTCCATGTGAGAGAAAAGTGCAAGTCCAAGTGTCTCATATCTACTTGATTAATGTTATGTTGAGATCATAACATGGATTAAATAGGGAAAGACATCAAGGTGTCTTTCAAATCCTTGTTCTGGGTCTTAAGGTATGTGTAGGTAACATGGTGAAGTAAGTGAGCCCTAGTTTATGAGAAGTTGGTTTGCATTGTATGGTTTTTAGAGTTAGGTATGGAAGCCTTTAGAAGTGTTATAAGGTAGATCTTTGAGTATGCTTAAACATGTATATGAAACATTAGAGACACTCCTATAGCAATAGATATATGAGGTTAAAGTCAAAAAGATTCATCTTAAGAAGATATCTATGGTGCAAAGTGAAAAATTAATGATGATGGTTGTTCATCAAGTGTTCTTGAGAGAAAGCATCAACTTAGGGGGAGATTTGTGTTCTTCATTGATGTTTAGATCCAAAGATTAGATAATAGTCTATTGGAGGTGTGATTTTAGAGATGGGTTAAAAATTATTTATATGATGACTTGATCAAACAAGTCACATTCATAATAGTGTCTAAATATCTCATGGAGATAATGGGATCAAATCATGCTCCAAGAGTAGGTGTGTATGCCAAGAAGATCTTGTTGGGGATCAACCAACAAACTTGATTACTTTTATGTAAGCAATTAAACATGGAATTAAACCAGAATTGAAAGCAACTAGAATCAGAAATAGCAAAGAATAAGAGATACAAGATACCACCCTGAAAACTTGTATTAAACTCTTCCAGAAGGAAATACAATGAAGAAAATCACACTTTCTTCTCACACCTCTCAGATGTACAGATCTTTCCCTCAAGAGTTTACAATCAATTCCAACAACCTGGATTGATACACACATATACAATATGTCTTGTACTATTCTTTCTTACACACATACACACAAGCTATGAAGATCTATCCCTATTATATAAGATTAGGGATCATGAGCAATGCATTAACAACCATTAGATACACCTCCTAATCAAAGGCTTAAAATAGTTCTGCCAAAAATAGAAATGCGGACTTACAACTAACTGCTAAATTTATCATGCAAACAATCTGTTCATCCACAAAAATAGACTTTTTGGATGCACAGGTGACCGATGTCTGTCCCTATTTTCCTGCACATGACCGACATTGGCCGATTATAACTGACATCGGTAGCTACTGGTCAACTTCTTGCCATCGTCAGTGACTATGTAAATCTATCAACTTTAGCATCCACTCATTTGTTGAATCTTTTAGCTCCACACCTCAACAATCTCCCACTTGGAGATAAACAGCTACACTAGTACCTGTACAACATCTTCTAGCTTTTCCATCTTCAAACTCAATCTTGAAGAACAACAAAATTTGAATGAAGATTCAACTTCTCCTTTGTTACCGACTTGGTTAACATATCAACATGGTTCTTATTTGTATGGATCTTTTCCAGCTTCAACTCACCATCCTCCAATACCTATCTAATGAAGTGGTATCTAAGCTGTATATGTTTGGTTCTTGAATGAAAGGCTGAATTCTTAGATAAATGAATTGCACTTTGACTATCACTGTATAATCTGCAACTCTCTTGCTCCTTTCCCAACTCTTCCATGAACTGTGTCATCCATATCATCTCTTTGCTAGCCTCTGTGACTATAATGTATTCTACCTCTATAGTAGACAAGGCAACAACCTTTTGTAACTTTGAAATCCAGCTAACTGTCGTTCCACCAATAGTGAACACATATCCTGTGGTGCTTCTCTTGCCATCCAAATCACCTGTCATATCCGAATCTACATAACCATGTAGAGAAGTGTTTAACCCTCCATAACACAAATGCTTACTGTTGGTCCCTCTTAGATATCTGAGAATCCACTGGACTGCTTTCCAGTGCTCCTTCCCTGGATTGGCCATATACTTACTAAAAACTCCCACTACTTGGGCAATATCTGGTCTAGTACATACCATTTCATACATTAAGCTCCCAACTACGGAAGCATATGGAACTCTACTCATGTACTCTACCTCATCATGTGAATTAGGACATTGTTATTTACTCAACTTGAAGTGTCCAGCCATAGGTGTACTCACCAATTTTGCATCCTGCATATTGAACCTCTCCAACACCTTGTTCACATAATCCTCTTGAGACAAAATCAACCTGTGATTTTTTTTGTCTCTCTTAATACTCATGCCAAGGATTTTGTTTGCTGCTCCCAAATCCTTCATGGCAAATGTGTGAGCTAATTTCACCTTAAGCTCAAAAATATTCTGTATGTGTGAACCTAGAACCAGTATATCATCTACATACAACAACAAGATAATATATCTACCATTATCCAATCTCTTAAAATAAACACAATGATTAGATTGACATCTACTGAAACCATGCTCAGTCATAAACCTATCAAATTTCAAATACCATTGTTGAGGAGCTTGCTTGAGACCATACAAGCTTTTCTTTAATCTGCACACAAGTTTCTCTTTACCTTTGACCTCAAATCCTTCTGGCTAATCCATATATATTTCTTCATCCAAATCTCCATGAAGAAACGATGTCTTAACATCAAGCTGCTCAAGATGCAAATCCTCAATAGCAAATAAAGATAATACAGTCCGAATAGAAGTCATTTTAACGACAGGAGAAAAAATTTCACCAAAATCAATACCTGGTTTCTGTGAAAATCCTTTCACTACCAACCTGGCCTTATATCTCATATGTCCATTCTCACCTTCCTTTAACCTGTAAATCCATCTATTTTTCAGTGTTCTCTTTCCCACTAGAAACTCAACCAAATCCCATGTTTGGTTCTCTTTCAAAGAGTTAATTTCCTCATTCATGCCTAGCTCCCACTATTTCTTGGAATCTACCTATATTGCTTCATCAAATCTCTCTAGTTCTCCACTATCAGTGAGAAATAAATAGAATAATGAAGGGGAATATTGAATTGGAGGTTTACTCACCCTTGTTGACCGCTTGATGGGCATCTGAGACTCATTTTATGCTTGTTATCCACCCAAATTCTCTGACAATGACCGACCTCGGTCACCTCTAGGACTGTAACTGACCGACGTCGGTTCCACGTGACCGATGCCAGTTTCTCCCTGACCGATGTTGGTCACTGTCTGATCGACATCGATTCCTATATTGCCGACATCAGTTCCTGCCTGACTGATGTTAGTCTCTGTGTTTTCTTGTCTATGATTATTCTTTCTTGCAAGCTCGTTTTAGACTGTCACCTCATCCAATTCTTCATGGCCCTGCTTAGAATTCTTTAGCTTCTTGCGCTGATCACTATACATCACTTTTTCATTGAAAACAACATCATGGCTCCTAATTATTTTTTTATTTCCTAGATTCCAAAACCAAAATCTGAAATCTCCAGAGCTATAACCAATAAATGTGCACCTCATAGACTTAGCATCCAGCTTCTTTCTATTTTCCTTATCAATGTGCACAAAAGCTTCAAAATCAAAAACTCTTAGAAATGAAAGATCTATCTTTTTACCTATCCATGCCTCTTCTAGAATTCCACCATCCAGAGCTGTAGAGGGTCCTCTGTTAATCAGGTAAATTATAGTATCCATAGCTTCTACCCAAAATTGTAAGGGCAAACCAACATGCAATCTCATACTCTGTGCACGCTCTAATATTGTTCTATTCATCCTTTCAACAACTCCATTTTGTTGAGGTGTCCTTGGAACCATCCTTTGCCTGCATATTCCATTCATGTAACAATACCAGTTTAATTTATAGCCACAAAACTCACCACCATTGTCATATCTAAGGCACTTCAATCTCCTACCTGTTTCATTCTCAACCATAGCTTTCCAAATCTTAAAAGTGTCAAAAACATCAAATTTCTTCCTTATGCAATAAACCCATACCTTTCTTGTAGCATCATCAATGAAAGTAACATAATACTGTAATCCTCCAACAGAAGCTACCTGAGCTAGTCCCCACACATCAACCCAGTTTTGATAACTCTTACTCTCTTCTATTTTCCAAAAACACAATGCTCACAGAAATCTAGATCTATGATTTCAAATCTGAAAGCTTACCTTTTGACTTAAGAATAGATATTCCTTTCTCATTCATGTGGTCAAGCCTCTAGTGCCACAAATTTGCATCTACATCTGAAGTAGATAATACAGAAGAAGAATAATCAGTAATACAATTACATAAATAGAGAGTACCTACTCTCTTACCTCTGACTAATACAAGCGCTCCCTTGGTAACCTTCCAATATTCAGCTGTGAGAGTTACCGTACAACCCTCATCACCCAACTTTCCTACAGAAATCAAATTCTGCTTCAGGGCTGGGACATGCATGACATCTTTCAACACCCATGTGTTGCCATTCCGAAATTTCATTTGCACTTTTCCTTTGCCAACAATTTTACAAGGCTCATCATCCCCTAAATAAACTTTTCCAAAATCTCCCTAGACATAATCATTGAAAAATTCTCTATTTGGGGTAGCATGGAAAGAGGCCCCAGATTGTAAAACCCAAGATTCTATTTTATTATACAAAGAAAGTGAAAGAGCATCTTGTGCAACAATACCTACAACTTTTGCTTCTTCATTACCTTCATGCTGATTCTCTTCATTAACCTTCAACTAGCAATCTTTCTTTGCATGTCCTCTCTTTTCACAATTCTAGCAGGTTATCATTCTTTTTCTATTTTTGGATTTGGATCTATTGCTCATCTTTGACTTAGACCTTGATCTCCCTTGCTTAGTCTTCTCTTTTTGCCTCCCCCTACTTTCAAAACTTAAAGCATTCCCTGATGTTTCCCCTGTGCTTTTCCTGCAAGTCTCTTCATTCAGGATTACACTAACAACATCATCTACTTTCAAGATATTTATAGTAGATGCAGTATTACTAACTGCCATTACTAAACTATGCCAACTTTTAGGTAAAGAGCATAATATTAAAAGAGCTTTAATTTCATCATCAAAAACTATTTTGACTGAATTTAATTGATTTACAATTCCATCGAAATCATTAAGATGATTAGATACAGATCCACCTTCCTGCATTTGCAAATTAAATAAGTAATTCATAAGATATACCTTATTTGAAGCTGAGGGTTTTTCATATAAATTTTTGAAAGTAGTCATTAACTCTACCGTTGTCTTTACCTATGACAAGTTAGAAATCACAGTAGATGCCAAACTCAATATTATAGATCCAAGAGCCTTTCTATCAAGAACTTCCCATTCTTAATCTTCCATATCTATGGGCTTTCTATCAACCCCACCCAATGATAAGTATAGATCTGTTTGATATAGATAATCTTCTATCTGCATTCTCCATTATTGGTAATTCTTGCCATTAAACTTCTCCATTCTCAGTTTACTTTCTTCTGCCATTACTTCTCCCACTCAAACAGAAACCCCTGTGAGTGACCTATAATCAATCAAACACTAACCAGATCTGAAACACCTATTAGTCAACCTGAGCTCTAATACCACTTGTTGGGGATCAACCAAAAAACTTGATTACTTTTATGTAAGCAATTAAACACAGAATTAAACCAGAATTGAAAGCAACTAGAATTAGAAATAACAAAGAGTAAGAGATACAAGATACCACCCTGAAAACTTGTATTAAACTCTTCCAGAAGGAAATACAATGAAAAAAATCACACTTTATTCTCACACCTCTCAGATGTACAAATCTCTTTCCCTCAAGAGTTTACAATCAATTCCAACAACTTGGATTGATACACACATATACAATATGTCTTGTACTGTTCTTTCTTACACACATACACACAAGCTATGAAGATCTATCCCTATTATATAAGATTAGGGATCATGAGAAATGCATTAAAAACCATTAGATACACCTCCTAATCAAAGGCTTAAAATAGTCTTGCCAAAAATAAAAATGCGAACTTATAACTAACAGCTAAACTTATCATGCAAACAATCTGTTCATCCATGAAAATAGACTTTTTGGATGCACAGGTGACCGACATCAGTCCCTATTTGCCTGCACATGACCAACATCAGCCGATTATAACCGATGTTGATAGCTACTGGTCGACTCCTTTCCGTCGTCGGTGACTGTGTAAATCAAGCAACTTCAGCATCCGCTCATTTGGTGAAGCTTTTAGCTCCACACCTCAATAGATCTGTAGTAGTCATGAATAAATTTAAGTCATGGATTAGTCTATAAGACCAATGTGTTCATGAAGGCCTTTGGTTGTGATCCTAATCTATGTTGAGGTTTGGAATTGGTTTAAAATTCTTGTTGAAGATGGTTGACTATGCAATAATGTGAGTTTCCTATATGCATAATGAGATTGGGTTAAAATTTATGTGTGTTCTTATGAGGGTACCAAGTATAATAAAAAAGGGAGAGATTGATATATGTTCAAATTGCTCATTTTAGTGTTTTCAATATTTTAAGATGCATATGAGTATATGAAGGCCTATAATGGTTTATGCATAAGCTTACAGGGAGCATGGTTGAGTACTTCTATGAGTTAAGCTCTTGTTTGATTGATCGAAGGAAGATTGATCTTATTTATGGAGAAAATACATTTTAGGTTCAAGGATTAGATGGTAGTATTGTCAGATATGACCCTTTATCATTGATTTCAAAGGGGGAGAAGGACCAAATTAGGATAAATACCAGTTTGGGGGAGATCTAACTTGGGGAGATGAGAATGATATGCTTTGTTAGAGTGCTTACCATCAGTAATAAAGGGGGATATTTTTGAGTTATGTTCCTATTTTTATGTTGAGGCATTGATTTTTTCATTGATTTCAAAGTTAATTGAGTTCCATTGATGTCCCAAAGGTGATCTTTTGAAGATGTATGATAAGTGATCATGATGGCTTAAGCATGGTCTAGTAGGTCCTTGAATTTTGCATAAGGTCTTGCCATAATGTTGTGATGTGATAAGTGTATGAGCAATGTTTTTTTATATTGATATGATATATCATCAAAAAGAGAGTGTTGATTTTGTTGAAGTGATTGTTGTGATAAGATCATTATTGACCAATTTCATAAGAAGAAAGTCCTTATGGACAAGGTGTATTGTGAAATCCTAGTCTTGTCTTGGTGAACGCATGAATAGTGAAGCTTGGTGAAGTGAGTGAGATCACGTAAGTGATAAGATGTTTGAAATTATGTAAAGATGTGTATAAGGTATATAATAATTTATATGAGGTTTAAAGGTCAGTTTAATTATTAAATTACATGAAGAGAATTATCGAGAAGGTAGAGGCTTGGTAACATAGTGAGTTGAGTAGACTTAGGCTTGTGAGAAGATGTGTGGCATTATTTGAGCATGGTATGAATTTTTTTGGCATAATAATTAGTTTTAGAGTGCATATAAAGTGGCAAGAAGGTATTTAATGCTTCATGAGTTTAGAGAGAGAGAATTTGAAGATAACTAATGTCTTTTATCTTCATGTCTTGTGTGATCAAGAAGGCTAGTTTAGTCTTGGTAAATGACCATAAAATTTGAGAAGTATTGGTGAAAGGATAATGATGAGATATATTTTTTATTTTTTTTATATGTTTGGAGATGAGTTTTGAGCTACAAAAGTAGTATTGAAGGTCTTAAAGTGGTATAGTTCCTAGTAGGTATGTTTGATGGACTAGTTCTTGAGCATGGATATGGATTGTAGAGGCATGATGATGATATGGATGTGTATGGACTTTAAGTTGTGAAATATAGTTTTATATAATTATATAAAGGTGTATATTCAGTTACATGACTCTGAGAGTGAGCCAAAAGGGTAAATTCTTCATTGGTGGTCTTCTCATGGACCTTATCTTAAGACCTTAGGTGGCATGATGATGCATCATGATCACGTTTGGAGGATTTTGGGATAATATAAGAATTTTTTGGGGTATTAAATGTTGTTTCAAGTTTTTTTGTGAATTTTTAGGTCTTGAGTTGAGTAATAAAGCATAAAAAGTGGATTTGAGGTCTTTCGAGTGCTAGAATGAGTGTTGCAAACCCAAGAAGGATTTTTTCATGCTTGTTGGATTGTCAATCATTTTAATGGGATATGGAATAGTTCATGGTAGTTGGAAAAAGGTCCTAGGTGTATCATTTAGGTTTTATTTTTTTGGAATAAGGTGTAATCTTTTATGAATGATTACTAAGAGTGGAAACTAGTTTTTAGTGTCTTAAAACTCTAAGTTTAAACTAATTTTAGAAATATGGTTTAAAAGTGATAAAAATGGTTTATAAATGTTATTATGATAATTTTTTCTTGGATTAAACTCTCTTATTCACTTCCATGTGGCATTGGTTAGAGAGAGGAGAGAGAAAATGATCAGTTACAAGCATATTTGTAAAGAAGTCTATGTAATTCTCAAAAGTTGCATTGACAAAAAAAAAGTGAATGGATGGAGGTTGAAGCTTGATACTTATAAATTATTCCCATAGTGTTTTTTTAGTAGGTTTTAGACTTCAAATATGATAAACTGGTCATGGAATTTGACCTATCACTAAAAAGGCCTAGTGAGGAAGACAATGAGAAAAACTAGGCAGAAGTGAGAATGAGATTAGGGATGTATTTTCATGGATTAGGAATGGATATAAATGCATGGGGTTATTTTTAAATAAATATAGTAAACATTAATTTTTTTTTTATTTTTATGGTCAGTGGATATGTTGAGAATGTTGCTCATGAATTGACCTCTCTTGTGCAGATACGATAGTGATTAGGTAAGATTGTGATATTGGTCTACAATACCAATATTGTCACTTGAATATGGTATCTATATATATTATAGTTACATAATTATATAATAATATCATACAAATGCATAAGTATCTCCTATAAGTGTCCACATAGGTGCTAAAATTCATAATCATCATGACTGGTCCTCAAGATAGATTGGCAATTCTTAGTAAGCAAGTGGGAGTGATGAGTTGGAGGATATTTTAGCTTATCTAAATCATAAAATTAATATGTTGTTTTTTATGTCATTAATTTTATATTAATAATTTTCATAATCTTGTAAATTATTGAAATTTATTGAAGTGGTAAAGCCAAATTAAGTAGATTGGTTTGGAATTAATTATGTATACTAAAGATAAGAGATTGATATACAAGACTAATATTTGGAATTAGATATTACAAAAATTGTACTTAAGAGTGATATATAGATGTTAAATAATCTCTTGAATGTGTCATAAATTATATGAAGTATTCTTTTAGGGACTAAAGCTCAAATATTTATGACTATGTTTTTGAAGTTTCTAGCAGTTCTAAAGTAGTCATCTAGCAGAGATGAGTTTGAGGTGATTTTCCTAGATTTGAAGAGTTTAATGCATATGAAGATGTTATTAAGGTCTTTAAGTTTCATATGAGTGAATTTACAGTCATGAAATTTCCTTTTATATATTTTTGTGTTTAATTGTTCATGACTGGGTTTTGGAGCATTCAAGGAGTTCTGAGTGGTCATGTTGCAAAAGTGAGTTTGATGCTTTAAGCTCTATGTTGAAGTGTATAATGAAGTTGGTGATTAACCTTAGGTCATGAATGTTTTGATTATGTTATTTTTTTATGATTATGTGGAAAATTTGGTTTTATGCTTTAGTTGTTTAAGATAGACTTTCTGGGAGTGTGAAGGCCTAATTGTGAGTAGTGTTAATGATGTGGTCCAAGTATTAAATTAGACTAAAAGAAGGTATGGACCTAAATGGATGTTATAATGGGTATATTTTATGTGTGTGTGAAGTGTTTAATCTATGTGTGTGTTGAGTTATTATCAATTATGTCCCTAAGGTGGACAAGTGTGTTCATGATTTGATTTGTATGCATGGTTCTCAATGACAAAGTGTGCCTTAGTGAGCATGCATGGAATTTGAAGTGTTTACTTGGGTAGGAAATATTATGGATGTTGGTGACATGTTTAACATGTTTTAAGGGTCATATTATGGGTCAAAATTTCTTGGGGTACTTATGGAAGTGAAAGGAATTCATTAGAGTAGTCTTGTGAAGGTCTAAGTTATCCTAGTCATCTTGGTAGATGTTCCTAAGTAAGTTGATTGATGATGTTATTATTCACATGTATGAAGGTTTCAAAAGAAAATAGTAACATGTTTTTTTTTTATATTTGTTCCTATATCATGTTTTTTGAATTTTATGTCTTGACATCATGACTATAAAATGTTATAGTAGTACAAATTTGGTCTCCCAAGTAGATTTCACTAGTTTCCATACTTGGTCAAATTTACATGAAAAGTGATCATTGGAATTAAAATATTTGAATTTACAAAGGAAAACCAATCCTCATTATTTTTCCTATAACTTTTGATGACAAATTAATTTGATGGCAGTATAAAAATCAAAGTGGTACATAATGTTTAAGGTTAATCCAAGAAAAAATGATTTGGAGGTTTGATTGGTCATACACCTACATTTATTATGGTCCAAAGTTGACTGAGGGTTTGACCTTCTTTTTAAAATGACCTAAGAATGATGTTTGAGTTTTTTTATAGTGTTTGGATGTTTCAAGGTAAATTATCTATTGGAGAGTGTGCTAGACTCCCTGAGGATCATATTTATGGATTTTGGAAGTTTGACCAATCCATTTTTAGTATGAAAAATTGCCTACTATATGCAATCAGAAAATCATCATGTCTATCAATCATCCTAGCTCAAATAAGATAGATGATACCTATACTTATGAATGGGAATGCATTTGTTATGTAGGTGCATGACCAATATGGGGATCCACTAGACTTGATTAAGGGATCACTTATCATAATACACTATGCTAAGGAGGGATCCAAAGCCTTCAATATAACACAATTACATAATAACCTTAAGGGGATCCTAGGTTATGTATTTCACCTATTATGATCACAAGAAATTAAATCTAATATTGTGTTCACCAAATATTGTGGCAAAATGTGGGGGTTAGAAACAAAACAAAAACTAAACATGCATAGAAAACATATACTCACATCAATGTGTACAGAATTCTAATGCATGAAGAAAAGCACTACATTATCTACTCACTCTTAAAAAATGAGAAATAAACTTATGAATACTTACCTTGAAGACAAAATCATAAATCCTCAATCTCTCCCTTGGCTAAGGTCCTTTACAAGAAATTGCTATGGTATGTAAGGATAACAAAGATAAATTACCTCTAGGCTATACAATCTATCAATGTATCTAAAAGACTTCTCCACAAGACAAGATCCATATCTCCAAAGGAAGTATGGAACTCTAAGCTTTAATTCTCAATTAGAATGGTAAATAAGCATATTTTTATTCACACTTACTTCTTATTCACTTTTTTCTTATCAAATGGTAGGAAATGAACTTGTATATATAGATAGATCTTACCCTAAAACCTTATAAAAATATTGATCAATAGGGTTGACCCAGTCTAACCTATATAATTCCAAATAATAATTCATTGGTCTTGACCTAGATCAGTAAAAGGTCAAAATAGCTCCTAAGTGAAAATAACTTGAAATGAAACTATATACGTTTGAACAAGTCAACCCTATACAATTGATTGATAAAATGGGATCAAGATAAGGAAAAGGAAGAAAAAAAGTGTCAGAATTTTAGAATGGGTTAAACTAAGAAGAGAAAGCTTAGGGTAAATGGTTTTAGAAGACAAGTGTGTAGATAATATGTGGTAAAAGGGATAATAATATTATGAAGAAAAAATGGTAGCCACCCCTTTCTTGGTGTACCCCTTAAGGCATGAACTCAAAGAGATTGAGACTTAATGTGTTCTTGTAAGATACAAAGGGTCAATAATCAATAAAAGTTTGAAAATATTATGTGTAAAGATATGCTCCTCTTGAAGCTCATCACATGTCACATGAGTGCAACATGGGATGGTGCTTTAGGAATAGAACATGATAACACATAATTTTGATGCTAAGTAAAGTTTAGCAAGTAGAAAATAAGGTAAAATAAAGGAAAAAATTGAAAAACACATACCTTTACTTACCTTAGTGTTGTAGATAAATAAGTAGATTGCAAGATGAGTGAAGGCATTTGATATGAAGAACACTAGGTGAACCTATAGAAGTTAGTACAAAAAAAAGCCAAAAATTCAAAAATTTAGAATATAAGAATATGATAGAGTAAAATATTTTCTACATCATCATGAATCTAGAACATTTTATGGTTTGAAAAATGGATGAGTAAAAACAAAGATAGAGGCAAAACAATGAATCTGTAAGAAAATAATTGAAAGATTTGAATTTGTGAAAAGTGGTTTTAAATAGGGTGAAATGAAAGTCATTTGTTATCTTTTATTTTTAAAGAGAGAAATATGAAATAAAATATTATTAAATTAATACTTATGTCTATTTGAAATATACTAGAGATAGATAGATTTTGAGATATAACAATGATCTAATATCTATCTAGTTTATTTTTTATACATGTAATAGAGGATGAGGAAATAAAATTGAGGTCCCTTGTGAGGGTATCACTCCATGATGTCCTGGATGAGACACTAATGCCGTATTAACCCACTACACTAGAGGATCCCAATGTACAATCTACCCTAGCTCAGGCAAGTTGGTTTTGACTGGCTAGAGAGGTAATGAGGTAGATAGGAGCATACAAAGAGAGGATGAAACAACCAATAGATATGGGTGTAGGTGAGACACAAAAATGATAGGCCCTATTAAAAGATAGAGATACACATCTATCTATAGTGACACAAATGACATAGGTACACACTTAGGAGAGAGTGATACAAGAGCATGAGAGAGTGACACATTTGGTGACCCTAGCCTAGTTGGTATAGGTGTAGGCTCAGGTAGCTAATCTAAAGGGGTAGGTATTAGGACTAAGATATTAGATGGCCTCATTATAAAATTGTATTTGTAGGGGTCAGATCAAGGCATCTATAGGAAATGTGGCTAGGCCATGAGATAGGCAAGATAGGGCCCATCCATAGAGTCAGAGAAATGTTCATCATTGTATTTTTATAACTCATGATATATACAATCAAAAATCACAATCATAATGCCAACACAACCATAATACCAACATATACAATCAATATCCAAAATGTCAAAATGATCCATATATATATATATATATATGGATCATTTTGACATTTTGGATATTGATTGTATATGTTGGCATTATGATTGTGATTGTTGATACTTTAGATATATTTATTCTTATCACATGTATTTATATATTTGTTGGATATGTTAAAGGAAATATATGAGGTTTTTTTTTTTTCTAGCATTATGTACTACACACTATTTCAAGTTTGGAAATGTGTAATAACAAGAAAATGACTAAGTATAAAGAACCAAAGGGTGGTAAATAAAATGGTAAAAAGGATTTTGTTTTTAAACCAAACCAAATATTGGAACCAAATTAAAACAAGTAAAATCACACTAAATCACGTTAGAAAGTATGAAATTAATGTAATATAATGGAAGATCATATAAAAGAAAATAAAAAGTATAAAAACAAATCAATTGAGTCATTCAATCATACTAAATCATGTTGGGAAGTATAAGAGAAAAATAAAATTGGAAAAATTTGGGTTTTAAATTTATCACACTGATTCAAGCTTGGAAGTATGAAAAATTCAAGAAATGGTTGAATTATTACATGCACTCAAAAAATAGGAAAATAAGAGTGAAAGATAAATTAAGTAAGCATAAAACATACTAAATCAAGCTAGGAATAATGTTAATGATGTGTAACTTCATAATAAATCATATATTATCTCATATTTGACACATGTAATTTTGATTGTGACTTGGATTATTGGAAAATTTTGTGAGGAGGGCCAGGTCCTATCCATGGTCTTATACTACAATTCACAAAGGTAACACCATTGAGGTAGAATAAATGTGAAATTGGGTTAGGTAAATAAAGGATGTGGGTAATATCAAGGTATAATGTGGTACTTTGTGAGGATGACTGGGTCCTATCCATAGTTTTACAATGTAACTCACTAGTGAAGTTCCAAGGGGAGTGATAAGTGAATAAAATAATATTTCTCAAGAGGAAATATGAGGAATGTATGGAATGAAAAAAGGAGTGTAAAAATAATAATGTATGCATATTATGAGAAGACCTTAGGAGATAGGAGGCATACTAAGGACACGAGAAGACACTAAGTAACTAGTGACCATCAATGTATAAAGGAAACCTATTCGCTATAAACACTAAGATGTGTAGGAAAATAAGCATGCTACTAAGATCAACTCATGAAGGTAGATTGGTAAAAAAAATTAAAATTGACCTACCTTCCCATGATGTGTTCCCCATTCCTCAAGACCCCTTATAGAGCCATCAGTCTACTACAAAGATTGAGTACTTACATGAGAAATTAGGGAGCACTAAAATAATTTTTTATTCTCCTTTTCTAATATAATAACCTACCGTACCCCAAAATGCCTAAAATATATCATGAGGCCAACTATGGAGTTTGAGATTTGAATATAAAAATGAGATGTGCTTTGAATCACAGTTTTTAGTGTGATTGGAATTTTAAGAATTTTGAATGTTGCCTTTTGCATCATTGCCTTTTGTTAAAAGATTTGGGTTTTGCATAATTTTTATGGATTTTATGATTCCTCCTCAATATAGACTTGGAATGAACAATCATTAGAAATAAAGTGATACACATTAATGAGCTATATTCTTAGTCTAAAGGAATCTAAGTAACCAAAGATTAAATTGACTAGGACACTTAGACTTAAAAATGAACCAACATGTTATCTCAAGGCTTAGCCATGTATATGCTTAGTTTGTGAAAAAAGAGGTAATAAATGGAATAAGGAGATCCAAAGTGGACTAGTATAAGGAAAGTATAATGATACAAATTATTTTCTAATTGATCACATGGTAATTAGAAATGACTAAAGGGAACCATGTTTATATAACCAAGTCACAATGATAATTAGCCATGAAAAATAGAGATAAGAAAGCAAAAAATAAGAAAGACACAAGAAATGAATGTGAAATAATGGAAGGAGGAAAAAGAGAGCAATGATAAAGAAAGATAGATAAAAGATAAAGGACAATATATGTAATACAGAGTGTAAATGTAAAGTCACCATGTAAGACAAATAAGAATTTAACATAGTATCAAATGATGTAATAGATAGATAAAGATAAGATTGGAGAATATATCCAATCCAAATGTAAATGTAAATCACCATGCATGTGCTCATAAATACTAATAAATCTACCCACACACATTATCCAAAACATCAGATAGATATCTATGAAGCTAGACATGAACTGCTGCTAATGTCTCATCTATCTTCAATGAAAACAAGGAAAACATGTCTCATCTAATCTCATCCACAAAAAAATTAAGAATTTTGGATGGATAATGTTGAGGAGGGAAATCAGGCAAGGGATGCTTGGGAGAATTCATGGGAGCAATATATATGGGAGATACAGGAATAATCGATGGATAAGGATCCATAGGTGAGGGACTCACAAGTGGATAAGGATCCATAGGTGAGGGAAGGTCCATAGGTGAAGGATTCATGAGTGGAGGCACATAAGGTGATGAAGGGACCATAGGAAGGGATGAAACCATATGAGGTGGAACCATGGGAAAATAAGGAAGAGCCTTTTTATGGGAATGACTTATGAGAAGAGTGGTAGAAGGTCCAAGAATAGCTATAAGGTGATCTTTAAGGTATTATTGAACGATGCAGTAACAATCAGTGTGATGGGTGTCACATTAGTGCCAAAGATAATACACCTCACCATAATTAGGCATATATTTAGGTAGAAACTTTAGGGGAGGCATGGTTTTGTCTAAGGACTGAGGAAGAGAAGGATGTAAAGTATCAAGATATTGTCATAGCTTGTGATAATGTTTGGATGAATGATTATTTTTTCCATAGAGGCAACATATACACTTGTGAGTGGTCTTAGTAGAATCACTCATGAGAGGAAGTTTAATATAAGGAAGGATCCATAGAAGACTCATTGGCCCATTTGGTGGGCAATAGATCCATCTTAGGCAAAAGAAATAAAACATCACTAAGGGAGGGTAGTGGTGGGGAAAGAACTAGATTAGGATCAATAGAAGGAGTGATGGGATAAAAATTAGGGATAGACTCAAAAAAAACATAATAAAAAATAGGCTCAACTATAGTGGGACTAGGAATGGGCTCAACTATAATAGGAATATGAATGGGTTTCAAAGTAGGTTCCACTATGGGAGGGGCAGGATCTATAGAAGGCCTAAGAAGGGTCGCACTCATCTCATGGGTAAACCAACTATGATGGTTACCTATAAAAGTGGTAAGGCCTATTCATAGCATTATCTATGAGGATCATCAAAAAATGGAGGTATTGGTACCATCTCTACCCTATGATAAAGAGGGAAAATACTAAAATTAGGAACTACAATCAAAGTAAAATTAGAATATATGTGAAAATACTTAAATAAAGAAGAAAAATAACATACAATCTTATCATCATAGGATTGGACAAGACCACCTAATAATGGATCATCTAAGGAATAATCATCATCATAATTTGGGGTGTGAAGGTCAATGACACAAGTAGGGATGACCTTGTCATTTGAGGAAGTGTGGTGAATATAATGATGAGTCTTGGTCAAGACAATGGGAATATAATCTCAAGTAGGTTTTTGAGAATGAGGCTACAAAGAAGCTAGAAATTGTGAGATGAGATGAGGTGAGAGATCAAAAGTTTTAATCTTGAGGTTTATCGCATTAAGTTCATCATCATCAGAATCTAGGAGGTTAGGAGGAATGTTCCTAATGAGTTTAGGATTCCCATTATAACCTTTATTCAAATTAATGGGAAAATTGATGTGTTGAGACTCACAGAATGGAAAACTTAGTAAAGGTTCAAGAGTAGGAATCTTGAAGACAACATGGTCTTGGAATTGTTCAAAATTCAAAGGGTTAGTGTCACCCTGAATCTTATAAATGACTCTATTATGAGGTAATTTAAGACATTGGTAGATGAAAGAAGTAACTTCTCTCATACGATGAGTTTATGACCTACCAAGCAAGATATTAGAAGAAAGGGGAAAGTTAAATATCATCACCTTCACATGAAAAGTGACAAGTGGGATGGTAATGGGAAGCCACACACAACTTAATGGAGGCATTTGCATTTTATCATATCCTTGGCATGTGTTGTGTGTGGACTTAAGATTGTATTTATAATATCCAAGGGTCTTAATGAAATTGAGAGAGGAAACATAGGTGCTGGAACCCTCATCAATTAATGCACACTTGACTTAGATATTTCCTATTTGGACACTAATGAACAAAGGAGGATTATCCACATGAATTAGAATCTCATCAAGAATCATAGAGGCTATAAGAAATTTTAAGGAATGATAAGTGTCCATTGTTTCATCAACATGGATGGACATATATTCACATTGTTATAATATACTATCCTTAGATCTAGATAAGGATGCTTCATGACCTACTAGAGGAGGATGAGGGATGTTCATCTTGAACAAGAGTTGCATAAGATAGTTTCTATAACATGGAGAGGTCCTCATAATCTCAAGGACCATAATTTAGGATGGGAGATTAGTGAGCTCCATAATGGGATCCCACTCATCATAAAACATGATAAAGTTGTTAGATATAGGTGCATAATCATTAAGAAGTTCCTCAAAAGGAGGTACCAAAGTGCATTGGAATTTTTGTTGATAGGAAGGAGAAGGTTTAGAATAAGTTTTTAAATTGTGTTGTGAAGATGAAATAGTTTGTTCAGGTTGACTTTGAGAAATGGTAGAAGTGTTAGTAAAGGCTTGATTATCATTATTGCTAAAATATGGAGGAATGGTATAAATATAATGAGAAGTGTTATCTAAAGGAAAATTAGGAATTAGATCATCAAATGTTATAAGGTCATCTTTCGCAAACTCATTTAAATGAGTTGAAGAAGAATCCTAGATAACACAAAATGTTCAAGATAATGGAGGAGTGTAGATAGGTTGAGGATCAATAAAAGCAACAACCCTTCACATATTATTCATGTTAACCACATTCTCTTTAGAAGTGGGGTCAACAAGACTATCTACATTATTGGTAGAAGGGGTGGGCTTGTCTTGGGTGTCTTGATTAGGTTTATGATTAGGAAGAGGGTCTTTATAGACAGCCAAATAAGCATTAGCTTGATTTAAGGCTTGAGTTTTAATATGAGATTCATGAGCCTTAAAATTAATGTCATAGGATTGTTAATGATTTTGAATGATATAATCATGATCAAAATTATGACCAAGAAGAGAATCCATAGATAAATTATGAAGATACCTAAAAGTCTCATGATAATGACCCCAACTAGAATGAAACCAACAAAACTTGTTAGGATCATACCAAGATTTCCTAGGATGAGTAGGGGCAAGTTATCATGGAAGAGGCCTAGGTATATTCTTTAGTAATTTATCTATGGATAGAAGTTTTTGAACATTAATGTTATTTGGTGAAGATTAGTGAGAATTGGTATATTGTTGAGAAGGGGGAGCTAGTTTTGAAGATTGGTTAAGAATGATAGCTTGAATAATGTGAATAGTGTCATAAGAGTTAATGACATCATCATTGGTAGCATTATAATTTTTGTTCTTAAGTAAGAGATGAGGACTCACAAAAGGTTGGGGTGGCTTAAATTTATGCATAAGTAAATATTGATGTTTAGCTTTGTAAATAACCTCCTCTAAAGTACATGGAGAGAGAGTGCATACCTGATATTATAACTTGGGAAAAAGAGAATTAGTGAAGAGATGGAAAAGGTTATCATTTTCCATGTTATGTTCACACTTATTTGACAAAGTTTTCCACCTTTTAACAAAATATTGAGCTATTTAATTTACAAGCTATTTACAATTTATGAAGTGGGCCAAAGTATTTTTGGTAAGATCACTAATTTAAAATTCCTGAACTAAGGCATTCACTAAATTTTCCAAACTAGTAATGAAATGAGCTCTAAGTTGATTGTACCAGTCTAACGCATCACCCATGAAGGTTTTGACTAAGAGATTGGTAGTGGTGAAGGCATTCAATTTTACCTAATCCTTATAAAGGTTTCCAAATGTTTTAAGATAAAGGGTAGGATCAGTTAATCCATTATAAGAAATTATAGGGGTGATACCTCCTATATCAATATTAGCAATTTAAGTGGTAAGAGGCTCATTTTGAAGATGCTTAATGGTTTTGTTAACCAAAAAAGGTTGAGGAATGAGATTGCCTTGGGAATATTTAAGAGGAAGAGGGTGAACATTTTTGTTATGTGTGCCCCAAGTCATTGGTTGAGGATGAGTTTGAAGATGAAGAAGGTTATTTAACATTCTCATAATTTGATTTGTATTATGAGCTTGAAAGGTATTCATTTGATTTATTATTTGTAACAATAATTGGTGGGTTTGATTGACATTATTTGAAGCATTAGAATTAGTATGAGTGGCTTGGGTGCCACTATTAGTGTTGATATGAGCTTCAGAGGAACTATTAGAATGTGAGGCACTATTGGAAAAATTTGCTTGTGTAGCAAAAGATGGACTAGTGAAAGGATGAGAAGAAGAAGCACTAGAAGCATGATTACCTTGGGTATAAAACAAATCACTAGTGTAAAGATTAAGGATAGTGGATCTTATAAGAGGCCTATTAGATGTAGAACCTACCATGTTAGTGGATATACTAGGCATGGAGGTAGAATTAGTTAAAGAGGAAGAAGTCATGGTATGATAAGGGGTCATAATCAAGGGAAGAGGTTGAAAGTCAAAAAAAGTGGTACCTCTAAATAATTTTGAGAATGTGGGAGTAGGTAAATGAGGCTCTTTGGATTGACCACTAATCATAAGATGATAAATGGTAGAGGGATCTTTTCCTTGATGTTAAGAAAATTCATAAATAAAGAAGAGCATTTTGGGGGTATATTTTAATTTGGGTTGGTATTCTAGGGAGAAGAGAGGATTATGTTGAAAATAGGTATTAGGAGGGGTCCCATAGTTCATTTTTCAAGTGGCTATATGAAAATTACTCTCATCTAAGAGAGGAACCCTACTCTACATATGGGAGACCCTATGAGGGTTGGTAAAACTCATCATGTTTGTTGAATTCAACTCAGTGTTGTATTTAAACATAAAATTCATGACGAAGGATAAGGACTAAAACTAGGTAGGATAAATGCAAAATCAAAGAAACAAGGTATGACAAAAATAGTACAGGCTTGACTAGGTCGATCCAATACCAAAAATAAGGCCTATAAATAGTATAGGGTCAACTGGATAGATCCAGTACAGTAAATAAAAGTTGCAAAAGTGTATAGGGTCAAATAAGTTGATCCATTATATAAGATAGGGAAAATTAGAAGTTTTATAGTAGATTATGTCAATTGAAATGACCATGCACTGAAACAAGAATAACTTTGCAAGTAATTAGAAAAACAAGAATTGAAGGGAAATAAATAATCAATTAGATCAATGAAGTTGATCCAATTGAGTCACATAATGCAAAACCTTGTACCAACACTGGCCAATGTAAGTTTTTGTAATACAAAATACAATTGAGCAAAGATCAAGAAAACAACTTGAAAAGTAAAGTCTAACTAGATGGTCAACTTGAATTTTGTTAGATTATTAGTATATAGTTTTAAATGTGATAGGAAGTTGGTTGTAATTAAGAAACTATAAATCAATATATGGATGGTTTTAGGATGTTTAGGATGAAAGGGATCTATATTGGCAATGATACAATCTTGGTATTGGGGCCTACCCTCTCACTTCACAAATTGTAGTGATAAGGGTGACGAGTGCTTAGGTAGAATATACCATCAACCATGTATTTATACTTAGCTAGAAAACCAAGTTGGCTTCCCCTTAGTGATGAAATAAAAGTAGGTTGGCTTTGGGTAGATAATTATTAAAGTTCTTATTAAAGATTTTTTGCTTTGGTCATGTGTGCATGTGTGCATAAAATAGAAAATAGTGAAACTAAATGGTAAATTGAAAACCACCTAATTAGACTATGTATTCTATTATAAGCATGCAAGCAACAAGAAAAGAATGTGTGAGATAATTACAAGCATATAAGGGCTAATTCCAACTTTGAAATAAGTTATAGTGTTGATGTAGTTGATAGTGTAAGCACAAAATACATAATAGGGTTGACAATGTCATCTCTATATTACATAAGCAAGGTCTAAAAATGAACATGGTCAATAGAGTTGATCCAATTATCCAGATACCAAATAGAAAATAGAATTGGGTCGATAGGGTTGATCTAGTTAACTATACAAGGGTATTTTTAAAGACTAAAAACTATTAAAGGAAAAATTTTAAAGAAAGAGAAAAAGGATAGAAAGGAACCTTGATGATTTTGAAGATGCAGAGAAGTGATATTTTTGTCAAAGAACCTTGAGAAATGTTTATAAATCTTAATAATAGGGTTGACTGGGTCAATCTAGCTTTGTAAGAGCCTATTGGTGAGTGCCTAAAATATATAGTGTCAATTGGGTTGACCTAATATGCTAAACCTAATGTTTGAAAATATGGAAAACTATATTGGGTTGATTGAGTCGATCTAACAGCCTATACCTAAAAATTTGTGCATAGAAATTAAAATTAGGTCGATGCAGTTGACATAGTATGAAAAATATATGATAAAAGAATAAAATAAGTGAATAAATCCTTCAAGGTTTAGTTCACATTACGTTCATCAGAATGTATACAATCAAGAATGGATCATGTCTATAAATCAAGCCTAGCTCAGAGAAGATAAAGCATACCTACACTTCCAATTGAGAATACATTTGTTAAGCAGGAGCATGACCAATATGGGGATCAATTAGAACTAATTATGGGATTACTAATCATAATACACTATGATAAGAATGGTTCCAAAACCTCTAGTTTAACATAATCATGTAATAACCTTAATGGGGTCCTAGGTTTTGTATTTAACACATTCTAGTAATAAGAAAGTAGATATAATCTAGTGCTCACCAAAGTTTGTATGTTAGGTGTGGAGCCTAATTTTCTTCCAAGATCAGAGGTTAAAAAATTGATGTTATTTTAGCTAGGTTTGGATCCCATTCTTTGAATCCTTGATCGCATGATAATTTTTTTAATTAAAATTGCCTTGTTAAATTGTAATTTCATAGTCAATCTAGGCCATTAATTGAAGGTTTCTAGATATGACAGTAGAGATTATGTTTAGGTATTTTTACCTTAAAATATATTGATATATGGTTGAGATGTATGAGTGTGAAAAAATAATAAAATATTGTACACAAAGAGGAGGTAGAAAAGGTAGATATGTGTAACAAGGTTTGCTACAAGATTTTGTTTCTCCCTTGTATTACTAGAAATAATATACTGGACAAGTTTGGTGGATATAGCCCATCTTGGGTAAACCACATTAAATCTGGCATCTCTTATTATGTGCATGTTTATGTTTATTTTCTAAATGTTTGATTAATTCATTTCATAGTTTATTTTGTATATGATTTTGGGGTAGATCTAGGTTTTAGTTTATCTGAATAAGTGGTATCAGATCAAAGGTTTTTTTTACATAATTTTAAATCATAGGAAGAAAAGGGTTTAACCTTGAGTGGGAGATATGGTGGATGAAAAATAAATATAAGGTGGAAGATTTCAATGGATAAAACATTGGATTGTGTAAGAAGTAGATGAAGGATTACCTTTAATAGAGGGCCTCTATTTACCATTAGGAGGGAAAGCCAAGAAGCCATCGATAATATCAGATGAAGATTGGGAACTATTGGATTGGAGAGCTCTTGGAACCATACAGTTGTGTCTAGCATATTCTCTAGAATTCAACATATCATAAGAAAATAAAACAAAAGGTCTAATGAGTGCATTAGACAAGTTAAATGAAAACCCTCTACCTCAAATAAAATATTTTTTGATGAAAAATTATTTAATATGAAAATGTCTAAAAATGGTTCAGTACCAGATCATTTAAATGAGTTTAACACAATTACTAGTCAATTAAATTCCATGAATATTGACTTTGATGATGAATTTAGGGGTCTTCTTATTCTTTGTTCCTTGCCTCAAATCTAGAATAACTTGGTAATGGTAGTAAGCAACTCTTTGTCTAATAATGCCAAACTAAAGTTTGAAAATGTGGTGGGTGTTATCCTAAGAGAGGAAATGCAAAGAAAAAGCATAGGTGAAACATCCATATATATAAACACATTTAAAGTGGATAATAGAGGAAGAGGAAACTATGGAAAATCAAAAGGGGGTATAAGATCCAAATCAAGAGGCAAGATGGAATGTTGGATCTGTGGCAAGTCGGGACACATAAAGAAAGAGTGTTGGTTTTGAAAGGATAAATCAGGTAAGGACCAATAAGAAGGTAATAAAGAATTAAATGTAGTAGGTGATGTATTAAAATATGTTTTTATACTTTTTTTGGATAATATTGTTGAATCTTGGGTTTTAGATTCAAGTGCTTCTTTTCATGCTACCCCTCATAGGCATTATTTTATAGATTATGTTCAAGATAATTATGGGAATGTTTACCTTGGTGATGATAAAACCTATATAATTTTTTAAAAAGGAAGTGTTTAGGTTAAATTATAGAATGAAAACACTTGGGTGTTAAAGGATGTCAGGTATGTTCCAAGCTTGAGGAGAAATCTAATCTTTGTAGGGCAGTTGGATAGTGAGGGTTGTATGGTCACATTTACAACTAAATAATGGAAGGTTATAAATGGTTCTTTAGTGGTTGAAAAAGGTAAGAAAGTAGGCACTTTATATTTTTCTATAGGTAATTCTAATTCATCTTGTGTTGTAGCTTCTACAAATAAAGACATAATTTTGTGGCATTATAGACTTGGCCACATGAGTAAAAAGGGAATGAAGACCTTACATGCAAAGGATAAACTACCAGGTCTAAAATAAAAAGATCTAGACTTTTGTGAGCTTTGTTTATATGGGAAACAAAAATGTGTGAAGTTTCTCAGGGTCAAACCAGCTAGGAAAGAGTAAAAGTTAGAGCTTGTGCATACGGATGTATAGGGACCAACTCAGGTATATTCACTTGGTGGTTCATGTTATTATGTTACTTTTATGGATGATGCAACTAGGAAGGTTTGGGTATACTATATAAAAAGGAAGTCAGATGTTTTTTATACATTCAAGAAATAGAAAGCCTTATTTGAAAATGAAATAGGTTTGAAACTAAAATGTCTCAGATCAGATAATGGAGGTGAGTATTGTAGTAATGCTTTTAACAATTACTATTTAGAAAGTGGAATTCATAGACAAAAAATAGCTATATAAATACCACAATAGAATGGTGTGTTAGAAAGAATGAACATGACTATTATGAAGCATGCTAGATACATGATATTGAATGTAGGTTTGCCTTTAAAATTTGGGTAGATGTTTTAACTACAATAGTTTATCTAATAAATAGAGGACCTTCAATTGCTTTGAATGGTGGAATACCAGAGGAGGCATGGATTGAAAAGAAGGTAGATTATTATTTTCTAATATTTTTTGGTTGTGAGGCATTTTATTATATTGAAAAAGATCAAAGGAATAAGTTAGAACCTAAGTCTTAAAAATGCATATTTATTGTTTATGGAACTAATGACTTTGGATTTTGATTATGGAATATGAAAGATAAGAAAGTAATTAGGAGTAGAGATGTTGTGTTTAATGAAAAAGTCATGTACAAGGACTAGTTGCTGGAAAAGAAGCAAGAAAAATCCAAAAAAGAATATATAGTATTAGAAGAGATTACAGGAAAACATGTCCCAAAGGTTCTTAATCAAAATGTACAAGAGGAACAGGTACCTCAAACCCCTGTTAGAAGATTTGTAAGAGTAAGCAGACCACTTGATCATTTTTCTTCTAATTTATATTATTTATTACTTATTGATGGTGGTGAGAAAAAAATCTATGAAGTAGTGTAGATTGATGCCAAGGATAAGTGGGAGTAAGCTATGGATGAGGAGTATGATGCTCTAATGAAAAAATAGACATGGGATTTGGTGGAGATTCTCAAAGGAAAGAAGGCATTACATAATAAGTGGGTATATAGGATAAAGGAGGAGAATGCAAGTATAAATAAATCCAAGGATATAATGGTAGTTAAAGGTTTTTCACAAAATAAAGGTATATAATTTGATGAGATATTTTCTCCAGTTGTTAAAATGACTTCAATTAGAACTATTTTGAGCTTAGTATCTATTGAAGATTTATACTTAGAATAGTTAGATGTAAAAACTACTTTCCTTCATGGGGATTTGAAGGGGGAAATATACATGGAACAACCACAAGGCTATGAAGTTAATGGTAAGGAAAATTTGGTGTGAAAATTAAAGAAGATCTTGTATGGATTAAAAGAAGCTCCAAGACAATGGTATATGAAGTTTGATTGTTTTATGATAGGATAAGGTTATTGTAGATGTCATTTAGACCATTGTGTATATTTTAAAAGATTTAAAAATAGTAGCTATATTATTTTAATTTTATATGTAGATGATATGCTTATAGTTGGTTCCAACATGCACAATATTAATGTACTCAAGAAACAGTTAAGTGATTGCATTTCTATGAAGGATCTAGTTGTAGCTAAACATATCCTTGGTATGTAGATAACTAGAGGTAGAAATAATAAGAAACTAGAATTATTACAGGGAGAGCACATAAAAAAGTGTTGGAAAGATTTAATATACAAGATGCAAAATTAATTAGGACACCTTTGGTTACACTCTTTAAATTAACAAAAGAACAATGTCCTAAAATACAAGAAGAAAATACCCTGATGTCTAAAATTTCATACTCATTAGTAGTTTGTAGTTTAATGTATGTAATGGTGTGTATGAGGCTAATCATTGCACATGTAGTGGGAGTGGTGAGTAGGTTCATGAGTGATCCAATAAAGGAACATTAGAATGTAGTAAAATTGATCTTTTGTTACTTAAGAGGGACCATCGATACAATGTTAAGTTATGGTGGATCAGATGTGACATTATAGGGATATGTTGACTCAGATATGGTAGGTGACTTAGATAGTAAAAGAATCACTACAGGGTATTTGTTTATAGTATGTGGTACAATAGTTAGTTGGGTATCATGGTTATAGAAGGTTGTGGCACTTTCAACCATAGAGGTTGAGTATGTTGTTGCTACAAAATCAAGCAAGGAAATAATTTGGTTATAGAGGTTGATAGAAGAATTAGGACATAGTCAATAAATATTTACACTATATAGTGGTAGTAAAAGTGAAATCCATCTAGCCAAAAACTTAGATTTTTACTCTAGGATAAAACACATTCAATTGTAGTATCATTTCATTCATTCAATTATAGAGGAAGAATAACTAAAATTAGAGAAGATACATAATAGTAAAAACCCCATGGATATGATGACCAAGGTAGTTACAAGAGAGAAGTTGAATATTTGTTTAGCTTCAATTGGTCTTCATGGATGATAATTAAATTAAGGAAATTGTCTAGGTCTAGATAGTATAGTGGATGCAATACCTATGGAGTTGCTGCAATTAGTCTCCAAGTGGGAGATTGTTAGATTTGGAGCCTGATTATCTTTTAAGATAAGAGGTTAAAATTTTAATGTTATATCAATTAGTTTTGGATCTAATTCTTTGAATCCCTAATGACATGGGGGGTTTTAAGGAGTGGAATAACTTTAAATATAGCATCTCCTATTATGTGCATGTTTATGTTTATTTTCTAAATGTTTGATTAATTTATTTCATAGTTTCTCTTGTATGTGATTTGGGGATAGATCTAGGTTTTAATTTATCCTAAAATGTGGCACAAAATGGGGGTTAAAAATAAAAAAACTAAACATACATAGAATACATATACTCATGTCAATGTATACAAAATTTTAATGCATGAAAGAGAAGCACAACTATGTTATCTATCTACTCTTACAAAAGGAAAAATAAAGTTAGGAATACTTACCTTAAAGATGAATCTAATGAGCCTCAATCTCTCCCTTGGCCAAGGTGATTCAAAATAAATTGTTATGGTATGTAAGGATAACAAAGATAAATTAGATCTAGGATACACACCTATCAATGCATCTAAAAGATTCCTCCATAAAATAAGATCCATATTTCTAAAGGAAGTACAAAACCCTAAGATTTATTTATCAAGTAGAATGGTCAATAACTAGATGTTCATTCACACTTACTTCTTATTCTCTTATTTCTTATCAAATGGTGGGAAATGAACTTGTATATAGGTAGATCTTATTCTAAAACCTTCTAAAAATGTCAATCGATAGAGTTGACCCTATAAATTTTTAGATAATAATTCACTAGGTCTTGATCTAGGTCGGCCAAAGGTCAAAATAGATCCTAAGTGAAAATAATCCAAAACTATATAGGGTTGACCTAGTTGACCCTATATAACTGATTGACAAAATGGGATCAAGGTAAGGAAAAGGAGGATAAAATGTGTCAAAATTCTGGAATGGGTTCAAATAAGAAGATCGAGCTTATGGTAAATGGTTTTAAGAGACAAGTGTGTAGATAATATGTGGTAAAAAGGACAATATCTTACAAAGCACAAATGGTCTACCCACCCCTTTCTTTATGTACCCCTTAAGGCATGCACTCAAATATATTGAGACTTGATGTGTTCCTCAAAGATATAAAGTGTCAATAATTGGTAAAAGTTTGAAAATATTATGTGTATACACCTACAAGTTGGCTTTTGGTTCCTTCATGGTGTTTTCATGTATAAGGAAAATGATTGATAGGTTTTGCATATTCATAGGTATGTAGGGATGAATTTAATAATTTAAGGATAGATTAAGGGTCATGTGACATGGACCTATGTGCTTTAAAGTAGTCTTATGTTCTTAGTTTTTCTTAATGAAGTGCTAAAAGGGTGAATAGGTCTCCATGGACCTAAAAGGGCTTCTTAGGCCTAATTGAAAAGTGTTGATGTTTAATGGTGATATATCTAAGCTATGGAAAACCTATTTGGATGATTTTTATCCTATTATAAGTGTAATAGAGTCATTAAGGTTGAAGGCATGTCAAAGGTTGACCAATAAAGTGATGTTCATGAAGGCTCTATAAAGAGCATAATCAAAGATAAGGTTTTAGAGTTGACATGTGAAGAAAATAAAAGTGTGAGTGTGATTAGTGGATGGATTAAAGAGAATATTAGTGTGATTAATATTTTCATGACCTATAGGTCATATTTTTTATGTTATAAAAGTGTTCTTGCAGGGTTGAATATTGAAGATGAGTGAAGAGGTGTAGAGTGATCCGAAAGGTTATTTTGGATGCATTGTTTGTATGAGAAGGCTTGAGAGAGTGTGAAGGTTTAAAGAGAGTTGATATTCACTATTTTTCCATTATATTATAAGGAAATCAGAGCTCTAGATATTTTTATATCATAAGGTGTTGTGTGGGTTCTTGTTCATTCATAGGGTTTGGTGCTCCTTGTGAAGAGGGTGCTTCACTAAAGTATCTTGTTTGTAAATATTTTATAGGACTTTAGTCCACTTGTTTTCATACTTAAGAGTGTGTTTTATTACCCATGAGGGTTTCACACATAATCCATATGTCATGAGTTTTTGATCTTGAATAGTTTTCTTTGTTCATTGCAATAACTAGTTTATATGTTTCATGAATGCTTGTGTTGAGTGGTTGAGAGTTTGAATTTTTAGAATTGGAATTAAATTGATTACATCATTTATTCACCCTCAAAATTTTAATTATTATACCTATAAATTTTTTTATCATATCCATACCTTATTTTCAAGTTTAACCACTTGAAGGTGATCAAAGGTACAATGGGTAGTTATCAAATACAATTTGGTTTCTCTACTAAGAAAAAAACTCTATTAAATGATTCCAAATATGACTTTTAGAGTCCAAGGATAAATACTTGCATCATGTCTCTAGGTTTTTATATTTGGAAATCTATTGTGGATTGGTATTCTAAGCCTCATACTCTTCCAACTAATACAACTAATAAGAAGTTGAGTGAGAAAAATTATAAAGCTATGAATGTTATCATTTGTGGCCTATCAGAGGCTAAGTTTACCAAGGTAATCCATTGAAATTATACCAAGGAAATTTGGGAAAAATTATAGATCATCTATGGAGAAGATTCAAAGGTCAAATTGGCTAAATTATAGACCTACTAAATTTAATTTGAGGGTCTCAAAATAAAATAAGAAGATACTATGGCATCTTATCTTCTAAGGGTTTATTAGGTGGTAAACATGATAAAAGGTCTTGGAGAGGATATTGAAGAAGCTACTATAATTAAAAAGGTATTAAGGTCTCTCACTCTCAAGTTTGAATAAAAAATTTCTAATATAGAAGAAATTCATGATATCATCAAGATTAAGATGGATGAATTACATGAGATTCTTACTTCTTATGATATGAGAGTCAATGAGGATAAACCACCAAAGAAGTAAGCAACATTAAAGGTGATCAAGGAGAAAAGGCAAGAATATAAAGTTAAGTATTGAAGACTTTGATCTTAATGACAATCAACTTGAAGCCATGATTTCAATAAAACTAAATATAGGATTAGGTAAGTATGAAGGAAAGCTTATTTATAAATGTTTTTCATGATGTAAACTTGGTCATTTTGTAGCTAAGTGTCTAAATAGAGGCAAGTTTGAACATAAGGAATCTCATAAAAAATCTAATGGGGATGAGTATAAGAAATTTGAGGGTCTTAGCAAATACATAAAGTTATTCGATAGGAGAAATGGTAATAAAGAGTCATACAAAAGTAGTAAGAGTCTTTACCATGAAGAAGATAATAAATCATCTACTGGAGAAGAAGGAAACACATATAATAATGATGCTTCATCTCATGATGAGAAAAATTAGACACTATTCATGGCACTTAATGATGACGAAGGTAAATGTTCTTTAAGCAAAGATCTCTTTGGTGGAGATAGATCAGAAGAAGAAGATGAGAAAGTCACTCTTAAAGATAAATATTTGAATAGCTTGGAATAGATGAAGCTACTATAAGGAAAGAAAAAAAAGAAAACATCCTTGATCAAGTCTTATGAAGAGAAAATTGGCTTCTTTGAAGAAAGGTTGAATAATGAAGTAAAATAACGTGATGAGATCACTCAACATCTTAAAACTTAGGTTTGTACTCTTGTTGAAGAGATAAAGATTAAGGATGAAGAATGTGTCACATATAAATTAGAGATGGAGGATTTGTAGGTGAAAATTGATCAAGCTCTGAGCAAGTTTGAAACATATTAGAAATTTGAAAAAATTACAGTTGATCTGAATGACCTATTGAGCATTCAAAAGGTCTCTAATGAAAAATTAGGCCTAGGGTTCCATGAAGATCTTAAAAAGGACAAGAAGATTGATATGATAGTGATGATATATCAGGAGACTAATCATGCTAACAAGAGTACTAGTAAAGACAAGAAGATTGACACTATGCATAAGAAGTATAAATTTAAAAGATACAAAATTTCAAATCAAATAAATCAACCCAATGCATTAAGGTATGATAACTCCTTCAATGGATATTGTTATTCTTGTCATCATATTAGACATATGATCATTGATTGCAAGATAAAATATCCTAGTAAGATATTTGTATGGAGATATGAGCAAGACAATGACAAGAATGAAGAACATCATCACTCAAGAAAATCAATAGGTCTACAAGGAAAGCATGACATCTTGTGTTATAGGTGTCAATGGACTCGTCATATTACAAGGTTTTGTAATGCCTTCATTAGAAGACTAAATGATTAGATGTATGAATGGGATAATGAAAATTTAAGAAGACATCATATGCCCCATATGAACGGTATGTATAATTAGAGAATCTTCATTTATTTCAAGTGTCAAGAGAGATGTCACATATCAAGATTCTAGAAGAATGGTTAGAACTCCACTTTAAAGAATGTCAATCCTAACATAAATAATAGAGTCCATAATGAATGGAGAATCAAGTAGGTGAATGAAAATTAGGTTCAAAATGGATTGTTTATCATGATAGAATAAGGTACAAGTTCAAGTGTCAAAGAGAAATCCTTATCTACCCAAGAGGACAAGAAGATCAAGTAGGATTTTAAGTTAAAAGGTAATAATGAAGTTAAGAACCCAATCCAAATCAATTTGATGGTGAGGTAGGGCTACAATTCAAGTGAAAGCATGGAGATGTGGGAGTCTCCTAAGTTTTGGGACCTTTAGTCTCTCTATGATATGTGGGTATCTCTACCTATGCTTCTTAAGAGACATATTTCATGTGTAGAAGAAAGTGTGTGTGTTCTAGGTGATGTACAATATGGCAATCATTATAGAGGTATGTAGAGTTATTGATTGATATTTAAAACTAATGCCATTTTGGTATATAATAGATGATATTATGTTTCAAAGAATTTATTGATCATATAAGGTCATTAGCTGAGGGAGAGCAATAAGTTTACAATCCTGCTCTATAGGTGTGATGAAAAGCTTCAAGAGTTTTGTTTAGGGACATTGGTTGTAAAGATAAGTTTTTGTCAAATTTTGATGCTTGGTTTAGAAGGTCAAAACATGAAGATTAAAGTTAAGGTTGATATGGAGTGTGGAAAGGACTTGTCTAAGTGTACTCCATGGATTTAGATGTGTTCAGTTGGTGAAAAGAGTCATTTATGACCAATTTTTCAAATTAACTATTTTACTTAGTATTCACTACCAAGTGTGAGCTCAACTTGAAAAATTGGTGTTTATGAGGTATATGAAGCTAACCAAGTATGGAATCAAGTTATATTTGATGTTTCCATGTGAAAAATGTGTTTAAGAGATGTCATAAGGCTTACATGTTCATTCTAAGGTGTTTTGACATAGTGAATGCTATGTACACAGGGTCTGCATATAAATTTTGATTGGTTCCAGGTGCCAAATAAATATTGGTGAGTGGTCAAGCTGAATTTGTGAAATAAAAAGGTTCATTTACCTCATATAATTTTTATCCATGTGGTTTTAAGGTTTGAAGATCTTTTGAGGGCAAGTTGAACATTTTTGAAGTCTCTCATGTATAACAACCCTTACTTAAGGGCTAGTAGGTCAAAAACCATTTCATGGTTATATGGGTTACCAAAGGATTCTAACCTCAAAAATTGGTATATAAGTGTATATTTTTGACCTAAAAGTGTGAGATAAGTTTTAGGATCTAGAATTGACTAGAAGGTGGTAAGTTGACCTTGTTTATCTTTGATGCCCTATTTTTTGCACCATATGGGTAGTGACCTTCTTAAAGGAGTTAAGGTTTTATGCTACTTAATATATTGAAATGGATAAAAGGGTGCTCAAAAAGTGTTTCACAATCATCTAAAAGTGTATGGTTTGACCTATGATTGAGATTTTGTGTAAATGGAGGGTTAATTGGTAGGTTAGTTTGTCAAGGAACTATGGTGTAGAGGAAGATTTGGGTGATTATTATTGGAATTAATGAGGGTTAATATGATTTTACTCTATATATGCAATTTAAATCCATAAATATGCATACATAGAAATTTATGGGATTTGTAAGGTTCAGGTAGGGCTACTAGGCCTCTAGGCAAGGATAGTGTGAAGAAGAGTGATTTTTGGTCATTTGATTCAAAATACAAAGGTATGGTTGTTCTTTAATATGTTTCTTATTTATATTTATTAATAATATATGTTTGAGAAAGATCTTGAATGTCCACTCTTCATTCTATGGGGGCTCTATGAGAGAAAATTTGAAGGCAAATATGAAATCTCTTCATGGTTGGAGATGGTCTAAAGGTGCTCAAGGGGTGTCCAAGTTTAGGTGACTTAGGGGTAGTCCCTCTTAGTTTTATCAATATGTGATAATTATTATTTGCTTCATATTTTTCATTTCTTATTGATAGAGTAGTGCATGGTCAAGATAGAGTGTTATCAATAAGCATGCTTAAGGTAGTCATGGTAAGGATTGGTATGCATAGTGATATGTGGAGTTTATGTCATATATCAGAGAATATCCCCTTTTTATATTGTATTTTAAAACATTTATATCTCCTTCGGATCATCAGGTAAACCCACTTTGTCATTGTGTCAAAGGGGGATAAAGTGTTTGTAAAGGGAAAAGAGTATGTGCATAAGCTTTGTTGTTGACTTTAAAAACATTTATAGGTTTTTAAATCAATGAAAAATGGAGGTATTTTGAATTATTTTAAATTATTTACCTAATTTTTCCAAGAGTGTTCATTATTTTATTTGTATGCATGGTTCTCAATGACAAAGTGTGCCTTAGTGAGCATGCATAGACCTTGAAGTGTTTGCTTGGTTAGATAAGATGATGGATTTTGGTAATTTTTTAACCATGTTTTAATGGTCATATTATGGGTCAATAGTGATTTATATAATTTTTTAAGTTAAAGGAATTCATTGGAGTAGTCTTGTGAAGTTCTAGGTTATCCTAGTCATCTTGGCATATCTTATTGAATAAGTAGATTGATGACATCAAAATTTACACATGTGAAGGTGTTAGAATAAAATGGTCACATGGGTTTGTTTATATTTGTGTCTAAATAATATTTTTAAATTTTTATGTCTTGAAATTATGTCTAGTAAAAGTTATGGTAGTGCAAAGTTGGTCTCCCAAGCAGATTTCACTAGTTTCTATAGTCAAATTTGCATTAAAAAGTCACCGTTGGAATTCAAACATTTGAATTTACAAAGGAAAACAAGTACTAATTATTTTTCCTATCAATTTTTATTGGTGTTATAAAAATAAAATTGGTATATAAATTCAATGTAAATCTAGGAAAAATGATTTAGAGGTTTGATTGGCCGTACCCCTGCATTTACTGTGGTCCAAAGTTGATTGAGGGTTTGACCTTATTTTTCAAATGACTCGATAAGGATGTTTGATTTTTTATTGATGTTTTTTTGGATGTTTAAAGTTAAATTATATATTTTATAGTGTTTTTTACTCCCTAAGGACCATATTTATGTATTTTGGAGGTTTGACTAGTCCATCTTCAATATGAACAATTGCCTACAAGTTAACTTTTGGTTTGTTCATGGTGTTTTCATGTACAAGGAAAATAATTGATAGTTTTTGCATATGTAGAGGTGTGTAGAGATAAATTTAATAATTTTAGGATGGATTATTGGTCACTTGGA
The DNA here is from genome assembly GCA_037957365.1 of Torreya grandis. Lineage (NCBI taxonomy): Eukaryota > Viridiplantae > Streptophyta > Pinopsida > Cupressales > Taxaceae > Torreya > Torreya grandis. The sequence goes on along the minus strand of JARHVA010002254.1, from coordinate 1,280,687 downwards.
GTGGACCTATTTGATTTTAAGTGGTCTTGTGTTCCTAGTTTTTCTCGGTGAAGTGCTAAAAGGGTGAATAGGTCTCCATGGACCTAAAAAGGCTTCTTAGGTCTAATTGAAAGGTGTTGATGATTAAGGTTGATATATATAAGATATATAAGACCTATTGAGATTATTTTGATCCCATTTTAAGTGTAATATAATACTTAAGTGTGAATACATGTCTAATGGCTGACCAAGAAGGTGATGTTCATAAAGGCTCTATAAAGATCATAATCAAAGATGAAGGTTTCTAGAGTTGATATACAAAAAAAGATAAGTGTGAGTATGATTAGTGGATATATTTAATATCATATCAGTGTTAATAATATGTGCATGACATTTAGTTCATAATTCTAATGTTATAATACTGTTCTTACAGGGTTGAAGATTGAAGATGAGTGAAGATGTGTAGAGTGATCCAAAAGGTTATTTTGGATGCATTACTTTTATGAGAAGGCTTCAGAGAGTGTGAAGGGTTAAAGAGAGTTTATATTAAATATTTATACATGATATTGGAATTCAATAAAAATTTTATAGGTGTTAGTATCAGAAGGTATTGTGTGGGTGCTCAACACCTAGGACAAGTGGGTGCTTATTCATACATAAGGGTTTGTTCTCCTTGTGAAGTGGGTACTTCACTAAAGTCTCTTATTTGTAAATATTTTATAGGAATTTAGTCAATTTTTTTTATAATTTATATTGGGTTTTATTCCCTATGAGGTTTTTCGATATAATCTATGTGTCTTGAGTTTTTGATCTTGCATAATTTCTTTTGTTCATTGCAATAACTAGTTTATATGCTTCATGAATGCTTATGTTGAGTGGTTGAGAGTTTGAAGTTTTGGAATTGGAATTAAATTTATTGAATAATTGATTAAATCCATCTTATAAATTATTTTACATCTAATAGTGTGGAGGCTCAATAAGTTTCAAGAGGAATAAGTGTAACGTGTTGCTTGAGAAGGCCTAATTACATTAGGTCTCCTTTAGGCCTAATAGTGGTTTTGGTACTTATGAGTGGTATACAACATATGTAGTGGTTTTTTCATGTATTAAATTTTTTATTTGAAACATTTTAATGGTAATATAAGTATGGATAGGTTTGTGTTTGACCAATGTATGTGCAAGTAAGAGTCAAGTATAAGAATAAGTCCTAATAAGCCTATTTGGCGAGTGAGAGGAATGGTTGAATGAGTGAATGAGATAGAAGATTTTTGATATCAAAGAGGTATTATATACCATAATATATTTTTATTTAAATTATTATGAAGATATATTATTTGTTTAAAACATGAATAACAAGTTCATATGGTGTAATCAAGTCAAGAAGGGGGCTAGTTGAGCGAAGAGGCCTAGAAGGTTGTTTGAGAGAGATAAAAGTGTGTGAATAGAAAAAAAAATATTATCACATTTTATGTGATAAACATATGTTTATTAAATTGATCAAATTTTTTAGGTGGCTGAGTTGGTGCTGAGTCATATAGGGGGTTCGTGCCTCCTTGTAGTTGGTGCTTACTAAAGACTAGTTGAGTATATGCTTGACTATGTAAGGGTTGGTACTCCTTATGGAGATGTCAATTCAATAAATTTGGATATTATAATTATATTAATTTATTCCATTTTTAATTTTTAGTGGGTTTTCTTCCCGTTGAGGGTTTCCCATATATGTGATGTGTTTTGTGCTTCATGCTCTTATGTATGCTTGTTTATGCATTGGCTAATCTATATATTTACATGAATAATTCATAAATGATAAGTGGAATTTAATGGATTTTTGAATACAATGATTCAACCCCCCACATATAATTGGTTTTTTACAAAAAAGTCATATTATCCCCTTAATCACCTTGCATAATCATTTCATACTTGTTTGAAAAGTTTAAGGTAATTTGTAAATTTTAAGGTAAATTTTTATGATTGAAAAATGAATATAAATAAATCCCACATGTTTAAAATAAAAAAAGGGTAATTATACACAAATCAAACTTTTCCAAGATTTTAAAATAGGTTTTTGTTGTGTACATGATAGTTACAAGTCATAAAATGATCATATTCTTGCAGTTCGATGCTTAAGAGGAACTTGCCACCCACTTGTACATATTTGGATATTAATTTGCAGATGAAAAATATTTAAAAGTGTATCTTAAACTTATAAAGGTCAAATCCATGATTGTAATGAAGTTTTAGGTCTCTGAGATGCAAAAGATGCTTCAAAACCTCCATCACTCTCTTCATAAGCTTATAAAGGTAGTTTTCATATGCTAGTATAGACAAAGGAGAGAGAGTTAGGGTATGATATTTTTTTATATTAGGGGGTAATAATTATATTCAAATCCATGGCAATGGTTGTTATATTTATGGCCCATCCTTTAGGAACAATTGTTAAGAAGGCAGGGTGCTCAAAAACTACCTTTAAACACTACATGCTCAATTTATCTCCTTGAAATGATAATTTTAGATTGGTTGAATGCATGAGATAAAATGAAGAGGATATAGGGAATATGTGCAGACATTTCAATTTCTTTTAAAATCCTTATTTTTCGTGTGTGACCTCATATTGATAAGAAATCTCCATTGCACATAGTTTGTAAAGTTGACTGTCATAGTATTTTATTTGTTCTAGGGTTTTAAATGTTTAAAGGAATATGGATGAAGGTTTAAAATCATATAATACTCTATTTAATAATATATATCCCCATAATTATTCTCCATGTTCATTCTAGCAACATTTTTTTCAAGCAACATTTAGTGTTCTCAAGCTTTGAAGAGTGTGTATGAAGGTTATTTGTATAAGAGTGGTTTGTAAAGGTCTTGTATTGCATGGTGAAAGGTTTATGATAGAATTTATATAAAATAAAAAATTCATCATGTGTATAAATCATTCCTAACTTGAATAAGATAGATCATACTTACACTTCTGATTGGGCATACATTAGATAATCAGGAACATGACCAATATGGGGATCCGTTAGACCCAATTAGGGGACATATCATCACAATAAACCAAAATATGGAGGGTTTCAAAGCCTCCAATAGTAAATAATCACATAATAACCCTAAATAATCCTTATGTTTTCATATTCACTAAACTAATAACAAGTAAAGCAAAAAAACCTAATCTAGTGATCACCAAAGCTTGTGGCACAATATGAGGTTTGGTAAATAAACAAATATGCATAGGATAATATCAATTAAGATATATATGATTAAGACCCTAATACATGAATAAAAATAGTATTTTCATTTGAAGCCAATACTTATGATACTTCTATATACTTAAGAGAGGATCAAAGTTAGAGAATACTTACTTGAAACATGAACCTGTCGAGACTCAATATCTCTTTTGGACAAAAGAGATTTACAAAAGGTTATTATGGTTCTTAAGGATCACTAATAAATGGAAAATCATCTAATAATTCTCCACAAGACTATATTCTCCAAGTAGAAACCCTAAGCTAAGACTTCTCAAGTAGAATGGTGGAAGAGTAGATTGTAAAGAAGTGCAAGTGAATAATAACTCTTTTTCACTGTTAAATAATGAAGAAATGATATTATATATATAAATGGATTTAACCCTAATCCATTCCAAAATTTTTGGCTGATAGGGTTGACCCAATCGACCTAGTATAGTTATGGACAAAAATTCACTAGCTCACGTGATAGGTCAGCTAAGAGCCAACCTAGACCCTCAAAGAATTTTACCCATAATAGTATAGGGTTGACCTAGTTGACCTAGTACTATAGACTATCAAAAAGGGGATTAAGGTAAGGAAAATAAAGATGGAAGGTGGGAAATGACTACAAGAGTGTGAAAAATAGTAGCAATATCTTAGGGAATGGTTTTTAGGAGCTAGTTGAATTGGTAATATGTCACAATAAGGAACAACAATCTTATGAAGCACCAATGGTCTACTCACTCCTTTCTTGATGTACCCATTATAGTGTGCACTTATAGAGATTGAGTCTCAATGGGTTTTTTCAAGATAAAAAGCATCATTAATTGATAAAGTTTGAAAATATTATGTGTATACATATGACCCACTCAAATCTCACCATGTGTCACTTAGGTGCAACAAGGGATGGTGCTTTGAAAAAAAACATAGTAACAAATAATACTGAGATTAAAATTTTTGTAGTATATTAAATAAAAACTACTTTAAAGTAAATGATTGAAAGGGAAATAACTAAAAATTAAATATAATACATGCCTTGACTTACCTTTATCATTGGATGGTTATCTATTGTGTTTTTAGTTTTGATTATGGAGGGAGCAAAGACTACTTTCAACAAACCCAAGAATACAAAACTAAATAGAAAAAAAACAAACAAATGCAAGAAAGGCAAGATAAATGGTGCTACATGGATGGGGATGTACTTGGAAATTAGAAAAGATGGGGTGATAAGTGTTATGTTAGACCAAATTACCAAGTCAAAATTTTAGAGTAAATTAGGTAACCAAAAAGCCAAGGCTAATAAAGATCAAAAACCTCAAACAAGTAAACCTTAAGTAAGAAAGACAAACTCACCAAGTCAAACCAAGAATACATGTCAAAAATGATGTAATCATACATTAATGAAAAAGTGGTAACAATCCTTAATAAAAGAAGATGGGTAAGATAAAAAATGGTTGATGAATGAGCAGTAATAATCCTTACTCAATCATCAATGGAAAAAGGTGCATAAAAGGGAAACATCATTGATGAGTGAGAAGTAACAAGATAAACTCAATCAATAATGGAAAAAGTATATGAAATTAGAAATGAACTTAGGTGTTAGAAAAAAGGGGTGGTAAAATAATGACAAATGGTAAAATAAATCAATGTTTATCTAGAAATGTAGAGCCATGGTGTAAAAAAAGTAATAGTTGCTCAATCATATTATTTTATTCTAAGGATAGATAAATTGAAACAAAGTAGTGTTAGCGTGTTTTTAAGATGTGAAGAAGAAGGAACTAAAGAAGAATGGAAATAAGATTTAAAATCACACATGCCTATCAAGGGGGGGAATGAAATGGGTGGAGGGGAGAATGAAGGAAAAACCAAGGTAGAGACAACTCTTTATTGAAGTCAAGACACTCAAATTAGGTTTGTCAAAACAAGAGGACTTTTGACATTAAGGAATCTAAAGAGCTTTTCTTAGCCACACAAGTTTTAGGTCAACAAATTAAGTATGTAGATCATCCCATAAAGGTTGTATGCATGAAAATTAAAATAGACCTACCTTCTCATCTTGTAAGAACCCATTGAGACTCAATCTCTCTAAGTGCACACCTTAGAGGGTGCATTGGGAAAGGGGTGGGTAGACCATTAGTACTTCATAGGATTGTTATTCCTTATTTCCACTTATTACCAATCTAACCAGTTACTAAAAACCATTCCCTAAGCTATTACTCCTTTTTTGTACACTACTCTAGTCATTTCTCACCTTCGATCCCTCTTTTCCTCACTTAAAACCCCTTTTGATAGTTTACATTACTAGGTTGACTAGGTCAACCCTATACTCTTATAGGTGAAATTCATTTGTGGTCTAAGTCAACTCTTGGCTGATCTAGCCCGTGACCTAGTGAATTTTTGTCCATAACTGTACTAGGTCAACTAGGTTGACCCTATCAGTTGAAACTTTCATAAGAGATTAGGGTTAAATCTAAATATATATACAAGATAATTACATCATTATTTACAAATGAACAAGAGTTATTATTCACTTGCACTTATTTAAAATATGCTCTTCCACCATTTTACTTGAGGAGTCTTAGCTTAGGGTTTCTACTTCAAAAATCTAGTCTTGTGGAGAAGTATTAGATGCTTTGGCTTTTCTTAGTGATCATTACAAACCACAACAACCTCTTATGAATCCTCTTTGGCCAAGGGAGAGATTGAGTCTTGATGGGTTCATCTTTTTGGTAAGTATTCTCTTACTTTTCTCCTCTCTTTAGTGGATAGAAGTAACATAAGTATTGGCTTTGAATAATAATACTCTTCTTCTTCATGCATTAGGGTCTTACTCATACATATCTTAATTGAGATTATCCTATGCATGTTTGTTTATTTACTAACCCCCATATTGTGCCACATGATTTGGTGAGATTTAGATTAGATTTATTTACTTTATTTTTTTAGTTGTTTGAATATGAAAACATAGGGCTTAGTTAGGGTTATTGCGTGATTGTACTTGATTGGAGGCTATGGAACCCTCCCTAGTATGGTTTATTATGATAAGAGATCCCCTAATTGGATCTAGAAGATCTCCATATTGGTCATGTTCTTGATTATCTAATGTATATCTAATTGAAAGTGTAAGTATGATCTATCTTCTCTGAGTTATGATTGATTTATAGACATGATGCATTTCTAATTGTATACATTATAGTGAACCCAACATAAATCTAAGCCTTGAAGGTTTTCTTTTATTTTTTTCATTATTTTATCATTTTATTTGTTATTTTTTGTATTTGTGATACTAGGTAGACAGTGTCGATATAGTTTCTAACTTCAGTGCATATATTTAACATGCAATCACATCAAAATGACTCTATTTTGTTTGTGTAGGTATTCATCAGATACAGGATATTGGGTCAAATAGGTCGACATAGTACATGTTTTCACTTCTAGATAGGCTACTAGGTTAACTCTATTGACACAATACACTACCAATCTTTTAAAAAATATACTAGGTTGACATTGCCAGCATAGTATTCTTCATAGGTTTAAGCAAACATGGAACTATAGAACTAGGTTGACCAAGTCAATATAATTGGAAGAATTTGCAATTAAAAATTAAGGAACTTTAACAACAATCTCACTTTCCTTTGCATATTTTAACCCACCAAGGTTCCTTTCTCTCTTTCTCTTTAATTTCTATTATTCATTAGAGTTATATTTTTCATAGTTTGCAGTCATTAAAACTACCCTTATATAGCATACTAGGTCTACCCTATTGACCTAGTTCTATATTCTATCTTATATCTAAAAGACTAGGTCAACACTATCAACATAATTCTTAACATACCCTGGCTTTAATAATATATTAACAACATTGTTGACTCTGTTCTATAATCTCTACATACACTATCATCTAAACTAACACTATACTATGTTTCAAAGTTAGAATTAACACTTATATACTAGTAATTAGCTCACACTTTCACTTTAAGTTGCTTGCATACTTAAAATATATCACATAGTATAATTAGGTGGTTTTTAAATATACCATTTAATTACACTATGTTTCTCTTTTATGCACACACTATCAAATCACATAATCTTAACATGCATTTAAATAATTATCTACCTAAGGCCTACCTACTTGGATTTCATCACCAAGGGGGAAGCTGACTTGGTTTTCTAGCCAAGTACAAACACATGGTTAATGGCATATATTGGAAAATCACCTTATACCCTTATCACTATGGTGTGTGAAGTGAGGGGGTAGGCTCCAATACCAAGCTAGTACCATTTTCAACACTAATACTTTTCAGCCTAAACATCCTACAACCATCCATAAATTAATTTCTAGTTCCTTAATTTCAACCAACTTCCTATCACACTTAAAAATCATACTCTAATAATCTAACAACATTCAGGATGACCACTTAGTTAGCATTTATTTTCTAAGTTGATTGATTTATCTTTGCTCAAATGTGTATTGTATGGTAAAAACTTGCATTAGCTAGCATTGGTACAAGGTTTTATGTTGTGTGCTTTAATTGGATCATCCTCATTGACCCAAATGATTGTGTGTCCCTTTTCACTTCTTTCTTTCAAAATTACTTGTAAATTTTTTCTCATTTTAGTACACTATCATTCTATTTAACATAATCTCTTATATACTATCTTTTTCCCCTACTTGTAGTACTGAGTTGACCCTATTGACACAATATTCTTTTCTACCCCTTAGGATACTGTACTAGGTCAAACCTATCAAATATACATACTTTTCTTCCTATTTTTTTGTCTAGGTTACAAAATTAGGTTGACCTTATCAACTTTGTATCCCTATTTTATTGATTTTTATACCTTGATTCTAGTACTAGGTCAAATTAGTCCACTTTATACTCTTACTGATTTCCCTGTCTATCCAACTCAGTTCTCTATTTATTTTCCTTAACATTTTGTTCATTTATCTCAAGTCATCATGAAGTCCCTTATCATATTATTCTTGGACAACTTGAATCCATTTAAATACTATATGGGATGTTCATTTCTCCCTTTCTTTTCCTCCCAAGATAACCCTCACTCTTGGGGCACCTCTTCCCCTCCTTCATCTATGGATTGTAACATAGTACAAATCACACCTTAAGATGAAGTAGGTGGATCTGATCCTTTATATACTTATCAAGATAATTCCCATATTCAAAATATTCAAAATAATGTGAGAGTAATTAACACAAGTTTAACTATGGGAGTAATTAACATAAACTTAACCAATAATACCACTAATAATCTATCTTCTAATGACCCTCCTAATACCAATTTTGGGAGTGCTCCTAGAAACACCAACCCACCTATTAATATGACTCAACTTCTTGCACAATACATACAAAAAATGAACATAATGCAAACTTATAAAACCTCTCAAATGATGTAACTATAACATCATTTGATCAATATAGCTAATCAACCTCTGGCTATCCATCCTCAAGCCAATCCCAATTATATTCCTCCACCTCTTAGAAATGCTTTAGTTAATGTTATTCCTCAACTTCTAATGAATAAAAAATGCTTCAAACTATTCAAATTGAGCCTTTAGTTCCCTTCATTATGTCTATTGATATTGGTAACATATCTCTAACTATCAAGTATGATGAGACTAAATACTTTGTGTATACACATAATATTTTTTACCTTTTATCACATACTAACACTTTACATCTCATATTAACCCATCAAGACTCAATATCTCTAAGTGCATGCCCTAAGGGGTGCACCAGGAAAGGGGTGGAAAGACCTTTGGTGCTTCATAAAATTGTTGTGGCTTTTTTCCACATTATTACTAATCCAACCAAATCCTAACACCTTTCCCTAAGTTACTTTTCCTCCCTTGAGTACTCCAATATTTTACTCTTTCTATTCATCCTTTTCTTATCTTAAACTCATTTTGTTTAGTTGGTTATACTAGGTTGACTAGGTCAACCCAGTATAGTTTAGGGGTATTCTTTACTTTCTTAGCTTGTTAGCCCTATGGCTAATTTAGCTCAAACCTAGTAAATTATCCCTAAAAACACACTAGGTTGAATAGGTTGACCTTGTATAACTGATGTTCTTGGAAATATTTAGGGAAAGATCCACCTATATATATATAATATCATTTTGGTCATTATTCATATGTGTAATCAAGAGTTATTATTCACTCGTGCTTCTTCATAATATGCTCTTTCACCATTTTATTTGAGGAGACTTAATTTAGATTTCTTATTTGGAGAATCTAGTCTTGTGGATAAGTCTTAGATTATTTGGCCTTTATTATTGATCCTTACAAACCACAGAAAACTCTTGTGAATCTCCTTTGTCCAAGGGAGATATTGAGTCTCGATGGATTCACATTCAGGTAAGTATATTCTAAATTTTTTCTCCTCTCTTCTAGTAGATAGAAGTAGCATAAGTGCTGGATCGAATAATACTATATTTCATATTTTATGTATTAGGGTGTTATTCATACTTTAATCAAAATTACCTACACATGTTTGTTTTATTGTTTCTAACCCCCCACTTTGTGCCACAAGCTTTGGTGTGTAATAGATTAGATTTACTTTTTTATTACTAGAATAAGTGAAATGCTTTAAACCTTAGGACTCCATTGGGGTTGTTGTATGATTGTGTTAGACTATAGGCTTTGGAACCCTTCTTAGCATGATGTGTTGTGATAAGTGATCCCCTAATCGAGTCTAGTAGATCTCCATATTGGTCATGCTCCCACTTAACAAGTGTATCACTAATTAGAAGTGTAGGTATGCTCTATATTTTTAAAACTAAGACTGATTTATAAACATGATGCATTTTTTATTGAATAAATTTTTGTAAAATTGATGTGAAACTAACCTTTATAGGATTTATTTCACTTTAGTTCATTCTTTTAATAATCATTTTTATCATATATTTTGACATACTAGATCAATTTTATTGATCCATCTATTTATCTCTATGCATAGGTTTTAAGAATAGGCAATTGGATTGACCCAATTGACCTAGTATAGGTTTCCAACCTTTCAAACATCCACTTTAGCCCACTAGGTCAACTTAATTGACCCCTTATCGATTTAACACTCTACAGTAGGCTCCTGTATAACTTGATCAATTTTGTCGACCTAGTTTACTGGGTTTTGCTAACATACTTCAAGGTTATTCATCAACAATCTTCCTTCATTGCATCTCTAATCCACCAATGTTCCTTTTTACCTCTCTATTTCTCTCTTTTTTTGTCTTTCCTTTCAAATTTTGTTGCCTTCAAACACTACCCTTGTATAGTCAACTAGATTGACACTATCGACCTAATTTTGTGTTCTGTGTGCTATCTAAAATAATTAGATTGACCCTACCAAACTAGTTCATTTTTAGACTTTGATTTTGTAGTATAGGTTCAACCCTTTCAATCTTATTTTATATTTTGTACATATAGTGTCAACACTATACTTTGTTTAAAAGTTATAAGTGTTGGTTGATTGTTTTGTCGATCAGCGTACTGATAAACAAAATAGGTCTGATCAGCCAAAGTAAGAAGATTAGTCATCCAAATGTGTAGGTTTACCACATCAAAAAGGGACTAATCTCTCCTCTCATCAAGGAGAGGTTCCCTATAGATATGCTATATATATATAGAAAATAATACTCAATGGTAGGACAAACCATCCATCTCTCTTTTTTTAGAGATGATGCATGCAGATCAAAGGAAAAACTCAAGGGAAATGATAGGAAGCACTCCTCTTCTTTTAGAAGTACTATTTAGCAAAACACAAGAATAATCCTAGTAGTAAATGCAAAATATAACCAAGGACGTAGTAACCAGCAAATCGAGATGCAACACAAAGTCTTCACCTGAATTGCTCAAGAGTAAGATACAAAGGACAATGAGGGCACAAAGTCATCCCAAGGTCCTTTAAACAAAAATGAAAAGAAAACACACTGAAAGGAAATTATGGGGGCACAAAGTCTCTCCATAGTTGACTTCAGGACACCTTCCTAACTACTGTCACTAATTCTACTTGTTGAATTAGAGGAATAGAAGATATATTAAGGAAAAAGACATAGGAACAGTTTCCTCAACAACAAAGATATCACAACACAAAGTCTAAAAAATCACTTGCTTTCTTATTCCAATAAAAAAATATGATCAACAATCTAAGCTCAAAGTCTCAGTAATGCCTTTTAATTTAAGCAGAGTTTTGTTCTGATTGTCAAAAAGAGATGTATTTACAATAAAAGAGAGTCCCTTATATAGCCACTTCAAGAAGGACTTGGGAACAATAACACATCATGTTGCATTAGAATCTATTAAGAAGATAGGATATAATTTAGGGGCATCTACCCATTTTTTTTTCTCAATGGAGAGAAACAAGTCACACTATTGAAAGTTTGCAACTTTCAATGTCAACCTAATGATCTGATCCTTCTTCATCATTCCTCCTTTTCTGGTTAATTAAATTGGGTCCTAGATTCAATTTTTTGTTCTGTTCCTTCCTCACTTCCTACTAGTCTTGGACTTAAAGCATGTGAATGCATTCAATTCTGTAGATTACAAGGATTAATGACTATTTTATGAGATTTGAAATTGACATTCGCACACCCATCACTATGTTTTCAACGGCTAGTTCACTGTCTTGAATTTGACATCTTTGAGTGCATCACCCCTTGGTCTTTCTTCAACTTTTTTATTTTGCATCCTTCCAAAGGGAAGGTGACATTTCAAATTTCTTGTTTTACATCTTCCTGAAGGGAAGGTGACCTTTTAATTTGGCAGCCAAGAGTCCCTCGCAAGGGCACTTGCCCTTTGGGGTCCTTTGGTGGCCTTTTCCTTAGAGTCTTCACAGACATTTCCTATGGATATTTCCTATGGATAATTCTCATGGGCATTTTACCTGGGCTTTCTCTGTGAGCATTTTCCCACAGACAAAAAGTCTATGTAAATTATTCCATTTGCCTTGGTCTTTGCGAATTCCTTTGGGATTTCCTCCCACAACTTCTCCCATGGATAAAAAGTTTGCAGACAAATTCCCACAGACAAAAAGTCCATGAGAATTATCATTTTATTCTTCGGCTTTTAAAAACTCCTTCAGGCTTGCTTCCTGCAGCCTGTCTGAATTCTTTCAAACTTTTTGTCTGAAGGAATTCCTTTAGACAAAAATCTAAAAGAATTATGCCTTTGTCTGCCTTAAAAATTTTTTTTGAAAGAATTTACCTTTGTGGCCTTCTTTGAAAATGACCCTTTCGAAGGGTTTTTTTATCGACCAAGTGCCCTCCACAAGGGCACTTGTCCTTCGGGAGGCTTCTTTGAATTTTTGCATTGAATCACTCTTTTGAACCATTTGAGTGAATCGCTTGGTTGAACCAAGCCATTGAAACATTTGATTGAACCAATCTATTGAACCACTCTATTGAACCTCTCCATTTAACCAAGGTGATGAACCAACTATTGAACCATTTGATTGAACTGCTTGGTTGAACCAACGTTGAACCAAGCTTTAAACCAAAATGGTTCAAGCTGATGAACCAATCAAATGAATCAAAGCTTTGATCCAAATTTTGAACCAAGCTTTGGTTCAATGGTTCAAATGAAGCCTTTAAACCAATTGACGAACCATTTGATTGAACCAAAGGATGAACCAAAGCGTTGAAACAAAGCGGATGAACCAACTGAGTGAAACAAAGCGTTGAACCACTTGGTTGAACCAAGCCATTGAACCATTCCTTTGATTGAACCCACCATTGAACTGAAAGCATTAAACTTATTAAACTTTGAACTCATTGAACCAAAGTGGTTCAATGGTTTAACGATTCAAGCCTTCTTTGCTTAGATGCTTGCCGATGGAGATTTTTGATTAAACCAAGGCATTGAACCAATCCCAAAAATGACCAAGTGTTAGAAACTAATTCTTTTGGTTGAACCTGCTTGTAGAAGCCTTTGAACCTATAGAAATGAACTTGGCCTACAGAGTCTATAGATTTAAGCCTGCAGATTCTTGAGAAGTTTGAAAAATGAGGAATTTGAATGCCTAGGACAAATTTTGGAAAGGGAAGAGACAATTTTGGTCTGTAGGACCAAAATAGTTCAAATGTTGTCCCAAAAATGAGTGATATTTTTGGGGGACAATAATAAGTAACCTCATATCTATTATTAATTAGCTCACACATTTCTTTTCCTATTGCTTGTATGCTTATAATAGCTCAGATATTTTAATTAGGGGATTTTTAATTAATCGCTTAGTTTCACTATTTCTATTTTATGCACACATGACCAAATTACAAAATATAAACAATCACTTTAATATTTTTCTACCCAAGGCTAACCTACTTGGATTTCATCACCAAGGGGGAAGCTGACTTGATGCTCTAGTCAATTATAAAGTGTGGTTAATGGTATATTATGTCTAAGCACCTGACACCCTTATCATTGTAGTGTATGAAGTGAGGGGGTAGGCCCAAATACCAAGCCTTTATCAATTTCATTAGAGTCTCTTTCACCCCAAACTACCTAAAAACATCCTTAGATTGCTATCTAGTACCTTGCTTATAGCCAAATTCCAATCACATTAACAATCATTTCTTAATAATCTTAATAATCATCTTAGGTTGACCAATTAGTTAGCTCTTTACTTTTCAAATTTATTGCTTGATCTTTGCTCAATTGTGTGTGTAAAAACTTGCATTAGCCAACATTAGTATAAGGTTTTATTTTGTGTGCCTCAATTAGATTGGCTAATGTTGATCCAATTGATTGTTTATTTCCCTTTAGCTCTTTCTTTCCTAGATTAGTTGCAAAAATTATCTTATTTCAGCTCATAACTTGTTATCATCTTTCTTTGTCTCTATCTGCTATAATGTGTCAACCCATTCAACCCTATACCTCTTTTAGCTCCTATGCACTGTACTGGATCAACCTAGTCAACCCTATACAACTTGCATCTACTTTTACCTTTTTTGCATGTCTCTATTTACTATGCTGGATTGACTCAATAAACCCTATACTATTTTTAGGTCATATTTTCTATACTAGATCAACCTAATCGACCCTGTACTATGTTTTGCCTTCCTTGTTCATCAATATAACTTCCCATCTCTTAAAATTTGCTTTTTTTTCATCTCTCTTTGTTCAAGATGAAATCTCCTATAAAAATCTTCTTAGATATCTTGAATACATTTAGGTACTATATCGGATGTTCATTTCATCCTCTCTATTCCTCCCAAGAGAACCATCACTCTTTGGGCACCTCTCCTCCTCCTTCATCTATGAACTATAACATGGTGAAAATAACACCTAAAAATGAATTTGATCCTTTTATACCTACCCAAAAACTTATCATCTTCAAAACATTCAAATCAATGTGGGAGTGATTGATACAAGTTTACTTAACAATCCAACTAGTAATCCTTCTTCTATCAATCCTCCCCCTAATACCAATTTGGGGAGTGGTCCTACAAATACTAACCCACCTCCTAATACAACCCAATTATTAGCCTAAGTTATTCAACAAATGAACATAATGTAAAATTATAACACCAACCAAATGATGCAACTTCAATAACATCTAATCAATGTGGCTAATCAACCTTTAACTATTCATCCTCAAGCTAATCCTAATTATATTCCTCCACCTCTTAGAGATGCCTCTGATAATGTTATTCCTCAACTCATAATGAATAACAAGATGCTTTAAACCATTCAAAATGAGCCTTCAGTGCCCTTCATTATTTCCACTGATATCGGTAACATATCTCCAACTATTAAATATGATGGGACTAAGGACCCTACTTCATTTATTAAATCCTTTAACAACCTCTACAAAGAATGGATCCAAAATAATACATTCACCACTACTAAAATCTTAGTCAAAACTTTTATCGATGATGTATTAGAATGGTATAATCAACTACCCCAACATTCTATTTGGGAATTTGAAGATTTGGTTAAAAAATTTCAACATAATGATCTTTCTAAAAATTGTCTTAGCCACTTCATCAATGCTAAGTAATATCCACTAAATCATCTCATGACTTTATCAAAACATGGAAATCTTTAGCTCATAAAGCTAATCATAACATGAATTATGATAATCTATTCAAACTCTTTATCATGGCTTTAACTCCTACTCTCCAATATAAGGTTTGAACCTTTGCTCCTCAAACACTTAATGAAGCTCTTGATCAAGATAAACATCAAGAATTTCTCACGAAGCAATTCAAACCTAATCCTAAAATAATTAAAGGATATTTCCAAAAATCTAATATTATCATTAGCAATGCTCCAAAAACCAAACAAGGAGTTGTCAAAATTGATATTCCTTCACCATCTCATACACATCTCTTGGTTTAGCAAATGAAATAATTTTTACTACCCTCAAAGCCTTTCATTTATCCCAATGTTCCTCCTAAGTTTTATGATCCTAATCTATTCTACTAGTTCCATGCTAACATTGGACATTCTCATTAATCTTGTATAGTGCTCAATATATTTGTTATCTCCTATATGCTTGGTGATTCAGTCAATCACGAACCTATGATCAATTTTCATCATCAATAATACACTATTGCTTCCCAAAAATGACAAAATTTTAAAGCTTATACCTATAATAACCAAAAACCTTATTCAAATAATCAATAAAATGTCAAAGATGTTTGTACCATCAATTTTGATTATGACCAATATTATAATAACTATTAATATGTTAACATTTCTAAGGTCAATTATCAAAGTAAATTGGCTCATAAAGATCCCATTACAAAGCCTAAGAAGCCATATTTAGAGGAACAACTTCTTAAAGATACCACCACCACTAATATGGATTCAGAAGCACCTGAGGAATAAATTCCTCCTTACATTCCTCTAACCACATATATAACTTCTAAAACTAATCTACCTTTTAAACCTCATGTTGGTTCTTCTAAATCTCATTGGAATTTTCTTGAAGAACTTAACTCTATGCCTTACAAAATTCATCTTATGGAGTTGGTTTTCACTTCACTCTATCATCATAAATTTTTAATGCAATAACTTCAATAAATTTATGATCCATATTCCATAGAAGAAGAACCACCTTCTATTGATTCTTAGCCTACTAACATCAATACCATTGAAACTATGTGTCCCTCTTCCAAACCTTCCATTGAGTTTATTGAAGAGGACATGATCAATGATGAAATTCTTTTTCGTGTTGATGATCCACCACTCTTTATTAAAATATCCATTAATACCACTCTTATCTATAAAGTCCTAGTTGATGAAGGTTATAGTATTAATGTCACATATTTATGGCTTATTCAATAACTTGGTTATAACAAAGATCACCTTAAGCAAACCCATCTCACTTGCCATGGTTTTGACAAGACTAATAAAAAACCACTTGGTTTTATCTGGCCTCTATTAACCATAAGACCTAAAATAGTTATAACTAAGCTTATGGTCCTTGATCTTCCTTTATCTTACAACATAATCCTAGGTTGTCCATGGACTCATCTAATGAGGGCCATTATTTCTTCTAGTAGTCAATGTATTAAATTCTTTCATAATGGAAAATGGTACAAGCATGAAGCCAACCCTAATCCTTGGAGCATTTAGCTTCCTAATCCTAAACCTTAATATCTTATTCCTACAAATCCTAAGATTAACAATGCTATTTCACCTAAGTTCATCAACATGAATCCTAATTTACAAGTTACTCTTGCATATTTTGATGATGATAAGCCCAATGATTTATAACATAATTTCAATACTACCAAGTTACCTCCATACATTTTGCAATGGCTTCCTCCTTCTCTCTTACCAAGAGACTATACCATTCTTCTTATTGATGAGATTATTGACTTTACCCCTCAATGTAATGCTTAGGATCCTTCTTTACCAAAAAATTCATTCAATTATAATGATGTTGAAGTAGCTAAATTATTTCAAGATCCTCTCATCATGTCTCCTTGTACATTTAGTAATATCAATATTTTACTTTATGAAACACTCCTTAATTCTTAAGCTTATATGATTTCTCTAACATATGATGATAACTATATCATAGCCCAAGCTTAGTCTAGAGAATTGGATGTCCAACATTATCAAAAAACTTTAACCCAAATTCATGATTTCAATTGGGATGTGCATACCATTTCTATGGATCATACTTTATATCTTGAGGGTCATGTGCCTCCTATCTATCCTCCTCTTATCGATACTCCTTGGGTGGTAGAGAAAATAATGCCTTCCAAACCTTCAAAAATATCTACATCTCATTTACCACCCATCAATCCAATCATTGCATCAAATCCTTATCCCATCATTGAATCCACCAATGCACCAATCTCTTCTACTCCATCTACTTATTCTACTCTCAAAATTTCACTTGATTCCAAGGACAATAATGTTCATTAGATACATTCTGAGTCTGATCATCATGGAAATCAAATTATTGATATTGAAGTAGATGTTGAGTATTATGGTCCTCTTCCTACCTTGTGTAGTGATGAATCTATCCTTGAGTTAATTTATGCTTGAAAACCTCAACTTCCTCCATAGCATCATAAACATGGAAACTTTAAAACTAAAACTCCTTCTTTAACAACTTTGTTACTAGCATTACTCCTAAAATAAATCCAATTTCAGCCTTACCTAATACACCATACCACTTTCAAGGTAGTAATGCCATGATTATTAAAGAAACCACTCACATCAAATATGGTACCCCATCTTGTCCTCAACCAATTATAGTTTCTCAAGAGATTTCACCTACTAAACATGAAAACTTTATCTTATTATTTGACAAATATCATGAAGCTTTCACTTGGTCCTACGAGGACATGCTTGACATTGAACTTAGTATTGTGGTGAATAATATCATTACTTATCTTGATGCCAAACGTATGCATCAAAAGCAAAGAAATTTCTTGACTAAATTTTTAACTCTATGTCATAAATAAATCGTCAAATTACTTGATACTAAATTCATTAAAATAATGGATTATTTTGAATGGGTTTTCAACATTATTCCCATTTGAAAGAAATTCACATGGTCATTCGCATTTTTATTAATTTACACAATATTAATCTTTCTTTTCCCAAGGACAACTTCCCTTTACCTTGAATAAATGCCATCATTGAATCCATGACTAGTTAAAAAATGTTATCTCTTATGGATGGATTCTTAGGATACAATCAGATTCATATCACTCCTAAGGACCAACATAAGACTTATTTCACCATGGAATGGGGAACCTATTGCTATGTCAAAATTCCATTTAGCCTAAAAAATTCTAGAGCCACTTAATAATGAGATATGGCTCACATTTTTCATGATCTCATCCATAAATTTTTTGAAACCTATGTGTATGATCTTATTGCTAAATCTAAACATCATAAGAATCATCTTTTTGATCTCACTATCATCTTTGACCATCTTCTTAAGTATAAGTTAGGTTTAATCCTTAAAAATGTGTCTTTAGAGTCACATTTGGAAAATTATTAGGATTTTTAGTCTCTCTCTATGACAATGCCATTGATTTAGACAAAATTAGTGCTATCATCAACATGCCTATTCCTCATTATATTCTTGACATTCATACTTATTTAGGCAAACTTAGGGAAATCAGATGATTTGTCCCCAAAATGGCATATTGAATTCACTCCATCAATTCACTTCTCAAGAAAATTAATTCTTTATAATGGATGGATCCATGTCAAAAAGCCTTTGATAACATGAAATAGTCTTTGCTTTACCCACCTACACTTCATCCTCCTAATGATAAACCTTTAATTCTATCAAAGTTGTTGCCAGGGTCTAAATAATGTGAATGCAATGGTTAAGTGATCACACAAGACGAAGCTGGTGCACACCACAAAGAAGCTAAAGCAAAGTGAAATCACTAAAAGAGATAATTTGCAAAAGACAAATAGGATCAAAACCTAATATTCGATTAACTTAAGATGGCCAAAGTGAAGAATACATATAGGAGAGCACGTAAGTAACTCCTCCACAAAAGGTGGTCAAAGCACCCCAAGAATAGATTGTAACTCCTCCATGAAAGGTGGTGACAAGGTGCTAAGAATAGAGAAGTAACTCCCTTACCCAAAATAGCTAGTCAAAGGAGTTACTTATGACATTCTTATCACACCTATGACACATCTATGACACACATCTCCACATAAGCTAGCCTATCCCATGAATGTAGGAAAACTCCATGTATGCACAAATATATAGAATTCCCTAATTAAATAATAGGGAAAAATAAAAACTTACACTAACACCCCCATAAACACAGCTTAGGTGGGCAGTGTGGAAATATAAAATGGGTCCCAGCAACTAGGCATGATGAGGTACCCATGTACAAATGAAATCTCCCATAAGATAGGGAAAAGGAGAAAACCCGTAGGAAAAAACTCCCCCCCCAAAAGAGAGACATAAAAGAAATGAAGAGGCTAGTGGCCCCCCCTGAAGATGATGCTATTACAGATGTGAAATGCACCCCAAGAAGAGCTCATAGATGAATGAAATTGCTCTCAGTGAAAGGTTTGGTGAAGATGTCTACAACCTACTCTGAAGACTGATAAAATATCAAATCAATGACCTAACTATGAATAAGCTCCCAAATGAAATGCATGTGAATCTCTATGTGCTTGGTCTACTGGTGTTGAACCAGATTCCTATAAATTTGAATGGTACTCTAGTTGTCACAATAAATGATGGTGGGTTGCCTAATAGGAATGCCAAACTCAAAAAGTATCCCCTAAAGCCAAATAGCCTCAGTAGCTACATTAACAGCTCCCTTGTACTCTGCCTCTATGAATGATATAGCAATAGCATTTTACTTGTTTCTAGACCAACTGATAAGACCAAAATTTAGAGATAAACTATAACCAAAAGTGGACTTGCGAGTCTATGAATCACCAGCCCAATTTGAATCTGTATATTGAATCAAGTCAGCCTCTATGCCAAATCTATAATTAATACCATATCTATGTGAACCCTGTATGTAATTCAAGATCCTCTTAGCTACTTTCCAATGCAGATCATGAGGTTCCTACATAAATTTGGAGACAAGTCCCACTACATATGATATGTCAGGCCTAGTGTGAGTCAAGTAGATGAGACTACCAATAAGTTGTCGATATTGAGTGGCATCAACTAATGGTGAAGAACAGTCAGCCTCAAGCTTGACTCCTAATAGAAAGGGAGTCAGAGATGGCTTGCAATCAACCATGTGAAATTAAGACAATAAATCAAGAGCATACTTAGGTTGTGTAAGAGAAATACCTAAATCTGATTGTGAGATCTTGATGCCAAGGAAGTAGTGCAACAAACCCAAGTCTGTCATGTCAAATCTATCCTAGAGAGATGCCTTCACTATTGCAATAGATGATGAAGAACTCTTGGTGATCAAAAGGTCATCAACATATAGAACCAAAATCAGGAGTGAATCATCCTGCCACAAGAAGTAGATATTGGGGTCAGAATGGCACCTAGTGAAACCCGCTGTGAGAAAGAAGGAATCCATCTTGGCATACCAAGCCTGATGGGCCTATTTGAGGACATAGATAGATTTCCTAAGTCTACATACTAAGGAAGAATCCTGAACAAATCCTAGTGGTTGCTTCATGTAGATCTCCTCCTCTAGGTCTTTGTGAAGAAAGGCACTCTTCACATCCATCTAGTGCACATCCCAACCATGTGCTATGGAAATAGCCAAGGCGAGTTGGATAGAAGTCATCTTTGCAATAGGTGTAAAGGTATCTGAGTAGTCAATGCCTGCCACCTATGAGAAACCCTTGGTGACCAATCACACCTTGTACTTATCAACTGACCCATCTACTACAAAATTGGTCTGATATATCCACCTACATTGAACCCTCTTCCTTCCCTTAAGAAGTGAAGTCAAGTCCCAAGTTTGATTTGATTAAGGAAGAATATTATTCCTCCATATCACTATCCCACTTAGGTACTACTGATGCCTATCAAAAAGTCTATGGATCCAAAACTGAGGCAAAGAAGGCATGTGGATCTCTCTAAAAATCCCCCTAATATGTCTATCATCTATGGGATCTCTTGCCTAAGTGCCATCACTCTCAAGTGTCTATCTGGCCCAAAGTGGCCCAGAAGTGGGTGAGTCAGGTGCTAACTCCTCATCCTCTAACTGACTAGAGGTGGATGACTCTGCATCACTATCCTCACTGTTTGAAATCAAAGAAGAAGATGTCTTTAGCTCAGGAACCTATTATGGCTGATCTGAATCTAAGGAATCATCATGAAGAAGTAGATCTGATGAGAGAGAAGAAGTGCCAAGTGTTGAGTCTCTAAGACTCTCCTAAAAGTGGACACTTCTCTTAATGAACAACTCATGAATGGTTGGATCTAAGAGGTGATACCCCTTAACACCATCTGAATATCCCACAAAGATACAAGGCTTGGACTAACATTCCATAGCTTTGCATTTCTTCTTCGATATGCAGGCCATGGCTGGGGATTCAAAAACCCTAAGGTGCTCAACATTAGTTTCTTTTTATGCCAAGATTCAAAGGGTGTTATCCCTATTAAAGCTTTTTGAGGAACCCTATTTTTAAGATAGTAAGCATAATTGATGGCTTCAGGTCAGTATTGTGGTGCTAAGGATTTGGAGTGAATCATACAACTATCCATATCTTTTAAGAACCTATTTTTTCATTCTACAACCCCATTCTGTGAAGGACTGTAAGTGACTATGCACTACAAATCAATCCACTATGTGGTGCAAAACTGCTCAAACTTGTTGTTGACATACTCCCCTCCATTATCAGTTCAAAGAACCTTGATGGATTTCTCACTCTATTTGTCAACAAGAGCCTTGAAGTTTAGAAATTTTTCAAACACTTTAGACTTTGTTTGAGAAAATATATCCAAGTTTACCTAGAGAAATCATCAATGAAAGTGAGGATGTACTTGGCCCTTATGAAAGATGGTTTGGGAAAAGGTCCTGATACATCACTGTGGACTGACTCCAAAGGTTGTGAAGCCCTCCAAGATTTTCCTTTGTCAAATTTTGCTTTGGGATGCTTCCCAAGGGATCACCCCTCATAAAGTCCTTTTGATAATTGGACATGAGGCAAGCTAATGACCATGTCATGTTTGCAAATTTGCTCAAGGTAGCAGTAGTTAAGGTGGCCAAACCGCTCATGCCATAATTTTCTAACTCCATCTAAATGAGTCAGCAATGCTATTAGAGAAGAATCAGGTGCAAAATGTGAGAAGGTGTATAACCTTGCTTGGTGATCTGCCCTAACCACTACCACTGTAGTATCACTATGCAACTCCTTGATAGCCACTGAATCTGGTGAAAACTCAACTCTCATGCCCTGACCAATGTGAGTGATTTGGTACACTGATAGGAGATTGGTTAAAAGAGAAGGAACACTTAGAACATTATTGAATGTTCCTCCTTCCATTTCAACTGACCCTCTCCCTACAATATAAATTGATGTGTCATCACTCAAACTAATTGAAGTCATGCTACAAGGCTCTAAAGATGAAAAATCAACTAGGGAAGAATTCTTGTGGTGAGAAGCACCCAAGTCAATGACCCATGAAGATGTAGAAGTTGTTGTAGCTACAAGGGCCTTGCCATTTTATTTCTCCTTACCCTTACCTTTTTTATTAGTAGAATCTTGGGTAGATGAATTATGCTTGATGGACTCAGGAACACCTATGTTGTGCTTCTCTAGAAGATGAGTTAGGTGATCTATTTGTTTTTTCATGCATTTGTGTTCATCATGCCCTATCTTCTTACAATAGGCAAACTTAACCTTCTCATTTTTAGGTTTAGCATTGGAGGAGGAAGACTCAGTGTTGTTTTTGGCGGGATTGTTGTTTTCTTTCTTCTTCTCCTAGTCCTTGTTCTTTTTCTTCTTCTCCTTTATTAAAGTCTTATCCTTACCATTTCCAGCTATCAAAGCTTGGGGTTGAGTAGACTTCATTGTGCCCATTTGAATTAGATTATCTTTGTCCCTATTCAATTTGGTAATGAATAAATCCAAAGAAGGCATTTTCCATGTAGTGCCAAGGGCACTTTTTGTGGCATGGAAAGTGGAGACAAAGACTGAATAACTTGGACCTAACTTTGCGAGAATAGAAAGGATGAGTTGATCATATTTCTTCTCTATCCTGAATTATTTAAATTGCAATCTAAGGGCCTTAAACTTAGTGAAGAAGTCCTGTAGGGTGTCAAAGTTTCTAGGACTTAGACTTATGAGTTCGTTTTTGAGCTCATAACCTCTCATCTCATCAAGCTTCCCAAATAAGGTTTCTAGGGTGTCCCATATGTCTTTGGGAGTCTTGGAGGTTTCTAAATTGAAGAGAAGTTTTGGATACATGGACAAGCTTAGTAATCCATAGGCTTCATCACTATGGTTGTACCACTTGACCTTTTCAGCGTCAGTGCTGAATTCTACTTCAGTATCGGGTTCTACTTTAGTACCCATGGTGATCCTATACAACCCTTTACTTCTAAGAATGATTGACATTTTAACCTTCCATTCATGATAGTTGAAGGGTTTTAGGATTTTAATTTGAAAATAATCCATTTTAAGTTGAATTTAGGTGAAGTTGTGTTGATTGCAAGTTGTGAAATTATGCAGAAAGGAAAATGAAAGCAAAAATTGCAAGTGCTGAAAAGTAATCACACCCCCAAAAATGTTGAGCCCCCCCCCCCCCCCAAATATAAAATTTCACACTCAAAATATGTCAGGCCTAGCTGAGAATGTGTCTTAGAGCAATCAGTGCAAGACTTTAAGCAAACAGGACGTCAAACTCATCCAAAAATGCATCCCGGGAGACCCAAATTTTTTTTTGGGCACTATATAAAGAAGTGAATTTTTAACAATTATCTAGCCTAAGTTGTGGATAATTGAAAACTAAACACTTTTTAAAAATATGGCACTCGAATTTGAGCTACCGTTTGCAAGATTTTAAGGTTTTAATTTCGCATAAACTAGTAATTTTACAAAAAAATAACACTAAAACATTAAAAAATCCCTATTTTTAGAGAGAAAGTGGCCTTCCAACCACTCTCTGGACTCGGCATAGAGCGAGGAATCCAAAGGAGGTATTTATGAGGGGGAATTGGCCTCCTGCCAATCCAGGCCTCGCCCTTCGTCTTCGACAGGGGAAAACTCAAGGTTTAATTAAAACCCCCAAATTCCCAAAACTTAAAATTGTTCCTAAAAATTCATTTCTTACTCAATTTGACTAAAATAAATTTTGAACAATCAAATTTCAATTGATAATTTAAGAACAAAGATAGATTTACCAATCAAACTACCTGTTGAGGGCCCACATGAGGTACCAAAGGGAAAAAGTGCACCATTTTCAAAAAGACAGCAGTTTGGACTATTTTCGCTAATTTTCACTTGTTGTTTGACTACTCCATGTAGGTGTACAACCAAAGATTAGAAGTACAAAGAGTAGGTCTATTTAATAGAACTCCCAATGCCCTTTTTTTGCTGTTTAGCAGCCAAGGTGAAACATCAACATGAAATGCCAAAGCTTGGAGGAGAGTGTGACTGCACAGGTGTACGGACCGTATGGTCCACGCTAGTCTTCAAGGTAGATTCCAAACCTCAACTTCACACTTCAAGATCAGTTTCACACTATACATTCAACAGCAACATTCAACAAAATATCCAAATTCCTGGGTTAAGGAGATAAGCGCCAAAGTGGAAGAGATGACTTTTTAGGAGACACCAAGCCGTATGACTCATGCAACCTTCAAGAAAAATTAAGAGGTTTTCCACATGTTAGACACCAACACACTAGTTTTTCAATGCAAGCTTTCCAATAACATCAATGATTTTCCAAGAAAACTTGCAAATTATTTGCATGTAGGTATGCTCATATACTTCACACAGAGAATGAGTCAAACCTACAAATCTGCATCAAGGCTTATATGCCAATAAAAATATAATGCATGCAAATAACAAAATTGAAGATCCTTTGCAAGCAAAAAACTCAAGATTTCAGAATAAACTAATAGCACAATCAGACACACGATTATCAGGGTGGCTCTGATACCATATCAGAGTTGTTGCCAGGGTCCGAATAATGTGAATGCAATGGTCAAGTGATCACATGAGACAAAGCTAGTGCATACCACAAAGAAGCTAAAGCAAAGTGAAATCACTGAAAGAGATAATTTAAAAAATACAAATAGGAGCAAAAACCAATATTCAATTAACTTAAGATGGCCAAAGTGAAGAATACATATAGGCGAGCACATAAGTAAATCCTCCACAAAAGGTGGTCAAAGCACCCCAAGAATAAACTATAACTCCTCCATGAAAGGTGGTGACAAGGTGCTAAGAATAGAGAAGTAACTCCCATACCCAAAATAGCCAGTCAAAGGAGTTACTTATGACATTCTTATGACACCTATGACACATCTATGACACACATCTCCACATAAGCTAGCCTATCCCACGAATGTAGGAAAACTCCATGTATGCACAAATATATAAAATTCCCTAATTAAATAATAGGAAAAAAGAAAAACCTACACTAACACATTCTATATACTTCTTCCACACCCATTTTAATTGGGACAATGCTTTCCCAACAAGATGATATTAGAAGAGAGTATGCTATCTACTACATTATCCTAGGCCTCATCAATTATGAAACATGTTATACCAAAATTGAGCGTGATTGCCTCACCATCTATTTCATAGCTGAAAACCTTCATCACTACATTTTTTAACAAACTACTTATGTCATCATTCATTCTAACCCCTTTCATAATTTCTTATCTAAATCCTTTCTTCTTGGAGATAAAATTGGCAAATGGATGGTCTTACTTATGGAATTTGATTTCTACATCATCACTCAAAAAATTGTTAAAGGACAAGTAATAGCTAACCAAATTACTAAAACTCCCATTCCAGCCACTTCTTCCCTTCAAGATAACCTTATAAATGACAATATCCTTTACATTGAAAGTCTTAATCAATTTATCTCTCTTAAAGACTATTTTCATAGCTTTACCACCGATATTGAAGCTGTTCAACTTGAAGAATCGTCTACTCCCTCTGGTACTACTAAACCAAAGGTAGTTATCAAGGAGCTTCCTGAGATTAATGTTGACTGGCATGAGGATACTTGGACTCTTCACTTTGATGGTGCTAAATTCCTTCAAGGAATTTGGGCAAGTTACATTCTCACAAGTCCTCTTGGTAAAAAAATTCTTTTATATTTTTGCTTCACCTTTGATATCACTAAAATATGGTCGAGTATGAAGCTCTTGTCTTAAGCATGAGAGTTGATCTTGATTTAGACAATCAATACCTTCATGATTTAGGTGATTCTCAACTAATATGTCATCAAGTTAGTGGTGATTATCAAATTAAAAGTGAGAACATTATTACCTATCATCAAATTGCAACCACTCTTGCTAAGGATTTTATCACTTTCACTATTGAGCCTATTCCTAGAGATCAAAATTTCATTGTTGATTCTCTTGCCTCTTCATCCTCTCTATTTCATCCTCATCAAGCCCTTTCTAATCTTTCTTTTTTTATAAAAATAAGAAAATATCCATCTTTAACTCAACCATCAGATTCGATTCTCTATCATATTAAGGTTGTTACCAATTGACAAAACCCTTAGTATAAAGACATCATTCAATTCTTAGAACACAAAACTTATCCTCCTAATTTATATTCTCATGAAAAGGCACACATTCGTAAACAAGATTTCAAGTATGTATTTCAAGATAACCCTTTACTATCACAACATTGAGGGCACCTTGCTCCTTTGTGTTATGTAAGATAAGGTCCCTCCTCTTCTTGAACAATCCAATGGGGGAATTTGTGATGGTCACTGTAGCAAACACACTATAACACATAAATGCCCATGTATGGGTTACTTTTTGCCTACTCTTGAAAAGGATGAAATTGAACATGTTAAAAAGTGTACTCCTTGTCAACTTCATGATAATATTATCCTTCACCTCTTACCAAACTTCAAACTATCAAATCTCCTTGGCCATTTTAGACATAGGGATTTGATCTCATTGGTAAAATTCCTCACTCCCAAGATAGGCATGTCTTTATCATCACCGCTATCAAATATTTTACCAAGTGGGTAGAAGCCATGCCCCTCATTAACATCAATAGTCCTACCATTTCCAAATTTATTCTTAACCAAATAATTTTCTACTTTGGTGTTCCTCATACCATCATTTTAGACAATGGTGGTAATTTCAAAAATAAACATGTTAAATAACTTTGCAAAAAATTCAAGATCAATCACAAATTTTCCACACCTTATCATCCATAATACAATGTTCAAGTTGAGGCCACCAATAAAATTCTCAATAGAATTATTCAAAATAAAATTCATGAAACCCACATAGATTGGCACATTCATCTTTACCCTACACTTTGGGCTTATCAGACTAACATATGCACTACCACATGGACAACTCTATTCTTTCTCATCTATGAATCTGAGTTATTTATTCCTTTCGAAGTTTAAATTCAGTCTCTTTGTATATATCTTCATGGAATTATCCCTGATGAGGAATTAAATGAATTTCACTTTCACGCCCTTAATCTAATTGATGAACATCATCTTTCTTCCTTGTAACATAATCACCAATACAAGACTTGCATTGTCAAATAACATAACAAATGTGTTAAAGTCCACACTTTTAATGTTGGTGATCTTGTCCTTAAATTAGACTACACCCATGATAAAGAAGGTAAACATGCCCAAAAATGGTGGGGCCCATATTTAGTTAAATATATTCTTGGTCTAAGCACCTACCATCTTCAAACTAATGAAGGCCATGTTTTTAAAGATCCCACCAATGCATAATTACTTAAAAAGTACTTTGCCTAAACATTTATTTCTTGTCATGTTTTCTATCTACATCTATCTAACACTTTTTTTAGGTTACTAACATGGATCTTTCCCTCTACAGTAGTTCCCTCATTTTTCACAAACCTTTAGTCCTCTCTTTTGATTTTTTTGGGTTTATTTATGTACCCTAGTTTTCTTTAGCTTCTTGCATTTTATCTTATTTTTTAACACCCTTTGGGTTTTTATTTTGTGAGTTTCTTTGTAAGAACATGGATAGGACCTATCACTCCTCATAAAACTACCATCTTTTAATCATTTTCATCTCTTTTTGTTGCTTACCAATGTTGTTTTGGCATCCCTTGGGTTTTTATTTTATGATTTGCTTTGTAAGACCACAAATATGACCCAATGTCCCTCACAAAATTACCATATCTTTGCTTTATATTTTTCTCATTTTATGAAGTTGTAGTGTAAGACCATGGATAGGAACTGACCCTCCTCATAAAATTATGACCCTCTTCATGTTCTTAATCATGGTTCTCAACTTTATATTTTTCTTCTTTTACTAGATAAAATATACACAACAATCTATGTTAGCATGTTTTCCTCCATATACCTCATTATTATGATAAGAAATCACCCTTTTCTATCATTTTATCCCTTTTTCCCTTGTCACATATTTTTTTACAATTTGGAGTAATTTAAATTATTCTATGTGTTATTCCTTTTGATTTCCCTTCCTTTCATCTCCACATTGGATAAAATAAGGTTGAAGTCAATATAACACTTTTATTTCACTTAGACTTATAATACTCTTAGACCCCATGCTCTTTGAATTTCTCTCTCTTAGCAACTTTGTCCCAAGTTTTCAAATGAAAGTCATCTTTGGCACCCATGTTTGGTTTTCCATATCCATATGGAGGAGGAATCTTAAAAAGTCATCAATAAATTTAAAAGTTAAATCATTTAAATCAAAAGGTAATGATATCTAAAAAATAACATACAAATCTCAAAAGTCAAATTCACAAAAAAAATGTGATTACAAGCACATATCCTATCTATAATCAAATCTCAAACTACATAGTTGGTTGGCCTCACATAGAGTTGAGGTCCTTTAGGGTGTAGTAGGCTAGTAGATTGGAATAGGGCATTTAAAAAAATTATATAGTGCTATGTACTTTTTCACACAAGTACCCAATCTTCATATAGACTGGTGGCTCTGTAGGGGGTCCTGAAGAATGGGAAACACGTCATGGGAAGGTAGGTCCATTTTAATTTTCATGCATATAGCCTTCATGGGATGATCTATATAATTCATTTATTGACCTAATACTTGTATGGCTAAGAGAAGTTATTCATAGTCCTTAAGGTCAAAAGTCATCTTATTTTGACAAACCTAATTTGAGTGTCTTGACTTCGATAAAAAGTTCTTCTACCTTAGTTTTTCCTTCATTATTCCCTCCACCCATTTCATTTCACCCCTTGATAGACAAATTGTGATTCCAAATCTATTTTTCCTCTTCTCTACTTCCTTCTTCTTTATCTCTTAAAAACATGCTAGCACTACTTTGTTTCAATTTTATCTATCCTTAGAGCAAAATAACATGTTTGAGTAAGTATGGATTTATTATTTCTTTACACCATGATTTACATTTCCTATACTTATTTTAATTTAAATTTACCATTTGTCATTATTTTTCTATCCTATTGTTATGGACACCTAAGTTCATACCCTTTTTCCATTATTGAGTGTGGTTGGTTTATTAATTCTCACTCGACAATGTTGTTTTCCCTTTTTGCACCTTTTTCCATTGATAGTTGAGATGTGGATTGTTATTTCTCACTCATCAATGTTGTTTTACCATTTTGTTTATTTTTTTTATGATTGATTTGTTTTCATTTTATTACCATACTTTTTGACATGTATCCTTGGTTTGACTTGGTGAGTTTGCCTTTCTTACTTATTGATAGCTTATTTGAGTTTTTTGTTATTTAGTAGCCTTGGCTTTTTGGTTACCTGATTTACTTTTGTTTTTTGACTTGGTCATTTAGTCTAACATTGTACCTATCACCCCAGCTTGCCAAATTTCCCAAGTATATCCCATCCTCATAGCACCAACTATCTTGGCTTTTCTTGCATTTTTTTGTTTTTGCTCTTTAGTTTTGTATTCTTGGGTTTGTCAAAATTAGTCGTTATGCCCTACACAATCAAAAATAACACAACAGAAAACCATCCCATGATAAAGATAAGTTAAGGTACACACTATATTTAATTTTTATTTATTTATTTTTTTCATTTACTTTTAAGATTAGTTTCCTTTTCAGTCATTTACTTTCAAATATTTATTTTTTAAAATACTACAATTTTTTTTAGCATCAATGTTGTGTATGTCCTTATGTTTTTTCTCAAAGCACCATCCCCTATTACACCTTAGTGATACATTATGAAATTTGAGTGGGTCATATGTATACACAAAATATTTTTGACCTTTTATCACATACTAATGCTTTACATCTTATAGGAACCTATCGAGACTCAATCTCTCTAAGTGCATGCCCTAAGGGGTGCATTGAAAAAGGGGTGGGTAGACCTGTGGTGATTTATAGGATTTTTTGTCCCTTTTTTCCATATTATTATCAATCCAACTAGATCCCAAAACCTTTCCCTAAGCTACTTCTCCTCCCTTGAGTACTCCTCCAGTCTTTTCTTCTTTCCATTCTTCCTTTTTTTGTCTTAAAATCCTTTTGGTCAGTCAATTGTACTAGGTTGACTGGGTCAACCAAGTATAGTTTAGGGGTATTATTTACTTTATTATCTTGTTATCCCTTTGGCCAAACTAGCTCAGATGTAGTAAATGAAACAAACTAGGTTGACTGGGTTGACTTTATATATCCAACATTCCTAGAAGGATTTAGGGTAAGATTTACCTATATATACATGATCATTTCAGTCATTATTCATATGTGCAATCAAGAGTTATTATTCACTTGTGCTTCTTCAAAATATGCTCTTCCACCATTATACTTGAAGAGACTTAGCTTAGGTTTCTTATTTGGATAATCTAGTCTTGTGGATAAGTCTTGGATGTTTTGGCCTTTCTTAGTGATCCTTACAAACCAAAACAACCTCTTGTAAAGCCCCTTTGACCAAGGGAGAGATTGAGTCTTGATGGGTTCACATTAAGTTTAATATATTCTAACTTTGTTATCCTCTCCTTTAGTAGATATAGTTAACATAAGTGTTGGCTTAAATAATACTATCTTCATATTTTATTTATTAGGGTGTTACTCATAATTTAATTGAAGTTCCCTATACATGTTTATTTTAATGTTTCTACCCCCCATTCTATGTCACAAGATTTGGTGTACACTAGATTAGATTTAATTTCTTGTTATTAGAATAAGTGAGGTACTTTAAACCTTAGGACTCCATTAGGGTTGTTGTGAGATTGTGTTAGATTATAGGCTTTTAAACCCTTCCTAGCATGATGTGTTGTGATAAGTGATCCCCTAATTGGGTCTAGCAGATCCCTCTATTGGTCAAGCTCCCACTTAAAAAGTATATCCTCAATTAGAAGTGTAGGTATGCTCTATCTTCTCTGAGATAGGATTGATTTATAGACATGATGCATTTCTGATTTTATCCACCTTGCCTTATTTCTCAAATCTTTTGGCAATCTTTAAAAAAAATGGATCTAAACTAATACCTTCACTACAGATAAATCTTAGTTAAAATATTTACCTACGATGTATTATAATGGTACAACCAACTTCCACAACATTCCATTTGGAAAATTGAGAATTTATTCAATCCTTTAGTTAAAGATTTTTAACATAATGATCTTCCCAAAAATTGCCTTAGCCACTTTATCAATTTTAAGTAATCTTCCATCGAATCAGATCATGATTTTATCGAATGATGTAAATATATAGATCATAAAGTCAACCATAACATGATTGATGATAATTTGTTTAAAATATTTATAACTGATCAACTCCTTCTCTTCAATATAAGGTTTGAAGTTTTTCTCCCCAAACACTTAATGAAGCTCTTGACCAAGATAAACATCAAGACATTCTCATGAAAAATTTGAACCTAATCCTAAACTTCTTAAAGGATATTTTCAATCATATACTAATTATATCATTGGTAATACTCCTCAAACTAAACTAGGAGTTTATAAAGCCATTATTCCTTCATTTTCTCACACACCACTCACTGTGTAGCAAATAAAACAATTTTTACCACCCTCTAAACCTTTTAATTATATTAACAATCCTCCTAAGTGGTATGACCCTAATCAATTTTTTTAGTTCCACATCGACATCAGTCACTCAAATAAATCTTGTATAGGCCTCACTAAATTTTATATCTTCTATATGCTTGGTGATTCATTTAATCATAAAGGTATGATCAACCTTCATCATCAAGAGTACACCGCTGTTTCTCAAAAATGACAAGTTTTCAAAGCTCTTACCTCAAATAACCAAATATATTTTTACAATAATCAATAAAATACCAAGTATGTTTGTGATATTGATGCTGATTATGACTAATATTACAACAATTCTCAATATATTAACACTATTAAGGTCAATTATCATCACAAACTAGCTCACAAAGATCCTGTTAGCAAACCTAAGAAGCCATTGTTAGAAAAATAACTTCTCAAAGATAATATAAACACTAATATCAATTTTGAATCCCTTGAGGAACCAATTACTTCTTTCAAACCCATAAAAACTTATATTCCTTCAAAATCTACTCTACTTCCAAAGCTTGCATTGGTTCTTCTTATAAATCTCATTGGAACTTTCTTGAAGAAATTAAGTCTATGCCTTGCAAGATTCCACTTATGGAGTTAGTTCATACTTCCCCTTATCATCACAAGTTCATTATGAAAAAATTATAATAAATTGAAGATTCATTTCCTCTAGATAATGAAACACCTTCTATTGAACCTCAACCTACCAACATGTATACCGTTGAAACTATGTGTCCTTCCTCAAAACCTTCTATCGAATTTCTTGAAGAGGACATGATCAATGATGAAATTATTTATTGTGTCAACTATTTACCACTATTCATTAAAAAATCCATTGATATTTCCATTATTCATAAAGTTCTAGTTGATGAAGGCTTTGGTATTAATGTGACATCTTTATGGCTTATCCAACAACTCGATTATAACAATGATCATCTCAAGTAAAATTTCCTCACCTATCATAGTTTTAACAAGATTAATAAAAATCCACTTTGTTGTATTTGGCTTCCCCTAACCATCATAACTAAGACCATTCAAACTAAGCATATGGTCCTTTATTTACCCTTATTTTATAACATACTTCTTGGTCACCCATAGACTCATAGAATGAGGGTTATTTCTTCTTCTGGTATCTAATGCATTAAATTATTACATAATGACAAATGGTATAAGTATGAAGTTATTCCCAACCCTTTGATTATTCAACTTCCTAATCCAAAATCTTAGTATCATATTCCTACCATTCCTAAGATCAATAGTGCTCATTTACTAGAGTTTATCAACATCAATCCTAATTTACAATTCACTCTTGTTGATTCAGATGATGATGAACCTAATGATTTGTAACATACTTTAAATATTACCAAACTACCTCCCTACATTTTGGAGTGGCTTCCTCCTTCTTTATTACCTTAGAACCATACTATTCATCTGATTGATTAGATAATTGATTTTCCCCCTCCATGTAATGTTTAAGATCTTGCTTTAATTGAGTATGCCTTCACTTGCAATGATTATGGAGTGTCCAAATTATTTTAAGATCCTCTCATCATGTCTCTACGTACATTCAATAATATTGAGATTTCACCTTTTGAAACTCCTCCTGAATCTCAAGCATGTATAATTTCTCCAACATATGATGATAATTACATAATGGTCTAAGCTCAATCTTGAGATTTGTATGTTTAAAATTATCAAAAAACCTTAGCTCAAATCTTTTAATCAGGATATTCATACTATTCCTATGGATCATGAATTATATCTTGAAGGTCATGATCCTCTTACTAATTCTTCACTTATTAATACTCCTTGGGTGGTAGAACAAATCATACCTTTCAAGCCCCTAAAAATTCTTTCATATTTTCTACCACCTATGGATCCCATCATTGCATCCAATCCTTCTCCCATAAATGAGACTAATGATACACCAATCCCATTCAATCCATATACTTCTCCTAATCTTGAGATTAAATTAGATGACAAGGCCAATATTATCTATTAGATATATTCTAAATATGATCTCCATCATAATAAAATTCTTGATCTTGAAGTAGATGTTGAGTATTATGGTCCTCTTCCCACTTTGCCTAGTGATGAATCTATTCTTGAAATACTTCGTGTCTGAGAACCTCAACTTCCTCAAAAACATCACAAACTTGGGCATTTCAAAACCAAAGCCCCTTATTTCAACAACTTATTTACTATAATTGATCCTAATTATAATCCAATTTCTTATTTACCTAATGTACCATGCCACTTACAAGATGGCAATGCTATGCTTATCAAAGAAACTACTTACATTGAATATGGAACTCCATCATGCCCTCGATGAATTATAATTTATCATGAAATATGACCTACCAAATATGATAAATTTATATTATTTTTTAATAAATATAATTAGATATTCACATAGTGCTATGAGGACATACCTAGTGTTGACCCTAGTATTATGGTGCATATCATCATAATTTATCCTAATGCCAAACCTATACATAAAAAATGAAATTTCCACTAGAGGTTTCTACCTTGTCACAAGGAAATCATCAAACTTCTTGATGCTAAATTTATCAAACCAGTGGATTATTTTGAATGAGTTTCTAACATAGTTCTTGTTTAGAAAAAAGTCACTATGGTCATTTACATTTGTATTCATTTCCATAATCTTAATCTCACATGTCCTAAGGATAATTTCCCTTTACCTTCAATAGATGCCATTGTCGATTCCACCACTAGTTATGAAATGTTATCTCTTAGGGATGGCTTCTTGAGCTATAATCAAATTGACATTACTCTTGAGGACCAACATAAGATAACTTTAACCATGGAATGGGGAACTTATTACTATGTTAAAATGCCCTTAGGCCTCAAAAATGTTGGAGCCACTTACCAAAGAGCAATAAATCACATATTTCATGATCTTATCCATAAAATTATTAAAACCTCAAGAAAATTTCATGGATTGGCACCTCCATATTTATCCTACTCTTGGGGCCTATCAGACTAGCATATGTACTGTCATTGAGACAACATTTTTCTCTCTAGTCTATGGTTCTAAGTTAGTCCTTCCCTTAGAATTTAAGCTTACCTCTCTCTCTGTATATCTCTTCATGGTATCATCCCTGATGAAGAATAATGTGAAGCTCAACTTCATACCCTTGATATCCTTGATGAACATCATCATTTTACTTTATAACACAATCACCAATACAAGGTCCATATTTCTAAACAACATAACAAATAGGTTAAAATTTGCACATTTAATATTGGTGATCTTATCCTTAAATTAGACTACACTCATGACAAAGAAGGTAAATATTCCTAAAAATGGTGGGTCCCCTATTTAGTCAAAGATATTCTTGGTCCAATTACTTGTCACCTTCAAACCAATGAAGTCCATATTTTCAAAGATCCCACCAACACACAATTCCTCAAGAGGTATTTGGCTTAATCCTTCCCTTATTTTCATGATTTATATATACAATCTATATAACATTTTTATAGGTTACATACATGGTCCCACCCTTTGTAGTAGTTTTTTATTTTTCACAAACCTTAGTCCTTCTTTTTTGGTCTTTTGGTTTCCTTTTTTCTAATGAGTTGCATTGCAAAACCATGGATAAGACCTGGTCTTCCTGACAATGTACTATAGTCTCTTTATTTTCATAATTTTTACATAATTTTTGGCACCCTTGTGGGCTTTTATTTTATGATTTTTAGTGTAAGACCATGGATAAGACCTAGCCTTCCTCATAAAATCACCATCTTGTCATTCCTTTATCTAGAATTTGTTTTGAAATGGTTACAAATTCTTGATCTTTGTTCTCAGCTTTAGGTTTTTTCTTCTTTGATAGATGGACTTTGCATAAAAATATATGTTAGCATTTTTTAATCCATTTCCCTCATTATTATAATAAATAATCACACTTTTATATCATTGTATCCTCCTTTTTTTGCCTTTTGTTACATTTTTTGTGATTTGAAGTAATTTAAATTGTTTCATGTTACATTCCTCTTGATTTCCTTTCCTTTCATTCCACATTGAATAAACCAAGGTCAAAGTCAAGATAACACTTTTATTTTACCTAGATTTATGAGACTCTTAGACACCATGCTCTCTAAGTTGTCTCTCTTAGTAACCAAGTCCCAAGTATTCAAATTAAAGTCATCTTTAACACCCATGTTTGGTTTTCCAAATATGTATGGAGGAGAAATAGAAAAATCCATTAAGAAAATTAAAAGCTAAATCATTTGAAATAAAAGGTAATGATATACAAAAGGCAAAATATAAATCTCAAAATTCAAAATCACATCAAAATATGTGATTCCAAGCATATCTCGTATCTTCAATCAAAGCTCAAACATTGTAGTTGGCCTCACAATAGAGCTAAGGTTTATTAGGGTGCGATAGGCTAGTAGATTGGAATAGGAGAATTTTAAAAAAATATATATGGTGTTACCTGCTTTATCATGAAAGTACCCAATATTCATGGTAGATTGATAACTCTTTAATGGGTCCTAAGGAATGGGGAACATGTTGTGGGAAGGTAGGTTAATTTTAATTTTCATGCATACAACCTTCATGGGATGATCTACCTACTTCATTTTTTGACCTAAGACTTGTGTGGCTAAGAGAAGTTATTCAAAGTCCTTAAGGTCGAAAGTCTTCATGTTTTAAAAAACTTAATTTGAGTGTCTTGATTTCAATAAAGTGTTCTCTCTACCTTGGTTTTTCCTTCATCTTCCCCTCCACCCATTTCATATTCCCCTTTGATATGTAAATTGTGATTCTAAATATATTTTCCCTCTTATTTACTTCCTTCTTATTCACATCTTAAAAAACATGCTAGCACTAATTTGTTTCATTTTTATCTATCCTTAAATCAAAAAAATATGTTTGAGTAACTATGAATTACTTTATTTACACTATGGCTCTAAATTTCTAGACATTCTTTGATTTCTTTTACCATTTGTCATTATTGTACTACCCTTTTTTATGGACACCTAAGTTCATTTCTACATTCATGTACCTTTTTCCATTGTTGAGTGATGTTGGCTTGTTAATTTTCACTCATAAATGTTGTTTTCCCTTTTCTACACCTTTTTCCATTTATGATAAAGTAAGGATTGTTACTTCTCACTCATCAATGTTGTTTTACCATTTTTGCTTGCCCATCTTTGTTTAAGTAAGGATTATTACTTCTTTCTCATTGATGTTTGATTACTATATTTTTTGACATGTGGTGTAAACCCACCTTGTTTACACCTTAATTTACCTTCTAATTAGGGCCAAGATATTAATTGAGTCACCAATGTTATTATTACTGACTATCTTCTATATAGGAATCCTATTATAAACTACAAAACCCATTTTTTAATCAAATAGTCCTCTTTTCATGATATAATATATTGGGTGTATCCCATAAATTTTAATACACCTTAAAATATTTATCAAGATCCATCATTCCTGGAATGAAAACTCAAAACTCTTAGATTACCTGTTTGCTTGTAGACCTTCCTTGTAGCCCTTTTTCTCTATATTTAGGCCATAACTTCCCATATATCAACCCAAAACAAATTTTTAAAAACATTTTAGATTACCCATTAAGATATTATATAACATGCCTAAGATTAAGCTACGATTCCTTTGTACATAATTTTACTTCCTTCTTTAAGCCCTATTTATATTACCCCTATTTTCATGTAAACCTCCTTGTCCTGAGCAAAGTATGGACTTTATAATCAAAAAAATCACATTTTTGGATACCCATTACCTCCTTACAGATTAATAAAACATTTTTTGGTTCACTTATTTAGACAAAAACCACTTTTCTCATTTGGGCCCATTCTCTTAGATTACATACACCTCAAACCTACCTTAGGTTGTCCTTTTATATACTTTTCCATAATGTACCAACATGAGACATTTTTAAAAAAATATACAAAATTTATTATAGGCATGGATTATGAAGTTCCAATCATTTTGAATGGTTATAACTCTTAATACATCAAAACCCTTGTTTCTAGGTCTTAAGGTGACTATACAGGGCAACAAGCAATAAAAAAAATCATATCTTGAGAAAATATGGGTTTCATGACCTCATTTCAAAGCCAAAATTTCTTTTTTTAATTCCTAATATGTTTAAATTTTGACACCAAAGGTTGATCATGTATGGAATTATCCCAGTTCATAAATTTGTAAGCAAAGATTTTGGCATTTAACAAAAATTTGACTATATTTTGACCATAAAAATCTTTATACAGACTTTTTAAAAGATATATCATGATTTTTAGATACTAATTATAAATTAATATAACATATATCAAACTAAAATGAGGTTTTTTTGTGTCATACTCCTCAAACTTGACCCTGTTTAGTTTTCTTAAGGCCTAATTTTCCCTCTTACAAGCCTATTTCACCATCACCAATACATTTCTCCTCCAAACAAGATCCAAATCACCATTTTAGGTTTTATTGGCACATATTAGGTTTTTTCAATTAATCCACACCATATTTTATACACAAGAATCCTCTTTATAATAAAATATAGATGTTTGTTGCTCTCTTAAACTCTTAAAAAGGCACACACACTGGCCTATTTACTGTCTAAGCCAAAATTCCACAAATGAACTCATTTATTCCATAACATAAACATATGAAAAATAAATTCATTCTTTATTAGATCAAATAAAAGACTTAAAATTCAATACAAGATCCAATCTCAATGTTTTATGGCTATTGAAGGCTATTGAAGGCTAATCTCCTCCTGACCATATCTAATATAAAGATGAATGTAGATGCTCTTACATCAACATGTATCCTTGGTTTGACTAGGTGAGTTTGCCTTTCTTAATTAATGTTTACTTGTTTAAGTTTTCAATATTTAGTAGCCTTGGCTTATTCAGTTACCCGATTTACTCTAAATTTTGACTTGGTCATTTGGTATAACATATCACTTGTCACCCCAGCTTGCCAAATTTCCAAGTACATCCTACCCTCATAGCACCAATTATTTTGGCTTTCCTATATTTTTTTGTTTTTACTCTTTAGTTTTGTATTCTTGGGTTTGTCAAAAGTAGTCTCTATACCCTCCACAATCAAAAATACAAACATAATAGATAACCATCCACTGATAAAGGTAATTTGAGGTACGCATCACATTTACTTTTCAGTTATTTCCATTTTCAGTTGTTTACTTTCAATTTTTTACTTTAAAATACTCCATTTTTTTAGCCTCAAAATTGTGTGTTACAATGTTCTTTCTTGAAGCACCATACCCTATTGCACTTGAGTGACACGTGATGAGCTTCAACTAGGGGATATATATACACATAATATTTTCAAACTTATATCAAATACTAATGATTTTTATCTTGTAGGAACCCATCAAGACTCAATATCTCTGAGTGCATGTTGTAAAGGGTGTACTAGGAAATAGGTGGATAGACCATTAGTGTTTTATAGGATTGTTGTTCTCTATTTACACTTCAGAAGATTGAGGATATTGACATGCAATCAGAGGACATAGTGGAAGAATGTGCCGTAGAATCTATGTTTATTGCCAATCCAACTAGCTCTTGAAAACCATTCCCCCTAAGCTATTACTCCTCTATTGCACACTCCAATAATTTCCCACCTTTCATCCCTATTTTCCTCACCTAAAACCCCTTTTTAAAATTTACAATACTAGGTTGACTGGGTCAACCTTGTACTCTTATGGGTGAAATTCATTTAGGGTCTAGGTCAGCTCTTGGTTGACCTAGCCCATGGCCTAGTGAATTTTTATCTATAATTGTATTAGGTCAATTGGGTCGACCCTATCAGCCAAATTTTTTGAAAGGGATTAGGGTTAAATATACCTATATATACAAGATTATTTCATCATTATTTACAAATGAACAAGAGTTATTATTCACTTGCACTTTTTTATAATCTTTTCTTCCACCATTCTACTTGAGGAAGCTTATCTTAGGGTTTTTACTTGGAGAATCTAGTCTTGTGGAGAAGTCTTGGATTATTTGGCCTTTCTTAGTGATCTTTACAAACCAAAATAGCCTATTTGGAATCCCCTTTGTCCAAGGGAGAGATTGAGTCTTAAAAAGTTCATCTTTCAGGTAAGTATTCTCTAACTTTGCTCCTCTCTTTAGTAGATAGAAGTAGCATAAGTATTGGATTTGAATAATAATATTCTTCTTATTCATACATTAGGGTATTACTCATACATATATTAATTTATATTCTCTTATATATGTTTTTTTGTTTAATAACCCCCATATTGTGCCACAAGCTTTGGTGAGCACTAGATTAGGTTTTTTTGCTTTACTTGTTATTAGTTTAGTGAATATGAAAACATAGGGCTTAGTTAAGGTTATTGCATGATTGTGCTTGAATAGAGGCTTTGTAATCCTCCATATTATGGTTTATTATGATAATAGGTCCCCTAATTGGGTATAGTCAATCCCCATATTGGTCATGTTCCTGATTATCTAATGTATCCCCAATCAAAAGTGTAAGTATGATCTATCTTCTCTAAGTTAGGATTGATTTATAGACATGATGCATTTTTGATTGAATACAAACTTAAACTCATTAAATAGGTAAAAAATTAATGGAAGGATGATCTTAAGTTCAATAGATCATGTTTACACCATATGAAGGCCTAAAACACGAGGAATATAAACCTACAGGTCTGTAGACCTATAGGTATGCATTTTTTTTTCATGTGAAATACATTAGAATGTGTCTCAATATTTATTTTTAAACCTAAATCTTGAAGTAATTGTAATAACCTTATACTTGGGTAAGAATCAAGTACTAATGGAGAAGTGTGTTTTCAAATCCTAGTTCTCAAGTCATCAAAATGATCACTTATATGCAGAATGATAATAACTAAGCAATTTGAAACTTTGAGATAATATGAACACCTAAAAATGTACATACAATATGTAGAGATGGTATTAATGCTATGTGATTAATTATGAGTTATTATTTGGTAATGGTTTAAATGCATCCACCTCTTGATCATCTAACAACCATGTCTTGAACAATCATGATAAAGGAGATGAATTTTTGAAAGGATACAAAGTGATAGAAAGTTGCAAAGGTTCAAAGGAAGAAGACCAATAAGTTATAAATACTATGGTAGAAGTCAATATTTTTCTTAGTGACTTACATTAACGTCTTAAAACCCAAATTATATTCAAGTCCCTAGTCATCACCTATAAATTTGCCTAAATAGCTATAGTTGGCCTTCAACTTGAAAAGAAGACAAAATGCATAGTAGTGGAATTAGAGTTTGGGTGATTGAATGAACAAGATAATGGAACCACTAAAATTAAATTGAAACCTAAAAGGAAGATTAGATAAGGATGATCAAAAAACTTCACTTGAACCCTACATACATAGTCAATTACCACATACAAGCTTGCCTACTTACATAAGAGGTGCTTGTTTGGTTTGAGAGAGGAGAGGATTATGGAAATATGCAAGTCAACTTAGAATGATATTATAATGATAACATGACTCCATATAACCTTTAGATTAAAAAAAATGGTGTCAATATTGATAGGCCTATTTGGGCATTGTAAGCTTAAGGTTGTATACATAGACTTGTTCTTACAATCATAAGAAGAGTGATTTATAGAGGGTGATATGATAACATGAAGACCCAATAAGGAAGTGAAATATTTGTATGTGTTTAATGGTGTAGGAGCTATAAACTATAGACTATGGTTGAGGGAACACTACTCTAGTTGATAAATCTATAACCATGGGTTTGGCTAACTTGACATGCTTTAGGACCACTTATGGATATCATAGCATGGACTATAGGGTATAATATGAGCATAGATATGGTAGTAGAAGTGGGATATTAGTTAGATGTGTATTTTTGATAATTATGAGGGATAAGTGAAATAATTGATGTTATCTTATGTCTTGTAATGATAGGTAAGGAATCAAAGTGAACCAAAGAGAAAAAATCAACTAAATGAAACTTGTTAAGTTTGAGTAATGTGTTTGTTATCTTATGTAATATATCCTCTATGTGTTTAAGGATTTGATTCTTATTTGAATTCCACATGAGATAAAGATAACATACTAGAGAAAGAATGAAATATGACATATATTTACACTTATATAAATCACCATGTACATATGTGTTTATGTCTTCTTTGAATTCATTCCAAATGAAAGGAAACAAGAATGCAAAGGAAGCTAGAAAACCTTGCATCAAAAATTGATAAACATTTTATATCATTATTATTATATAAAATAAAAATTAGATGATGTAGGGGTCTAAAATCTGTGTATGGGTTCTATAAGGCTGGAAACATAAACCCTAAAGGTAGTCTAGGGTTAGGGGTTTTTCACTATTTAAAGCAAGTTGGGTTCACCAAATGATTTAAATTTTAAGGGATTTATGGATTTTAAACCCTAGGCTATTAAAGGGTTAGAAAAGTAAATCAAGGAATACATTTGTAATAAATATAACCATTAAATTGTAAAATAATTGACCTAATTTGATTATTCTAATAATAGAAATGAATCACAAAAGTATGTGTTTAGCTAGAAACTGAATGAGATGAATGAATTGAAGGCTAGAAACTAGTGTAAAAGCTAATCAGAGTGTCATAAATTGAAAACAAGTCTCAGAATTCCTCTTGGATAATAACATGGTCCCTTTGATAGTATCACACTACAATAGTGTCTTATTATTGAAAAATACATGAACTTATAGGAATAACCTTGTTAGAGTTTGATATGTTTATGTCTATGTGGAAAAACCTTGATTCATTGCCTATGGCCTATTTTTGACTAATTTGGGAGTAAAACCTAGACCTCCATGTTATTAGGGTATTTAAGGAATACACACAGCAAAAGTGTGATGTTAGTTAGATAGGATGGACATGACCTCAACACCTCACTATGTTGAGAGTTACCTACATACCAATACCTTGAGAAAGGATCAACCTTGATGTATTTTTCCTACCTAAGTGCTTGGTGCAAGTGCAAGTGAATTTGATTATGAGTGCCAACTTGAATGTTTTGAGTATGATTGAGACTATAAATCTAATTAATTTGAGATTAAGAATGTTTTATATGGATATATGTATAATTAATGTATAATAGATATTAATAACATTGATTTTCATAACTATTTCTAAGTTTGTTCATGAGTATTTATATCTGATTTCCATCTAATGGGTAAAGGGATAAAAGTGGTGTATATATATTGATCTAGTGCTTATCAGGATGTGATTTGAGTCTAGGCCAAACCTAGGGTGCATTGAGAACTAGATATATGTCTATTGGGGTTAAAAAGAGGTAAGGGACACTAGTGCATTCCATTGGTCACTAATGTAGAGTGTTAGTGTCCAAAGGGGCATGCTAGTGTCCAGGTGGTAGAACATAGGTCAATAAGGGCTTATATTCCTAGGGGAAGGTTTAGGACTACTTTTATAATGTTAATGGATGGGTTACACCTACAAAAAAGTTGGTACGGATCAAAATAGGCCCTAAGATAGGTCTAGGTCTAAGATAAGGGTAGGGTGGTCTCAAGTAACACAAATTATACTTAAGTGACATTTTATATGACTACATGAGCCATCTATAAATTATCCAAAAAATAGGGTTTGTGATGAATTCAATATTAGTCACATTTAAAAATTTAAGAGGTAAATTCAGAGATACAAAAACATTTTATTTTATGGTGTATAGGTTCACTTATGGGTAGGACATGCCCATGTTATTATAATACATTAAGAGAGGCATTAGGAAAATTGGTGATTATTGGTATTAATCTGATTACACTATAATGAAAATGGAAGGTATTGAGGCACAATATTTATATCTACCACATACTATTCTAGATAAAGTGGTTAAACATGAGATTGATGCATAATTATATGATAGTGTGGATCATTGAAATGAGGAATACTAAACAAGGAAGTTTA
Organism: Torreya grandis; assembly: GCA_037957365.1. Classification (NCBI taxonomy): domain Eukaryota; kingdom Viridiplantae; phylum Streptophyta; class Pinopsida; order Cupressales; family Taxaceae; genus Torreya; species Torreya grandis. The sequence continues at coordinate 1,236,428 of JARHVA010002254.1, read as the reverse complement.
CACCTAACCCCTCTCAACATTGGCCACATACAATATATCAAATAGGAGAACCTAAAATTTTTGGGTAAAATTATACTACATTATGACTTGAAAAGGGAACCATTTAGGTATTGGGATCCCAAAAATAAGTTCAAAGATCACCTAAATAAATATGAAAACAAATTAAAAATATCCTATGGGAACCAATGGTACAATCATGACTCTATATTTCTAAATGTTGAGGATGATAGTGAGGTTTATATAAAGATGCACAGGGTTAACATGTCAATGATAATAGACCAAAGGATCTAGTATGATCCTACCATTATGCATAAAGATACAAGTAGAATAATCATTGAATAATTAACCTTAACACCGGTTCATGGGCCTCCTCCTCAACTAGAAGCATACATGAGAATGTAAATTATTGAAGAAGAAAGTGTATCAAGGGAGATATACCAAAAAATCATATCTAATATCTCTAGAGGTTTTTCCACACCCCTAAGTACTACTACTTCTCAACCCACAACTAATGTAGAAGAATATATAGTTCCATGTACACTAGAGGGACCACTTTATTTTTCACCCCTACATCTATTAACATCAGTACAATACATAAGTATTATCTCTTTCCTTTCATAGGTTATCATTGTTTCTAATTCTCTATTTCCAATTTCTACCACATTCCCACTCCACTTCCTATATATTCCACCATTATAGCCCCTTGATTTTCCACTCCACCCACTTTAAGGCCAACTCTTATTCTTACTAGGCCACCATTGGTGACATACCAAAGGAAGTCTAAGACTCTTCATGTGTCTACCAAATTTGTGAAATAATAAGAAAGGCATACTAAAGGTGTATTTGTAAAAAAAGGCCCTCTTTATGAGGAATCAAAGGAGAAACAAGAGGAAGTATAACCAATAGAAGTATAACAAAAAGAAACTGAGTTACGAGTAACATAAATTTGTGAGAAATTAGAAGTAAAACAAGAAAAGGATGACTTAGTTGAAACCATATTAATATTAGAAGAAAATAAATAAGAAAAGGATATGGAGTCAAAGGTAGAGTTCAGATAAAAATTTCCAACCCAAAAACTTACATCATTGGCTTCACCTCCAAACACTCCACCTTAGATTATAGAGCAACAAATAGACAAGGTGGTTGATACCACACCGATATCTATTCAAGATAAAACTTGGGAGCTAAGTTTGAAGGATACCCCAGTTGCTACTAATGTTATTGTGGGAGTTGATGTAAGTCCCATAAATAGAATTAATGTAAAATTTTCAATTACACAAACTAAAATAACAACCTCTACAGCAATAAATTTCATTTCTTTTACTACTCTAAGTGATGGTCAACCATCAGTTATAAGCACATAGACTATTGATTCTTTAGTGTCTCCTAAAACTATCACTACTGAAACTATCAAAATAAGATCCACCCATCCTTTGCATTCTTTTATTTTTTATTCTATTATCCACTTAAGAGGCCTCATATAGTCATAATGCCAAAATTTTAAGCCATGAACCAAGGCCCATTAAATTTCACTTTTCCTGCTACCATCCAACAAACTAAGAGTTCTACTACTATTAGCTCACTTCATACCCTTATAACTTATACATCAATTAGTGAAGTTAATTCACAGATTCCTAGACCAAATATTTGAGTGCATTTTGAATACCTAAGGTCTACATTCATTTTGGCTACCCAAGTTACACCTTCTAGGCCATATACACAATTAGGTATGTTTATTTCTTTGGATACCCAAATATATTCCTCCATAGTCTCAATATGCAAGATATAAAAAAAGACCAAATATATCATCTTGACACTTCCATAGAATAAGGTCACTACACAAAGAAAGGCTATAACTTCTTTATGTAAATCAGCCACATCCTATCCTACTACCTAACCTAATTCAACATCAATACTCCCAAACATTGAATACCCTTCTTCCACCTTTGAATCTACAAAGCCTACAGAAGGAAAAACTATGGTGAGAATTTTTCCATGGATTTGGAGATTGTAGGAAGAAGAGGAAGGCATGAAATATTTAATTTTTACTAAACAATCAAAGGTGGGTTTTCATTTTGATAGACAAAATAACACACAAAGAAAGGTCAAGAGAAATACCATGTTAGTAGAGGGTAAAAATGTCTAGGTAGAGTAGGGAGAAGACATGTTATCTCTAATGAAGAAGAGGAAGGTCCACCTGATAAACCTAAATGAATAAGAAAGATCCCTATAGTTTTTTGATGCAATTGAGGGAGTACTTAAGAAAATATTTAGAAATTTTGATTAATAAAAGAAAATTTTGTAGGAATAAAATGGTATAAAAACTCCCTAAGATATTATATATAATGTACAAGGAGCAACCAAAACACTATAAAATATCAATAGTTTATAATAAGACATGCAAAAGAAAAGTCTCATCTAGAATGGGTAAGTGTAACCCAAGAATAAAATCAAATGAATGATGTGAATTCCAAACTCAATTTTATGGGATAAGCTACTAAAAATACATATTATGCATATTTATGTTTGATATTAGCCCATGATGTTACTTTGGCCCAAAATCACTTGATAACCAGATGAGATAATTTGTCAGATGACATAATGAAATACATGCCTTGGTGAAACAATCTATAAGTCATGAAAAATGGGTAGTATCAATTTTGAAGGATATGAGATTATAGATCTATATACACCTCTAAGGCAACTAGTTTCAAGGCCCATTTTTAAAGGTTCTATTCCTGGTGGCTGCTGACAATTTTTGGGTAGAATTTTAAGGAATTATGTATAAAACTAATGAATAGATAATATAGTTAATAACTATTTTTAAAGATAACGTGGCCAACATAATACATGTTTAATGTGGCATACAAGTTTTCAATGATTATTCATGAAAATATAATGGACAAGCTACCATTTTTATTCAAAAGATCTATCATTGATTATGAGACAATCAAGACTGATTTTAAGGTAAGTTACATTTTATACAAGCACTTGTAAGCATTTAAATAGGCTCATGTGTTGGTAGGTACATATTTTGTATCTCAGCCACCTCCAAGTATATAACCTCATTTTTTGGGCTATAATGTAGTTTAGACATTGAATGGCCCAGTTTTATGATACTTCCATCTACATTTCTGTTAGTGCCTCCATCAACTTAAATTGTAACTATATCTACAATGACCAACACTATAAGCATGCAAACTCCATCATCAAACAATGCCACATCAACACCTTATATATATATGTATATATATATATATATGTATATATATATATGTATATATATATATATACATATATATATATATATATATACATATATACATATATACATATATATATATACTACATATACATATATATATACATATATACATATATACATATATATATATATATACTACATATACATATATATATATATACATATATATATATATATATACACATATATATATATATACAGATATATATATATATATACACACACACATATATATATATATACACATATATATATATATATATATATATATATATATATATATATATATATATATATATATATATATATATATGTCGTTGATTGTAATTGAAACTCAAGTCTCAACTCCATTTTTGGCACATATATACTATATTTAATAATTCTAGCTGATGGATAATATTTGTATGTATATATGCATATTATGCATGGGTTTTGATACTTAATTCTTATAATTAATTATTTAAATTTAGAATTTTCTCAAAGAATAGGGAGGGTCTCCATCCCAATCTATATATACTTGTGTCCTCCACATTCCAAAGGGAGGATAATTTTGTAATTGAGATAAATAATAAATTCCATGGATTATCCTGTAAGTTTTATCTTGGTGTGTGCTTCTTTTCCAAATCTTGTGATTCATTGAATAAGTTACCTGATACTATTGTTTTAGTCTTTAGGTTGTGTACAAGTGTTTTCAATATAATTATTTAAATTGTGTTGTAGCTAATTTGAATGCTTTCTATTCACTAATAATAATCTCCCTTTAACGAGGTGAAAATTATAATCATACATTGGCAATAGCCCTTGGTTATGAACATTGAATTTTATTGTTTTTATTTACTTGGGATCTTAAATGTGTTTGTGTTTTTTTTGTCCTAATATCAACTTATATCAGGCATTAATTCTCAACCACTTGTCCAACCTACACTAAAAAGTCCAATTTGGAAGGATTTCATCTATATTTGGTTCACAAACCCTCTTTTATACTCTACATTTCCTTCTTTTTTATAATTTTTTGATCCAATCCACCTTAGGTTATAATCTACCCAACCATATCAAGTAAACTTTTGGTTTATTTTAAACACTATATATTTGAACCATCTATGGTAAATAACACATTGCTCACCACTATTACACTACCAAGTTATTTACAAAATTGAATACACTATAACTCATGCCTTGGAGTGATTTTTATTCATTTATACTAAAATTTTAGAGACTACCTCATACGATTCTATGGTTTTCATAAAAATTACATCAGTAATTTGTGAGGAAGGATGGTTAGATTCACTGGGTCTTACAATGCAACTCACAAACTAAAAACCAAGTGGCTTAAGTAGGATAATAATGTGATATGGATTTGATCAAGGATGTGATAAGATAAAATTGATATCCATCAAGGGGGATATTATAGAAAATTATATGTAAATAAGGAATGTAAGGCACCACATGGATGGTGTGAAAATCCTTATCAGGAATGAGACACTCTAAACAAGTGGGTAAGACTAAGAACTATTAACATTAAGGACCTAGGACACTCAAACTAGTGAACACAAATCTTGGGTTAGTAAGTGAAGTACATAGATCACCTCATGGAGGCTACATATATGAAAATTAGAAATATCATACCTTTCCAGAACAAGTTACCTGTTCCTCAAGATCTCCTAGAGAGTCATCTATGTTCATGAAGATTGAATACTTGTGTGAGAAGACAGGTGAAACTAAATTGAAGGAATATATAATGATGTAATGAGACATCCTACCCTAGTATACTATCCTACCACACCTCAATATACTTTGGTTCTATCACGAGGCCAACTTTGGATTTTGAGCTTTGACTAGAAAAGGAGATGTGCCAAATAAAGATCACATCTTTTCATGTGATCTAACTTTTGTGATATAAATTAGATTTATTATAATATGGTTTGTAATTATTTTGGATTTTTATATGTTTCCTTCTCCATATGTATTCATTAAAATCAAACATGAGTGAAATAGGCTGCCAACATAAGATAGATTAAGCTTGGACACTATATAAAAAAACGTAAAGTCTATGGTGCCTAAAGACTCCTAAAATTTCCTACATGTAAGTGTGCAATCTCAAAACTAATATACATGTGCCTAAAGTTAAATTAAATAATGGAAAATGTGGATCATAGAAGATTCCTCCATGTAATAAGAATTATACAATTAAGAATATGCTTGTAGTTGATCACAAGGAGGGAAAATTTGCTTAATAAGGGACATATTTATGTTATGATAGTCATGTCACTAGGGAAGCCATACTAAGCTACAAAGGATCTAGCACAAGTAATAATGAAAGTAATAGTCATCCCAAAATATGTATAAAGTAAATGGTCATCCCAAAAGTGGGGGAAAGTAAACAATCATCCCAAAATAGGGGCAAAATAATTGAAAGGGAACTAAGTAAAACATTATAATAATGTGAGAAATGTGATAATAATGAAAACCCCAAAGGTGAACCTAATCTATAAAACAAAAACAAAGGCCAAAATTAAATATACCAAATAAGCAAAAAAATAAAAACAATGGTGCAATTAAATGATATAAAACCCAAAGGTGATACTAAAGATCCACAGGGGAAGCAAAGTTTGAAAGTAAAAATACCTAAGAACCAACAAGAAAAAAATGGTTTAAGTAAATCATCCCAAAAGAGGGGGAAAGTAAATTAAATGTATAAAAACAAATAAACATGAGATAAAATAATAATAATAATAACAATAATAATAATAATAATAATAATAATAATAATAATAATAATAATAATAATAATAATAATAATAATAATAATAATAATAATAATAATAATAATAATAATAATAATAATAATAATATCATCAAAGATGAGCATGTGAAATGCAAGCATATGTGTCTTAGTAAGTTTATTGAAGTTATATGTGTTTGTTTGTAAGATGAGAAAGGTCATTAATTGATAATTAATAGTAATAATGAGATATAAATAAGCCAAGTGAATGATGATGGGCATTGTAAGATGCCCCAAAAGCATGCATAATATCATACATAGGCATCACAAGATGCCCCAAAGGTTGAAATATAGGTGGTGAAAGGTTCCCCAATATGTGTAATAATAAAATGATGGGAATCACAAGATGTCATAACATGTGTGATAATAAGAGGATTGAAATTATAATATACCCCAACCTATGGGATAAAGGTGGATTAGAGTTAACATCAAGTTTGACAGGCCTAGGATTGATGTAACAATTTGTGTAAATCTATGTTATAATAGGAAATGTGGCATCTAGGGAAATGTTAGGATATATTAGAGGTGATATAAAATTTTGATTTATGGTATCAAATAAGTTGATATAGTCTAGAGAAAAAAAAATTAAAATTTAATGTATTGTCTAAGTCTATATAGTATAATAAAATAGGACTAAAAAATAATTGTATCAACCATGTTGATATTATTTGATGATATAAAAGGAATAAAACTCATTGTATTGAAAAAATTGATATATTATGGTGAAATAAATTGAACTATATCAACATATATAGGTCATAGTAGATGCCATCAGATGGAGAAAAAAGAACACATTTTATGTCATGGCCAATGTAGATGGGTGAAATAGATAGAATTATATCGACATACTCTAGATTATGGTTAATGTAGTTATCTAGAGGAAAATAATTGTATCGATGTGGTTGACTAGAGGAAAAATAACTATATCGACACATTATTGTAAATATTGTCATTGATGTCAAAGGTTTAGCATTAGAGATAAAGGTCCCATAGCATTTATTGTCTAAAGGTGTTTTTAATGTTCATATTTTGGCTAAAATGTGTTGATATTTATTTAATATTAATGAATATATTTTTGGTTACATAAAATTCAAAAGAGGGCCCATGGAGAAGTCAAAGAATCACAAGGTAAAGACAAAAGAGGAATGGGATGCATTTTACCATGATGAGTCATCTTGAAGAATTCCAAGAGTCACCAAGTGAAGACAAAAGAGGGTATGGCACATTTTTCCATGAAGAGTCACCTTAAGGAAAACTAAAAGTCACCAAGATAAAGACAAAAAAGGAAAGGACATATTTGCTTATGAAGGGTCACCATATGAATTTTCAAATGAAAGGATTTGAAAGGCCATGCAAATTTGGCACCATTTTCCATGAGGAGTGAAGGGTCAAAAAGGGGGAATGCCAAAGGTCATTTAGAAAGATATAAATAAAGGCTTGAGAAGACATTTGCTATATATAAGAGAGTGCATGGTTTGTAATTTTTTTATATAACACAAGAGGAGATAATAGAAAGAGATATTGTAGAGTTCTATCATTTTTTGAGAAAGCAACATTAAGAGATAGTTGTGTTTTATACACAAGAGGGGTTGGTGCTCCTATGGGTTGATTCTCATAAATATTTGTTGTGATGGTGCTTGTAAAATGGGTTGGTGCTCCTACAATTTGGTGATTTTGAACTTTTTAATTTGATTTGGTGCTCATTATTATACTTGAGATTATTCTCTGTGGTTTTTCCCACATTGGGTTTCCACATAAAAATTTGGTGTCTCTCTCTCTTTCTCTTATGTGGTGTATGTTATTATTTAAATTTTATTGTCTATATTGAATGTATGGTTAAGTGAAGTTTTATTAAGTAAAATATTTATAAGATATATGATATACTAATTCACCCCCCCCTCTCAGTATATTTTATGCTTAACAATTGGTATCAGAGCAGGTTCTTTTGGAAAGAGTTTTACAACTTAAAGGTAAATTAGGGAAAACACAATGGTTCGATCACATGAAGTTTTTTATACAAATAAGGCACCCTTGTTTTATAGGACAAATTATGATTTTTAGAGCATAAGGATGAGGACTTATTTGATGTCTTTTGTATTTGACATTTAACAAGCAGTTATGAAGGAATACAAAGATCCTTAGACACTTGTGATTACTCTAGTAGAAAAGAAGGTAAGTGAAAATAATGCTAAAGATTTAAATACTATTTTATATGGTTTATGTGAATTAGAATTTTTTAAAATTATGTAATTAAAATATACTCAAGAGACTTAGGTAAGGCTTGAAAATATTTACAAAGGTGAAGGAAAGGTTTAGCAAACTAAGCTCCAATTTTTTAAAATATAGTTTGAGAGTTTGAAAATAGAAGAGGAAAAAAATATAATAAGTTATCTTTTGCATGTTGATCAAATAGTTAATCATATTCAAGGCCTTGGAAAAAAATTAGAAGAATCAACGGTGGTGCAAAAAATTTTGATATTTCTATCAATGAGATATGATGAAAGGTTTTGGCAATCAAGGAGATGAAGGATCTAGCCAAGATAAAGATGGATGAACTACATGGTATTCTTACAACATATAAGATGCATACCGAACAAGAGAAACCCTAAAAAAGGGAATTTTCTTTCAATAAATCAAAGAAACACAAGGCTAAGATTAAGGAATCAAGTGACAACTCTAGCAATGATGAAGATGACAATAGAGCTCTATTCATTCGCAAGCTGAAAAAGGGCATAGGTAAATATCAAGGAAAATTACCTTTTAAATATTTTAATTATGGAAAGATTGGACATTTTTTAGCTAAGTGCCTAGATAAGAGTAATGATGATAATAAATAAGGAAGATCTACATACAATAAGAATTTCAAAGGAAAATTCAAGAAGAAGAGTTTTTACTCTAAAGATCCTAGATTAGCCAAAGATAGTGGAGTCAGTGATTTAGATGAAGAAGAGATTTTATTCATGACCATACATGAAGATCCCTCACAAGTAAACGTATAGATGATCAAGAAGAAGAACAAGATGAAGCTGAGGTGAATTTGGAAGGAGAACTCATTTTTTCCTTATAAGAATTAAAATCTCTTGAGAAGAAGAATCAAAGATTGAAGTGCCAAATTGAGAAAAATGAAAAAGAGTAAAAATAAATAATTGAAGATCTACAAGCACACATTGAAGAAGCCAAAAAGATTGAAGAAGATCTAACAACTCAGTTACAAAAATTAAGTGAAGAATGTGAAAGGTATGTTGTTGAAATTACCTCTTTAAAATTAGATCTTGAGAAAATAAATAAAGCAGTCAATGATAGAGTAGCCAATGATTCAAAATTTGAGAAGAACACTAATATGTTAAATAAAATATTATAAAGTCAAATATTAATATTTGATAAGATAGGTATTGGATTTTAAAAAGACAAAGGGGAGGCCACTACTTTCACAGATAAAGTTAACAAAGAAAAAGGAAAATGCTATGCAAAAGATCTTACAAAAGAGGAAATGAAAAGGGAAGAAGTTAAGAATATAGAGGACATCTAAAACATCAGGTCAGAGATACACAAACAAGTTCTATTTTTATGGTTATTATTTTTCTTATAATGGATATGGTCATCAAAAAATAGAATTTTAAAAAAGGGATAACAATTTCAGAAACAAGGAGAAGGAAACTCATGCAGAGTCAAACAGAAGCCACAACTATTTTGCTCTGCTATTAGGTTTTAATGAAGAGGCCATAGTATGTTACAAGTGAAATAACTTTGGAAACATATCCTGGTACTATAGAAGTGTGTTTGAGTCAGTCAATAAGTCCCAGAGTTTCAAGGCTCCATTCATCAAGAAGAAAGTTTAGATACACTCATGGTAGAAGAAATAAAATAAAAGTCTATGTTAGCCTAGACAACTATACATGCAAGAAATAAAGAAAATCCATGCTTCATTGACAACAGATGTTTGAGGCACATAATAGGATATAAGAGCAAGTTCATAATCCTGAAGAAAATCAATGGTGTCATAGTGAAATTTGGAGACAATATTACTACCAGAATTGCCTAGAAAAAGGTACACTAAGTTTGGATAATGGTAAAACTAAGACTAAAATGTTCTGTATGTAAAAGGTCTTAAGAATAATATTTTTAGTGTAAGTCAAATGTGTAATCAAGGACACACACTAAATTTTTATGTAGAAGACTATAAAATTAGGAGAAAAGATTCAGATGTATTAATTATAGATGCTTAGAGAATAAGCAATAATTTGAATATGTTATCAGATATCAAAGCTCAAAAATGTTGTTTGAGTCAAGTTGAGGGAAGTTGGCTATGGCACAGGAGAATGGGACACATAAATTTTGATATTTTTTTCAATATTAGCAAGAAGAAAGTAGTTAGAGATCTTCCAAAGATTACAAAGCCCTCCAACACACTTTGTGAACCATGACAACATGAGAAGTAGGTCAGAAGATAGTTAAAAAAAAAGAATACTCGGCCACTTAGATGTTAGAGCTTGTTCACACTATTTTGTGTGGACCTATGAGAACTCAAATTACTCAAGGTGAGAAATATTTCATGTTGCTTAGTGATGATTTTACATGTATGACTTAGGTGATGTTTTTAAAGAAAAAATAAAAAGATTTCAGCCACTTCAATGCATTCAAGGATTTTATTGAGAATGAAACTGATTTGAAGATTAAGTGCTTAAGATCAGATTAAAGAGGAGAATTAATGTTAGATGAGTTTATTGAGTATTGTGAAGACCATGAGATAAAAATACATTATTCAGTAACCAAAACTCTATAGAAAAATGGAGTAGTTGAGTATAAAAATAGAATAATTCAGGAGATGGTGAGAACAATGCTAAATGAATCCAAGATACCAGATAAATATTAGAGAGAGGTATTAGGTACAATAGTGCAAATATAAAATAGATCATTGTTAAGACTCAATAGTGACAAGACTCCCTATGACCTATGAAAAGACAAACTAGCTATAATTTATTATTTCAGAGTTTTCAATAGTAGATGCTTCATAAAGAGAACTAATAAAAAATTGGGTAAGTTTGAATCTAGAATAATTAAGGTATATTTCTTGGATATTCTATCAAAATTAAATCTTATAAATGTTATAATAAAATAACCAAGAAGATTGTTGAAAGTGAAAGTGTCAAGATAGATGAAGATGTAGCACAAAGAGTCAGTGATCTAGTAGACACTCCTAAAATCATTAAAGAAGAAGATTTTGAAGAATCAGATGAGGATGAGAAGAAGGAGCAATAGGACACCAAGACCCCATACAAATATGTTCTTAAAAATTATAATAAGAGTGACATCATCAAGAACATAAGTGAAGGAGTTCACACTAGAAGGATGGTGGTAAGTGAATCTGAGCAAGTTAATTTTTCTTTGTTATCCAAAATTTAGCCTAGATTTGTTTTAGAAGTTAGACATGATGATTATTGGGTTAAGGCAATGGATGAAGAATTAAATTAGATATAAATGAATGATACTTGGTAATCAGTGCCTAGACCAAAAGATCAAAATGTAACATGAATAAAATGGGTATAAAAAAATAAGTTGAATGAAGATGAAGTTACTAGAAAAAAATAAAGGTTAGTATGTAAAGGATATGCTCAAATTGAGGGTATAGATTTTGAAGAAACTTTTGCTCTAGTGGAAAGACTAGAAGCTATTAGAATGTTTCTTGCATATGCAGTGTTTAAAAATTTCAAAGTGTTTTAGATGGATGTCAAGTCTATCTTCCTAAATGGTAATCTAGAAGAGGAGGTCTACATTAAGCAGCATGAGGGATTTATTCTCTCAAATGATAGTAGCCATATATGTAGATTGAAGAAAGTATTGTTTGGATTGAAACAAGCTCCCAGAGCTTAGTATGCAAGACTTAATAAGTACCTACAAGATCAAGGTTTCAAGAGAGGTTTTATTGATAGTAATCTCTACATCAAAATAGAAGGTGAGCATCAATTGATTGTTGTGTTCTATGTTGATGACAAAATTTTTGGAGGAAACATTGAAAATATGAAAAAAGAATTTTTTGATAATATGCAAAAATAATTTGAGATGTTTATGCTTGGATAATTGTCATTTTTATTAGGGTTATAAATATTTCAATTAGATAAAGGAATTTTCATATCTCAAAGTAAGTATGCCAAGGAAATGTTGAAAAAAATTGGTTTTGAGGATTGTGCACCAATTGGCACACCAATGAGTATATGGAATAAGGTGAGTAAGGATGAAGATTCACTTATTACATATCAATCTTTGTATAGATTATGATTGGTAGTATTTTATATTTGATAGCATTAAAGCTAGAAATTATGCATGCAGTAGGCATGGTTATGAGATATCAGGCAACCTTGAAGGAGAATTACGTTTAGTTGGTGAAGATAATATTTAGATATGTCAAAGGGAAATTGGATAATGGATTATGGTATCCCATAGGAAGAGATTTCACTTTGGTTGCTTATACAGATTCAAATTGGGTAGATTTTTTGGATGACATAAAGAGTACAAGTGAAGGAGATTTCTTCCTCAATGATAACTTAGTATCATGGCTAAGCAAAAATCAAAATTTAGTATCAATTTATACAGTTGAAGAAAAATATATTATAGTGGTATTATTTTGTACTCAAGTCCTTTAGATGAAGCAAAATTTGGAATATATCAAGATAAAATATGATGAACCTATTTCTATTTTTTGTGACAACACAAGTGCTATTAATATTTCTAAAAATACAGTGATTCATTCAAGAACAAAACATATTACTAATAGATATCAATTATTGAGAGAGAAAGTTATAGATTAGTAGGTTAAGATTGAATATATCAGTACTATAGAATAGATTGTAGATATTTTCACAAAAGCACTACCAAAAGACACATTCAAATATCTGTAGGAGAAGTTGGGAGTAGTTTATTTTACTTCCTACCATTGAGGATCAACATTAGTTGAGGGGGATCTAAGTATTAGCTCCAAGATAGTCCCTTTGTCATTGATGTCAAAGGGGGAGAAGAATAAAAATAGGTAAAAAGAATAGGTGTATAAATAGGTACAGGATGCTATAGTAAGGGGAATTTATTGTATGTTTTTTAGATGGTAGTATATGTAGGTTGGCATGTGCAATACAAGTTTTAGGGTGTGGTAGTTTCAATTTGAGGTTGCCATCAATGACAAAGGGGGAGATTTTTGGAATTATTATCATTAATTTCAAAGGTTTAGCATTGGTGATAAAGGGCCCATAGCATTTATTATTGAAAGGTGTTTTTAATGTTCATATTCTGGCTAAAATGTGTTGATATTTATTTAATATTAATAAATATATTTTTGGTTACATTAAAGTCAAAAGAGGTCCCATGGATAAGTCAAAGAGTCATGGGGTAAAGACAAAAGAGGAATGGGATGCATTTTCCCATGAAGAGTCATCTTGAGGAATTTCAAGAGTCACCAAGTGAAGACAAAAGAGGGTATGGTGCATTTTTCCATGAAGAGTCAAATTAAGGAATTTAAAAAGTCACCAAGATAAAGACAAAAGAGGAAATGATGCATTTGCTTATGAAGGGTCACCATATGAATTTTTAAATGAAAGGATTCTAAGGGTCATGCAAGTTTGGTGCCATTTTCCATGAGGACTAAAGGGTCACACAGGGGGAATGCCAAAGGTCATTTGGAAAGATATAAATAAAGGCTTGAGAATTCATTTGTTATATGCAAGAGAGTGCATGGTTTTTAAATATAAGAAAGGAGGAGAGAATAAAAAGAGATATTTTAGAGTTCTAGCATTTGTTGAGAAAGCAACATTGAGAGATAGTTGTGTTTTATACACAAGAGGGGTTGGTGCTTCTATGGGTTGGTGCTCACAAATAGTTGTGTTGGTGCTCAACAAAGGGGTTGGTGATCCTATAAGTTGGTGCTTACAAAATTTGTAATTTGATTTGGTGCTCATTCTTATACTTGAGATTTTTCTCTATGGTTTTTTCCACATTGGGTTTTTACATTAAAATTTAGTGTCTCTCTCTTATGTGGTGCATGTTATTATTTCAGTTTCATTGCATATATTTAATGTATGGTTAAGTAGAGTTTGATTAAGTAAAATATTTATAATATATATGATATAATGATTCACCCCCCCTCTTATTATATTTCATTATTAGCACACATTCTATGTCATGGCCAATGTAATTGGGTAAAATTAAATAGTATCAGGTTAGTTGATACAATATGAAAGATGTGATATTTGTAGATAGAAATAATTGTGATAGTTATGAAGATTCATATAGGATCTAGGATCAAAATCACCTATAATTTGTAATGTGGTAGGCATTTGAATTAGGCATTCTTCATAAACTAATGAGTTAAAAATAATTGGTTTAATGTGAGTGGAGGTTTGATTACACATCCTTATAAATCATATGAAGGGTAGGATAGAGGGTAGGTAGACATCAAGGGAACCATGCTAAACATTTTTTTATTTGATAGGAAAATCATAAGAGTTGTCATCAATGGGAATATTTGTTATCATGATAGGGTATCTGTATACACATAATATTTTCAAAATTTATCAATTATTGATGTTTTCTCTATTGTAATTACTCATTGAGTCTCAATCTCTCTGAGTGCATGCCCTAAAGGATGAAATAGGAAAGGGGTGGGTAGACCATTAGTACTTCACAAGATTATTGACCCTATAATACCACTTTTTATCAATCTAATCATCTCCCAAAAACATTTCCCTAAGCTTTACCTCATCTTTTACATCCTCATCTAGTCATTTTTTGCCTTCATTAGCCCTTCCTTAGCCTAAAACCCTTTTCAATAGTTTACATTACACTGTCAACCCCATTGAATTTGTACCCTAATTGATAAAATTCATTTAGGGTCTAGGTCAGCCCTTAACCAACCTAGACCAAGACCTAATTTGTATATAGATCTTCCCATCCTCATCAATGGGAAGATCTATTATCATGATAGGGTATTTGTATACACATAATATTTTCAAAATTTATCAATTATTGATGTTTTCTCTATTGCAATAACTCATTGAGTCTTAATCTCTCCAAGTGCATTCCCTAAAGGGTGAAATGAGAAAGGGGTGGGTAGACCATTAATACTTCATAGGATTATTAACCCTATACTAACACTTGTTATCAATCTAACCATCTCCCAAAAATGTTTCCCTAAGCTTTAACTCATCTTTTACATCCTCATCTAGTCATTTTCTACCTTCATTAGCCCTTCCTTAGCCTAAAACCCTTTTTAAAATTTTACATTACACTGCCAGCCCCATCCACTTTATACTCTAATTGGTAAAATTCATTTAGGGTCTAGGTCGACCCTTAACTAACCTAGACCAAGACCTAATTTGTATACAGATCTTCCCATCCTCATCAATGGGAAGATCTATTATCATGATAGGGTATTTGTATACACATAATATTCTCAAACTTATCAATTATTGATATTTTCTCTATTACAATAACTCATTGAGTCTCAATCTCTCTGAGTGCATTCCTTAAAGGGTGAACTAAGAAAGGGGTGGGTATACCATTCATAATTTGTAGGATTATTGACCTTATACTACCACTTGTTATCAATTTAACAATCTTCCAAAAACATTTCCCTAAGCTTTACCTCATATTTTACATCCTCATCTAGTCATTTTCTACCTTTAGTATCCCTTACTTAGCCTAAAAACCTTTTCAATAGTTTACATTACACTATCATCCCCATCAACTTTGTAATTTAATTTATAAAATTTGTTTAGGGTCTAGGTCATCCCTTGATTGACCTAGACCAAGACATAATTTTTTTAGTCAATGACAATACAAAGTTGGTTGGGTGACCCTGTTAGCTAAACTTTTGGAAAGGTTTAGATTTAGATTCAACTATATATACACATTCATTTCTCCATTTCTTACAGACAACAAAAGTTAATTATTCATTTTATCTTCTTTACAATCTACTCTTTCACCTTTATACTTGAGGAGTTATAGCTTAGGTTTTTACTTGGAGAAGAATCTTGTCTTGTGGA
Source organism: Torreya grandis (assembly GCA_037957365.1). Taxonomy (NCBI): domain Eukaryota; kingdom Viridiplantae; phylum Streptophyta; class Pinopsida; order Cupressales; family Taxaceae; genus Torreya; species Torreya grandis. The sequence continues at coordinate 1,220,353 of JARHVA010002254.1, read as the reverse complement.
AAATTATTAGATGTTTTGACCTTTCTTAATGATCCTTACAAACCAAAACAACCTCTTACAAAGAACCTTTGGCCAAGGGAGAGATTGAGTCTTGATAGGTTCATCTTCAAGGTAAGTATCTCTAACTTTGCTTCTCTCTTTTAGTAGATAGAAGTAACATAAGTAATGGATTTTGAATATATTTCTCTCTATGCACTAGGGTTTTACCTATACATAGCTTAATTAGGATTTTATTATGCATGTTTGATTTTATTTTTACTAAATCCCACTTTATGCCATAATTTTTGGTGAGCACTATATTAGACTTTACTTTGATTTTGTCTTTTATAGTCAGTGAATATGAAAACATATGACCTAACTAGGGTTATTGCATAGTTTTGCTTGATTAGAGGATTTAAAACCCTCCTTATTGATTTTATTATGGTAAGAGATCCCTTAGATAGGTTTAGTGGATCAATCTTTATCATAACCCCAAATATCTATTGTATCAACAATGAGAAGTGTAAGTAGGATTTATCTTCTTTGAACTAGGATTGATTAATAGATTATTTGCATTTTTCTTTGTATACATTATGGCGAACCCAATGTGAATCTAACCCTTGTAAGTTTTATTTCATGCTATTATTTTTTTCATCATATCATATTTTTATACATTTGAAGTACTATATCGAACCAATATGTATATTCATAATTTTTTGTGCATAAGTTTAACACACAGTTATTTCAAAATGACTCTATTCTATTTGTGTAGGACTTCACCAATTATAGATTACTAGATCAAATATTTTAAATCAATATTATTCTTTAGTTCTATATTGGCATACATAGTCGAACTAGTTGAATCTATCTTCTATTTTATTTTATCAACACATAGGTCTATAAACATAGTCAAACATGTCAACTATGTTCATTATCTCTTCTGTAACATATAGGGTTTTGTAAACTTGGTTGAACCAATTGACCCAGTTGGTATAATTTTGAAGGATCATTTGAGCATCATAACATAAACATCTAAAATCCCACCGAGGTTTCTTCCTTTCTGTCTCTATCATTTTAGTTCTTCCATCAATACTATTTTTTACAAGTTTGTAGTCTATAAAAGTATAACCCTATAGTGAACTGGGTCGACTTAGTTGACTTTAGTTTTGTAGTCTATCTTTTGTCTAGAATAAATAGTAAACCTATTCAAATTTGTTCTTATAGACCTTAATTTTGTAGAATAGTAGTGACGCAGTCAACTCTATTCCATACTATTTGTATACATTGTCACCTAAACTGTCTCTGTACTATTATCAATCAAGGAATTAACCTTTATTTGCTAGTAATTAGTTCACCTTTATTTTTTATTTGTTTGCATTCTTAGATTAAATCACATAGCCTAAATAGGTGGTTTTTCAAATTAATATTTTAGTTAGACTATTTAATATTTTGCAAACACTACCAAATCAATTTACATTAAAAAAACATTAAACATTTGTCCTCCTAAGGCTTACCTAATTGGATTTCATCACCAAGGGGGAAGCCAACTTGGTTTATGGCCAAAGTATAAACACATGGTTAATGTTATATATTGGAAAAGCACCCAACACCCTTATCACTACATGATTGTGAAGTGAGGGGGTAAGCCCCAATATCAAGTTAGTACCATTGCCAATATAGATCCTCTTCAACCCAAACATCCTTAAACCAAACTTAAATTGCTTTCTAATTCTTTATTTTCAGCCAACTTTCCTATCACATTAAAAATTTATTATAACTTAACAACACTTAGAATGACCAATTAGTTAGCATTTACTTTCTAGTTGTTGCTTACTCTTTGATCACTAAGTGTTGTATAGTAAAACCTACATTGGATAACATTGGTGTAAGGTTTGTGTTGTGTGTTCTAATTAGATCAGTCATATTAATCAAATTATTTGTGTGCTTGCTTTTAGTTCAAATTTATCTTTCAAAATATTTCCCTATTTTATAAATTTATCATTTTGATCGATACAATCTCTTACAAACTATTTTCCACCTTTTTGCCTATAATACATAGTCAACCTACATGATTGTGTATCCATATCATCATGTTTATCCTTCCTACCTCAAATACATAATTGATTTTCATAATTGTGTATTTTTATAGTACACTATCGACCCATACCAATGTGTAATATCTTTAGCTTGTGACTCAGTAGTACATTATCAACCTATACAACTATGTATTTTCTTTAGTCTATGTCTAGGTAGTACTCTTTCAACCCAATTAATTCTATACTTATTGGCCAACTTTATTCTTTGTGTGGTTGACTCTGTACCTAATTTTTATTCTTCTTTCCTAATCTCATATTCCTTCATCAAAACATCATAAAGTTTCCTATTAAAATCTTCTTGGATAACCTGAATCCATTTAGACCTTATATGGGGTGCTCTTTTATTATTTTCTTTTCCTCCTAAGAGAATTCTCACTCTTGGAGTATTTATTATCCTCCCTCATCTTTGGATTGCAATATGGTTCAAATCACTCCACAAGATGAGATTAGTAGATCAGATCCTTTTCATACCTATCAATAAAATTCCCATCTTCAAGCATCCTACCACAATGTTGGGGAAATTGACATAATCTATCCAATAAACCCACAAATAATCCACCTAATAATCCTCTCCCTAATACCAATACGTGAAATCTTCCTAAACACCAATTTACCAATTGATATAAATCAAATTATTGCATAAATAGTGCAACCAAAAGAACATAATACAAACATCTAACACCTCACAAATGATGCATCTACAACATCATTTGATCTACATAGATAATCAACCTTCCATTCTTCTCCCTTAAAAAAATCAAAACTTTATTCCTCCACCTCTTAGGGATGACACAAGAAATGGCATCCCCCAACCTATCATGAATAATAAGATGATGAAACACATTCAAAATTAACCTTTAACCCCTTTCATCATTTGTATTAATATTGGTAACATATATCCAACTATTAAATATGATGGGACTAAATACCCTACATCTTTTCTTAAGACATTTAACAATTTTGATAAGGAATGGATTCAAACAAAGACTTTCATTGTAACTAAAATTTTATATAAAAATTTCATTGGTGATGTATTGGAATGGTACAATTAACTTTCCCAACATTCTATATGGAAACTAGAGGATCTAGTCAATCCTCTAGTTAAAGAGTTTCAACACAATGATCTTCTTAAAAATTGCCTTAGCTATTTCATCAATTCTAAGCAATTTCCCATTGAATTAGCTCATGATTTTATTAAATGATGAAAATATTTGGTTCACAAGGCTGATCATAACATGATTGATGACAATTTTTTAATACTCTTTATAACCACATTAAATCCTTCACTTAAGTATAAGGTTCAAATATTTGATCCTCAAATGCTTAATGAAGATATTGACCAAGACAAGCATCAAGGCTTCTTAATGAAATAGTTTAAACCTAATACCAAACTCATTAAAGGGTATTTTCAACACTCAATAAATGTGATAATTAACAACACTCCTAAACCCAAACTAGGAGTTGCCAAATCCAATAATCTCCAATCTTCTCAAACACCATTAACTATGCAGTAAATAAAACAATTCTTAGGGCCCTCTAAACCATTCACTTATCCCAATTATCTTCCTAAATGGTATGACCCTAATAAATTTTTTTGATTCCATGTTGACATAGGTCATTCCCATGAAACATGTAGGGGACTTACAAATTTGATGTCTTGTATATGCTTGATGATTCATTCAATCATGAAGCCATTATTCAACTCCATCATCAAGATAACATTAACACTTCTCAAAAACAAAAATTTCCCAAAACAAATTATTCTAAAAACCAAAAATATTTTTCCACATCTAATTCTCAACAAACCAACAAGGATGGTTTTTCCATTGACACCAATTGTGACTAATATTACACCAATTATCAATATGTTAATGTGGATAAGGTCAATTATCAATGTAAACCAACTCATAAAGATACTATCACTAAACATAAGAAACCATCTTTGGAATAACAACTCTCAAAGATACTAAAACTACTCACTAACTTCAAAAACCAATGAGGACCCATCTCCTCCTTCTGAACCCCTGACCACTTCTCTTCTTCCTAAAGTTAATTTACCCTCTAAGCCTCATGGTGGTTATTCTTCCAAAACCCATTGGAACTTATTAGAATAACTCAAATCCATGCCTTGAAAAAATTACTCTTATGGAGTTGGTTCATACCTCTCCTTATCATCGTATGTTCTTTGTGTAAAAACTATAAGAAATTAAAGATCCATCTTCTTTAGAAGAGGAATCATCTTCTCATGAGCAACAACCAACCAAAGTACATACCATTGAATCCATTTTCCATTCTTTGAAACCCTCCATAAAATTACTTGAAGAAGACATGATTAATGATGAGATCCTTATTTTAGTGGAAGATCCACCCCTCTTCATAAAATAGACATTAATACCACCCTCATTTGTAAAGTATTAGTAGATGAAGGGTCTAATGTTAATGTGACATCTCTATGGATTATCTAAAAATTTGGCTATAATAAAGATCATCTTAAGCAAACTCACTTAGCCTATCATGGATTTGACAAAACTAATCAAAATCTACTTGGTTATATTTAGATCCCTCTTATGATTGGACCTAATAATATCCAAACTAAGCTCATGGTCCTCAATTTACCCTTATCTTACAACATACTCCTAATAATCACATGGACTCATTAAATGAGGGATATAACCTCGTTAATTATCTAATGTATCAAGTTACTTCATAACAATAAAAGGTATAAACATGAAGCTGATCCTAACGCTTGGATTATTTAACTTCAAAATCCCAAATCTTAATATCAAATTCTCACTATTCCAACAATCAATAGTTTTCTCTTACCAAAATTCATCAACATTAATAAAATTCATCAACATGAATCTAAATTTACATGTCACTCTTTCTAATTATGATAACGATGAGCCTAATGACCTTCAAAATACTTATAACACTATGAAGATACCTCCTTATATCTTAGAGTGGATTCCTCCTTTATTGCCTCATGATCACATTGTTACTCTCATTAATGAAATCACTGATTTCCGAATATATGTAATGCTCAGGAAGCCTCTTAAATATAATATGACTTCATGTGAAATGAATATGGAGTGGCTAAATTATTTCAAGATCCTTTAATCATGTCTCCACATAAATTTAGTGATTTAGGCATCTCCCCTTTTGAAGTTCCTCCTGAATCATAAGCATGTACAATCTCTCCAACTTATGATGATAACTACATCATGGCCCAAGCTCAATCAAGAGACTTGAATGTTCAACATTATTATAAAACTCTATCTCAAATACATGCTTTTAATTGTGATGTTCATATCATTTCCATAGATTTTGTATTAGCACCTACAGGTCATGTGCCTCCTGCTAATTCTCCACTTATTAATACTCCTTGGGTGGTAGAACAATCTTACCTTTCAAAATTATGAAAATTCTTGTATCTTCTATTTATCAAACTAAACCAATCATCACTCTAAATCCTCTTCATATAAACAATACTACCCATACTCCAATTACATCAAATCACCCTTCTTCCCCCACTCCACCTACTCTTGAGATTACATTAGATGCCAGGAGCAAAAATGTACACCAAATATATTCTGAATATGATTGCTATGGTGACAAAATTATTGATCTTGAGGTAAATGTTGAGTATTGTGGTCTTCTTCCACTTTGCCTAGCGATGAATCTATTCTTGAATTACTTCATGCTCAAGAACCTCAACTCCCTTGGTAACATCATAACATTGGGAATTTAAAAAAAAAAGTGCCTCATTTCAACAACTTCATCATTAGAATTGATACTAAAAAAATCCCATTTACTCTCTCCCTAATGTGCCATATCATTTCCAAGATGTAAATGTTATGTTTATCAAATAAACTATAATAATTGAATATGGTACCCCATTATTTCCTTGACCAATCATAGTCTCTTGATAACTTACACCAACCTAACATGATAACTTTAACTTATTATTTAATAAATATCATGAGACTTTCACTTGGTCCTATAAGGACATGCCTATCATTTATCCTAGCATCATGGTGGAAAATATCATCACCTATCTTGATGCCAAATCCATGCGATAAAAGCAAAAAAAAATTCCACATAAAGTTTCTAATTTATGACATAAATAAATCATTAATCTTATCAATGTTATAATTATCAAGCCTATGGACTATTTATAATGTGTCTCAAACATTATCACCATTTAATATAAAATCACCATGGTTATTCACATTTACATTGATTTTCACAACCTCAATCTCAATTTTTCCCAAGGATAACTTTCCTTTACCTTCCATAGATGACATCATCCATTCCACTACTTGTTATGAAATGTTGTCTCTTATGGATGGTTTTTTGGGTTATAATCAAATTCACATTACCATTGAAGATCAACATAAGACAACTTTCAACACAAAATAGGGAACCTATTATTATGTTAAAATTACCTTTAACTCAAAAATGATAGAGCTACCTACCATCAAGATATGACCCACATTTTCCATGACCTTATCCATAAGATTATGGAAACCTATGTGGACAACCTCATTGCCAAGTCTAAAAGCTAAAAAACTCATCTTTATGATCTTTCTATTATCTTCGATCGCTTCATCAAATATAAAGTTATACGAAACCCCTACAAATGTGTCTTTGGCATCACATTAGAAAATTTCTAGGGTTATTAGTCTCTCTTCATAGTATTGATGTTTATCTTGTTAAGATCAATGCTATTGTCAACATGCCTATCCATCATTCCATTATAAATATTCACACTTACCTTGGTAAATTTGGGGCAATAAGATGATTTGTTCTCAAAATGGATTATTGTATCTATTATATTAATTATCTTCTAAATAAAGGTAATACCCTCAAATGGATGGATCTTTGCCATAAATTATTTGACAATATGAAAGAATCTTTTCTTCATGCACCCATCCTTCATCCACCTTTTAATGACCATCTTTTAATCTTATATACTTCTTCCACACTTGTATCAGTTGGGTAAATGATTTCCTAAAAAGATGATATCAGAAGATAATATGACATCTATTATATCATCAAGGCCTGATTTGATTATGAAAAACATTATACAAAATTAGAACGTGATTGCCTCACCATATATTTTATAGCTAAAAAGTTCTAGAATTATATGCTTTATCAAAAAAATTATGTTATCATTCATTATGATCTACTCCATCACTTTTTCTCTAACTCCTTTCTTCCCAAAGATAGAATTGGCAAGTGGATGATCCTTGTCATGGAATTTGATCTCTACATCATTACGCAAAAAGATATCAAAAGACACATCATTATTGACCATCTCACAACCACTCCCATACTAGCTACTGACCAACTTTAAGATATTCTCCCAAATGATAATATCATATATATTGAAGGTCTTAATTAAGCTATATCTCTTAAATATTATTTACATAATTTCATTATTGATCTTGATGCAAGTAATCTATAAGATTCCTCTATCCTTCCTGATATTTCTAAATCTAAATTAATCATCAAATAATTACCTAAAATAAATGTCAATTTACACAAAGATACTTGGAATTTTCATTTTGATGGCACTAAATGCCTTCAAGGAATTGGGGCAGGTTGTATCCTCACTATTCCTCTTGGTAAATTCATCCCTTTGGAATTTTTTTACATTTTATGTCACTAAGAACAAGGAAAAATATGAAGCTTTAATCCTAGGCATAAGAGTATCACTTGATTTAGACATTACATATCTACATAGTTTGGTTGATTCCCAACTCATCTACCAATAGGTTATGGTTATTATCAATGAAAAATAAAAAATCATTGCTTATCATCAAATAAACATTACCCTTACCAAATAATTCACTTCTTTTACCATCGAGTCTATTACTCAAGATCAAAATTTTATTGTTGATTCACTTGTGTCTTCATCATCTCTTTTTCATCTGCACCAAGTTCTTACTAATTCTACCTTTCTTATCCAATTAAGAAAGTACCAATCTTCCATTCAACCAAAAGATTCACTTGTCTGCCATATTGAGGCTATCACCATTTGACACATCCCATGGTACAAATACATTATTCAATACCTTGAGCATCAAACCTATCCTCCAAACACTGATTTTCACAAAAAAAACTCAAATTCATAAATAATCTTTCAAACATATCTTTCAATATAACATCATTTAGTATCACAATGCTAAGGGTACCCTACTCCACAATGTTATGAAATAAGAGGTTCCTCCTCTTCTTGAATAAGTACATGGGGGAATTTATGATGGTCATTATAATAGACATGCTACATATTTCAAATGCTTATATATGGGTTATTTTTAGCCTACTATCGAAAAACATGCCATCAACTTTGCTAAAAAATGTAGTCCCTACTAACTTCATAATGATCTAATACATTCACCTTATTCCAAGATTAAAACTATGGATTCTCCCTAGCCATTATCAATGTTGGGATTAGATCTCATAGGAAAATTACCTAGATCACAAGACATGCATGTCTTTATTATAATGGCTATTGAGTATTTCACCAAATGGGTCAAAGTCATGCCTCTCACTAATGTAAATAGAACCACCATTGATAAATTCATCCTTAATCAAATAATTTTTTGCTTTGGCATGTCTCATACTATTATTTTATATAATGGTGGTAACTTCAAAAATAAATATGTCAAATAACTTTGTGCTAAATTCAAAATCAATCACAAATTTTCCACACTTTACCATCTATAATGCAATGGCCAAGTTGAGACCACTGAAAAATCCTTAATAAAATTATCCAAAATATAATTCATGACACTCACATGGATTGGCATCTTCACCTATATCGTGTTCTTTGGGCCTATCACACTAATATACACACTACCACTAGGGAAACCCCATTTTCACTAGTCTATGATTTTAAATCAGTCCTCCCATTAGAAGTTGAGATTCCCTCTCTCCATATCTCTCTTCATGGTATCATACATAATGAAGAAGTACATGAAGCTTACTTTCATGCTCTTGATACTTGACAAATACCATCTTTCTACCCTATAACACAATTTACAATATAAGGGTTGTATTGCCAAATGCCATAATAAATGAGTTAAAGTCCATACTTGTCATGTTGGTGATATTATCCTTAAATTAGACTACAATCATGAAAAATAAGGTGAATATGATTAAAAAAAGTGGGTTCCTTATTTATTCAAAGACATACTTGGTCTTAGTACCTATTGCCTTCAAATTAATGAAAGCCATATTTTCAAAGAGCCCACCAATGCACAATTCCTAAAGAAATATTTTGCCTAAATACTTACTTTATTATCATGATTTATATATGTTATCCTTATAACACTTTTTGAAAGATATCTACATGGGTCTCACCCTCTGTAATAGTCTCTCTTTTCACAAACCTTAGTTCCTTATTTTTGGTCCTTTGATTTCTCTTTTTTTCATGAATTGAATTGTAAAACCATAGATAGGACCTAGTCTTCCTCATTATTTTGATTTTATTTTTTAACTTTCCCATGATTTTAGCACCCCTTGGGTTTTTATTTTATGAGTTGTAGTGTAATCCCATAGATAGGACCTGGCCTTCCTCACTAATACCATCTTGCTCATTTATTTTTCACATGCTTTGTACACCCTCTTAGGTTTCTCTTTTATGAGTTAAAGTTTAAGAACATGGATAGGAGTAGGCTTTCCTCATAAAATACCCATATTTAATTAATTAAGTATTCTTTTTAATAATTTCTAACAATAGTTACAAGTTCATGATCACTTTTTTCTCAGATTTAGCTTTTGCTTCTTTTATAGATAAAATTTGCACAACAGTAAGGTGTTATCATGTTTTCCTACACTTCCCTTCTTCATAGGATAATGAATCACACTTCACTATAATTATACACTTTTTTACCTTCATCACATTTTTTGTGATTTGAAGTAATTCAAATTATTTCATGTTCAATCCTCTTGATTTCCTTTCCTTTCATTATGTATGCAATCAAAAATGCATCATGTCTATAAATCAATCTTGGATCATAAAATATAAAGCATACCTACAATTTTGATTGGGAATACATTTGTTAAGTGAGAGCATGACCAATATGGGGATCCACTAGACTTGATTAGAGGATCACTTGTCACAATACACCATGCTAGGAAGGGTTCCAAAGCCTAAAGTCTAACATAATCATGCAACAACCCTAAAAAGTTCCTAAGGTTTAATATTAACTTATTCTAATAAACAAGAAATAAATTCTAATCTAGTGTACACCAAAGCTTATGGCATAAAGTGGGGGTTAAAAAATAAATAACTAAACTAAACATGCATAGAATACATATACTCATGTCAATGTATACAAAATCCTAATACATGGGGCTAGAATCAACACTACGTTATCTATCTACTCTTACAAAGTATAAATAAAGTTAGGAATACTTACCTTGAATATGAACCCACTAATCCTTAATCTCTCCCTTGGATAAGGTGTTTCACAAGAGATTTTTGTGGTTTGTAAGGATAACAAATACAAATCAACTCTAGGCTACATAACCTATCTATGCATCTAAAAGACTTCTCTACAAGACAAGATTTGTATATATAAATAAAGTATGGAACCCTAAGATTTTTTCCTCAAGTAGAATGATTAATAATCATATGTACATTCACACTTATTATTCTTTACTTCTATTCTTACAAATGGTTTGAAATAAACTTATATATATAAATGGATCTTTCCTTAAATCCTTTAAACAATGTTAACTGTATAGGGTCGACCCACTCAACCCTGTATGTTTTCAAGGATAATTCACTAGGTCTGAGCTAGGTTGGTTGAAAGGCTAACAAACCCAAAAAGTGAAAAATACCCCTAAATTATATAGGGTCGACCTAGTATAGGTGACTATCCAAAAGGGAATTAAGGTAAGAAAAAGAGGATGGAAAGAGAAAAATGACTAGAATGGGTAAGGATAAAAATAATAAGCTTAGGGTTAATGTTTTTAGGAGATGAGTGCATAGATGGAAAGTGTAAAAAGGGATAATAATATTATGAAGAACCAATGGTCTACCCACCCATTTCATGGTGCACCCCTTAAGGCATGAACTTAAAGAGATTGAGACTTGATGGGTTATTGAAAGATACAAAGTGTCAGTAATCAATAAAAGTTTGAAAATATTATGTGTATATATATACCTCACTTGAATCTCATTACGTGTCACATAAGTGCAAGACAAGATGGTGCTTTAGGATAGAACATGATAACAAACAATGTTGATGCTAAGTAAAGTGCAGTAAGCAAACAATAAGATAAATGAAAGGAAAGAATTGAAAAATACATACCTTTACTTACCTTAATGTTGTAAATAAAGAAGCATACTACAAGAAAAAGTGAAGGGGTCTAATGTGAAGAACACTAGGTGAACATGTAGAAGTTAGTGTAAAAAATAGCCAAAAATCTAGTTTTTTTAGAAAATAGGCATATGATAGTGGAAAAGAATCTCTACTTGATCACAAATCCAATGCATTTTATGGTTAAAAAATAGATGAGTAAAAAAATACATAGATAAAAACAAGTAATTTGACTAAAAATAATTAAAATTTTTAAATTTTAAAAAGTGTTTATAAATAGGGAATAAACAAGTCATTTGGTAGTTTGACTTGTGAAGGAAAGAAAAAAGAGCTCTGGAGATCAAACGAGTTAGGATGTTTAGGAAATGGCAACCTAGATGAGAGGGATGCCCAAAGGTAGTAGTGGATGCACTACAGTTATGTAACTATAAATCTCAAACTAGTTTTTGAAATTTGTAGTGAATTAAGTGTATTTTCAATAATTTTGAATTTTAAGCATTTATAGATGTTATAATGAGACAAAATTAGATTCTAGGGGTAGAAAATAGAAAGATGGGAAATGGGTTTAGAGGAATCAGGAAAAAATCAATAAAAATGCATTTTTTAGGAAAATGCAAGGGGTTGGTAGGCAAAATAATCTGGGTTGACCCAATCAATCAAGTATGCTAAAACTAGGTAGAATCCATAGTGTTGACCCAGTAGGTATAGGTAAAACCTTTACATTTTGTAGGTTACCAACTTAAATCACTTTTCCAATTGATTCAAAAGGTGTAAAATGGCAATGCAACACTAAGAAGGGGAAAATAAGAGGTTTGAGTTAGATGTTTAAGTTAGCCAAGATAAAAATAGGGAAATTTTGGTCAAACTAGTTTGACCAAAGAATTAGAATAAGCACAAAAAAGCATGTAGAAGGTCAAAAGAGGGATAGAATGGCCAAAAATAACTAAATGAGGGAAAGAAGGATTGAGCAGGATAGAAATAGAGTAAAATAAATAAAAATAAATAAGTTTGAAAATAATTAAGCTTGTTTTTTATCTAAAAATGTGAAAATAATGTATTATGATTCTAGCCCTAAATGATTAAAGGAGGGAAAGAAGGGCTGAGTAGGTTAAAAATAGGGTAAAATGAATAATTTTAAAAATAATTAGGCTTGTTTTTTATTTAAAAATGTAAAAATAATGTATTGTGACTATACATGACATGAAAGAAATGATACATCCTTTATTGTTTATTGGTTACATAAATGATAGAGGTTTTACAGATTGGTGGATGTGTCCTGATTACTAGCATTATTAGAGATATTGTCAGATGGAGATAGGGATAGACTAGTATCCATAGGTCTAGGAGGCATAGTTGATATGTGCAGGTCCCCATGAGTGATGATCTATTAGTCATGTTCCTTGGTTGTTGGGAATGACTAAATAACACCTTCATATGAGAGGTGGATGGGGATGTGATAGAGGTGGCCATAAGACTAGAGGATATCCTTACCATCCTTAGGTTGCTCATAGTAGGAGTACCGATGACCATAGGGATACCAGATAACATAGATGAGAGGAGAGCCTTAGCCATGTGGGAGATAGTGTTGGGAGGATGAAGAGTTAGTATGGATGCTGTATATACATCATAGATTCTATATATCTATAAATGTATGATAGGTCTTATAACACATCAGGTGTCATGCAATAAGTCAGATGGTGAGGTACCACTTTTATGGTAGCCTTGAGCAAGATGATGTTGGAGAAGTGAGTTCTATATGATCTAAGATCTATTATCTAGGTTAAACTCATACATAATCTGTATGAGATGTTGGTTAGAGGTAAAAATACCATGAGACTGATCATATTGGTGATATCTTGGATATATAAGAGGTTTATTATGTATTAATCATCTAGGTTACCCCATGTGTTGATGATAGGTTGCCTTGAGTGTAGAGATGGAAAGAGGACCAGGTAGCATAGGCTATGCCCCACATGATAGTGATATAGTCAATGAGATGTATAGACATAATGTGGCATCCATATGAGCACATAGTGTTTACATGGGTGAGATAACACATAGTTGCACTAATGATAGTAAAGACAGAGGTGGTTGGACACTACACATGGTAGAGAGAGCCAAAATGGTGGTATAAGTACTAGGATAGATGGGTTTGCCTCATCTAGTGACACTAATACTGATGCCCAAGAAATGGATTTGTTATGTGAAAGAGCCATGGGGAGGAGAGGATTAAGACCATTGATAGTGAGATTGACACTCAGACCATGTCATGAGTAATTATGGACTAGTCAATCATGATGGGGAGCAAAGCAGGATGATAAGGAGGTAGAGGTAGAGATACTAGATGTACCACTATTGGCTCCATAGTAAGAGGAGCTATGATCATTAAGAACATAATAGTGATGGAGGCAATAGGAGATAACATAGATCAATGTCATCTTTGATGAGCTAGTAGAGGAGATAGAGGAGAGATGATTGATAGAGAGACCACTTAAATGATAGTCTAAGATGGAAATGAACCACGACAAAGGTATTTAAGTTAAGGAGGTGGCATCCATAGGAGGTACTAAGAGGTCGCATAGATGGGGAGACTATGTTAGGTGGTCACATGGATGATAAAACCATAGTAGTAGAGACACAGATAGGTAAGAAAAGATGGTTAAAGTATTGCTTTAAGTTTTTATTTGGAAGTAGAGATAGATAATTTGAGATATAACAATGATCTAATATCCATTCAATGTAATTTTATAGGCGTAGCTGAGGATGTAGAAGAGAGATGGGGGTCCTTGGTGAGGGGAGCACTCCATGACATCTTGGATAAGACTATGCAACCATATGACCCTATTGTATTGGATGACTCCAACATATCATCTACCTTAGCTTAGGTGAGCTAGTTTAGACTAGCTAACGAGGTAAAGAGATAGATATAGGTGCAAAGAGAGGATGCAACCACCAATAGAGATAAGTTCAGGTGAGATGTGGAAATGGTAGGCCCTAATTGAGGAGAGAGATATGCATCTACCATAATGATGCATATGATAAAGATATGGACCCAGTTGATGTAGTAATAGGTGTAAATAACACACCCACAAGGATAGGTAGAGGGACTAAGATATCATATGGCCTCCTTATAGCATACTATTTAGAGGATTTAGATTGAGGCCTCATTAGGCAGCATGGCTAAGCCATGAGATAGATATGATGGAGCCCAACCATAGACCTAGAACATTGTATATGGCTGTATTTGTTGTATCAAATTCATATATATATATATATATATATATATATATGTACATATGTATATATATGTATATATGTATATATATTTGTATATATATATATATACATATACATATATACATACATACATACATATAAATGTATGTATGTATACACACACACACACACACACACACATATATATATATGTATGTATATATGTATATGTATATGTGTGTGTACATACATACATACATACATACATACATACATACATATATATATATATATATATATATATATATATATCATTTTAGCATATTTATTATGGTTGTGGTTGTGGATGCTTTGGATATATTTGATTCTAGCACATGTATTTTAGCTTTGTTGTATATGCTAGAGGAAATATATGAGATGTGGTTTCTTTTCTAGCATTATGTAAGACACATGCATGGTTAAAAAGAAATAGGCAAAAAGGACTTGGAAAAATATAATTAATCAAGAAAATGTACTACCCACTATTTCAAGCTGGGAAATGTGTAATAATAAGAAATGACTAAGTATAAATAAGCAATAAATGGTAAAACAAGATGGTAAAAAGGGATTTGTTTTTAAACCAAAGTGAAAGATTTTTACACCAAATTAAAACAAGTAAAATCTTACTAATTCATGTTGGGAAGTATGAAAACAATGTAATAAAATATAAGGTATGTAAAAGGGCACAAATGGGATTAAAAAAAAATCAATTAAGGTAATCAATTATACTAAATCATGATGGGAAGTATAAAAGAAAAACAAAATTGGAAAAAGATTGGTCTTAAATTTATCACACTAATTCAAGTTGGGAAGTATGAAAAATTTCAAGGAATGGTTGTATTCTTACATGAACTAAGAAAATAAGAAGATAAAAAGGTGAAAGAGAAATTAAGTATGCATAAAACACAATAAATCAATCTAGGAAGCATGTCAATGATATGTAACTTCATAATCAATTGAATCTTATCTAATATGTAATTTAGGATTGTGACTTGGGTATTGGAAAATTTTGTGAGGAACATTGGGTCCTATCCATGGTCTTACACTACAAATCATAAAGAGAACACCACTAAGGTGGAAAAATTAGGAAAATTGGGTACTAAAGGATGTGGTTAATAAGAAGGAAAAATGTGGTAATTTGTGAGGATGGTCGGGTCTTATTTGCAGTCTTATAATGCAACTCACAAATGAAATCTAAAGGGGAGTGATCAGTATTGGTTGAATATTTTGTCGATCAGCATACTGATAAACAAAATAGGTCTGATCAGCCAAAGTAGGAAGATTAGTCATCCAAATGTGTAGGTTTACCACATCAGAAGGGGATTGATTTCTCCTCTCATCAAGGGGAGGTTCCCTATAGATAAGCTATATATATAAACATAAAATAATACTCAGGGGTAGGACAAACCATCCATCTCTCTTTTTTCAGAGATGACGCATGTGGATCAAAGGAAAACCTCAATAGAAATGACAGACAAGACTCCTCTTCTTTCAGAAGTACTATTTAGCAAACCACAAGAATACTCCTAGTAGTAACAACAAAATGTAACAAAGAATGTAATAACCAGCAAATTGAGATGCAGAACAAAGTCTCCACCTGAATTGCTCAAGAGTAAGATACAAAGGACAATGAGGGCACAAAGTCATCCCAGAGTCCTTTACATAGAAATGAAAAGAAAACACACTAAATGCAATTATGGGGGCACAAAGTCTCTCCGCACTTGACTTTTCAAGATACCTTCCTAACTGTTGTCACTAATTTTGCTTGTTGAATTAAAGGAACAAAAAATATATTGAAGAAAAAGACATAAGAACAGTTTCCTCAATAACAAATATATTATAGCACAAAGTCTGAAAATTCACTTGCTTTCTTAGTCCAGTAACAAAATATGATCAACAATCTGAGCTCAAAGTCTCAGTAATGCCTTATAATTTGGGTAGAGTTTTGATCTAATTATCAAAAAAGAGATCTTTTTACAATAGAAGAGAGTTCCTTATGTAGCCATTTTAAGAAGGACTTGGGAACAGTAATACATCATTTTGTGTTGGAATCTGTTAAGAAGATAGGCTAGAACTTAGGGGCATTTTACCCATTTGATTTTATCAATGTAGGGAAACAAGTTGTGCTTATTGAAAGTTTGCAACTTTTAATGTCCACATGGCAATCTGATCTTACCTTCAACATTCCTCCTTTTTTGGTTAATTGAATCAAGTCTTGGATTTAATTTGCTATTCTGTTCCGTCCTCACTTTTTGCTGGTCTTGGCCTTAAAGTCTATGAATGCATTCTAGTTTGTAGGTTCAAAGGATCAACAGTTATTTTGTTGTCTTGAATTTTGATGTTCACACGCTCGTCATTATGTTTTCAATGGCTAATTCACTATGTTGAATTTGATGTCTTCAAGCACGTCACCTCTTGGTCTTCTTTCAACTTTTTGCTTAGAAATTTGTTGGATTGGACTTGCCCTTTCGGGCCATGGCTTTGAACCTCTTGTTGAACGACTTCATTAAACCAATCAATTGAACCAAGCTTTGAACCAAAATGGTTCAAGCTGATGGTTCAATTGAATGAACCAAGTTGATGAACTAAGCATTGAACCAAACATTGAACCCACCTTTGAACCATTTGACGTTGAACCAAAGGACAAACCAAATGTTGAATTTACTGTTGATGCTTATTGATGGAGATTTCTATTTGAACCAAGGTGATGAACCAATTCCAAAAATGACTAGTTGTTAGAAACTGATTCTTTTGATTGAACCCACCTGTAAAAGCTATGAATCCCGTTGAACTTGTAGAAATGAGCCTATTTGCAGAGTCCGTAGATTTAAGCCTGCAGAGTCTATAGATATCTGAAAAGCTTGAAAAATGAGGAATTTAAATGCTCGAGACAAATTTTGGAAAGGAAAGAGATAATTTTGGTCTGTAAGACCAAAATAGTTCAAATGTTGTCCCAAAAATGAGTGATATTTTTGGGGGACAATAGCTAGCTCCAGTTGGGGAACTTCTGTCAATTACAATTTTTTTTGAAAAGAGTAGATACCAAAATCTCCAGTGTCTTCATGTGTACCATTGGGTTATAGAGTCATGCTACCTAGAAATGAAAGGCATCAAAAATGAAAATAAACAAAATAAAATTAAATTAAAACTATACAAATATACATATATACATATGCAATGTTTTGACACTTCAAGAGTTGAAGTGTTTCAGATGCTGCTTCTTGGAAGACAGTGAAAATGGTGCTCTATTTTGATAAACTAGCAAGAAGACATTTTTCCCCCAAAAATGGTGATGGGTGAATGAAGCTCTCCACTAGGAAACCAATTTTTTTGTCTTCCCCTTGGCTTTTTCTTCTTCTTGTTCCAAAGCAGGATGTGGTCTTCAAACCAGAAACCATAACTCCTTGCTCTCTTGGTGAAGGATTCCTTTGCCTGATTTTGATTTGTAGCAGCATGGTCCACCACAATAACTTGTTCTACTAGTCCAGTCCAGCAAATGATTGGATTATCCATATCAAACTCCTAACAAACCATCAGCTCAACATCTCCTTTAATGTGAAAGAGTTTGACTTCTTCACCCTGAGCAGTGTTCAATCTGAGCAACAGAGATATGTATCCAACTGTGGAAGAAATGCTAACTTGCAAATTGCATGAAGGAAGAATATCTCTTTGAGGAGATATCAACATAGTCCCAACTTCATCATTGGTGGAAGAATTGTTGTCATCATCAGAAGCTGATCTCTTATCATATTTCTCTTCATTAGAGATGAAAGATCCTTCCTTGTTTATACTGCATCCCACCAATTCTCCTGAAGTCTTGTTTGGATCAATTTTTGGATTGTCAGCTACAGGAATTTCATCAAAAATATGATCATCCTCTATGATAAAGAAATAATTACCCCTTCTTGAAGACTCAGACAAAATTTGTGCTATAGGGGCTAATGTTTAGGTGACCATGTATTTTGTCTCAGACAGGTCCGCATCTAGTTCTCCATCAATGTCCAATTGCTCAAGATTGACTTGCAGGGATTCAAACTTAGTCATTTGAATTTTGGATTCCTTGACATGATCAATCATGTCAAATGATTGGAATGGATTTGGAAGAGAGGATGGGAGTTCATCCTTTTGATTTTTGAGAGGGGGAGGACTGGTTTGTGAAGCTAAAGTAGAAGGTACAAAGATGTTCAATTTACTTACTTCTTTGGTAATCACTGGGTCCTTTGATTGAAAAGTAAGAGGGGTTCTCTACTCAACAATTGAAATTTATAGTTAGGGTCACTCCTCTATCTTCTCCTTGTCAGCCTACTAGGCTGACTGATTCTAGGGCTGGGTGAATACTATGTATGATCCTTTGATTGCTTCACCTTCACTTTTAGGTTCATCTTGGTAATTCAAAAAACCAATGTGGGAGTCATCAGCTGATTCTTCTAGATCCTCCCTGAAGAGATCAACACCATTTTCTTGCTCTAACTCAAGTTGGAAATAGGAAACATGCTCTGTTTCTAGATATCCAACTACCGAGTTTGTTGGAGGTGCTTCAAGGGCAAGATTCCTTTGTGGGGGAGGAAGATGATTTGGTTGCCCTTAACTTCTGGCAGCATTGCCTTGATATGGCTGATTAGGGAATGTCTTCCTTGGTGCATTTATATATAGAGGAGAAGAGTACATACCTTGTGCCATTTGCCTTTTCAAGGCTAGCAATTCATTTACCAGCTTTTGTACCATTGGGTCAGTGGTGACTGTGGGTGAGTATTCAGAAGATGAAGAGGGTTTAACTCTGTTAAGATCTCTCCTTATCTTTCCTACCAAGATAAGGTCATCTTTTAGATCATTAGCCAAGTCTTGAGCAGCCTCAAGGTCTATATGTCTAGCTCGTCTCAATAGAAAACTCACTTCAGGCAGCTGTGAGTTGATGAAGAAACACATGAGATTTTGAGGTGTCAGCTAGGCGATCAAGGGAATCCTGTGCCTTAGCTTGTTAAACCTGGAAATGAAGTCCCTCATAGGTTCATGGGGCTCCTTCTTCATCTATGTGAGCTGGGCTAGTAAGGCATGTGCATCTTCTACAGGCTTGAATCTTGCTTCGAACTTGGCTTTAAGTATATCCTAGTCAGTCACTGATCTAGCTTGTAGATGGTAAAACCAGTCTACAGTAGCACTTTGTAGTGTCTCCACAAAAATCTTGACTACCACATCTTCAAATTCAACCCCTGTAACACCACTGGCTATGCTAAAGGCTGCAATGTGTTCATTAGGGTGAACTATCCCATCACCAAAGAATTTGGGAAAATTCTTTCTTGAACTACGTGGGAGTTCATGCAGAGGTGGAGTCAAGTTGAGTGGGCCAAATGAGTTACCCCAGGGGCCTCAAACTACCATGATTAGATTATGAAAAATAGGGATAACACATATAAGTGGAGTTTCTAGATTATAGGACAAAAATGGAAAAGAATTTGGCCCTACTTTAGGTTAAAGCTTGAGGCTTCAAATTGTGCTTTCTTTCATAGCAGCTCTAGTTTTGCAGACTAGATAATATAATGGAGATGGATGAAAATGGTAACACTATAAATGGATAATGGGTAAGAACCATATGGGAGTCACCAAACTTTATAATGGATAAGGGAAGGAACTGATTCAATTTGAAACTTGAGGCTTTAGACTGCACGTTCTTCCCCAGCAGAGTCACCAAAAACTGTTGGTTAAATATTTTGTTGATCAGCGTACTAATAAACAAAATAGGTCTGATCAGCCAAAGTAGGAAGATTAGTCATCCAAATGTGTAGGTTTACCACATCAGAAGGGGACTGATTTCTCCTCTCATCAAGGGGAGGTTCCCTATAGATAAGCTCTCTCTCTCTCTCTCTCTCTCTCTCTCTATATATATATATATATATATATATATATATATATATATATATATATATATATATATATATATATATATATATATATATATAGAAAATAATACTTAGGGGTAGGACAAACCATCCATCTCTCTTTTTTTAGAGATGATGCATGTGGATCAAAGGAAAAACTCAAGGGAAATGATAGACAAGACTCCTCTTCTTTCAGAAGTAATATTTAGAAAACCAAAAGAATACTCCTAATAGTAAAAGTAAAATGTAATAAAGGATGTAATAACTAGCAAATCGAGATGTAGCACAAAGTCTACCTGAATTTCTCAAGAGTAAGATATGAATGGCAATGAGGGCACAAAGTCATCCCAAAGTCCTTTACATAGAAATAAAAAGAAAACACATTAAAGGCAATTATGGGGGCACAAAATCTTTCCACACTTGACTCTTCAGGACACCTTCCTGACTTCTGTCACTAATTCTACTTGTTGAATTAAAGGAACAAAAAATATATTGAAGAAAAAGACATAAGAATAGTTTCCTTAATAACAAAGATATTATAGCACAAAGTCTGAAAAGTCACTTGCTTTTCTATTCTAGTAACAAAATATGATCAGCAATCTGAGCTCAAAGTCTCAGTAATGTCTTACAATTTGGGTAGAGTTTTATTCTAATTATCAAAATAGAGATCTTTTTACAATAGAAGAGAGTTCCTTATATAGCCATTTCAAGAAGGACTCGAGAATAGTAATACATCATTTTGTGTTGGAATCTATTAAGAAGATAGGCTAGAACTTAGGGATGTTTTACCCATTTAATTTTATCAATGCAGGGAAACAAGTCGTGCTTATTGAAAGTTTGCAACTTTCAATGTCCACTTAGCGATCTGATCTTACCTTCATCATTCCTCCTTTTTTGGTTGATTGAATCAAGTCCTAGATTCTATTTTCTATTCTATTCCTTCCTTGCTTTCTACTAGTCTTGGCCTTAAATTCTATGAATGCATTTTGGTCTGTAGGTTCAAAGGATCAATAGTTATTTTGTTGTCTTAAATTTTTACATTCATGCACCCGTCACTATGTTTTCAACGGCTAATTCGCTGTGTTAAATTTTATGTCTTCAGGCACGTCACCCCTTGGTCTTCTTTCAACTTTCTGCTTGGCACTTTTCTAGATTGGACTTGCCCTTTTGAGTCATAGCTTTGAACCTCTTGTTGAACTACTTTGTTGAACCAAGCTTTGAACAAAAATGGTTCAAGCTAATGGTTCAATTGAATGAACCAAGTCGATGAACTAAGCATTGAACCAATAATTGAACCTACCTTTGAACCATTTGACATTGAACCAAAGGGTGAACCAAACATTGAACCTACTGTTGATGCTTGTCAATGGAGATTTTTGTTTGAACCAAGGTGATGAACCAATTCCAAAAATGACCAATTGTTAGAAACTGATTCTTTTGATTGAACCCACCTGCAGAAGCCATAAAGCCCATTAAATTTGTAGAAATGAGATTGTTTGTAGAGCCTATAGATTTAATCCTGTAGCATCTATAGATTTTTGAAAAGCTTGAAAAATGAGGAATTTGAATGCTCAAGACAAATTTTGGAAAGGAAAGAGATAATTTTTGTCTGTAAGACCAAAATAGTTCAAATGTTGTCCCAAAAATGAGTGATATTTTTGGGGGATAACAATCAGTATTCAAAATAATATTTCTCAAGAGAAAATATGAGGGATATATGGAATGAAAAATTGAGTGTAAAAATCAAGACTTAGGTGTCTTATGAGAAGACCTTAGGAGATAGGAGGCATACTAAAGACATGAGAAGACACTAAGTGACTAATGGTTGTCTATGTACAAAGGAAACCTATTCAGTATAGACATAAAGCTTTTTAGGAAAATAGGTTTGCTAATAAGATCAAATCAAGAAGGTATAATAATACAATACAAATAAAATGGACCTACCTTCCCATGATGTGTTCCTCATTCTTCAGGACCCCTTATAGAGCCATCAGTCTACTATGAAGATTGGGTACTTGCATGAGAAAGTAGGTAGCAGTAAAAGATTTTTTTATTCTCCTCTTATAATCTATTAGCCTACCACACTCCAAAGGACCTCAGCTCTATTTTTATGCCAACTATGGAGTTTGAGCTTTAACTAGAAGAAGTAAATGTGCTTTGAATCATGTCTTTTAGTGTGATTAAACTTTTAAGAATATTTTTTCCTTTTATATCATTGCCTTTTATTTAAATGATTTGGCTTTTAGATTTTTATGGATTTTTAAGATTCTTCCTCCATACGAACTTGGAATGATCAATCATGATATATGTAGTGATACACATGAATGAGATTTAGGCTAAGGCTAAAATAAGCTAAGTAACTAAAGACAAAGACTGACTAGGACACTTAGGCTCGATAATGAACTAGCATGTGGTCTCAAGTATCAATCATGTATATGTTTAGTTTTCACAAAAATAAGGGAAAATAGAGATCCAAAAAGTGGACCAGTGTAAAGAGATAGTAATGAATAGGATTGTTTGCTAACTGATCACATAGTAAAAGGGAGACAATGACCAAAAGGAATAGGGTTTGTATAACCAAGTCACAATGATAATTAACCATGAAAAACAAAGATAAGAAAGAAAACAATCATGAAAAGGAAATAAAAGAGTTTTGATAAAAATTGAATCAAGAGAGAGAAAGTAATTATAGAGAAAGAAAATCACATGAGAAATATAAATGATAAAATAATCAAGATATAGTACAAGTAATATCACTATATATGATAAGGAAAAATTTGACACAGTGTCAAATGATATAATAAATAGATAAAGATAAGATTAGAGCACACGTCCAACCCAAATGAAAATGTGAAATAACCGTGCATATGCTCATAAATACTGATAAATCTATCCACACACATTATCCAAGACATCAGATAAATCTTTATGAAGCTAGAGATGAACTACTACTAATGTCTCCTCAATCTCTAATAAATACTGGGCAAATACTTCTATTATAATATCCCTCATAGAAAAAGTAGGAATGATCGATAGATCATGTTGAGGAGGAAATAAGGCAAGGGATGGTTATGAGAATTCATGGGAACAAACTCTATGGAAGATGCAAAAATATTTATGGAGAGGGATCCATAGGTAAAGAAAGTTCCACAAGTGAGGGAATCATGGGTGGTGGAACATATGATGGTGAAGGGACCATAGGAGGTGATGGAATCATAGGAGGTGGAACTATGGGAGTAGAAAGAGGAGCCTTCTTATGGGGATGACTTATGGGAGGAGTGGTATAATTTTTAACAATGGCTATAAGGTGATCCTTAAGATGTTGTTAAAGGATGTAGCAATGATCGATATGATGGGTGCTACATAGATGCCATAGACAATATACCTCACCATAATTGGGTAGATATTTAGGAACTACCTTTGGGAGAGGTATAGCTTTGTCTAATTATGGGGAAGAAAGATGAAAGGTATTAATATATTATCATAACTTTCAAAAATGGTTTGAAGAATGATTATCTATCTCATGGAAGCAAAAATTATGCTTATGAGTGGTTTTATTAGAAACACTCACAGAAGGAGATGTAACAAGAGTGAAAGAAGAGGGGAAAAGACTCATCAACCCATTTTGTGGGTAATGATGCCATCTTAGGCAAAGGAAGCAAACCATCACCAAAGGAGGGTGATGATGAGGAAAGAATGGAAATAGGCTCAAAAAAAGGAGTAATGGAATCAAAAATAAGGGTAGGCTCAACAACCGTAGGAGTAAAAATAGGCTCGACTATAGAGGGATCTATTGAGGGAGGAGTGGGATCTATAGAAGGTCTAAAGAGAGTCACACTAACTTCAAGGGTAAACCAACTATGAGGGTCAAGGTACCTAGAAAAATGGTAAGGCTCAGTCATAACATGATCTATGAGCATAGTCTTATGTGGATCCTCAAAAATTGGAGGTGTCAATAACATCTCTACCCCATGATAAAGGGGATAAATACAAAAATTAGGAATTATAAGTGAAGGAAAATGATGAAATTCATGAAAATATTCAAGTAGAGAAGAATGATAATGGATAATCTCAGCATCATGGGCTTGTACAACATTGCCTAACAATGGATCATTAAGGAATAACCATTATCATAATCTAGGGTGTGAAGGTCAACGATGCAAGTAGAGATGACCTTATCATTTGATGAAGTATGGTGAATGGAATACCTAGTCTTGGTCAATACTATGGGAATGCCATCACAAAGAGGCTTACAAGAGAGAGATTACAAGGAATCAAGAAGCTACAAGATGAGATAAGGTGAGATATTTGAAGTCTTAATCTTTAAGTTAATCTCATCAGGTTCATCATCATCATCAAAATCTAAGAGGTTAGGAAGAATGTTCCCAATGAGCTCAGGATGCCCACTAAAACCTTGGGTTGAATTAATAGGAAAATTAAGACACTACAACTCATGAAATGGAATGTTTAGCAAAGGGTCAAGAGAAAGAATCTTGAAGACACCATGACCTTATAATTATTAAAAATTCAAAGGGTTAGTATCACCTTTAATCCTATAAATGGCTCCATTATGAGGGAATTTAATGCATTGACAGGCAAAATAAGTAATAGATCTCATGCGGTGAGTTCATGTCCTACCAATCAAGATGTTATAAAAAAGGGGAAAGTTAGATATCATCACCTTCACATTAATAGTGATAGGTGGGATAGTAATGGTAAGACACACACAACCTAGAGGAGGTATTTTCCTTTTATCATATCCTTGGTAGGTGATACATGTAGACTTGAGATTGCATTATGAATACCTAAGAGTCTTAATGAAATAGAGAGAAGCAACACAATTACCAGAACCTTCATTAATAAATGTAAAATTAACTTGGATATCACCTATTTGGATGCTAATAAATAAGGGAGGATCATCCACATGAAGCTAAATCTCATCAAGAATCATAGAAGCTATAGGAAATTTTAAAGAAAGAGAAGTGTCTATAGTTTCATCAACATTGATAAACATCTCTTCACTTTATTATAATATACTATTCTTAGATCCAGAGAAATTTACCTCCCATCTTGCTAAGGGAGGATGAGGGACATTCATCTTGAATAGTAGCTGCATAAGATGAATTTTATGGTATGGATAAGTCCTCATAAGCTCAAGGAGATTTGTGAGCTCGACTATAGGATCCCACTCATCATAACTCATAAGAATGTTGTTAGATATAGGTGCATAATGGTTAAGAAGGTTTTTGTAAGGAAGAGCTAAAGTGATTTGTAATTTATGTTGATAAAAATAAAAATATTTATAACAAGGTTGTAAATCATGTTGTGATGATGAAGTAGCTGATTCAAGTTGATTTGGAGAAATCGTAGAATAAGTGTTAGTAGAAGATTGATTATCATTATTATTGGAAGATGATGGAAGAGTGGTAGAAATATAATGGAAAGTGTTATCCAAGGGAGAATAAAAAATTAAATTATCAAAAGTAATAAGGTCATCTTTCCCCAACTCATTTAAATGAGTTAGAAAAGAATCTTGGATAACATGATATGTTTGAGATGGAGTGTAGATAGGTTGAGAATTAGTAAAAGCCACAACCATTTGCATATTATTCATGATAACCATATTATCCTAAAAAGTTATTTTAATAAGACTTTCAAATTATTAGTGGAAGGGGTAGATTTATCTTGATTGTCTTGAATAGGTTGATGATTAGGAAGAGGGTCTTTATAGATAGATAAATGAACATTTGCTAGACTTAAGGCTTGAGTTTTGTCATGTGATTTATAATCCTTAAAATAAATTTCATAATCTTGTTGATGATTATGGATGATATAGTCATGATCACAATTAAGTCCAAGAATAAATTCCATAGCTAAATTATGAAGTTGTCTACAGGTCTCATGAGAATGACCCCAACTAGAGTGAAACCAACAAAGCTTGTTATGATCATACCAAGATTTCATAAGATGAGTAGGGTCAAGATCTCATGGAATAAGCCTATGTAGATGCTAAAATAATTTAACTATAGATAGAGGTTTATGAAAATTAATGTTTTTTAGTGAAGATAAATTAAGATTGGTATTTTTTTGAGAAGGTGGAGTTAGTTTTGACAAATGGGTAGGAATGACAACTTGAACATTGTGACTGGTGTCATAATAATATGTAACACCATCATTGGTAACATTGATATTTTTGTTCTTAAGTAAGAGATGAGGACCCAAAAAAGGTTGGGGTGTCTTGAATTGATTCATTAGGAAATATTGATGTTTATCTTGGTCAATATCCTCCTCCAAGGTACAAGCAGAGAGAGTCAGACTTGATATTGTAATTTAGGAAAAAGGGCATTGGTAAAGAGATGGAAAATATTGTCATTGGCCATTTTATGTTCACATTTATTTGAAAAAGTCTTCCATATTTTAACAAAGTCTTGAGTGGTTTCATTTTTATTTTGTTTACAATTTATGAAATGGGCCAAAGTGTTTTCGAGAAGATCATTAGTTTCAAATTCTTGAACTAAATCATTCACTAAATCCTCCAAACTAGTAATGAAATGAGGTCTAAGTTAATTGTACAAATCCACGGCATCATCTATGAGGGTTTAGGAAAGGAAATTGGTAGCAACAAAGGTGTTTAATTTGACCCAATACTTATAAATATTTCCAAATGTCTTAAGATGAAGGGTAGGATCGGTTGATCCATTATAATAAATTGTAGGTGTTATACCTCCTATGTCAATGTTAGCAATCTGAGTAGTAAAAGGTTTTTTTTGAAGATGCTTAATGGTTTTGATGATCAAATGATGTTTTATAATGAGATTGCCTTGAGAATATCAAAAAGGAGGTGGGGGAACATTTTGGTTATGTGTACCCCAAGCTACTAGTTGTAGATGAGATTGAAGGTGGTTTTGCATTCTCATCATTTGATTTGTGTTACGAGATTGAAATGTAATCATTTGATTGAGAGTTTGCAATAAAATTTGATGTGTTTTATTAGCATTTTTAGAAGCATTAGGGTTGGAATTAGTTTTAGTATTAGTGGCTTTAGTACCATTATTGGTGTTGATAGGATCTTGAGAGGAATTATGAGAATGTGTTGCACTAGTGGAAAAATTTACTTGTGTAGAAAAAGATGGACTAGTGAATGGTTGAGAGGAAGAAGCATTAGAATCATGATTTACTTGGGTATAAAATGAATCAATATTATTTTTATTAAGGATATTGGATCTTATGAGAGGCCTACTAGATGTATAACCTACCATGTTAGTTGAGATACTAGGCATGGAGGTAGAAGAAAGGAAATAATAAGAGGTCATGATATGAGAAGGGGTCATAATCGAAGGAAAAGGCTTAGAATAAAAGAAAGTGGTACCCCCAAATCCATTTGAGAATGTAGGAGTAGGTGAATTAGGCTCTTCAACTTGACCACTAATCATAATATTTTAAATGGTAGAAGGATCATTTCCTCGATGTTGAGGAAATTCAGAGATAAAGAAGAGCATTTAGGGAGTATAATCTAACTCAGGTTGGTCCTCTAAGAAAATATGACAATTATGTTGTAAAGAGGTAATATGAGGCATCTCATAGTTTATTATGTGAGTGGTAATATGAAAATTACTAGCATCCAATAGAGGAGCCCTACTTTGTATATGGGAGACCTTATGAGGATTGGTAAAGTTAATCATGTTTGTTGATGGTAATTCAATGTTGTCATCAAGAAAAAAGTCCATGATGAAAGGAGAGAAAGAGATATGATAAATCAAAGAACCAATAAGTGGTTGAAATAGTACAGGGTTGACTGGTTGATCTAGTATAGTGCACATAGATTGAAAAAAGAGGTAAAAGAGGTTACAAATAGTACAAGGTTGACTTGGTCAATATTGTATAGTGCATAAAGACTAGATAAAGCTATAGGGTCAACTGGGTTGACCTAGTATAATAAATAGCAAAAATGAGAAGGTTGATAACAATTTATGAACTAAAGCAAGATAAATTTTATAGGTAATTTAGGAAATTAAGAACTAAAAATAAATAAACTATCAATTGGATCAATGCTAGCCAATCCAATTGACAGACACAATACAAAACCTTGTGCTATCATTGGATAATGTAAGTTTTTTCATAAAAAATTAAGTAAATATCAATCAATCAACTTGAAAAGTAAAGATCTAACTAATTGGTCAACCTAATATGTCTTAGTAGATTATTAGGAAACGATTTTAAATATGATGGGAAGTTAGTTGTAAAGAAAGAAACTAGATAGCAATATAAGGATAGTTTTAGGTAGTTTGGGATGAAATGGACTGTAGTGACAATGATATATGATTGGTATTAGGGACTACCACCTTACTTCACACACCACAGTGATAAGGTTGTTGGGTGCTTAGCCATAATATACAATTAACCATGTTTTATACTTGACCATAGTATCAAGTCATCTTCCCCCTTGGTGATGAAATCCAAGTAGGTTAGCCTTGGGTAGACAAATGTTAAGATGCTTGTTTATTTTTTTGATTTGGCTGTGTGTGCATAAAATAGAAATAGTGAAACTAAATGGGTAATTAAAAACCCCTTAATTAGACTATGCAAACTATTTTAATCATGCAAGCAATGAGAAAAGAAAGTGTGAATTAATTACTAACATATAAGGTTAATTCTAACTTTAAAAAAGGCATAGTGTTGACATCATATCCATAAAATACAAAATAAGGTCGATAGGGTCGAACTTATACTATGGAATCAAGGTCTAAAAATGAACAGGGTTAGCTAAGGTTGACCAATTTATTTAGATAGCACACAAAAAATAGAACTAGCTTGATAGGGTTGATTCAATTGACTATCCAAGGGCAATTTTGAAGACTACAAACTATGAAAAGAAAGATAGAAAAGTAAGAGATAGAAAGATATAAAGGAACCTTGGTGGATCAAAGATGATAAGAATGAATATTGCTAGCCAAAAACCTTGGAATATGATTGAAAAATATGCTAACTAGGTTGATTGGGTCACTTAAGCTTTTTAGAATCTTGTTGCTGAGTGTTTGGAATGTACAAGGTCAACTGGTTTGACCTAGTAGCTAAATTTGGATGCCTGAAAGTGTACAGGGTTGACTAGGTTGACCTAGTAGTATGAACTAGAAGTTTGGAAACCTATACTGGGTCATATGAGTCGATCTAATTTCCTATTTTTGAAAACTTTCACATAGAGATTAGAATTGGGTCGACATAGTTGATCTAGTATGATAGATTTATGATAAAAATAATGCTAAAAAGAATGAAAGAAAGTGAAATAAATCCTTCAAGGGTTAGTTTCACATCAGTTTCACCAGAATGTATGTAATAAAAAATGCATCATGTGTATAAATAAATCTTGGCTTGGAGAAGATAGAGCATACCTACACTTTCAATTGGAAATAAATTTGTTAAACAGAAGCATGACTAATATGGGGATATACTAGACCTAATTAGGGGATCACTTGTCACAATACACCATGCTAAGAAGGGTTCCAAAGCCTATAGTCTAACAAAATCATGTAACAACCCTAAAATATTCCTAATGTTTAATATTCATATATTCTAATAAATAAGAAAACAAAACTAATCTATTGCACACCAAAGCTTGTGGCACAAAGTTGGGGTTAGAACAAAAAAATAACTAAACTGAACATACATAAAAGACATATACTCACATCAATGTATATAAAATCCTAATGTATGGGAATAGAAGAACAACTACATTATCTATCTACTCTTACAATGGAGAAATAAAGTTAGGAATACTTACTTTGAAGATGAACCCATTGAGCCTCAATATATCCCTTGCCCAAGGTGGTTTGCAAGAGATTGTTATGGTATGTAAAGATAACAATAATAAACTAGCTCTAGGCTACAAAACCTATCTATGCATCTAAAAGAATTCTCCATAAGACATGATTTTTATCTCAAGTAGAATGGTCAATAAGTAGATGTTTATT
The DNA here is from genome assembly GCA_037957365.1 of Torreya grandis. Taxonomy (NCBI): domain Eukaryota; kingdom Viridiplantae; phylum Streptophyta; class Pinopsida; order Cupressales; family Taxaceae; genus Torreya; species Torreya grandis. Next base: position 1,189,844 of record JARHVA010002254.1, on the reverse strand, counting down.
TTAACTTTTATTCTTTGGTTCTATTCTTACAAATGGTTGGAAATAAACTTGTATATATAGATGGATCTTTCTCTAAATCCTTATAAAAACATCAGTTGTATAAGGTCAACCCAATCGACCCTGTGTGTTTTTGGGGACAATTCACTAGGTCTAAGCTAGGTTGGTTGAAAGTCTAACAAACCCAAAAAGTGAAAAATACCTCTAAATTGTATTGGGTCGACCAAGTTGACCTAGTATAATTGACTGTCCAAAAGGGAATCAAGGAAAGAAAAGGAGGATATAAAGAGGAAAGTGACTGGAATGGGTAAGGATAAGAAGAATAAGCATAAGGTTAATGTTTTTAAGAGATGAGTGTGTAGATGACAAGTGGCAAAAGGTATAAAAATATTACAAAGCACCAATGGTCTGCCCACCCCTTTCTTGGTGCACCCCTTAAGGTATGAACTTAGAGAGATTGAGAATTGATAGGTTCCTTCAAGATACAAAGTGTCAATAATCAATAAAAGTTTGAAAATATTATGTGTATACACATTTCAATCTAGATAAACCAAGGTTAAAGTTAAGATAACACTTTTATTTCACCTAAATTAACAAGACTCTTAGACACCATGCTCTTTAAGTTATCTTTCTTAGAAAACAAGTCCAAAATATTCAAATAATAGTCATGTTTAGTACCCATGTTTGGTTCTCAAAATTTGTATGGAGGAGGAATATAAAAAATCCATAAAAATTAAAATCCAAATCATTTGAAACAAAAAGTAATGATATAATTGGAAACATACAAAATCAAAAGTCAAAATCACACCAAAAGATGTGATTCATAGCACATCCCTATTTATAATTGAAGATCAAACTCCTCAATTAGCCTCATGATAGAGCTAAGGTCCATTAGGGTGTGCTAGGTTATTATATTAGAATAGGATAATTCAAAAAACTCTATGGTGCTACCTACTTTCTCATGCAAGGACCCAATCTTCACAGTAGATTGACAACTCTATAAGGGGTCATGAGAAATGAGGAACATGTTATGGAAAGGTAGGTCCATTTTAATTTTTATGCATATAGCCTTCATGGGATGATATACATACTTATTTTGTTGAACTAATATTTGTGTGGCTAGGAGAAGTTCTTTAGAGTCCTTAATGTCAAAAGTCCTCTTATATTAAAAAACCTAATTTGAGTGTCTCAACTTTGACAATAGATTTCTCTACCTTGGGTTCCTTCATTTTCCCCTCCACCCATTTCATTTCCCCCTTGACAAGCATGTGTGTTTCTATATATGTTTTCCCACTTCTATATTCCTTATTCTTCATATATTAAAAACATGCTAGCACTAATTTGTTTTAGTTTTATCTATCCTTAGAACAAAACATGTTTGAGTGGCTAGGGATTAATTTATTTATGTAATGTATTTAAATTGATAGCATTGTTTTGATTTATTTTACTATTTTCCATTATTTTACCTCCTTTTTTTTGGACACTTGAGTTTGTTTCTACTTTCATACTCTTTTTCCATTATTGAGTGAGGTTGGCTTGTTACTTCTCAATCACCAAAGTTGTTTTCCATTTTATGCAATTTTTACATTGATGATTAAGGATTATTATTGTTCATTCATCAATGTTGTTTTACCATTTGCTTGTGCATATTTTTTTAAGTAAGGATTGTTACTATTTTCACATTGATGTTTGATTATAATTTTTGACATGTATCTTTGGTTTGACTTAGTGAGTTTGCCTTTCTTACTTAGGTTTAATTTTTTGATTTTTTGGTCTTTAGTATCCTTGGATTTTTGGTTACCCAATTAACCTAAAATTTTGACTTGGTTATTTGGTCATAACTTTGCATTTATCACTCCATCTTGCCAAATTTCCAAGTACATCTCATCCACATTGTGTCAATTATCTTGGATTTCTTGAATTTGTTTATTTTTGCTCTTTAGTTTTGTATCCTGGGTTTGAAGAAAGTAGTCTCTATGTCCTCCATGTTCAAAAATATAAACACAATAGATAATCATACAAAAATAAAGGTAATTCAAGGTATTCATACATTATTTTTTTAGTTATTACCATTTGAATCATTTATTTTTAGTTACTTTATGCTTTAAAATACTACATTTCTTTAGATTCAATGTTGTGTATTATTATATTATTTTCTTGAATCACTATCTATATACACATAATATTTTCAAAATTTATCAATTATTGATGCTTTCTCTCTTACAAGAAGTTGTTGAGTCTCAATCTCTCTGAATGCATGCCTTAAGGGGTACATCAAGAAAGAGGTGCTAAGACCATTGGTGCTTTAGAGGATTGTTGTCCCTTTACTACCACTTGATATCTACACAACCATCTCCTTAAAACATTCCCTTAAGCTTTGCCTCTTCTTTTTCACCTTCTTCTAGTCATTTTCTACCTTCACTAGCCCTTTCCTAGCCTAAAATCCTTTTTGACAATTTATGATACATTATCGGCCCCATCAACCCTATACTCTAATTAAAAAAACTCATTTAGGGTCTAAGTCAGCACCTGGCTAACTTAAACCATGACCTAATTTTATTTTGTCAATAATGATATAGATTTGATTGGGTCAACCATATCTCTTAAAATTTTGGAAAGGACTAGGTCTAGATTCAAATATATAAACACATTCATTTAGTCATTTCTTAGAAAGAGAAGAGAATAATTATATATATATATATATATATATATATATAATTCATGTGCTTATCCACCATTTTACTCGAGGAGCGGAGTTTAGGGTTTCAATACTTTCTTTGAAGATATAGATCTTTTCTTGTGGAGAAGTCTTATGGATGCATTGATAGGTTGTGTAGCCTAGAGATGATTTATACTTGTCACTCTTAATATAGACACTAAAAAACCATATTATATATTTCTAGATGTCACACTGACTCGTAGACCACCCCTCAACCCCCTTGAGACCATTTACTAACTTTTTTCCTTACCAGTGATTAGTGGAAATGGCTAACTTTAGCCATTTATGACTATGACCATAACCACCAATGGTCGACCCTTAACCACTGATGGTTAACTTCAATCGTTGATGGTTTACCCTTAACTACCTCAAATAATAACTTCAACTAAAACTCCAACTTGTTTTTATATTAATATCTTTTTGATCCACCATTTTGCATAATCAATGCATGTTGAGCTTAAAATTAGATAGCTTGTTGGACAAACTATTAAAGTTGTTGTTTCACCAATCCTTTCCCTCTATATTAAGAGATGAAGAGGAGGTGAAAAGGGGGATTAGGAGAAATTCTTGGGCAAAAAATCATATCTTATTATGAAGGTATCCTTCTTAATTCTAGTAACCAAAATAGAGAGCAAAAGTGTTGTTGCAACTCATCAGTCAATAGCCAAGGTATTATCAATCTATGGAGATTGCTTTAGAATATATAACAAGCTTCTATCTAACCTCAACATTATTTAGACTAGAAATAACAAATCTAAGTATTTGTTCCTTATCAAATTTTAGCAATTAGTTTCTATGTGTCATTCCTTGTGTCACTTACCCTCTACCTAAACCAGACACCTTTGAACACTACCCTATATCTTAAAACTAGTAGCTAACCCAAGCTCACCTTCTAGAACCCTCTTATAACCTTCCCAACCAAACTTATCTTCTAAAACTAGATCCCATAATAACATTTGATGATTTCCTAAACACTGATGGTTAAACCTAACTACCTATGATCATTAAACCACTGATGGTTACCCAATCATCGACGGTTTGAACCTAACCAAAAATATTATTTGACCTATTAAACCCTGACTAAATCCCATTTTCTAAGTTTATATCTTATTACAGAGGATCACTCAATCTTATAAACCACATTTGATTTATTTAGCATTGATATCTAATCATTTATTTATATAATTATTCAAAATCACTTATTCTTTTTCAAGCACTTATTGTATTTGATTTTAGTATCTTTTATTATTTATGCAAGCAATTTATCTTTTATTTTTATAACTTTATTCTTTAAAAGTGTGGATTGATAGCCTCCAAGGAAGCTTGTGTTTCTTGGATCTAGCTCATGCTAAGCAATCCACCCTACTATCCAACTAATCAACCATTTATTTAGTGCTTTCTTATCTATAGGTAATTCTTCTCTAGACAAAGAGGAGTCTCCACAATAATATAAATCAATGCACATGAAATTTATCAATTTTTACTAACCTCACTCTTATTTCAAGTTTTACAACTTTCTTTCTAAAGAAATAAAACAAAATTTTAGTTAAACATTCTGACATGCTCGATGGGACCCTTGAGATTTTTCTTGGGTTTATAGTTGTAGGAAATTTAGTTGAATTAGAGAAGAGTAATCCATTTCATTCTTTTTATAAAATTAAATGTTCCTTATCTCCTTTCTTTCTTTCTTTATTTCTAAAATGCAAGTTCTAGTTTTCTTAGAAAAGGGTAAACATTGTCTTATTTTACTTTCACTTTTGAAAATAAAAAGTATTCATCCTAGGCTTAAGATTTTCATTATCATAATCATATCTATGTGCATCTTAATTGTTTTTTATTCATTTGAAAATAAACCAAAATTTTCTTTTATATTACAATTAACTTTGCATCCACTATTTTCTTGTATTAATTATCCCACATAACTTAATTCAATCAAGTAAATTAATCATAGTATCACTTCTTTCCACACACAAAAGACCAAACCACAAATTCAATTAAACATCAAAACATTGACATAAGGCTCGATTGTGATTTCATTACCTAGTGGTCACATTTTCTCAGTTATCCTACTTGGATTTTACCACCAAAGGGAGAACCAACTTAGTACACTAGCTGAGTATAATCTCTATCAACTCGATATATCTTGGATAAGCACCTAACACCCTTATCACTATGGTGTGTGAAGTTAGGGGGTAGGCTCCAATATCAAGCCACATACTAAGTTATAATATAGATCTTTAGAGCCTTTAAATGCCTAAAACCATCCTTAGATATCTTCTTATAGTACTTGCTCTACAAGCCCAAGTTGGCCTTCATAACTTCTTTAAAACTAAGGCATAAGCCTAAAGAGAGATAACAAAGTATCCTAATATTTTAACACACATTAGTTTATGCATTATTTTCCTTGATATCTTTTTATTTTGATTTCTTCTCTTTTTAATTTGTGAGTTCACTTATATCTTCTTTTTCCCCCTATTTACATGGTTTTAACTAGGCAACAACTAAAAAAAAATAGATCAGGAACCACCTCCTAATCACCCATCTTCCTCTTCCCCTTCATCCATGGAGTATGTCTCAGATATAGAGAGTTATCCCCATCCTTCTAAAAGCCCTAGTGTCCCTTGGATGGTTGCCCAAGGTGATACAAATTTCACCACCTTTCTAGATAATAACCCCATAGCCCTCCAACATTACCTTAGCACCATATCCCACCTTACCCCTACTTTGATTCTACTTATTAACCCACCCTATGGTATGCCATCCCATATTATGGCTAGGACATATATTTCCACCATTTCTACCCAACCTTTAGTCACCTAAGCATCTTCTTCTACCAATAATCACACCAATACCACCATCTAAAACCAACCCTCCCAACCAAAAAACACCCAAACACATTCCACCCCTACCAAAAAACCTTATAGTATAGGAGCAACCCATCCTTTGGGCACTTGTACTCTGCTTATCATGGGAGTAACCCCTACTTGTGTTACCACCCTTCCTCTTGGTTCTAACCCACCTACCTCTAGTCCATTCTAGATCCTGATGGTTCCTATACCTTCTACCCTTCCACCCATTAGTACCAATATTACCACCCATCCTCAACCTATCCACCCAACCATACCTCTAACCCAACCCATGTCAATTCCTTAATAGGTTCCTATTGTACCAAACCCTAGTTATATCTATAACCCATAGGGGTATATTCCTCTACCCAACCTCCTATATCCACCTACCTATATATGGCATCCTCCCAACCATCCATGTACACACATCAATATGTGACAACCTCCCAACCTTCTACTGTTCATCCTTATGCTTCACCTACCCAAGCCTAACATAATATTCCCTATAACTAAGGGGGTGCATAACTGTAAATGAATCTTGTTAAGATGTTAATGGATAAAATGACCACTTTGAATTCATCTATTTCTAGTGCCCATAATCTCTTATCATATGACCAAATTTGTAACAAACCAATTCACCCATCCATCCCCATTCAACCTTATCTTCCTCAATGGGAGCTCCCAAAATTTTAGAGCAAGGAAGACCCTCAACAACATTTGAGATCATTTAGACACTCTTGATATTTGATTATCTATGATGATGCTCTCCTTATTTTCACCTTTCCCATAGCTCTATCAGGTCTAATGTTAGATTGGTATAATGCTATTACCAAGCACTCTCTCTTTTCTTTTGCCCAATTAGCTCAAACCTTCATAGACCACTTCTTCATAAACATCTCTAAGAAAGTTTCCATCATCAATATTTACTCCATCTGATAATTTGATGATGAGTCCATTTCTAAATTCATGTCCCATTTGAGAAGATTGATAAACCAACTCTCTTTCTCTCTACCCTAACCTAAGTCGATTGATATTTTTGCTTGGGCTTATGCCAAACACATTTCCTCCACTTTATAGGTTTAGAATTTTAGGACCTTTGATGAATCTTTCACCATGGCACAAGAGTTATAGAATAGAGACATTGATGAGGGGAAGTTAAAATTAAGAAATAAGAATTCCAACTTCAAATCAAATGAGGCTTCCTCCTCTAAACCTAATAATAAAAATAACACTAATACCAAAAACAAGGGAACTATGAATGCAGTTGTCCTTAAAACCACTCCATCAATTTTTAACCAACCCAACTCTTCCAATTGCTCTAATCAAAACATTAGAATCCAAAATCAAAATAACCAAAAGTAGTTTACCCTACTAGGGGAATCATATGCTTCAATCTTGAAAAATTTATTAAAATCAAATATCATACAACTCCCACCTATCAAACCTCCACAAAAATTTGATTCCTCTCATCCTATACCTGGTTAGTATAAGAAAATGAATTATGTACCTTCAATCATGTCATTGGGCATGATTATAGTAGGTTTAGAATACTTTCAAAAACACTATCCAAAGTCTAATTGACAAGGGAGAACTTGTGTTAGATAACCCTAAAGCACCCCAAATCAATCACTTAACATCTTTAGATTGCCATTCCCTAACCATGCTCTTTTCATGAACAATAAAAATAATAGAGCATAATCCTCTCATAACCATGAGGTCCATACTATTAATATGGTTCTTAATGAACTCATTATTGAAGGAGCCATTAACCAAACCACGTTTCCTTCCCCTCTAATTATTTAGGAAGTGGAGTCACTTTCTATTCCTTTGAAAATTGAATCAAAGAAAATAACCATTCCCCTTTCTCCACTTATCGAGGTAGTGGAGCTACTAACCTCTCCTTTGGAAGACATACCAATGGAAGTAACCATTACCAACATATCCTTATCTTCTATAATACAACAATCCAATTTTCATTTGGAAAGCATTCCTAAGGAAGAGGTCACTTTACCTACCTCTCCTATAAAAGGTTCACCTTCCTAAACATTAGAGTCTTTGGTTAAGGAAAATGTAAATGTAACCACTTCTCTCTCTCCACCATGGGTTTTTCCTTTAAGACCAATACTGAAGGGATAAAACCCATATATAAGCCTTTCTCTAGACTAGTTCAAAACTTGGAGTACATAGACTAACCTAATGCAGATCATGCCACATTTTGGCACCATCACAAGCTTCCTTACCCAACCAAGCAAGATCCCTTAACCATGTCATTGTCAACCCAACCTTCCAATTCCACTATTGAGCCTACTATCATCTCAATCAAACCATTAGAAACCTTTACCCTTTAAGTCATAATTGAACTAACCAAGCCAACTTCACCTAAATTAGCCCAAGTAGTTCCCCCCATTTTAGTCAATATTATCAAAACCTAGGTGTATTACCTAATCAGAGCCTTACTCACCCTCTATTAAATTTGGATATAGTGCCACCTATCCAACTAAAGAAAACCCAAGTCAAGCTGACCAATAAGGAAGAACCACTTAGGATCCCAAAATCCAGAGCATTGCCACCTATTTCTACCTTGCCTTGTATTTTGGGACCACATCCTTCCTCCATCTTAGAGCCTCATCCTTCCATTAAGAAAACATGTCTCCCAAAGATAACCCAAACCTAGCCTCCTCTTCTATCTATATCCCTACCTATTATTTTTTCACCCTATATATCCAAACCCTCCACTACCAAACGTCCCACTTTTTACTTTTTCATTTTCAAACCACCCACTACTAGGTCTGTTACTTCTAAAAATTATGCCTCTAAACCACCAACCACCAATAATACTCCACCACCCAAAAATCTTGATACTAATCCTAATCCTAATAAGGCTTTCACCCCAAAACTCAAAACCAAAACTCCAACATCTTTGCCATCTTTGCTTTAGTCTTACTCAACCATCCTATAGAGATTATTGCAAGCTTCTCACTTGAATTTGACTCCCATAAAACCATTTGACCCCCTTAGTCCTAAACCATCCTGTTATGATGACAATCTAATTTTCTTATACCATAAAACATTGGGACAAGATATGGAGAGATATAAATCTATTTAGGTCTTATTTCATCATCTATATGTTGATGATGACCTATTGTCAAAAGAGCCACTCATAACCTAAAATCCACTCTAGGAACTACAAGCCACCCCCCATTCCTACTTACCTCCATGCACTCATATAAGAGTGAGGAGTAACCAAAGAAGTCCTCTAGCCCAAATCTTACCCAAATCCATATAATCCATGTGGTCACATGATCACAATCCCAACAAAAGGATAAGGCAAAAAAAGGTGTCCATTCTATGGACATACCCTTCCTATACCACCTAACCACTCAACCAAACCCAAAAATCTACACCTTATTCCAAACCCAAGATATCCATCTTGGGTACCTCTCAATCCAACCCTTCTGAGCCAATCTAAAGAGTGGTTCTAAAACAACTTCACCAAACACCAGTGAAGATGATTTTATATGAGCCAATCAGTACCTCAACCCATCACTACCAGACAATGATAGAATATTTGCAATCCATATAGGTTCAACTAGAAGACCCACAAATTATAGAAACCTTTATCAGAACCCTCCATCTTTTCACCCTTGTTACCTTTAAAGATTCATAAATACCCTTCTTTTATCCCCAAGATCTATATCCTCCTCTCTTCATTATTGTATACATCAACCAAACCCATATCAAAAGGGTTATAATTGATGGAGGGGCCAAGATCAACATTATCTCCTCCCATGCATATGAGAAACTAAAATTTTTGGAGAACATCATGTCAAAAACCATAATAATGCTTCATTCCTTTAATGACAATATGGTAATAAATCTAGGTACTGTCATCCTCCATATTCATCTAAGACCTTTCATGCATCCTAATCTCTTCTATGTATTGGAAGGTGATTTTTAATATAATTTTATACTTAGGAAACCTTGGATCCATTATATGAATTATGTACAATCCAACTTACATTTATTCATCAAATTCAAGCATGAGGGTCAACTAGTTACCATAAAACCTAACCCAAGTCCTTTTACATCATGCAACATTACGTACCACCCAAATGATGTTCTCTTCCTTCCCACCACCATGTCTTCATCAACCAAGGATGATTCCACTTCTTCTACCAACCAAGCCTTAACTAGATAATCCACTCCTTCTATCAAAATCCCCATAAAGGACCCCTTGGAATCCACATTCCAATGTCTCTTGCTTGGGGAATATTGCCTCTTGGCCTTGGATGCCTTCCCTACTCCCCAAGAGTACGCAAACCTTGACCAGAACCTTGATTATGACCCTAATATTGAAACCACTATTTTTTTCCAAATCTCCAAACAAATATTATCTATGGGGGACTTAATCAACCACTTATCACTTCCTTGACTTCCCCTTCTCTTCAACCATTCATCTCTGATTTTTGCTACCTATATAAATTGGAGTTCACCAAGACATACCTCTATAGGTGTGCTTAGAAGGTATTTGGTCTAGGATATTAAAAGCATGGACCACATGAGTTTTTCCATGCAAAACTTAATATCCTTATGAAATATTTGGTCTTGGTTTTTCTCCCCCTGGAGAGCCAAAAAACTCACCTCCCATTACCATCATTGATGAGGAAGTCTCATCCTCACCATTCACTCCACCATCAATATCTAATGATTTTGGAATCATCCACATCACTTTTTTCTTCCTCAACATGATCAAATTTGGACCCCTAACTTATCAAAAGGATGGGGATATTATACCAATTCCTCTAACTCATCTTGAGATGGTCAGAGATGAATCTCCTACCATTAATACTATTTGGTATCAGGATGATGATTCCATTTATACCTATCTTGGTGTGGAAGATTTTTCTATCAAAAAATCCCTTCCCCTTGAGACATAGACCATGTTAAATGAATATACCATAGATATCAACTTGTGTACTTTGAATAACCCATGCATTATTAAAATTGGCCAATCACTAAATTCGATGGAGCTTAAGGATTTCCCCTCCTTCCTACAAGACCACAACATAGCATTTGCTTGGTCTTATAGTGACATACTAGGAATCAAATCCTACATCACCACCCATAGTATATTCACCAACCATAATACCAGGCTACTTAGGCAAAACTTCATTGGATGTACCCTTGTGTAGCCCTTCTCATCAAAGAAAAACTTTAACTCCTCTTATCTATAAATTTCATTCAACCCATTGATTATCCCTAATGGGTCTTGAATGTCATCCCTATCACCAAATCCATAAGGGGACTTCACATTTGTATCAACTTTCATGACCTTAACCTTTTTTTCCAAAAGGATGACTTTCCCTTGCCAAGCATTGACCAACTAGTTGATCTTATAGCCAACCATGAGATGATCTCTTATGGACAAGTTCTTGGGTTATAATTAGATCTTAATTGCCACTAAAGATCAACACAAAACCACCTTTATCACACCCTAGGGAATTTTATACTATAGGGTCATGCATTTTGGTCTGAATAGCATTGGTACAACCTACTAACATGATATGACCTACATCTTCCATGGCCTTATTCACAAAATTGTAAAAGAGTATGTCGATGACCTTCTTGGGAAATCCAAATATCATAAAGATCATTTGGCCATTCTCAAGATTATCTTTGAAAACCTCATCTGTTACCATGTTTGACTTAACCCTAAAAAGTGTATTTTTGAGGTCTTGTCAAGAAATCTCCTTCAATTTGTCATCTCCCTTCAAGGAATTGAAGTTGATCCTACTAAAATCAAAGTAATCCTTGACATGCCTCCTCCCACCCACCTCAAGCAACTTCGTAGCTTACAGGGGAAGCTCTAATCCATTCATCACTTTATCTCTCAACTCTCAGATTAATGCCCACCATTCCACCACCTTATAAAAAAGCATATATCTTTTAAGTGGAATAAATAATGTCAAAAGGCCTTTAATTCACTCAAAGAGTACCTTGTTTCTCCACCCATCCTAATTCCTCCTAAAGGAGATCAACATTTTTACCTTTATATTTCTACCATCGACCACTCCTTAGGGGTAATGATGTCCCATTATGATGAGTAGCATAAATATCAATATGTCTACTACATAATTCATACACTTATAGAGTATGAGATTTAGTACACCCATACCAAAAAACTTTACCTTGGACTAGTCTTCATTACCTCCAAACTTTTCCACTACCTTATCAACCATAAGACCTATGTCATAACCAATACTAACCCACTTAAGTATATACACTCCAAGCCATACCAAAACTAGCATATGGATAACTGGTTCATGCTCTTAGCTGATTTTGACCTTGAGTTACTCCAATAAAAGTCAATAAAAGGGCAAGTCATTGATGACCAATTGGATGAAACACCCTTATCAGGATAACCAACCATCTTCCCTTGAATTTCTTGATGAATCCATTGCCACCCTTTCTCAGGAAGACATCACCTATTAAATGATCATGTTCTTTGATGGATCAAAATGTCAATGTGGTCGGGGAGATGGCATCATAATTATTCACCTTGATGCTGAGTTCTTTCCCTTATCCTTCAAATTTGAATTTGATTCTACCAATAATATAGCTGAGTATGAAGCCCTAGTGATAGGTCTCCAAATTGTTTTATCCTTGGGAGTCAAGATGATCATTATTTTTGATGACTCTTAACTTGTGTTCAACCAAATCAATGGGTCTTATCAATGTAATAATGATGTTTTTCAGTAGTACAAATAACTAGCTGATGTACTGTTATCATCATTTGAATACTATTACATCCAATCCACTCCATGATCTATGAATAAGTTTACCAATATGATGGCTTCTCTCACTTCCCAAATCCCATCTGCACCTTTTGAATCTATGATATCTATCATTACCCATCATCTTACCTAATCTTATTATATCAAATTAGACTCTTCAACCATATTTCATATAGAGGAGACCCAACCTAACCTTTGGTATAAGTAGATCTCTGACCATCTCCACCTTACCATCGTCCCTTTCAATATTTTTAGGAATGGCTGAAGAGCATTCATTTAGAGTACCTCTCATTATACTATATTTGGGGAAACCCTTTACAATCATGGATTTAGCATCCTTATTTTACACTACTTACATAGTCACGAAGCCTCTTATGCTATCAAGAAAATACATGATGGGGTTTTTAAGGGATACTTTATTGGCCTATCTGTTGCTAAACATATCCTTTGCCTTGGATACTATTAGCCCACCCTCAACCAATATTGATGTGATTATGTGAAGAAGTGTGTTAAATTCCAATAACACACCAATTTACATCAAGAACCTAGCCATAGCCTCTAAGTATCAAAATATTTACGGCCCTTTTCATAATGGAGTCTAGATATTATTGGTGAAATTAACCCCCATTATTTATAATGACATCATTCTATCATCAATGCAACATAATATTTAACCAAGTGAGTATAGGTTATTCATCTCATCTCAACCAACGTCAAAATATTATCACTTTTATCAACCATCACATTATCTATTATTTCAATGTTTCACATAGAATAATCACTGATAATAGTAAGTCTTTTAAGAAAAAATAATTCCAAGGCATTTATGACATATTCAATATTAAGTTAAGTTTCTCATCACCGTATCATCCACAATCAAATGGATAGGTTGAAGCTTCTAAAAAACCCCTCAAAAACATGCTAACTAAAATGGTTAATGCATTTGGTCAAGATTGGCATTTATAGATCCCCTTTACCTTATGGGCATATTGTACTAACACTCACACCCCTACAATTGCTACCCATTTCTCCCTTGTGTTTGGAGTAGAGGCTATCTTGCCTCTCAAATTCCAAATTCCATCTCTTCACTTATCCTTACAAGATCTCATTTTTTAGGATGATTATCGTCAATAACATTTATCCCAACTTGAACTACTTGATGAACATCATTTAACCGCATTTACCCATCTTCACATCTATTAAAAAAAATTCAAGGATGCTTATAACAATCACTTCAAAGTGAGATAATTCAAAATCAGAGGTCTCATCTTAAAGTAAAATCAACATGTAACCAATATGGATAAAATCAAGCGAGGAAAATTTTATTTCAATTAGATTGGACCTTATATCATAACACACAAGTATGGATCAAGATCTTAATAGTTATCCTCTCTTGAAGGGAAACCAAAACCTGAGCCCCTCAATCCTTTTCATTTGTATCCTTTATTTTTTTAAACAAGATCTAACTCACCTTTTGTCTAACTTAAGCTCATCCTTTATTTTCAATAACATTCATCTCCTTATTTTAAGGACAACCGATTATAACTAGATCATGTGATTTTCCATCACAACTTTAGCCTAACATTACACATGGGTACTATGGCTCTACCCATGGCATGGTTGTCATGGTACTTTTTGACCTTTTATAGGATAGATTCCCATGGTCATTATCATTTAAAACTCTTTTACCCATTATCAAACTTCTTGTAATTTAGTATTTCCTTCTTGAAGGTGAACGTTTTGAGACTATATAAGCAAATACATGTCAATAGAAAAAATAAAATCAACCAAAAAATCACAAAAAGGTAAAAACTCATATATTTTAGGTGTCATTCTAAGCTTTCCTAGATTGATCCCTTGAAGGACAACTGCCAAAATTAATAAAAAATGGTCAATGTAAGGTAGATTGCTCCCTAGAAGGACATATATCAAAATCCTTAAACAAATCTCACAAATTTAGAATACTCCTTGAAGGATGGTTGAGTAAAGCATTTGTCAAGGCATAACAATTCTTGAGAAGCTTCTCACATTGATCAACTTCCCAATCAAATGACCCATTATCAAAATCATAAAAAGGCAAAATTCATTTTGGAAGCTACAATTTTCATAAGTAAACTTCCTACATCGATCAGTCTACACCTTATATGATATGGACTTGTTTATACTGGCTCTTTATTAACCTACAAAAGAGGCATGCTAGTCTCACAAGAAGATTCCATTTTCATCCATCTCCCCTTTATACCCTCTATAAACAAGGGATTTTTTATCTTACTTGACATTATGTGATCAAGAAATTATTTAACTAACTAACAAATTCTAATGCTAAGCATTCTAAGGGTTTAGGTTCATAATCTAATCTAACTTTAGTTTGTTTTAATATTTTCCAAAATAGAAGCATCATGCCTTCTTCTTATTCTCTTATACTCACTTGTTGATGCATTCAATATGAAACTGTCTCTTGATTGTCTTCTCTCTCTTATCTTTTCTCACTTTTAGTTTTGTTATCCCACTTACTCTATGTGTTTTAAGATTAATTCACCTTAATCTAAAAAAATGCAATTCATTAAAAACATTTAACTACTAATTATGTGTTTTATTTAGTGGTTGCATTCTTACCTTGTTTGTTTAAGTGTTTTTAATCATAAGAACATTTTAATGAATTAACAATATCATACATCAAACATCATCTAATAACCAATCACATCAACCAATCATAAACCACCTATCATATCTACAAAAATTTAATCATGCATCAAAAATAAATGATTCATTCACATATGTTATCTACCACATGTCTAATCTAAATATGAAAACATATACTCATTAATTTAAATCATGAGCATAATCATCATGAAAATAATCATCAATAGCCATAATCATAACAAACATAATCATAATACCATGCACTCAATCTTCAATAAACCATAGCCATCATCATGATCATAACACCAAATCTAGATCTATAAATAACAGCCATACACCATAATAACAACATGAACATACTCATAAATAACCATAAAAAAAATCACAAGCATCATAACCATGTCCACCAAAACATAACATCAAATCATAACCATAAAAAACATCTATCAATATCAACACCATCATGAGCATAAATTAAATAGTCACATCATCACATCCATGCACAACATCTAAAAACCATAACCACATCATGAACTCATAACCAAAATAATAATAATAATAATAATAATAATAATAATAATAATAATAATAATAATAATAATAATAATGTTTACATCTCTCAAAAACATGTACATATTGCTACATTGGCTCATAGGCTGATATCAAAATCATATAATACATCAAAACACAGAGTCTCATGAGCATCTAAGGTGCTAAAGTACTGATACTCCTTGGATCCTATCCACCTATAGGACCTCTTTACATACCTACAGATAATGCCCACTAAACTAGTGTCATAATGCTATCTCCACAACCCTTATGCTATGTCATATAATCATAAAACCATGGCTAATTTAGAAGGTAGGTAAATACCAGTTCCTCATAATAGTAAAGCTCTTCTACTATAATAATGTATCTAGACATAGGCATGGCCCTTGATGGCCCTGTAGGTGATGGAAACCATGCTACTTCTTGTCTAAAGGTATCCCTCTCCTATGTGACCAAGGTTGGCTACACTCACGCCTAGTCTCTCTCTTATTTGAGGTACCCACCTAGCCTTACGTTGTGTCCATCTCTAATGTAACTACTACTAGCATTACCTATGTTATTTTTAATTCTACCTTGGCCTGATCCCTATCTATGATGAGTGTCGACCTATCTGGGGCATCCATCTCCATTTGGTCCCCACCCCCTCCTCCATATCAACATCTACAACATGCTATCCAAACTATACATCATCTCCTCTAAACACTACCACATCATAGTGTGCCTAAAACCACATAAGGTACTCTTATGTGACCCAAACATCATCAATCTTTGGTCTCACTGGTAGTTCCTCCTAATCAAACATAAACTCCTCCAACTATGGCTTAGGTAGTGCAAACTTTTCATCATCTCTTTGGTATCATGGGAAAGCACTTGGGATATCCTGCACTAACCCAAACTACCTCCTCACCCTATCAAAAAGAATCAACTCTACCTCTAGTTCCCATCTACCCTTAATCTACCTATAACTCTATAATGATAATATCTACCTCATAATACCTACCTATGTCATAAATGTGACATACAGTCTCTAGATGACATCAACCTCGACTAGTGCATCCAACCTATCTTGATACCACTCCAGGTCCCATGTCCCTCCCCCAAGTATGGTGAGTGCATAATCATGCCTCCAATGCATGAATCCAAATCTATGCTAGGGTAACCCACTTGGTCCAAACACCCTAATGTGCTCATATGCCTAGAAGTGTAGCACAAAATTCACACTGATGTCATACCTCCTATGTGCCTTGTAGCCCTAAATCTCTTGATATATCTAAACTTGTAGGATAGTTTCCCAAGTATACACTATCTGATCCATCATCATACCTATCAGAACTCCTAACAACACCAAACAAATTTTGCCATTGCTCAAGCCTAGTAGTGTGTAACCAGTCATGGCTATCATCATCATTATGACAACCCATCTTGCTCTTCTATCCCTATGATATAAGGGTGAATAATGGAGGATTCTCACATGCTACCTCATGTATATTATGTCCTCCCCATACAACACATCCATGATCTCATCTTGCTCCTCACTAAAAATGTGATCTATCAACTCATCTCATATTGATAGCCTCATGATCTAGTGGATGTCCTTTGGTAGGATCATCAACTCTTTGATTGGTAGTAAAAATGTGTTAGTGGTTGGGTCCCATCTCTCTATGAGGGCCACCAACATAGCTACATCTCTAAGCACACACTGATAATATATGATGCTTTCAAAACCCATAACCATCAAGTGATCCCACTCCTAGTATATCATCACTCAATATACCTTATTTAGGAGCTACAACACTCAATCCTACACCTACAACTACTCCCTCACATGTAAGGTTAGATGCCTTCTTTAGTATAATTTACCTTTCATAACACCACCTATGACTACTACACCAAACCTACCCTTATGCTTCACCTCATTTATGTATACCCTGACCTAATTCACTCTCAACCACCTTACCTAATTTACCCTTCACCCATATTTTATTTTCACCCATATTTTCCCTTCACCCATCCTTCCAATATACCTTTAACTTATCCTAAACTACTAATGGTTTAGTATTTACCACTGACGGTTCCTTGTGGAACCATCATCGATCACCCTTGATCATTGACAATTTGATGGTAAACCATCAATGGTTTCCACATTGACTACTTAGATCATCTCTTATCAACCATTTATGATTTCTTACCAATTAGTGACAGTCAATAATGATCATCGACAGTCACTATATGGTAACCATTAGTGACATACTAATCCCTAGGACTTCCCTAAACTTAAAATCTCATCACATCCACACAATCTCAAAATTTTAACCTACACTTACAATAACTATCACCTAAACTAGTTCCCACTCAATCACTACCCACCCCATACCCAATTTCATACCTAAATTTCATAGAACCCTTTATTTCAAACCACCTATCCCCATCTACCTATTAAAAACTATACAAACCATAAATTCATTCAAAAAACCATAAATTTAATTACACCACTAACCTCATTTCATGACTGCATCATGGTGGCACTCTCACAACCACTGCCACTTGGCCCTACACTGTTCCTCAACCTCTCTACATCCTCACTAGATCTCCTCTACTTTGGCCTACCTTGGTCAAACCTCTAAATCACCACTCAACTTCTAGTCAAACACACAAATCAAACTCTCACTCAGCTAATCACAAAATCTCAAGCATCACCACATAATCAAAGGTGAAACACCACAGGTTGATTTGTAAATGAGGAATAATAATCCTCATTTGAATTTTAACCATTTCCCTTTTAGGGTTGGTGTCTAACCACTGATAGTCACTATGTGACCATCGACGATTAAGCCTGACCATCAATAGTCAACCATAATACAAATTTTTTCATAACAACCATATTTTTTACCAACTCTTCTCCACAACAACATTACCATTAACTACCCCTAATAATGATCACCTTCTCTTCTAACCCACTAACCAACCAAAACACCTATATTTAGTCATTTTGACTTTGGTAATTTTGAATTCTAAGACCCCTTTTCCATATTTGAACAAATTTAACTTGTGCTAATTTTGTGCACCAAAAATTTAGGTACCTCAGAGAATGACCCTTTGTGGTCCTAACACCTACAAACCTTTTATGTCTTCCTGAGATCATATCCTACCTTATATACCTATGAACATATTGACCTTGCCTAGGAGACTTGCATTTACAAGTGCCACCATAACTACCACACCTAAATGCAACCACTTGGTCCACTTGTCACTTATCTTTCTAGTAAAAACCATGTTTTAAAAATTACCTCAATTATGGTAGCCTAGTCTATGCATGATCTATGTTATTAAAATTAGTCATATTTTATGTGCATATTTACACTTTAATTCCAAAATTTATCACCCACTTAACCACTTTTCAAACATGCCACTAACTCTATTTCACCTCATTGATAACTAGTTTGAGGGGGAACACATTCTTCCATATGTGAGGCATCTGACCTTCTACCAACCTTCCATTTTTTATTTTTTAGCTTGTTAATACAAATTAAATAATAAAAAGGGGGAAATTTAGATATTAAAAACTCATATGCTATAGTTCTATATGTTTCACTGACCCTTAGACTACCCCTGGACCCCGTTGGGACCATTTCCTAATCATTTACCCTTCTAGTCATTAGTGGAAATGGCTAACTTTAGCCATTTGTGACTATGACCCTAACCACTAATGGTCAAACCTTAACCCTCAATGGTTAACCTCTATCACTGGTGTTTTTCCCTTAACCACCTCAAAGGTTAATTTCAACTCAAACATTATCTTGCTTTTCTATTAATATCTATTTGATCCATCATTTTTATTAATCAATGCATGTTGATCTTAAAATTAGATAGCTTATTGGAAAACCTATTAAACTAATTGTTTCACCACTCCCTTCCCTCTATATTAAGAGAGGAAGAGGAGGTGAAAAGGGGGATCAAGAGAACTTCTTGGGTGAGAGATTAGAGCTTATTGTGTAGGTATCCTTCTTACTTCCAAAAACTAGGATAGAGAGAAAAAGTGCTACTGTAACTCATCAATCAACAACCAAGGTACTATCACTCTACCAATATTACTTTATAATATACAACAAGCTTTCAAATAACATAAATATTATTTAGACCAAAAATAATAAAGCTAAGTATCTATTCCTTAACAGGATTCAATAATTAGTTTTTGTGTGTCATTCCTTATGTCACTTACCCTCTACCTAAACTAGACACCTCTGAACACTACCCTCTATCTCACAACTATTAGCCAACCTAAGATCACCTTATAGAACCCTCTTACAAACTTTCCAACCAAACTTCTCTTCAAAAACTATATTCCACAATAACCATTGATGGATTGACCCTAACCACTAATGATCATTAAATTGTGGATGGTTACCGAACCATTGATGGTTTGACCCTAACAATAAATGGTCTTTGTCTATCTTTTTTTTAACAACAAGCTTATTTGACCTATCAAACCTTAATCAAATCCCATTTTTTGAGTTTATGTCTTATAAAAAAGGATCACTCAATCTTTTTAACCATGTTTGATTTATTTAGCATTGATATCTAATCATTTATTTTTATAATTAGTCAAAATCACTTATTCCTTCTCAATCACTTCTTGTATTTAATTTTAGTATCTTCTATTATGTATATAATAAATCTATCTTTCATTTTTAAAAATTAATTATTTAAAAGTGTGGATTGTAACTTTCAAGGAAGATTATGCTTCTTAGATCTAGTTCACGCTAGGTAATCCACCCTACTATCCAACTAATCAACCATTTCTTTAGTGATTTCTTATCTATAGTTTATTCCTCCATAGACAAAGAGGAGTCTCCATAATCATCTAGATTAATGTGCATGCAACATATCAGGTTCTACTAACCTCACCCTTCTTTAAAGTTTTACAACTTTCTTTCTAAAGAAATAAAGCAAAAATTTAGTGAAACACTTACATACCACAACAACCTCTTACAAATTACCTTGGCCAAGGGAGAGATTTAGGCTTGGTAGGTTCATCTTCAAAATTAAGTATTCATAACTTTATTTCTCTTTTTTAAAAGTAGATAGATTAATATTTGTACTTCTCTCTCATGCATTATAATTCTTTATACATTGATGTGAGTATATGTCTTCTATGCATGTTTACTTTTAATTTTTATTACCCCCACTTTATGACATAAGCTTTGGTGAGTACTAGATTATAATTTACTTTTTTTTTGTCATTTATACATTAGTGAATATGAAAACATAGGATCTAGTTAAGTTTATTGCATATTTTTTCTTGATTGAAGGCTTTGAAACTCTCCCTAGTGATATTATTGTGGTAAGAGAGTCCTTTGTTAGGTATAGTGGATCCATCTTGGTCATGACCTTGAATATCTAATGTATCAATAATCAAAAGTGTAAGTAGGATTTATCTTTTCTGAGCTAGGATTGATTTATATATTAGTTGCATTTCCCTTTGCATTCATTATGGTGAATCTAATATAAATCTAACCCTTGTAGGTTTTATTTCATTCTATCATTTTCATCTTCATATTTATATTTTTCTATATTTATAGTATTGTTTGAATTATTTGGTATAGTTCTAACTTTATGTGTAAAGGTTTAACACATAGTCACTTTAAAATGACTCTATTTTATCTATGTAGGTCTTCATCAATTACAAGTTTGGATCAAATAATTCAACATAGTATTTTTATTCAGTTCTAGATTAGCATATAATATCAAATAGGTTGATTCTATGTACTATTTTATTCTACCAACATATAGGTCAATAAACATTATCAAATAGGTCAACTTTGTTCATTATTCTTCTTCAACACATTGGGTTTTATAGAATTTTGGTTAGACTAGTCGACTCAATTAGAAGAATTTGAAAGAAATAATTAAGTACTAAAACACAAAATTTATATTCTGAATCATCTTCAAACCCACCAAGGTTTCTTTCTCATCTCTCTCTATCATTTTAGTTTTTATTTCAATTCTATTTTTCACAAGTTGGCAATCTTTAAAACTGTAACCCTATAACTAACTAGGTCGACTTAGTTCTATAGTCTATCTTATGTCTGAGAGACATAGTTGACCTATTTGACTTTATTCTTAAAGACATTACTTATGTAAAATAATAATGACCTAGTTGACTCTATTTTGTCCTATTTACATACATTGTCAATTGAAACAAATCTGTACTATTATCAATTAAAGAATTAACATATATTTAATAGCAATTAATTCAGATTTCCTTTTCAGATGTTTGCATGCTTAGAGTAACTCAAATAGTCTAAATAGGTTATTTTTAAAATTACAATTTTAGTTACATTATTTCACTCCTTTGCACACACTACCAAACCACTTTAAATTCAAAAAGCGTTTAAGATTTGTCTTCCTAAGGCCTACTTGGATTTCATCACCAAGGGGGAAGCTGACTTGGTTTTATGGGCAAGTATAAATACATGGTAATGGTATATATTGGCAAAGTAAATGACACCCTTATCACTACAAGATTATGAAGTGAGGGGGTAAGCCCCAATACAAATCTAGTACCAATTCCAATATATATCCTTGTCAACCTAATTACCCTAAAACCAACCTTAGATTGCTTTCTAGTTCCTTATTTTAGCTAACTTTCCTATCACATTAAAATCAAATCTTATTATAATTTAATAAACACTTAAGGTGACTAATTAGTTAGCATATAATTTTTAGTTATTACTTGCTCTTTTATCATTATGTGATGGATTGAAAAACTTGCATTGGATAGCATTGGTGAAAGGTTTGTGTTGTGTGGTCCAATTGGATCAATCGCATTGATTCAATTGTTTGTGTGTTTGCTTTCATTCTTGTTTCAAACTATATTTATTTTTTCCCCTATTTTGGAACACTATTATCTTGGTCAATACAGTCTCTTATAGACTATTCCATCTTCTTTCCAATAGTACATAGTCAACCTACATGATTGTGTCTTCTTATCCCCCTATTCATCTCTTTATTCAATAATACACAGTTGACCTACACAATTATGTATCCTTATCAGCTTGTTTAGCCTTCATATCTAGAATAGAGAGTTGACCTACATGACTATGTGTCCTTATCTATTTTTTTTATTCCTTGGGTTATAGAACACAATCAACTGATTCAACTCTATATCCTATTTTATGACTTTTTATTTACATCATCATCATCCTTTTAAACTTTTTATTCCATCATGAATTTCCTATTAGAGGACAACATAAAGTTAAACTCAATATATATGATGAACTTTACCAATCACAATAGGTTTATCTATAAATAACTTATGGCTTCCACTTTAGATGAAAGTAATGTGCATGTGGCCACTTGAAATACAAATTATAGGACTCTTCTTCATAACACTTCAGTTCATAACCCTCTTTTCTCCTTAGAATATCAACCTAAATTAGAGTAAACTTTGGAATTACTTTTATTCATTAATGAATTTCCTCAACATTGAGGAA
The DNA here is from genome assembly GCA_037957365.1 of Torreya grandis. Taxonomy (NCBI): domain Eukaryota; kingdom Viridiplantae; phylum Streptophyta; class Pinopsida; order Cupressales; family Taxaceae; genus Torreya; species Torreya grandis. Next base: position 1,166,803 of record JARHVA010002254.1, on the reverse strand, counting down.
AATACCCTTCCACTATTTACAACCCTATGATAAGTGGTTAAGAAGAAGAATACCATTCACCTTCCCCCATATTGTCACATAGATTTGGGGGTGATAGCTTCTTTGTTTCTCAACCTCTTCCTTCTCGTTTGACTCTTTCTCATACTATGACCTCTTCTTCCTTGATTTATTCTATGTTCATGCCAAGTATCTCTACTAATATGATAATTTCAACATCTAATGGGACTTTTCTAAGACCCACCCTTCTCAATCACTCCACTATTTCATCATTACTACCCATGATAACCATACCACTAGTGCTTTATTTTCCTTCTAGTCCTTTTACTAGTGCATCTTTTACTACACATGCTAATCATGCCACCAGTGCTTCTTTTTCTACCACCTCTTAATCCATTAGTGTTGCACATGCCACTATTCATAGTGGTACCCAAGCCACTAATACCAATGCTAATGATTCACTTCCTATGCACACTAATCAAAACACCACTCAAACCCATCAACTCTTATTGCAAACTCTTAACCAAATGAATGCTTTTCAAGCTAATAATTCCAACCAAATGATGTAAATTTAGAATCACCTTATACAACTCTAGAATAAACCTCCACAGGTTCTATGGGGAGTGTATAATCAAAATTCTCCCACACCCCTCAGGGATTCCTATGTCAACCTCATTCTCCAACCACCCCTTGTAAAAAAAATGATTAAACATCTTCAAAATGAACCTCTTACACATCAAATTTCCAACATGATATAGGAAGTATCACCCCTACCATTAGCTATAATGGGTCAACTAATCCTACCTTATATTTAAAAATGTTTGGCCATCTCTACAAAGATTGGGTCAAGTTAAAAACCTTTGATGCTACCAAGATATTAGTAAAAACCCTCTCTAGAGATGCATTAGATTGGTATATTAAACTAAAGTCACATTCTATAACTATTTTGGAAGATCTAATTAATGTTCTTGTATAAGATTTTCAAATTAGTGACCTCCCTAAGAACACCTTGGCTCATTTTATCAATTACAAGCAACTTGAGACTGAAACCACACAAGATTTCATCAAATGGTGGAAGACATTACCTAATAAGTGTGAGCACAGCATGGAAAATGACTATATATTTCATCTCTTCATTAACGCTCCCTATCTTAAAGTTGTAATTTTGGGTTAGGACTGTCTCTCTATGAACTTTGGAAGAGGCCCTCGACCAAGCCAAGTGTCAATATTTTTTCATGTGTTATTTTGAGTTATCCCAACCTCTTGTGGGCACTCACATGCTCATAAAAAATAAAAATCATTGTGTTACCAATTATGGTGTCATAAATTTCTATGATACCATTCATAATAAATAAGATATTACTGTCGACCCTTCTTTGGAGCATGCTTCCCCTTTAAACCACAACCCTAATCCTAAATTTTCTCATATAAATAACATCAATGTTTATAAATCATTATATTTAGAATAACTCAAAAAGAGTCTACTAAGGCCTCTTCTATGACAACTTAATTCCACTCACCCCATGAAATCATGGTATGATCCAAATAAATTCTTTTGGTTTCATGCTAGTTGGGGTCACTCTCATGAAACTTGAAGTAAATTACATAATTTAGCTATGGATTTCCTCCTTGGTCCAAATTTTGATCATGATTACCTCATTCATAAACATCAATAAGCCTATAACATTACCTTCAAAGCTCATGAAACACAAAATAAAAATCAAACATTGAACCAAGATAATGCTCATCTATCCATTTACAAAGACCCTCTTCCTAATCAACAAGATAATAATTACAAGCCTACTCCTTCCACCAAAAATGTTAAAAATCTTATAGACCAAAATCCTGAAGATAATGTGATAAATATGACTAATATGAGAAGGGTATTTGATATCATTGATTATAATAATACACACCAACCATCCCAAACTTTCATATAATCTAATATTCTTCCCCAACTCACCTAATAGAGTTGGGGAAAGATGACATTATCTCTTTCAAAGAACCAATTCCAACACCTCCATTGGATAACACATCTCATACTATTTATATAATTTAACCAACCTCTTTACCCATTGAAAAAATAATTCAACTTTCTAATACCACTTCTTCAAATCTATCATAAGATAAACCTAAATCAACTACCCCATCCTCTCAAGACAATTAACCAATTTGTCCCCAAACTAAACCAACCATGTACTATCAACACAAGTTTACATGAAATTATAATCCTCCTTCCTAGGAGATCCTCAAACATTACACACCTCTATCCATTATTTCACTCATGGGTTATGATGAATGGGACCCTATTGTGGAGCTTACCAATCTCCCATCTCAAATTCCCTTTCTTGAACTCATGCAAAATTGTATGCATCATCACAAGTAACTTATGTAACTCATATTAAAAATAAACATTCCTTATCCTTCCCTAATAGGATGTGAAGCTACATTATCTAAGTCAGAAGATAGGATCTTGTAACAATGTGAAGATATGTCTATACACATTGATGAAATAATGGACACGTCTCTCTCTCTCAAATTTCCTATTACTTCTATGATCCTATATGAGATTATGCTTTGTGTAGATAATCCTCCCCTCTTTATAAGCATTCAAATTGGTGATATCCAAGTCAAGAGTATTTTTATTAATGAGGTTTTAGGTACTTGTGTTTCTTCTCTCAACTTCATTAAAACCATTGGATACTCTAAGTGTAATTTTAAGTCCACACACAACACATGTCAAGGTTATGATCAAAGGTAAATGCCTCCTTTAGGTTTTGTGTATATCCCTATTACCATCAAATATGTCACTATTCAAGTGAAAGTTATGATATTCAATTTTACCCTCTCCTACAATATATTTCTTGGTAGGCCATGGAATCATCACATGAGAGCTATCATTTTTTCTATCTACTAAAGTGTCAAGTATATACACATAATATTTTCAAACTTTTATCAATTATTGATGCTCTCTATCTTGAAAGAACCCATAAATTCTCAATATATTTGAGTGTATGCCTCGAGGGGTGCATCGATAAAGGGGTGGGAAAACCATTTTTGATTCATAATATTATTATCCCTTTTTCCACTTGTTATCTACACACTTGTCTCCTAAAAACCATTCCCCTAAGCTTGTTATTCTCTCTTGTACACTCCTCCAATATTTTACCACCTTTCATACCCCTTTTCTTAACCTAAAACCCCTTTCAATAGTTTACATGAATAGGTAGATTAGTTCAACCTTGTACTCTTATTGGTGAAACTCATTTAGGGTCTAGGTCAGCTCTCAGTCGACTTAGCCCATGACCTAGTGAATTTTTATCAATAATGATACTAGATCAATTGGGTCAAACCTATCAGCGAAAACTTTTAAAATGTATTAGGATTAAATCTACCTATATATAAATTATTGTTTCATAATTATTTAGAGAAGAGAAGAATAATCATGAGCTATTGCACATAATCTTATCCACCATTCTACTTGAGGAGAAAAGTTAAGGTTTCATACTTTCTTTGGAGATATGGATCTTGTCTTGTGGAGAAGTATTGATAGGTTGGGTAGCCTAAAGTTGATTTATCCTTTCCATACTTTCATAACACAAAAACATTTTGTAAGCACCTTGGCCAAGGGAGATATTGAGGTTCAACGGGTTCATCTTTAAAGGTAATTATTCATATCTTTGTTTCTCCTTTTTAAGAGTAGATAGATATGCATTTGTACTTCTCTTCCATGTATTAGGATTTCATACACATTTATGTGAGTATATGTCTTATATGCATGTTTAATTTTGTTGTTTATTACCCTGACTTTATGCCAAAAGCTTTGGTGAGCACTAGATTAGATTTCTTTGCTTTACTTGTTATTAGTATAGTGAATATGAAAACATAGGACCTAGTTAGGGTTATTATGTAGTTTTGCTTTACTAGAGGATATGAAAGCCTCCATAGTAATATTAATGTGGTAAGAGATCCCATAATTAAGTCTAGTGGATCCCCATATTGGTCATGTTCTTGATTATCTAATGTATTCCCAATTAGAAGTGTAAGTAGGATCTATCTTATCTGAGCTAGTATTGATTTATAGATCTAATGTATTTTTGATTGCATACATTCTAGTGAGCTTGACATGAATCTAACCCTTGCAATTTTTATTTCACATTTTCAATTTCTATCATTTTATTTATTATTTTTATATATTTGTGATACTAGGTTGATAGGGTCAGTATAGTTTCCAAATTATGTGCATAGGTTTAACACATAATCATATAAAAAATGACTCTATTCTTTCTATACAAGTATTCATCAAATACAGGTGATTAAATAAAATAGGTTGACATAGTAATCTTATTTATCTTAAAAACAAACAATTAGGTTAACCAGGCTAGTATAGTCATCTTAATAGGGTTTAAAAAACAAGGAATTATAGAACTAGGTTGACCCAATTGACATAGTTGGTAGAATTTACAAGTAACATTCAAGGCACTTTAATAGAAATATCATAGTCCTAAGCATCTTCCAACCCACCAAGGGTAGAGATGGTGAAACACTTCCAATTTTTGAAGAACCTCATAGGAATATGCTCATGGATCATGCTATGATTGGTTAATATCACTTTTTTAGATACCATGATGCCTTTAGCTTAATTATACTTGAGATATATGTGACTATCTTTTAGCCTTCTAGGGAACCTCACTCCTTCCTCAATAGAGCTCAGTTCAGATCCCATTCCCATTCCCTCTATAGTTGATTCTCTTCCTATATTTTATCCTATTTCTCCTTCAATTGAACCTTGTCCAATATCTCCACCAAACCCACCTTCTCTTAGTGATGGTTTACACCCTTTTCTATAGTTGGATCCTTCACCCACCAATTGGGCCGATCAGCCTTATTATGACATTCATAAATTTATCAATCATTATATTAGATAATGTTCCCTATACCAAGCTCCCTCAGCTTATATTACACCTCCACCTATGATTACACCTACCAAGACTACTCACAAGAGTATCTATTACTTCCACAACATAGATAACCATTAATCCATGCATTATCAAAAGTTACAATAATTTATCAAGACCTTGTGTCCCACCACTCCTCAACCCTTCTAAAAAGCTATACCTTCCCCAAAAGTATTACCTAAGTATATTATTGAGTATGGATAGGTATATTATCTCTGGTACCAATGTGGCACACATCACATTGATTATTGTCACATCCTCCAATAATATCTCAAGGATCACCTACTAACCATTCCTATACTTTCTACCATTCCTCTCACAGGTCACTCTCACAAGAAGACTCCCCACTTCTTCCCACATGGTTCCACCTCATATGGTTCCATCTCCACCCATGGTCCTTTATCCACCTACTATTCCTCCACCTGTGAATCCCTCATCCATAGACCTTCCCTTACCCATAAATATTTCTCCACCTATGAGTCCCTCACCCATGCCACCTTCCCTATCAGTGACCCCTTTATTTCCCATAGAGACCAATCCCATTCCTTCTCTTGAGCATACCCTACATGATATCCCTCATTAACATGATCCTTTAAGCATTCCTATATTTTCTATCATGGAGATTTTATGTGAAGTATTTTCTCAACTTTCACTAAAGACCGATAAGACATTGATTGCAATTCGCATTCAAATTCATAGAGACTTATTAGATGTTATGGATAATGTGTGTGGATAAATATATTAGTAATTATGAACAAATTCATGGTGTTCTTACATTTTTATTCATATTATATGTGTGCTTTGACTTTACATTTATCTATTTTATATCATTTGACATTGTGTCAAATTCTTATCTATCTTATATGGTGACTTTGGTTTCACACTTTATATTGCTTATGATGTCACTATGTTCTCTTATGGATTTATTTTTCCTCATTACATTCGATTTCCTTATTGAATTCATTTTTTTATGATTACCTAGTTCTTTTTCATGATTGTTTGTTCTCTTATCTCTATACACATGGATAATAGTTAGTGTGACTTGGTTATACAAACCCTGCTCCCTTTAGTCATTCCTTTTTGACCATGTGACTAGTTATCAAAAAATTCAAATCATTATAATCTCCTTTTAATGGTCTAATCTAGATCTCCTTTTAGTACCATTTATTCCCTTTTACAAACTAATCATATACATGGTTGAGACTTGAGATAACATGTTGGTTCATAGTTAAGCCTAAGTGTTCTAGTCAGTCTTGTCTTTGGTTACTTAGCTTCTTTTGGCCAAAGCCTAAACCTCATTCATGGGTATCAATATATCTCTCATGATTGGTCATTCCAAGTCTGTATGGAGGAGGAATCTTAAAATCCATACAAAGATTCAAAATCTAAATCATTTAATAAAGGGCAATGATCTGAAAGGAAATATTTAAAATTCTCAAAATTCATATGACACTAAAATATGTGATTTTAAGCACATATTATTCTAATCAAAGTTAAAAATCCATAGTTGGCCACACATTATATCCAAGGTCCATTGGGGTGTGATAGGCTAGTAGATTAAAAAAGGAGAATAAAAAAATATTTTAGTGTTACCTACTTTCTTACACAAGTACCTAATGTTTGCAGTAGACTAATGACTATGTAAGGGGTTTTGAAGAATGGGGAACACATTGTGGGAAGGTATGCCCATTTCAATTTTATTATTCAAAACTACTTACAAGACCTATTCTTAGTAGCACACTTATTTTTCTACATAGCTTTATGTCTATAGTGAACATGTATCCTCTATACATTGATGATCACTAGTCACTTAGTGTCTTCTCATGTCCTTTGTATACCTTATGTTTC